>CAWUFW010001021.1:750000-1950000 GCA_963921515.1 Calotriton arnoldi | reverse complement strand
CCACGATAAGGATGGCCAAGGACATAGAGAAGAAAACGGACAAGGTAACAAAAACCCCTCACCCATCCGATACCAATGGCCTCGAAAAGAAGGCGCAAAAGGCATCCCAGGTGTCAAAGAAAACGACGACCGAGTGTCAGTCGTGGCCAAAAGAACCCCACGGATCCCATTCCAGGGACACCGATGAGGGAAACATGTCGAAATCAACGAAGACAGGTGCTGGACAAGAGGCCGCGAAGGTCAAGACCATACTTTCGGAGGCAGAATCCACCACACCCAAGAAGAGGATCTCCCAGGCTTCAGATGCTGAAAGGGCCCTCGAGGTGGAGAAGAAGAAAAGACGCCTGGAGGCAGAAATGGCGGCACTCCTTCAACAAAAGAAGGGAGTTCGAGGCGCTAAAGGAGTTCATGATTCCCGCCAAGTCCTCCACTACCACAGAGGAAGAAGAGGATACCCTCAAAGCTCCGGCAACCCCCGAACCTTATGAAGAGGACATCCAGGAGGAACTCGACATTCCAGAAGAGGAGGATGTGACTGGAATTTTCGAGGAAGAGTGGAACAACCTTGACACAGAAAGCCCTGAAGAAGACGTCTAGCTATCTCTCGAAAGCTTCACCACCAGGCGACATAGACTTCTACAAGAGCCTCATCAAGAGAGCAGATGATACCTTTGGGTTCCCCTTAGAGGAGGAGAAAGGAGACTCATGTTTCCTCCTAGAAACATTAGCACCATCCACGAAAGGTACGCAATACCTTCCAATGCTGCCAAGCATTCTGGACAAGGCAAGGAGGTTTTCAAGGAGCCTGCTACAGCAAAAGGAGTAACCCCAAGGGTTGAGAAAAAATAAAAACCTTCCACAAGGGACCGTAAATACATTCAAGGGAACACAGTAGCTGACTCCATCATTGTTACCACAGCAAGAAGGAGGAGCAACGCTCATTCCTCCACTGGCCCGCCTCCAGAGAGGGAAAGTAAGAGAAAGGACATGGTGGGGAGAAAGATGAAGAAGGAGGCAGCAACGCAATGTCACATTGCAAGCACTAATGCCCTCTTCAATAGGTATGGCCACCAACAATGGGACAACATTGAGGAACTAATGAACAATCTTCCAGAGGAAGATTAAAAGAGCAAAATTCATCATACAGGATGGAAAAAACTTAGCAACCACCTGTCTGAAATCAGTTCTAGACGCAGCCGATTCAGCCATCAGACAAATGTGCACAGGTATAACACTAAGATGGCACACCTGGCTCAGAATTTCAGGCTTCAAATAGGAAGTACAAACTTTCATAATCAATAAATCCTTTACAAGAGAGGCCCCGTTTGGATATGAGGTAGATGAGTCCCTACAACAAATAAAAAAAGGACAATGAGTCGGCCAGGGCTATGGGGGGCCCTGCAACAGAGGGGACCCTTCAAAAGAGGAGGATTTAACCTCAGAAGACCCACAGGAAGGGGGAGTCTTCTCAACAGGGAAACAACTACATCAACCACAAGGCAACGGACAGCAGTCGAACCAGCAGTCCGGACACAAATCGTGGCAGCAGCAACCAAAGCAGTCCTTTCGTGGCAGAGGAAGAGCCAGCGGACAACCCTCAAGAGAAGGAGGAGCAAACTCCAAGTGACTTGCCCACAAAAGAGGACCTCCCCACAACACCAGTGGGAGACAGAATAGCGCATTACCCACTTGAATGGGAAAACATAACTACAGACAGTTGGATTTCAAATGTGGTACATCACGGCTATTGTATAGAAATAACAAAGAAACCTCCACCGAATCCTCCAAAGAACAGAACTCTTACAATTAAGAGAGGAAATAAAGGAACTCCAAGAAAAACAAGCAATAGAGAAAGTACCAACAAGGGAACACAACAAGGGAAACTACTCACCTTATTTCTTGGTGCCAAAGCAAGATTTCAAGATGTCAACACTACAAAAAGTAATCCCACAACTACAAAAAGGGGAGTTCATGACAATAGACCTAAAGGACGCCTAGCTGCCCATTCCTATGAACCAAGCACACAAGAGAGGCCTCAGGTTTATCCACGAGGACACTCACTACCAATTCAAGGTCTTGCCCTTCGGAATAAAATCAGAACCAAGAGTTTTTACCAAGTGCCTAGCAGCAGTAGGAGCGTCCTTAAGAAAGAGAAGAATCCACATCTATCCTTATCTAGACAACTGGCTGGTGAAGGCAAGTTCAAAGCAAAGATGTTACACAAATGTTTATCATGTGAACACAACGCTGCAAGGATTGGGATTTTCCATAAACCACAAAAAATCCTCAACAAGACCGGAACAAAAAAAAACCTTCCTAGGAGCAAGATTAAACTCCAAGATGGCACGGGCATACCCAACCCAAAGGAGGATACAAGCTATCAAACAGCAAACTCGCCTCTACTAGAAGGGACAGTTTGACAGTGAAGACAGTTATGAAATTCATGGGCATGATAGCATCATGCATTCCCCTCATTACCCATGCACTTCTACACATGCACCCTCTACAGGAATGGAATGGCTGTGCAACAGTTGGTCGCAAACCACAGGGAGCTGGGAGGATCTAGTGGTATTAACAGAAAAGGTACAGTAGGAGATACAATGGTGGGCATCCAAGAACATAAACTAGGCAGAACTTTCAAATTACCACCTCCCTCAGTGACCATCACAACAGATGCGTTCCACAAGGGTTGGGGAGCACATTCAGGAAACCTGAGGGTACGGGGTCAATGGAACGATGCAGGCTCCATAAAACATATCAACTTCCTAGAGATGAAGACTGTGTTCCTGGCACTAAAGGCATTCCAAGCCCACATAGGAGGGAAGACAGTATTGATCCAGACGGGCAATACCACAACAATGTTTTACCTCCACAAACAGTAAGGAACAAAATAATTTACCCTGAGCAAGCTAGCTCCGGAAATATGGCAATGGGCCAATTCAAGGAGAATCAACTTGCAGATAATTCACCTGCCAGGAAAGGGCAATACAGAAGCATATCAGCTCAGCAGGCAGAACAGCAGCTCACATGAATGGGAGTTAAAGCAAAGGCGCCTGCAAAGGGTCTTAAGCCTCTGAGGGACACCAGAAATTGACCTATTCGCAACAGTGGAGAACAAGAAATGCCAATTCTTCGCCTCCAGGTTTCAACACCACCTATCAAAAGGGAATGCCCTGTCGCTAAACTGGTCAGGGACATTTGCATATGCTTTCCCTCCAATTCCTCTACTACAAAGGGTACTGGAAAAAGCCAGACAACCAGGAACAGACTTAATTCTCATAGCCACTCAATGGGAAAGGCAAACCTGGTAATCAAGTCTGCTCGAAATATCCAAGGGACAGATGATCAAATTCAAGGCAGAGAAGGACCTTATCACAATTCAAGGGGGTCATATATTTCACCCGGGAACCAGCTACACTCAGCCGAGCAGCCTGGCACCTGAGTACATAGAGTTTGGGCATTTAAACTTGCCGCAAGGAACAATGGAGATACTAAAGGAGGCTAGAAAAAAAACCACAAGACAATGCTATGCAGCTAAGTGGAAATGGTACATCATATGGTGTATGGAGAACAATATCCTAAATTCAATATCCACACAGGAAACACAGTACTGATATATCTTATGCACTTGCTAGACAGCAAGATCAACTACTCAAGCTTCAAGGTGCACTTGGCAGTGATTATAGCTTACACCAGGGGAGCTTCATGTAAAAGTTTTTTCACATCACCAGTCATCAAAAGAATCCTGGAAGGTTCAAAGAGAATTGCACTCCCAAGGAAGGCTCCTGCCCCGATGTGGAGCTTAAACACAGTTCTAACACAGCTAATGACAGAACCGTCTGAACCCATGCACAAAGCAGAACTCCGATACAGCATGATAAAGACTGCCTTCTTAATAGCTATAACATCTCTACTGAGAGTTAGTGAACTACAGGCATTAGCTACTGAGGAACCATACATGCAAATCCCAAGGACAAGATAATCCTAAGGACCAACCCTCAATTCCTACCCAAGGTAGTAAGCAAATTCCACATGAATCAAAGCATTCAGCCAGCAGTTTTCTTCAAAAACCCACAAACACGACTAGAAAGAAGCCTTCATACCCTGGATGTAAAAAGGGCTTTACTATACTATCTACAGGAGACAAAACAATTCCATAAAGGGGATCAATTGCTCGTCTCTTACTCCAAGTCCAACAAAGGATCACCTGTGACAAAGGGGACAATCGCACGTTAGTTTGTAGAAGCAATTCAGGTATGCTATTCCTCAGTGGGAAAAACACTACACTCCCGGCCAAAAGCCCACTCAACAAGGAAAAAAGGGGCAACCCTGGCCTTCAGTGCCAATAGACACTATGGCCTTAATTACGATGCCGGATGGACCGTTTCGGTGTGGGAACAGACCGCAGGTGGGCAGTTCCGAACACCCTATTACAACTCCCATTTCCCTATGGGAGCTTGTGCAGCGGTCGGAAACCAGCCGCAGCACAAGCTCCCATAGAGAAATGTGAGTTCCTGTAAATCCCTGCACAGCGTGGCAGACACACGCGTTGCAGGGATTTACAGGGGGGCACCAAGGGGGCCCAACCGGAGGCTGCGGAGGCATACGGGCCCCCCAAGTTGCTTTCCGACAGGCTTTTCATGTCGGAAAGCTCAACATGAAAAGCCTGTCGGAAACTGACATCATAATCCCGACGGCCGAAACGCCGCCCTTAGGGGATTATGTGCAACCTGTGCCTGGTCGATGGGCTCCTTGAGCCCGTCGGAAGCCAGTCGGTCCGACCAGCTGGTTTAAACCCTGGCTGCCTACATTGTAATTAGGCGGTCGGACTTTAAACCAAGGATGTCAGTCAGAAAGCCTCCGACCTGCTGTCGTAGGGTTTCCAACCGACATCCTAATGAACCCCTAGATGTGCAGCGTTGACATGAGCATCTCCACACACCTTCATCAAGCATTACTGCGTGGATATACAGCTGATAACGGAAGCTCAGGTGGGACAAAAAGTAATCAAACAACAAGAGAGGGGTCCACCTTACACAAAGGGACAGGACGCCAAATTGACAAATGATCAAAAACAACAATTCCCTTTGTGTGTATTTGGAAAAACCGATTATAAATCATACACCATTCATCCAAGCACACCATTATCACCAAAGAGTTCTGACCGTTTGCAAAAATCCAATATATGAATGTTTATTCTGTAAAATCAGTTAAAAAAAGTCATATAAAGAGTGCATATAATGAAAACATGGATTATTTCAAGATAAAATAACTCTCTAAATAGAGAGCCACATCAAAATTTCACAAAGATCATACACATTGTTACAAAAATCACAATAAATGAACATGGGAGAATATCATAGACGTTAATTTTTTGTCATTGTTACACACTAATCACAAAGAAATTCATTGGTCAAACAACTATTTTGTACAGTCTCTTGTTTGGCCAAGATAGGATTGATTAAATGCTTTTGTAGAACCAGCACGACTTGTTTCGGTGGGTTAAAATGATCCGACCACCTTCTTCAGGAAAAAGACTTGGGGGCCGATTCCGATTCGGGCCGGAAGCGCACCTAACAGTATTCGTCTGGAAAAAATGCAAGCCGAATGCGTGTTTCCCGACCGATTCGTACACTCGTCCGGACGAACAAGTACGATGCTTATAATAACCCAGTTACCGAACGAGCCGTACTCACCCAATCCAGCTCCTGTTCCCCGCCCGAGCCGGATCCGTAAACGCCGATTCGAGCCGCACGTAAGCAAATACACAGCACCTTCCGGCCAGACTAGTACGATGCGCATTCCGTACGCGCCGAACCCGTCGCTACGTCCGGCACGTTTGAGCATCCGGGCGAGCCGTACATAAGCTCCGTTGAGCACCACAAGACGATCCACGGCTACGAGACGAACAAGCCAGCGACGAGTACGAGTCGAAAGACACGAGAAACACGAACGAGACGATCCAAGCATGAATCCCATTGCGCAGGTCCTAGCTATACTCTACATCTATTACCGGGACCGGCACGGACGCGTACGGCGCAGACGGTAAGTCAAACACCAACAATACAAACAAACTACACGTACCCGAAATATGTCACACACACATAGGGATGCACAAATTACGTACACAAGCAACAGCAGAACCATAGGGGTGGGATGACCAACACCAATGCCATACCCACCCATAGGGGGATGGATGCCTACCACCAACACCACCCTACAACCACCCCTACTCATGGGTGGCTAGATGCCTGCCACCACCACCACCCCTACTCAGGGGGGACTGGATGCCTTCCACTGCCACCACCCCTACTCAGGGGGGCCTGGATGCCTGTCACTACCACCACCCCTACTCGGGGGGGCATGGATGCCTGTCACTACTACCATCCCCACCCTTAGGGGGATGGATGCCTGCCACTACCACCACCCCTATCCAGGGGGGGCTGGATTCCTGTCACTACTACCATCCCCATCCTTAGGGGGATGGATGCCTGCCACTACCACCACCACTATCCAGGGGGGGCTGGATGCCTGTCACTACTACCATCCCCACTCATGGGGGGCTGGATGCCTGTCACTACTACCATCCCCACTCATGGGGGGATGGATGCCTACCACTACCACCACCCCTAATCATGGGTTCCTGGATGCCTGTCACTACTACCATCCCCATCCTTAGGGGGATGGATGCCTGCCACTACCACCACCACTATCCAGGGGGGCCTGGATGCCTGTCACTACTACCATACACACCCTTAGGGGGCTGGATGCCTGCCACTACCACCACCACTATGCAGGGGGGCATGGATGCCTGTCACTACTACCATACCCACCCTTAGGGGGCTGGATGCCTGCCACTACTACCATCCCCACTCATGGGGGGCTGGATGCCTGTCACTACTACCATCCCCACTCATGGGGGGATGGATGCCTACCACTACCACCACCCCTAATCATGGGTGCCTGGATGCCTGTCACTACTACCATCCCCATCCTTAGGGGGATGGATGCCTGCCACTACCACCACCCCTATTCAGGGGGGCCTGGATGCCTGTCACTACTACCATACCCACCCTTAGGGGGCTGGATGCCTGCCACTACTACCACCCCTACTCATAGGACGGGTAATGCATGACACAACCAGCATACTCCCACATAAGGAATGACAGAAAATTACATCCCCCCCAACACCCTGACAAGCATGTGTAGTCTGTGTCAAATGCCTACAAGACTGAACATGACATTGAACATACAATGTGACCCCCTAACACATGTGTCACACATAAATGTGTGTGGCCTCCACAATGCAAGCCGACCATGGCCACTGTGGCAATGGGCTCGAACACCCCATCACCACAGTGACCAAAAGGGAAGTGTGGTGTCCATAGCTGATGCACTTTTTGAACAGTGTGGCAATGGGGCCTAAAGCCCCATCACCACAGTGACCAAAAGGGAAGTGTAGTCATGGTAAAAGCTGCCAAAGCCAAACTGCATGGATGAATCCTGGTCACACAACAACAAACACATCAGTGGCATAGTAGTGCTTGTGTCCCATAGCAACATAGATTAGTCGAGGCAAACAGTGCAGTGTCACTGAAACATCGTTTTGGCCATGTGCATACAAACATCACCCATGGGGTCCCACATTGTCAACATTCACAAATAACACAATGACAGAAGTGACCATCATAATGCTGACCCACATATCTGCACCAATGGACACACAAATGTAGATATCCTGTGGAGACTGTAGATGTGAGGTGAACAAATACCATACCATGGCAGCAATGGGACATACAAACCATGATTATTGTGCTGACTGATGACCTAGGAGTCCCAGGGACAGCAGGGGAAAGCCACCAAACAACATACAGCCAATGGCACACTCAAGATATGCCAATGCAGTGGTGCTAAGGCACAAACACAAACAGGCAGGCTCACACTGCATATCAAACACAACGGGTGATGGGGGGGTGTGCCAGTGTCCCCAGGCAACCACACAACACATGAGGAGGCCTGAATTCCAACCACACAGATGTGTATACAATGCCATACAAAAGTTACTCATGGATCGGATACCCCTATGTGGGCAATCAGGCATTGTTAGATGAGAGGGAGCCCAAATTACACATGTCCCACAGGGTTGTAGGAACAGCAACTAACACAGCAAGAGACAGACCCACCACAGCACTACCCCCAGGGACCCCACATTGTGCTGACACTAGCCTGCATGATAATCCCACTGTGATGACAAAGGTAGATGTCGTTCACACTGTGAACCACAGCCATGTGTCCTGAGCAACAAACTACCATCACACCTACACAAGCTCTAATCAATCAGCACGGCCTGCCAGACAAGGCCAATATGGAGGTAGGGGTCTAGCCGTGCAACAACTCACATTTGCACACACTCAACACCACACACCCTGATCTCCACCAATGTGCAGCAGTGAAGCTCACATGGACTGGTGACATTGCACATGCACCCATGACAATACCAGGGGTGGTGGTGGGAACTAAGGTGCAGAAAGCCATCACACATGGCGAGTCAACAAGACTCATCAATGTCTGACACACAGCACAGTACGCTGTACATGGGCATGATGTGAAATTCACCACATTCAATGGGATCCTGGCCATAGTCACACACCAACGAAGAAGCCAAGGTGATACACTAAGAACACACGTACACAACTTCCAACATTGCAGCTCTGACCCTGAGTAGTGGCAGCAGTCACACACACAACGTGTCACAATCACTGAAAGCTACCACAAACTGTAAATCACATGACTTGTGTAAACAACAAGTGCCAAGGGGAATCCTGAATGTGTCCCATCTGCGTTTGACCACATCCCCAGCCCTGACAACAAAGACAACCTGGGATGACAACCTCATGAACATTAGTTTGCCATGCACCCACATCACGGAGAAACCAGGTCCAAGATGCTGGATGAACACAGAACAACTCAGCAAGCATCACAAACAGGAACATCCCTAGGGACACAGCCTGTGTAGGAAAAGGGAAGGGAACACGCACAGACATGCTTACACAACACACAACACAGGCCCACGCAATGTCACCGGATTACACACTGCCATGAGGGCACTCCACTCCTGTGGAAGGTCCGCTGTGCCAAACCTTGTCTGTGCACGACCCAAACATGTCAGCAGAACACTCCGTCAGTGAGTCAACAACTACAACACACAGAAGGCTCTGCTCACATCAGCCTGCGTACGGGAGTGTCACGTCAGTCATCTGCATACACCCAAAACACGTGTCAAGCAAGTTGCACTGTATACACAGATGAGTCCTTCGACATTGATGTGCAAAACTGCATGTCCAGTGGAGCTGGGCACACAGTCAGGGAAATCGGAACATTGAACAGTGGTAAGCCCACCAGATGTGCATCAGTGTAAGACAAAGATGTTCATTTACAAATGCTAAACGTACATCCCTGTGTCAAATGCTGAACATTACACCCTCAGACTGCAGCAAAGGATGCCATAGATCCAGACTACAACGGGACACATATCCCATGGACCACATGGAGTCCATCACAGCAACACTTCATTTTCCTGATATGAACACTATTACAACTGTAAATGCAGGATGCTACTCATCCACATCATGTACATCAAAAGAAAACCCAGAATTAAACAAAAAGACGCTTTATTCAGCAAATGTTAAGGAAAACTCTGAAGTCCAAAGGAAACTAAGGCCAATGACCAGTCCAAAATCACAGTCCCAACAGGGTGATAAGTGACAACTGGTCACCCATTGCTTGCCTGCACTGGTACGGACAGGGGACATCCCCTTGGAGGGGCATACAAGGGGCAGGCCAGGCACCGCATGGACAGGATCAGGGGATGGCAGAGTGAGGCAGTGAAGGGGTGGTGGGTGCAGGAGTGTCACCGGCAACTGCAGTGGAGGTGTCTGACTCAGGGGGGCCGGCACCACTGTGGTACACAAGTCAGTTGGTGTGGGTGCTGCAACCACTGCAGTGGGCTGGTCTGATGTAGTGGACTGGGTCCCCACTGCAGTGCCCGAGTCAGACGGGGTGGTTGTGGACTCCACTGCAGTGCATGACTCCAAGGGAGTGGAAGGGTGGGCAGATGAGGTGGGCAGGACAGAGGGGGGACCCGGTCTCCACACCAGTGGCACTAACAGGCAGAGCGTCTGGGTTGGGGGTGGAAGAGCAAGTGGCAGGGGGAGGGCCTAAGCAGTCTGGGGATGCGGTATCGGTGTGTGGGGGAACCTGGGGCAGGGTGTGGTGGGGGAACCTGTGGAGTGGTGGCCTGGGGGATGGAGGAGAGAGACTGGGTGGTGGAGCTGTGTGGTGGTGGTGGTGGGGTCTTGCTCTTCCTGGTCTGGGGGGACTTCCGAATGGGGTCCTGTGTCTGCCTGCACCTGGGGGAGGGTGTCCGGGGGCGAGGGGCACTCCCTTCTGTGTGGGTGGACTTCCTCTTCCCCCGGTATGCTGCATCAGCAGGATCAGAGGGGAAGAGGCCGAGGTCACACAGGAAGATCTGCTGTGTAGGTGGGGTAGCAGGTGAGGCAAGGGAAGGGGTCTTGGAGGGAGAGGATTTGGAGGACTGCGGAGTGACTGTGGATGCCTGTGTGTGTGTCTGTTCCCCATCCCCTGTGTGTGTGGTATCAGTCCCCTGAGGATGCTTGTGTGCACGTCTTGCCTTTCTCTTGGGTGTGTCTGTGCTGCTCGTGTCTGTGTGCTTGGGTGATTCTGCAGGTGTGCATGTGCTTTGGACAGGTAGGGTGGCAGGAAGTGTGGATGGGGCAGAGGTAGGAGGGGTGAGGGACTGTTGGAGGAGGGACACGGCTGCCGTCAGGGAGGATTCCATGGACTTATTGCTCCTCTGTAGGGCAGACATACCTGTCGAGATGCCCTCCATGAACGACACCAGCTGTGTCAACAGAGTGGTGTGTGCATGGAGGACACTCAGCATTGCTGTCTGCCCTACATGGAGCTGCCGAAGGAGGTACACAGACTCCTCACTCAGGGCAGCAGGGGACACAGGGGCAGGGGGTGCGGTGCCTGCCACGAAGGAGACACGCTCCCGAGCACAGGAACTTCCACGGACCTCAGGAATGGGAGCCAATGGGAGGGCGGTGGTGGTGGTGGTGGTGGCGGGGCCAGACAGACTAGCTGGCCTTTGGTGGCTGCTGAGACCCGCCTCCACAAGGGAGTCATCCTCCGAGCTGCTGTGGTCCTCAGCTGAGGTGGAAGGTGCTGAGGACTCCTCGGTGTGGCTCCCCTCGCCCTCTGTGCCACTGGGTCCCTCTGACCACTCGTCGGATGCTGACCCAGTCTGGCTCCGCTGCTCCTCCTGGTCCGTGGAGCTGTCCCCTCCTGTGGCCGTGGATGTATCTGCAAACAATTAGGGAAACAGACAAACATCAGTCACCTGCACTGACCGCACACACCACAGTAAGTACAGCACATCACAGAGCAAGCCCTGGCATCCTTAGTTCAACATTGCCTAAAGTCCTCACACAGATTCGGGGAAGCCAATTGTCAGTCTGATGGTCAACCATGGGACTCACACCCCTCCTGCCCTTGCACCCATCTGTCTGGTGCCTGTCTGATGGTAAGACCCCAGTGTGGACACATGCACCACCTACACAGTTGTTGGACATTGCAGGGAACACAGTGAAGTATGTGAACATGCACACATCACATCTCTTGCCACTGAGTCAGTGCAGGTGTCCAGATAAAGGGATGGCCAGAGTCTAAATAGAAATGCATGTGATGCATACCAGCACCAGACACCATGATCCACCCATGTCCGGATAGTCAATGCCACAATGGGGTGCATGTTGCACATGTCACTCCCCTGCAGGATCAGTCTTAGGAAGTTTAATGCCATGACACAGGCATGCGTGCAAAGTCATACATCACTGTCTCCAGTCACATGGCCATGGCAGCCAGCCAACAACAGTCTGCACTGTGTCACAATCCTAGGACATGGGGAATGCAAGTTATGTAACTGACAAGTGCACATGTCCATCCCCCAAAAACAACATCATCTGAACTACTATTTGTCCACGTCATACCAATTGGACATATGGGGGACACGAAACACAACTCTCTGAACATGAGCACCTCACAGTGTTCTGTGAATGAAAAACAGCTGCCTGAAAGTCACAGTCGCATACACCTGTGTGCACAGTCAAGTGATCAGACACCTATAAGTCACAGAAGTATCGTCTCTCATGGTCACATCTCAGATGGCATGCTGAGCCCTAACCGACAAACATACCAGTAGTCCTGACAACGAAGCCACAGCACAATGACACAGAGGCAGACACCTGAGGGAACATGTCACTGATCACAACATGTCAGATGATCCACGGGAGTGGGAGTACAGAGTGTATTGTATGCCCTGGAGTAGGCATGACTGTCCAGCTCCACCTGTAAGAGGGATGAGTCCTGGACAGTAGGCAGGTGTCTAAGCATGTGTGACACACTTGATATACATACTCCTGAGGCCCAAACATTGTTCCCACCCACAGCATGGGGGTGTGCCAAATACCCCAGGGACATGTGGTGAATCAGATCAGCAAGTGGACCACATATCAAAGTTACACCCAGATTACATGTCAGGACTTGGGCATTGTGTGAGCAATTGACCCACCCATGAATCCCACAACATAGTCACCGGAACAAATGCTGTCCCCCACCTTGAGCAAAGCAAAATGCAATGACACAGTCCCCAAGTGACACAATTTCCTGACTGTAAGGGCCACACATATGCGTATCAGATGAGGAGTGGGCATGTCACAATAGAGGGACATGGGTCCTGGACCACAAGACTGATGTAATGTGGAAGTTTAACCAGGCCAGAGGAGGGCACATAGCATGTCAGACAAAGTTCACAGTGCAGTCTTGGACTCACCCCCTCCTTGCTGCTGTCTGGCCTTCAGCTGCCCATCCAGGTCCGGGAAGACCACCGCCAGGATCCTGAGCATGTGGGGGGTCAGGGTCCGGTGTCCGCCCCTCCTGCGAGGAGGCGACAGCTTCAGCTGGACCCTTGCGATCCTCCTGGTCCAGCCTCGAAGGTCCTGCCACCTCTTCTGGCAGTTGCGGATCCGGCGCTTGTAGACCCCCACGGATCTTACTGCCCGGGCGATGGTCAGCCAGATTTTCTGCTTCTGGTGGGCATCAACCTGTGAGGATGACAAAGTGAAAATGCCATTACTACACATGCAACATATCCGTGCATCACACAGTTGGATATACATGTCTCAATCACTGGGGCACATGATGTACACAGGCAGTGCAACGATGGCTATGAACAGATTGCCAGCAGTTACTACATGGTATCATTGCATGGAAAGTAAACCTTGTTGGAATGCACTGTTACTGCACTGTACCTGTTCAGTGCAGGTAACTACACACTTTGGGGGCTCAGAACTACTCAGTGAGCATGCTAGCCAGTGGTGTGCACACTGTAAGTCCTGCTAGTCAGACAACATGCAAAATTAGAAAGGCAGTGGACAGCACACTCAACTGCTCCCCTGGTGTCCCATACAGCTTGCTGTACTGTGGAAGGAGGCTGTCCAGCAGGGCCTGGTTCTCCTCAAGGCTGAAGGCTGGGGCTCTCTCCACAGTACGTGCCATTGCAGTAGCCAGAGGATGCAGAGACAGCAGCAGTGTTGGTGGCAGATGTCGTCCTAGAGCATGTAGTGCAGGCAAGTGAGCTCTCAGGGGAACAGCCAGCATTATATGTGTGCTGCAGAATCAGATACTGTCCCATGTGTCCAAAGTGATAGGTCCAAGTCGTTTGCATCTTCTGAATCTGACCAATCCATGGAATAGCAGCACTAATACACGCCCACAGCATCCTTCAAATCTTCAACTTCATGACACCCATGATTTTGCAACATTGTTGTGGCTGGCCAACTGAATTCACTGCATCAGACTCGTTGGAGCTTCGAAAACGCGTCCGTTGGCATGCCAGGCCCCAGCCAATGCGTGCGCACCGATCGGTCCATTGCTGTACATCGCGTATTTTGGGATTCAACAGATGCAATGGGCCGGCCGGGCACACCGATCGGTCCATTGCTGTACAACGTGTATTCCGGGATACAACAGATGCAATGGGCCGGCCGGGCACACCGATCGGTCCATTGCTGTACAACGCGTATTCCGGGATACAACAGATGCAATGGGCCGGCCGGGCACACCGATCGGTCCATTGCTGTACAACGCGTATTTCGGGATACAACGCTGCACCCGCTCACAACAGATGCAATGGGCCGGCCGGGCACACCGATCGGTCCATTGCTGTACAACGCGTATTCCGGGATACAACAGATGCAATGGGCCGGCCGGGCACACCGATCGGTCCATTGCTGTACAACGCGTACCTGTACAGGTCAGTCGCATATGTCACCATGCTTGTCACTGGTGAATGTATGCCAGCCACATATACCTGCCAGAGACACAGGGGCACACCTACAACACCACACCCAGTCCACACTGTTTCCTAAGGCATGTAAGGCTGCATTACCTTTTCTGTGTATGCGGTTAACATGTGGTTTCTGTGGTGGCACTTGTGGGCAGCCACACCCAGGCTGTGCATGTGTTAATGGGGACAGGGTCCTTTGTGTGTTGTGCACATGACCACTGTGATGTGCAACAGTTCATTTTGGAGCATGTGGCATGGTCACATTTCCAGGTTGTGTATGTGTGTGACATGTCACATACCCCCAGGGTCCCATGGGGGAAGGCATGTACGTCACAGGATGACCCATTGCCACAATAGTGATGTCCCTCCACAGTCTGTGTGCATGTTGTGTTTCCGATGTCTCTGATTCCATGTGCAAGATGGGAGACAGTCTCCACATCAACGTTGTTTGTGCAAGGACTTTGATGTTGTGCGTCACTGGCGTCCATGTCTGTCCTGCGGAGGCGACCGGGGCCACTACCTGTGGGAGTCATGTTTGTTTTTCTGACGTGTACATGATACGCCATGTCATGCCAGTGTCCATGTGGCAAGACAGGGTCACTGGGAATCTACCTGTCAATGAGCTGTGATGCCTGTGGCGCATCTGTCCAGACATGTCACTGTGGTGTGTGTGTGGAACGTGACAGCAGGAAATGGGTACTGTGACACAGCCTAATGGTTTCCCATAGCACAACCTGGTACCTGTTGTGCACACATGTTGTACTGAGAAGTTAGATGATGGGCATGTAGGTGTGAGTTATGTCCGAACAGAACGGCACACACATCAAGTACTTGTGTCTCGTAATGATGTATCATGTGAAATTGAGTATGGTGAATGGCACATATGTGGGGTGACTGACAATCTTTCTTTCTTCAACCTATGCACTGCAGGGCTCCAGCTGTCCATAGACCATTCCCTGACCTGGCAACGATGGTGGAACGTGACAGCATCCGACGGTACCGCTTCACCAGGCAGCTGATTGATGATTTGGCAGTGCGCTTGGCACCACATTTGCAACCTGGCCGGCCGTACCCTACGGCGCTGACCCCCAAGGTGAAGGTAATGGCAGCCCTACACTTCTTTGCCACCGGTACCTTTCAACACACTGTGGCGACTGCCGGTGGGATGTCACAGACTATGTTCAGCCGTGTGCTACGCAATGTTTTGGAGGCAATGTTGAGATGCCTGAACCAGTACATCTATTTCCCTACACGTCAACAACTCACTGACGTCAAGAGTGACTTCTAAGCCCTGGGGAGGATGCCACATGTCATTGGCTCCATTGATGGGACACATGTGGCTTTGATACCACCACAGGCACATGAGCAGGCATACCGGAACCGTAAACATTACCATTCGATCAATGCTCTGGTGGTATGTCTTGCAGATATGAGCATCACGAATGTGTGTGCCCGTTTTCCTGGTTCAGCACACGATGCCTACGTGATGAGGAGTAGTCGCATCACGAGGATGATGGCACAGATGCAGAACCAGCGTGCCTGGCTTGTCGGTGTGTACTGACTTTGTACCATTGTGTGTGTTCTGATCTGTAGTATTCCACCAACTTTTCCAACTCAGCTAATGTGCACTTGTCTGTCCGTAGGTGACTCCGGATACCCCAACATGCCGTGGTTGCTGACACCCCTCAGGAACCCTGTGACACCAGCCCAGATGCGCTACAATGAGGCACATGGTCGGACCAGGAGAGTGATTGAGCGGACCTTTGGTCTCCTGAAGAGCCGCTTCCGCTGCCTGGACAAGACAGGAGGGGCCCTCCCATATGCCCCAGCAAAGGTGTGCAAGATTGTCATGGTCTGCTGCATGCTACACAACCTGACAGTGCGGAAGGAGTTGCCTCTCATCCTGGATGACGATGACCAACGTCCACCACCTGTGGAGGATCCTGGCCTGGACCACGATGCCAGTGATGATGATGATGATGGTGATGTCCGCACACAGCTCATCACCAACTTCTTCAGCTGAATGTGAGTATCCAGGGAGATGTAATGTGAATGATGTGAGTTAGCATGATATGTGTGGGTGGTGCTCTGGTGCTGTTTGAGTGTGGCCATGTGCTACTTGACTGGATGCGTGCAGCAATGTGTCCTTACAGGTAGTCTGTACTCCCCAACAGTTTTGACATGCTAACTTGGTTTTGTGTAGTTGTCTTGTGACATGTATTGGGCATGAGTATTGCAGTTCTGTCCTGTTCTTCAGTGTTTTTAACTGTGTGTCATGTCTATCCTTCACAGGGTGCTTACTGAGTACTTTGGTCAACTTGGATCCCCCGACACCATGATTCAGCTTTCAGGGTGGCAACAGTAGTTTGCCTACAAGTGATGTGCCACACACCCCTGGACTTCATATCTTCTGCACTTGTTGACTGTGTGGCCACTGCCACGTGGGTAAACCTTGCATTTGTAGTGGAAACAACATGTTGCAAATGTGTAATGAACCTGTGCTTCACTTTGGGATGTGCGTTGTCTGTGGTCACACATCTGACTGACATTTGCTTACTGCACCTGTGGGCTAGTTGACACAGACTCTGAATAGGTGTGGTGTCTGTGCATTCCACTGTATTTCCTGGCAACATCACTGTGGGCGATGAGTCCGATGGCCCTGGTGTCTCTGTGTTGTGTAGCCCTAGTGGTGTGTCTCCCTCATATGTGTCACGTCACCATGACTCACACGACGGTGTTGTACTTGCTGTAGCAGTTAGCATACACAGTGTAATTTAGCAGATCTTCATCACCATGACAGTATCCACATTCGAATAACAACAGAGGCAAGTATGGTGTAACAGTGATTTTATTTACAGAAATGTGTGTGTGTATAGTGCACAGGATTTGGGGGCTGTACATTGGGATTGGGATCCAAAGTTCCCAGATGAGTTGGAAGTCTCTTTAGCAGAAATGTCCTGAGTGAAGTCCACAGTCATATGATACATTAGTCCAACTTGAACTCCCCATGTCATGTGGGAGAGTAGTGTTGCATTCGACAGGGTGAAACGTTTGCACACAAAGGAGAATTTCCGGAACAGGTGTTGGCTTCCTGGGGGATGTACGTGGCCATCAACCTCTCAGTTTTCCTTCCTCGGACGACCCCTCTTCTTTTGGGGGACCCTCACGTGCAGGCTGCGGCGGTGCAGGGGAGTCTCCGCCAGAGTCCTCCTCCCTCCCTGTGGCGGTGTCAGTTGTTGCAGCACCAGATGTTGTGGGCACACAGGGAGGTGTGGCCATGTTGGTGCTAATCTGGCGGAGGCATGTCAATATGTCCCTATGCACCGCTGTGAGTTCTTGCAATGTGTCCCACTTGGACTCCATGCGAGACATGTGTTTTTCCACACGGGACATGTGGGAGTCCAAGCGGGCATGATGGGCAGCCTGCTGCTGTTGTATGTCCTTGAGGATCCCCACGACCTGTCTGACCTCTCCGGTGCTATCCTGGTACGCATCAGCGATGCGTGCCAGTTGTGGGTCATCATGCAGTCCAGACCCCTCTGCAAGCAGCGACCTATGTCTACCACCTCTCCCACCACCCCTGGCGACACGTGCAGGACCTGCGGTGGCACGCACAGGTGACCCAAGGCCCCCTTGGGGGTTGTTAGTGGTGTTGTCGTCCATTGCTCCACGCTGGGCCTGGGGCTCTGTGCTGTTGCCATCGGTGGTCCTTGGTCTGTCCGTGTCGGCGGGGGTGGTCTGTGTGTTGGCAGTTGTTGGAGGGGTGGGTGCAGGGGGTGCAGGTGTTGGTCCAGCTGGTGCTGCATGATGACTCACACCGGAGGTGCCAGGTAGGTCTTCGCCATCCGAGGAGGGAAGAGGCTGTTCCACACCAGTGAGCTCTGTGTCCCCCGGAGCCTGGGACAGGGACTCCTCCTCGCCTGCTGCTGTGTCCCCATCATCATCACCTGTATTTGGAAGAGACACACATTGTATGTTATGTTTCTACAGGCATCAATGGTTCACACACCTGACAGTTGTGACTGTACCTCTGGATGCGGGCATGTACATTGCATTGTCCTAAGTTGTCACAGTAAGAGGTTGATATTTGTGTAGCACATTGTCATGCATACCTGGGGCATTTCAATGTGAATGTTGAGGTGTGTGCATGGCCAGCATTTGTTGTATTTGGTGGACATCCGGCCATCCTTCTCCACCTAGCCCAGTTATCCCACCATGAAGCATGCCACCCTTGCAGTGGGTTCAGGTTGACTCTCAGGATGTCATTCAGTGGTGTCTTGCTGTTGTTTGTTGCACTGTTCCCAGCAGGGCCTTGTGCACCCCACAGCAGTACCCAGTGTCAGCCATCTTGTCAGTCCTTATCCACTCCCTGTGATGTGAGCATGGTTCAGAGTGGTGTTGATGGGCCAATTGTGAGGGTGAGCAGTATCTGTGACTACAACTCCCATCATGCTATTGCCTACACCCCCTTCCCAGCATGCCCGTACTTCCTTCCTTTGGACTCTGCTTCCCTGTGGGGTAGTGTGCCTGTGCTGACAGGAAGGCTGACAGTGTTGTCCTTGCGTTTGTTTGGCTACAAGTCCCAAGAGTGTCCCTGTGCTTCACACGGCATTACCCAGGGTGGTGGTTCTTTGTGGGATCTTCATTTGGTATGTGAGGCATAGCATTCTCCCAGGTGGGTTATGTGGAGTTTGTGCTGGGGGGTGTGTGAGGTGAACTGCTTGTAACTATGGTCAGTGCTGTGAGTCCTCCTTCCCACCCAGCCAGATATCCCACCATGCAACGTGCTTGCATTGCAGGGAGTGCAAGTTGGCTTTCAGGATGTCAGGCAGTGGTGTTGTGCTGTTTGTTGGTGCACAGTTCCCAGCAGGGCCTTGTGCTCCCCACAGCAGTACCCAGTGTCAGCCATCTTGTCAGTTCTTATCCACTCCCTGTGATGTGAGCATGGTTCAGAGTGGTGTTGATGGGCCAATTGTGAGGGTGAGCAGTATCTGTGACTACAACTCCCATCATGCTATTGCCTACACCCCCCTTCCCAGCATGCCCGTACTTCCTTCCTTTGGACTCTGCTTCCCTGTGGGGTAGTGTGCCTGTGCTGACAGGAAGGCTGACAGTGTTGTCCTTGCATTTGTTTGGCTACTAGTCCCAAGAGTGTCCCTGTGCTTCACACGGCATTACCCAAGGTGGTGGTTCTTTGTGGGATCTTCATTTGGTATGTGAGGCATAGCATTCTCCCAGGTGGGTTATGTGGAGTTTGTGTTGAGGGGGTGTGTGAGGTGAGCTGCTTGTAACTATGGTCAGTGCTGTGAGTCCTCCTTCCCACCCAGCCAGATATCCCACCATGCAATGTGCATGCATTGCAGGGAGTGCAAGTTGGCTTTCAGGATGTCAGGCAGTGGTGTTGTGCTGTTTGTTGGTGCACAGTTCCCAGCAGGGCCTTGTGCTCCCCACAGCAGTACCCAGTGTCAGCCATCTTGTCAGTCCTTTTCCACTCCCTGTGTTGTGAGCATGGTTCAGAGTGGTGTTGATGGTCCAAATGTGAGGCTGCCCATTATCTGTTACTACGAGTCCCATCATGCTCTTGGCTACACTGACTTCACCAGCATACACAGGATTCCTTCCTTTCTGTGAGCTTCCCTGTGAGGTAGTGTTCTAGTGGTGGCTAAATATCTGACAGTGTTTGTTGGTTAGATTTGTGCCACTGCCTAGCTCAAATTGGTATTGGATTTGTACATGTCATGACTCAGTTACATATCACTATGAGATGGCATGTATTGTGTTTCTCTGACTGACATACACTTTTTGGGATGATTATCTTTTGTTTGCTGTTGATTTGCTAGGGGTGCATGGTTTGACTGTCCCCTTGACAGTGATGTGTGTGTATTGGCACAAAATATTGTGTATATTAGTTGTGTACTCACCAGACTCTGGGATGTTTGTTAGTCCATATACGCTCACTGGTGGTAGGATGGCCCGCACCTTCTCCTCCCAAGGGATGAGGTATACTGGATTGGCAGGAGGGCCACTGCCGGTGTGCTGGCTCAGGAGGTAATCCTTCTTCAGTAGGTCCCAGACCCTCCTGCGCACATCATACCACCTGTTCTGGATGTCTTCCTTTGTGTGCAAACATGGTGATTGTGCGTTCACCCTGTCGACGATCCTCGCCCACATCTTGGTTTTCTGCGACATGGGGGTCTGTTGGACCAATGTGCCAAACAACTGTGGCTCTACCCTCAGGATCTCGTCTACCATGACTTCCAATTCACTATCTAGGAACTTTGGATTCTTCTTTAGGGGCATGGTGATGGGTGGTGGTGGTGATTGATGTGTGTGTGCAAGTGAGGGTGTGTGAGTGTAGGTTTTGCTGTGTGTGTGTGAGGGTGCTATTTGTTGAGGTGCTAATGGTGTGTGGCTTTTGTGTTGGATGAGCTGTGTGTGTGTCTGCTGTCTGCTGGTGTTCTGTGCTGGCAGGTCAGTGGAATTTGCAAAGGATCATGGTAGGGATTTGTGGCCTTTATGTAGGTGGAGTTGGGGGTGTGTCCTTGTTCCATTTTTTTCCCCCCCTGTATTTATTGGCTTTGTCATTGCTTGTTTGGCCCTCTTTTTTTGTATTTTTTCATTTGTGATTATTGTGCATGTTGGAGTCGTTCTTCTGACCGAGTAGGACGTTGCAGTTATCTCGTGCGTGCCTCTCCGAGTCGTTCCCGCTCTGTTTCATATGCGGCCTACGCGTCGGTCGCGGTGTATTGTGTTTGTTCGGCTGTGTTTTGTATGCGTGTCGGTCGTACGGCTTGGGCTCCGTGCGAATCGGTATGCTTTTGCACCCATTGCATCGTACTGCGCAGGCCGGAGTTCGCGGGTACGTTTCGTTCGGGTTTCTTCCTGGTGCGTGTCGGTCGGTTCGATTCGCGTGGTTTTCCGGCCGGATGGCTTGTTTCCGTCCGGCTCGGTCGTTCGCCTTGAGTTCCGTACGAGTCGGTCGTGATTCACATGCATTTCATCGTCCTTCCCAGGTCGGGCAACGCCGGTACGTGTCGGTCGAACTATTATCCCATACCGAGTCGGTCGGTATTTTTTCCGGCCCGAATCGGAATCGATCCCTAGGTGTCTCCCACAACTTCAGATCTATTGTAAAAACATTATATAAAAAATGAATTTCAAAGATCATGAATGCTCAACATATCTTATTCACATAACATTATATTCATTCATAGTCAGTTCGAACAAATCGTCTACAGGCATAGGGAACCCCCCTTTTTTTCCCCTTTTTCTTTGCACATCCATGTACCAATACAGTTGAAAATTTTATCAATATCTAATACATTGCTTTTTAAAACATTTAAAACAAATAAAACAAACAGTGAGACCTAATTTAAACAAAAAACTTTGGTGATATTGGAATCTCGACTTGTAACACCACACATTATATTGTCCATCACAACTATCACAATCGGATGTCACACCGAATCAAATTAATTATTCTAAACCCCCATCTGCGACAGCAGTTATGAAGGTTAACCCACCGGAATTGGTGATGTGTTATCATTCAATGATCACTATTGGAAACTGGCTCCTCAAGATCAAGTGCCACCCATCTGTTTTTAGGGTATGCCCATCAAATGTGGGGCTCTCTCTGTGAGCCTAAAGGATTACAAAAAAAATTTTATTTGTAGTATTCTGTACTCAAGGAACAATATCTATGTTCTATGTCGCTATACATAACTCGCCCTGATGTATTACCTTCAATGCAATGTAGTCTTAATATATTCTGAATTTTCTGTCACTCGAGTTCTGGGATCGAACAATCTCCAAATTATTGATCCTCCTTACTGTGGTTACGTAGGTAGACTTCTTCAAGTTAAAATCAATGCCTGTATATAGCAAAAAACACACAGGGTCCTTTCACTAATTATTCACCAAAAGTTGTACCCCCACAGATATCTATCCTTTTTATTTTGCAAAACCTGCAAAGGGGCTTTTTAACTGTTCTCCCCTTTATTTTAATTTGTATTAATTTTTAGACCAGGTGAAGAATCTAAGCTCTCCAATTGCATTTTGAGGACCCCAGCTCTTCAAACCCAAAGTACCATTGCTACATAGAATTGTGTAAAAACACTATAGCCAGGGGTTCCCTATGCCTGTAGGCGATTTGTTCAAACTGACTATGAATGAATATAATGTTATGTGAATAAGATATGTTGAGCATTCATGATCTTTGAAATTCAGGTTTTTATATAATGTTTTTACAATAGATCTGAAGTTGTGGGAGACACCAAGGGGCCGATTCCGATCTCGGCCGGTAGGGCTCCGAATCGGATTCGGCTTTACCGGATCCGATTCGGAGCCCTGTTTCCCGACCGAACCGTACGCGGGTCCGGCCGAGCGAGTACGATGCGAATTCGCCGACCGACTCGTCCGGGCGTCCCGACCGCTCCGACCGACTCGCTCCCGGCTCGAACCGCTCCGACCGACTCGCTCGGACTCGACTCGCACCGCGCAATGGAGACGTTCCCCGGCCGGGTAAGTACGATGCGCGCCGCGAGCAGTCCGACCGAGCCGCGCACTCCGGCTCGAAAGAGCTGTCGGAGCCGTACTTTGGGGGTCCGTGTCGGACCCCCTGTACGCGTAGCCGCGCGAGTCGCACACAAGGGGGACCCATGGGTCCCCCTACCTGTGCGTGTACGGCGCGAGTCGCTTCGCCGCGTACCCGCTGTAGGGGGCGCACTTGTCCGACTCGCACCCATTGAGTCAATGGGAGCCCGCGTACGCGTTGTACGACCGGCTCCCATTGACTTCAATGGGAGTCCGACCGACTCGAGTCCGATAACATACGGACGCATCGTACTCGTTCGGTCGGACTGCACGGGTCCGATTCGGTCGGAAATCTCTCCGGGTCCGGCTCGGTCGGAGAAATATCCGGCCCGAATCGGAATCGACCCCCAAGCCTTTTTCCTGAAGAAGGTGGTTGGATCATTTTAACCCACCGAAACGCGTCGGGCTGTTTCTACAAAAGCACTAAATCAACCCTATCTTGGCCAAACAAGAGACTGTACAAAATAGTTGTTTGATCAATGAATTTCTTTGTGATTAGTGTGTAACAATGACAAAAAATTAATGTCTATGATATTCTCCCATGTTCATTTATTGTGATTTTTGTAACAATGTGTATGATCTTTGTGAAATTTTGATGTTGCTCTCTATTTAGAGAGTTATTTTATCTTGAAATAATCCATGTTTTTATTACATGCACTCTTTATATGACTTTTTTAACTGATTTTACAGAATAAACATTCATATATTGGATTTTTGCAAACGGTCAGAACTCTTTGGTGATATTGGTATGCTTAGATGAATGGTGTATGATTTATTATCGGTTTGTCCAAATACACACAAAGGGAATTGTTGTTTTTGATTATTTGTCAATTTGGCATCCTGTCCCTTTGTGTAAGGTGGACCCCTCTCTTGTTGTTTGAGACTCAGTGTACGGCCCTTGTGCTTGGAGAGTCAGGCCTTGAGCCTATCATATAGTGCTGTGAGCACTGTTGCCAAAACTAGGCGGGATGGATCAGTTTAAAACCTTTGGGTTTAGCGATGACCACTATAATAGGATAATAAATACTAAAAATGGAAATAGATTTATCGTTATCTCAGGAAAAGGTGAGCAATGGGGAACATTAATGAATTTAAAAAATAAATTAATAAGAACTGAAGCTCATGCTGATTTTCTCATCGAGTATGTCAAATCGGGTGTGATACCGATAGGCCTACAAGTACGTAATGAACCTGGCCTATTTATAGAGAATAACATTTTTGGGGAAACCTGGACCCAAATTTCTAACAGATGTAGTAGGGACTGGATGTTGCTCATAATAGAGACAGCCCAGGAAATTATCATTATTGAAAAAGAAGCTATTGACAAGTTGGAAGCTGAGCTCAAAAATAAAACAGCCCTGGAAGAAGCTAAACAAAAATTGGAGGGAATTAAGAGGGATGTTGATCGGTACAGAGATTATCTAATTAACAAAAAAACTATTAAGCTAAAAAAAAGACATCAACAGGTTTAGCTACGAATTAGCGTATCCCTTTTAGAAGGAAAATTACTATGAACAAACAAATGTACAAGGTTGGGATAAACAGGCATATAGGAACCCAAGATATACACGAGGTGGAAGAAAACTTCACATTTTCTGTAACCTCAGGCTCAAGCAGTGAGGAGGAGCACATACACAGTGAGGAAAATAATGGCAGAGGATCTAATGAAGACTATGAGGTTTTTTTAGAACAGAAAACCAGGAGGGGGAGATACAATACGAATCAGGGGAGGGGACAACCGACACGCAGCCAACTCCCTCAAGAATATATGAGAATGAGAAGCCAAAGGTATTAGCGGTAGATAGAGCACCCATTATTAACCTATCTAGTAGGACTCTCAACAAATACGAAATAGAGGTGTTAGAAAAAGGCTTCAGTTTTGTCCCCACTGCTAACGTTAATAGGTTCTAATTAGAGAAAGATTTGAGATCTTTCTTTACAAAAATCAGACTTAAAAGATTTTTTGAAAATAGACCACTGAGGGAATTTAAGAATGTATCGGGCCTTAAGTCTAAGTCCACCTTTACCCCCTCAATTGCGCAAGTGGGTAGAAACATAGAGGTTTTCGAAAAGGCACTAGACGTAGGAATTCAGGGAATTCTAACAGAGGCGTGTCCACATTCCCACAACATAACTAAGAACCAAAGACTGGCGATTAGTACCCTTAAGGAAGATGTATCTATTACTATTAAGCCCGCCGATAAGGGCGGGGTGTTGTGGTCTTTGACACCAGGGACTATGAGAATAGGGTATGCAAACTATTAGAGGTGACTGAACATTATGAAATGGTCCAGGAGAAAGAACTATTGAGCCTAGCGAAGAAATGTTGTGAGCTTCTAGTGAACGCCAAGGAACAAAATTGGATATGTGAGGAAGAATTTAAGTTCCTCAACAATAAAGATCCCAAAACTCCGGCCTTATACGGATTACCCAAAATACATAAGGACAATGTAGATCCTCCCTTATGACCTATTGTTAGCTGTTTAGGTTCATTGCTTGAACCACTGAGTAAGTATGTGGATTTTCTTCTAAAACCCTTAGTCAGTAACCTGAAATCATATGTTAGGGACTCGACCCATATCATTACCTTATTAGAGAATAAGTCTTTTAACAGAAACACTCAATGTCTAGTTACACTAGACATTTAGTCTCTGTATACAAATATACCTCAACAATCCACTGTACATGTCATTAGAGAAATCTTGGAAAACACAGAAATTGAGGGAGTGAACAAGGAATTAATTGTTGAATGTACCAATATGGTCCTGAAAAACAATATTTTCTTATTTAAGGACCAGTTATTCCGCCAAAAGAAGGGTACCAGCATGGGGGCCACCTGTGCCCCCAGTCTGGCCTACTTATATGTAGGCAAATTTGAAAAAAGACATGTATACAATGAAATGGCCCCATTCTTTGAGAATGTGTTAGAATGGCATCGTTTCATCGATGATGTTTTTTTATTTGGGAAGGACCAACAGATTTGTTAGAAGATTTCCTAAGCTGGTTGAATCTTGGAGATAGCAAACTAAGATTCACCGCACACTACAGTAAAGACAAAGTGGATTATTTAGACATAACGATCAAGGAGATGGATGGGAAATTGGAAGTGGAACTATATACGAAACCGATGGATAAGAACACCTTGCTCCACTATTCCAGTTTCCATCCAAAATCCCAAAAGGATAACATTTCCTTTAGTCAATTCCTCCGTCTCCGGAGGAATTGTTCAGATCTAGAGGATTTTTATAAGCATGCGGATGTCCTGAAATCCAAGCTGACAGATAGGGGATACCCGAAAAAACGAGTGTCTCACTCACTGAAACGTGCCAGATTTTATGATAGGGAAGCAATGTTGAATGGCACTAAGAGAAAGAAGGAGATGACGAAGATAGTATTTGTGAGCCAGTTCTATGGCATCAGCAACAGGATTAAAAATGTAATCAATAGACATTGGAATATTTTGAACAGTGAAGAAGAAACCAGGCTAGAAAGACCCCTGTTTGCTTATAAAAGAAATATGAATTTATGTAACCAACTAGTACACACTTACAGGGATGAACTTAGTAGTAAGCAAAGAACTATTAATAATACTGTGGCCAAGGGCAACACTAAATGTGGTAATTGCTCCATGTGCACACAATGTGTAATGTCCAAAGAGATAACACATAACGGCAGAAAAATAGTGGCACATACCCTGAATAACTGTCGTAGCAAGAATGTTATCTATTTGCTGAGATGTCCATGTGGACTTGGCTACGTGGGCGAAACAGGTAGAGAACTCAGAATAAGATTACAAGAGCATAAGGCGGCCATAAAGACCATGAAACAAAATGCTCCTTTAGTCTCCCATTTTCAAGAGCATGGCCATAAAGAAACACAATTTGAGTGGTTTATTCTAGAAAAAGTAACAGTAGGCAAAAGAGGCGGTAATATGGAAGAAAAAAGGAAGGCAAGAGAACAATGGTATATCTCTATACTGAATACTATAAGAGAGGGATTGAATTCAAGAGAAGAGTGGGAGAAGTTAGGAAACTAGAAATACCTGGATGTTTTAGAAAATAAAATATTTCTGTTTAACCTGAAGCCCAAATATGGGATTTGAATTTACGAATACTTAGATAACAGAACGGTATCTTGGGAACACCATTAATACATAGAAGATGAATGAATTCATGCAAGTGCCCTTATAAAGATTTGTAATAGGACTACTATAGCCTTAGGGTTTGTTTGGTTTAATGTAACATTGATGGACATCATCATATCTATGCTGGCGTGTTTAAAATCCACCACATTAGAGCAAATTAGGAGAGAATTCACTGCAATGTGGACGTGTTAAGATGGCGGCCACTTTCCATCACACCTTCCTTGGTGAGGGTGCCATTGAACAATGTCCATGTTAGTATGAATCAATAAGCGACTGATATAGCATTTTTATGGCAATACAAGAAACCGGGTTGAGGATGAAAGAGTGATCTCACACGGTTTCAACAATATACTAAGATCTAAATGCTAATCTGTATGTGAGTTAATTTGTGGGCTAGTCTGGAATGGCGGCCGCAGTCCATTTAAAGTTGGGAATCACTCAACACCGTTGTAAATAGAGAGAGATTAGCGATTTTGCCATAGCAAAATGGCGGTGCCAGTTTGTTGCTCACACACACGCTTATACTATCTTTAGGTCCATGACAAAAGATGCGAGTGACCATTTCAAAATGGCAGCGCCGGTTTGGTGTTAGGAGACACTTGTATCCCCTTTCTATATCTATGATTGCATGTGGCAGTGCTCTATATAAACTGGAGGCTTGCCAGAGCCCGGTTTACATACACAAAGGAAAGACGACGGAAGTGAGGCTGGAGGCAGATGTGTCCCGGTGTGTCCTTGATCTTGAGTCACAAAGGAGTGAACTAGGGGGAGGTAGATGTGGCGCTTAGCCCAACTTTAATTAAGGGACATCATTTACTGAGTATGTTGGCAATCCTGGTTGCCGGGTTTTTAACTATCTTTACTGACAAATGTAAGTTTGGCATAATGAGGTTTTGTCTGCTATTAATTTTGAAGAAGGGCATTGAATTTAAAAATGTATATGGAGACCTTAGCCTAAGTTACTACGCCCATTAACATCAAAGGGCAAACTTGCACACAAAAAGTAATGAAACAGCACGCATACAGCGGGATGAAGTACTGGCTATAGTGTTTTTACACAATTCTATGTAGCAATGGTACTTTGGGTCTGAAGAGCTGGGGTCCTCAAAATGCATATGGAGCGCTTAGATTCTTCACCTCGTCTAAAAATGGATACATTTTAAAATAAAGGGGAGAACAGTTAAAAAGCCCCTTTGCAGGTTTTACAAAATAAAAAGGATAGATATCTGTGGGGGTACAACCTTTGGTAAATAATTAGTGAAAGGACCCTGTGTGTTTTTTGCTATATACAGGCATTGATTTTAACTTGAAGAAGTCTACCTATGTAACCACAGTAAGAAGGATCAATAATTTGGAGATTGTTCAATCCCAGAACTCGAGTGACAGAAAATTCAGAATATATTAAGACTACATTGCATTGAAGGTAATACATCAGGGCAAGTTATGTATAGCGACATAGAACATAGATAATGTTCCTTGAGTACAGAATACTACAAATACATTTTTTTTTTGTTATCCTTTAGGCTCACAGAGAGAGCCCAACATTTGATGGGCATACCCTAAAAACAGATGGGTGGCACTTGATCTTGAGGAGCCAGTTCCCAAGAGTGATCATTGAATTATAACACATCACCAATTCCGGTGGGTTAACCTTCATAACTGCTATCGCAGATGGGGGTTTAGAATAATTAATTTGATTCAGTGTGACATCCGATTGTGATAGTTGTGATGGACAATATAATGTGTGGTGTTACAAGTCAAGATTCCAATATCACCAACGTTTTTTGTTTAAATTAGGTCTCACTGTTTGTTTTATTTGTTTTAAATGTTTTAAAAAGCAATGTATTTGATATTGATAAAATTTTCAACTGTATTGGTACATGGATGTGCAAAGAAAAAGGGGAAAAAAGGGAGGTTCCCTATGCCTGTATGCGATTTGTTCGAACTGACTATGAATGAATATAATGTTATGTGAATAAGATATGTTGAGCATTCATGATCTTTGAAATTCGTTTTTTTATATAATGTTTTTACAATAGATCTGAAGTTGTGGGAGACACCAAGTCTTTTTCCTGAAGAAGGTGATCGGATCATTTTAACCCACCGAAACGCGTCGCGCTGGTTCTACAAAAGCACTAATTCAACCCTATCTTGGCCAAACAAGAGACTGTACAAAATAGTTGTTTGACCAATGAATTTCTTTGTGATTAGTGTGTAACAATGACAAAAAAATAATGTCTATGATATTCTCCCATGTTCATTTATTGTGATTTTTGTAACAATGTGTATGATCTTTGTGAAATTTTGATGTGGCTCTCTATTTAGAGACTTATTTTACCCTGAAATAATCCATGTTTTTATTATATGCACTCTTTATATGACTTTTTTAACTGATTTTACAGAATAATCATTCATATATTGGATTTTTGCAAACGGCCAGAACTCTTTGGTGATTTTGGTATGCTTGGATGAATGGTGTATGATTTATTATCGGTTTGTCCAAATACACACAAAGGAAATTGTTGTTTTTGATGATATGGGACAGAAAGTACTCCCATGCCTGTTCGCAAGGACTTCCTCATCTTACAACAACCACCGCAAGGAAGGGGAAACCGCTACATAATCTAATGCACAGCGTGTGAATCCAGAAAATGATTCATGCTGCAAAATGAAATGGTTACTAACCACCTCCCCTCAGAATAGGAATGCAAACAGGTGGGAGAAAACATCATGTAAAAGGAAGAGAAGGAACTAAAGACAAGAAAAGGGAAGACATACCCTATTTTACCAAGGAAAGAAAAGGGAAAAAAGAATCCGAAGATGGCTACCACGCACAGGAACTTCCGGGGCGCCATCTAACGTCACACTAGGGATGGACCTAGCACCAAATGGTGGTCGACGAAGACCCACAGAAAAAAAAAGCAGAGACGATTCCGGACCCAGCCACTAGATGGCGGAATGATGCATAGCATGTGATTCCAGAAAGCTCTTCAAGCTGCAAAACTACTCTTACTGATAAGTAACCCTGTCGTTTCTCACCAAGCAACCTACTCCAGAGAGCCTTCTTATACAGGCCTTGACCAGTAAGGTGAAACCTAACTCACTTCCAACCAATTCTCTGGATAGAGAGTCCAAAAAGATTGATGTCTTTGGAAAAAGTATGTTTTCCTTTGCTAGCTTGGCAGTGATCCATAAATGCAGTCTTCCTTTTGTGCAACTGCACACATGCCCTTTGGGACATGGCCAGCAAGATCTTAGGGGCTTTTTCGCCCATGCTATATAGGACAGGCAGGACGGCACCAATTTGTATAACACAGACTGCATTAGCAGAGCTGTCAGTGCCAGTTTTGTCCTCCACAGACATGCCTAGACAATGTCCACTCGGTTTCTCCAGCCATGTACAGGCTTCGCTAATGGATATGCCTTTTTGATGGCTCTCACCTTTTTGGGAATAAGGTGGACTACGCATACTTTTGTGTGGTACAGTTTCCGCAAGAAATCTTGTTAAAAGATGCATTTCACCTTCCTGCAACTACCTCTCCTTCCCGAGTTCTGGAGATCAGGAATGACTGGGCCCAAGTCATCCTTAAGGCCCCAGATTGGGCCGCAACACTGTGGTTCCTTGAATTCCTGGGTGTGAGCATCTTTCTTCCGATCAGGCTGCCACTTGGTAAGGACCTCCTGTTTAAGCAACAGGACAGGGGCCTCCACACAAATACAAAATCTACACCTTCATGAGTGGCAACAATTGACTGTGTTCGATGTGAATATGAAGAGGTGGATGCCTTCTTTGCCCCAAGACGCCCCTCGACGAAATCCATTTATGCTGGGCATTGGGACAAATCTGTAACCTCATGCCATGCCCAAGACACTAACACCTTACAGGCAAAGCTGTCAAAGGTCCTTTCAGTTGCATTGTATTTTGGTCAGCAAGGCCTTGCTGAGTGCACTCAAAGATTTGTTGGCCTTTTCAGCCTTTCTACATTTGCTGAACCAACCATCCTTGTTCAAATGTATGTATGTATGTATGTATGTATGTATGTCTGTATGTATGTATGTAGGTATGCATGTATGTTATTTCTAGAGCCCAACTGTAACTCCAAGGAGTGTCCTGGCGGCAAATCACCTGTTGTGATGAGATTTATTAAAGGTATGACTTGTTTTCTGCCAAGCCGTTTGTGATGCCACAGTGGGGCCTTAATTTAGTCTTGACTTTCCCCATGTGTACTCCCTTCAAGCCTATGCAACTGATGTCTACCGCTACTGAGGGCATCTCCCTTGATGTGTAAGACCAATCATTCATTACGATTAGTTGTGCTGCCTAGTAGTAACCTCTGCCATTTGGCAGTAGTATTTCCCCTTCAAATACAGGATGTTGCAGTTTGGCTAGGGATATTTGTGGCACCTCATTGCTCCATAACAGTTTTCTCAATATGGAATCTGCTTTTAGGAAAAGGAATCCAGATTCTAGTATGGTGTGTTCTTCACTAGGTATTAAAATTTCGGCAAGAAGATTATTTTAAATATGTCTTGCCGGCCAAGGCATGAGAGTGGTAATGTGCCTCAGTGGTCTACATAATTTCTGAATACTTGTAATAGGCTTTGAAGGTTATGGTCATTAAATGTCTTTTTGCCGTTAGTCACTTCCAAACAGAGTACAGTTTTCTCACAGTTAATTGTGAAGTCAGAGAATGCCTTGTTTTTACTAAAATTCTCCATCCGATTGGTAACAGAGATGTTGGGATTCTCAATAAACAGTAGTCAGTGGATAACAAGACGTGGTTTTCTGTCCCAATACTCCAGCGAAAGCCCCTTAAGAGGGTCTTCATTCTCATTCAGCAAACCAGAGGCTCCATTGCCAATACAAAAAGGAGTGAGGATTGTGGGCATCCCTTAAGGGTAGGCCAGTGTATTTATGCAATTCTGCAGCCAGAGCATTTTCCATACTTATAGATTTACTGTACTTTTCACATTATCCATCCTCTGCTGCATAATCTGCAGATTTCAACAATGCTCAATTGTATCAAAAGTTACTGAAAACACATATTCCGGCGCTGTGGAAGGCCCTCTGCAAAAGTGAACTAGCTAACGTTTAGTTGTTTATTGCTGTATTTGGTTGTTAAACTGATTCTAATGAGGTGAGATCTTTGCCATTGTTACACATTATAAAAATGGCAAAATAATAAGCAATCCTATCATAAAATGTGCCGCATTATGCAGCATAAATTGGCTTTACTTGCCATATTATTTAGTCTTCCCTGCCGTATAATTTGGTTCTCGCTTGCCACGTTATTCTAGTGGCGCTGATTATAACTTCTATGGCTTATTCCTTCTGTTTGATTCTTTATGTCTGCTCTGCACTAACCCTGGGAGGAGTTCGCATAGCCGCGCTATGCGAAGCGGCACAAAAACTCTGCAACGCTACGCTGAGTTACGCGAGCATGCGTAGTTGCTTGTTTGCGCATGCTCGCGTGTGCTTGCGTATGCTCGCGAGATGTTGTTGACGTTCGGCAACGCGGATTGCGTGTTCGGGGGGAAATATCGCGCGAACTTCACCACGCGGTCGCCAAAGGGCGCGGCCATCTTGTTTTCCTACTCTTTGCATGGTTCGGGAGCCTGTTTTTCATCCCTCTCTCATCTTTTTAATCCTTTGTTTTTTACACTGTTTTTCTGATCTTTTTTATTTATTATCTATCCCTCTCTGTCCCTAAGTGTATATTTTGCGTTTTATTTCTACTTTTACTGCGTTTTTTAAACTTTTTTCTACTTTTTATATTACTTGCATTTTAGGTCTCGCCTGAGCCAGCGCGCATGCGTTGCTCAGCGAGGCTTTTAGTAAGGGCTTTAAACTTGGAACACACGCTCGTGCGTGTGTTTTTTTTTTCATCACCCGCTATTGGCCTTTGCATGCGTCTTTCTAAGTAAGACAGCACGCAATTGGCCAAAGGCGGGTGCATGTCCCACCTTCTCTCTCCCCTGGCCTAGGGAGCTCGGGAGCGAGCAGCAGCACCATCTGTTTCCAATTATCGCCCCCGCGAGGTAATTGGAAACAGATGGCGGTCGCGCTGGCCCTGGTGCACCTTTGCTCCAAACGCGGCGCTTTCACTTTTGCCACCGACCTGGCACGTGTGGCTCCGCTTGTTGCAATTTCTTGTAGACTCAGCGTGTGTGGACCTGTATGCGAGTACACTTGTGGAATCCTTGTACTGGGTTTATGTGCATGTCCCACTCGGGTATGGGATTTCTGCTTACCACTGAGAGGCGGATTGTACACAAACAAAGCCTGTGACTTTCACCCCCTCTTCTGCATGCTTCTCTGCCACTAGACGCTAGCTTTTATTTCTCCAGTTTCTCTTCACTTCGTTAGCCCTTCTCAAAGTCCATCTCCTTTTAGTCGCCCCCTAACCAACTTCCCTTCCCTAGCCTCCCTCCGCCTCTTGCTACCTTTGCGCTCTTCCCTTTGCATACACTCTCCTTCCTTCTCGGCACCCCTCTATCTTCTCTCTTCCTTTAAACGCCCTCAGTCCCCTTCCTTCACCTTAATTCTCCACCCGCCCCGCTGCCCTCTCCATCCTGTCTGGTGTACATGTTAATGACATTAAATGACCCCTCCCCCACCCCTATTTGGCCCCTGCAGGCCCAGGATGCTCGGCGGTGGGGGAGGGGCTTCCCTGCAGATGGCCCGGGTTGCTCCTGCCACCGACGGGCCATCTTCCCGATTCCACGCCCCAAAAAACAAAGTTTTGGAGGCAACCCAACCCTCAGATGGCAAAATAGGGTTTAGTTATTCATGGCTTTCTTGTACTGGGGAATACAAGGGGATTAGCCGGCCCTCCTCGTGATAAGCCAGTGTCAGACAGCAGAAGCCCCCTTGCCCACAGCCCCTCCCCCCAGCGCCTGGGCCATATGGCATCCTGCTAATAAGCTCGGCTACCGTCCTGGATTGGTTCTCCCTTTAATGGGATCATTCCAGGAAGAGTCGCGGATGCCCTGCCGTCTGGGGCCTGCTGTATTTAAAGGCTGCCTGGTAGCCAGAGGGGGCCCACCCGGGCCCTGGCCTTGGAGAAGCACTGAGTTATGCCAACTCATCTCTTCAGGGTCGACACTCACTCATTTTAGCCAAATGACCCAATATGGCAAACTTTTTTTTTTGTTATCGGCTCCCTTCAAAAGTGTGTGCACATTAATAAGACATTGAAATGCAGTTCCTCGACTTTCTAAACAACAATCTCTCTTTGCTAAGAACTCATATCCCTCCTGTTGTCTCCAAGCGCTGTAAATAACGGACGTTAACTATCACACACATTAGTGATATTCCATTTAATGACAGAAGGCTGGGAGGGTGAATATGTTTTCTTAGGACCGAAATAGTGACCTGCAAGTCGCACAGATGTCAGCGGTGAGCATTTAATTGGTGGAACCATCTTGCAGGCTAGTGTAGTCAAGGACCACATAGTTTCTGTGTCAGATATGTTTTCACTTATTTTGTTTTATTTGCGCTTGTCAACCGATAACATTCTTTATCAGCAGCGCCCAGAAGTCAGTTCTTTCAAAGAGCATGCTTCAGTGTGTATTTGCATTTAATTAATTCGCAGATGAAACCTACATTTACACCTGGGCAGTACTTTAAGTAGGATGAAAAAGGAGAGGGAATCTCTGAAAGGAAAATGGCAGAAGAAGCATAACTAAGGATTATTAACAAGAAGCCCAGCCTATGCGATTCATGGCATGGCCTAAAACTGATGCAGCACAATCTCGTGTGTGACTCCGCGTGACACTTGGCCAGTAATTGAATTCCTCTTTGTATGTATTTGTTAGAGCTCCCAGACATGCAATACAAGCAGGGCCAGTGGAATTATATGATTTTACCACTGCTGCATCTTCCTGAATTTGCCACAAAATCCATTATTTGCTGCATAATCCGCATATTTATTTGTAAAAAAAAATGGTTGTAGCATAAATGGATCAAAAATGCAGACACTTGTTGCCAGACAACGGAAGTTCCTTCACAAAGGTTGACTAGCCATCTTTATGTTGCTTATTGGTGTATTTGGGTGTTAAATTGGTACTAATGAGGTAAAACCTTTGCACATACAGTGTTAACCTGTGTAAAAGTGACAAAATAATGCGCAGTATCGCCGTATGTTGAGCCGCTCCAAAGTCGGCAGGTCCGCACATAGGGCCACCTTGATTCCCCCTAGGTCCCCGCATTTGCTTACGGTTGCCCAGAGGGCCCCCGTTGACCAACTTGCAACTCCCCAAAATTCATCCCGCATCCCGAGGCACCGTCCTCCCTCACCAGCAACACCCCCCCTCAAGCCCTTCGCCTCGCCCACGCCAAACCCCACCACACTACACTTCACAGCCACCCGCACCCACCCCCTGGGATCAACCCCACCGTGCCCAGACTGATCCTTTAGTATGCTCAACCCAGCGCCAAGCCTGTGGTAAGCACCACAACTCCCGTCCTGCAACCCCCAACCCCAGGATGCGCACCTCCCCACACAGATCCCACGCAATCCTGATGCCCTCGGAACCCCACATAATACCCACGAATTGCAAACTTCAAACCACCACCAAGCCAGCCCCAGAACCAACTCCCCAGCCCTACTATCCTCACACATCATCCACCTACTCTCCCGCAAGTCTTATACTTCAGTTTGTTTTACTTATAAGGTCCCAAAGGCGAGACCTATTGGCTATGCCAATGCTTGTTTACTTTCCTACTTCTTCTCCTGACTTTATTTTTTACTCCTACATTTTCTTTTACGCCAACCAAGAACCATGGCTAAGGGTACCACTACCTCCTCCACTAGCAAGAGGAAGGCGCCTGCCGCGAAGAAGAGCCACCTTCCTTGCGGCAGATGGCGCTCGGAAGGGGTGCAGTCCCGGGCCCTTTTTACCGAGGCATAGGTGGCCGCCCTTGTTTTTTTTGTTCAGCGCCACCTCCCCTTGACCTTGGCAGCAGGTGGCAGGCCTGGCTCCGGGTACGCTACCCAGGAGCGTCACCGCTGGTGGGCGAGGGTGCGCCGGGCAGTGTTTTGCTGCTCTGGGGTCCGGCGCACCCATAACCAGCTGGCCCACCGGTGGTCAGACATCTTGGACCGGGAGCAGGACCTGCTGGACTTGCTAGGTGGGGCTTGGTGAGTAGCTAATACTTGTAGTATTGTGTGTTCTGTAGACTGTGTGTTACTGTTATTGCGAATATAATTTTTTCCGAATAGCAAGAATACTGCTGCTTTCATTGCAGGTAAATAATTACGTTTAAAAATCTTCTGTGATTGTTATCCTTCTACACACAGGTGCTCGGCGCTACTAATCTTACTTGTTTGCAACTTTGCGCTGGCTTGGGCTGATTATGTAAGAGAGTTTTTACTTTAGAGAACTTAAGTTAGGTAATGCTAGAGAAACTCTAGTCCTTCCTTTGTCCTCCTGTCACTAAGATAGTGGTGGATTGATAGGTAGTTTAGTTACTTAGTATTATTTAGTTGGTCATTTTTTTGCGGTCTGTGTGACGCATCCTCTGTCACGTCATGTGCTGCTGAGTGCTGCTTACTCCAGTCCTTAGTAGAACCTTTTGTAGTTTGTTAGTTAGTGAGTAATAGGCTTAGCAGAACATCAGCAGCAACCAACCAATTTGGTGTATGCAAAAATGTATGCATGCGTCCTCCATCTATGCATTTTGACTCGAGGACTAAAATAAATGGTAATGCAGACTTAGTGAACAATTGGCCCGTCTGGAATAGGTGGGCTAGGTCAGGTGGTACTTAGGTTTAGGATTCTGGAATCAGAATGGAACACTGGATTAGTGTTCATAAATAATAACTAGACGGTCTGGGAATCCCGCGATACTACTAGTCGATCAGATTAGATAGGTCAATTTTATTGCAACTGTTGTTTCCCAAAATTTTTTTTTGAGCGTTTTTAATTTTTTTTTATTTGTGTTTCACACCAATCATCAATGTTTGTCTCTTTCTTTATTATATGTTACATGATCAGCACCCAGGGGCAAGAAGACAGGGTCGGAGTAGGCGGGAGCTGGACAAGATGCCTCCCAGGGCCAGGACCGCTCCTCTACTGAGGGCTCTGCTGCTGGCCCCAGTAAGTCTTCCTGTTGTTAATATTAATAATTATATTTCCCTAACTTTTACTGCACCTTTTTTTTCCGAACTATTATTTCCGTTTCCTAATTCTATTTTTTACCAAATCTTCTTCGATCTGGACTATCTGTTTCTAAATTCTTGTTATCCCTGCCTCTAACTGCCTCTGCTCTGACTCTCTGTACTAGTACTACTACTATTAGTCTGTCTGTAGCTAAGCTTGCCCAGTTGGCCACTCTTTATTTAAAAGCCACTGAGTCCAGTCCTTTGGGTTGTCCTCTTCTAGTCTTCTTAATCATGAGAGGCTTTTCAACAATTCCCACCAACAAAATGCCCAACCAGATATTTTACTATTTTTGATAGGATAGGACATACTACTACTAGGGTCTACTCTACTCATCTCTAGTACCCGATTTGTACTAGTGATGTATGTGGTATATGATATGTATGTATTTTAACTTTTTTTTCAATCTTGCTAGTGAAAAAGAATAAATAGGGGGAGGTGTATATGGCATCTAAAAAATGTGTAATGTTTTTTCTAGGCGTACTGACCACCAGTGCCGGGGCCAGCGGCGAAGGCGATGCCAGTAAGGAGAGAGCAGAGGATGCGGCAGCTGCAGGGGGTGAGCCAGCAGCAGTGGCGGGCGGTGGTAAGTTATATTCCTTACTTATTGACATTACAATCGCTGCAAGGGTGTACACTGTACTGATGAGAGAGACTAAGGGGCCGATTCCGATTCGGGCCGGAAAACGTACCGACCGACTCGGATCCGGAATTAATTCCGACCGACACGTACAGGTGCAGGCCGACCCGCAAAGTACGATGAGAAGCGTGCAAAATCCGACCGACTCGTACGGAACACAAGCCGAACGACCGAGCCGCGCGGAAAACAGCCATCCGGCCGGAAAACCACGCGAATCGAACCGACCGACACGCACCAGGAATGAACCCGAACGAAACGTACCCGCGACCTCCTACCCGCCAAGTACGATGCAACGCGTGGAAAACACGACTGAGTCGCACGGAGCCCAAGCCGTACGACCGACACGCATACAAAACTGCGAGCAGAAGCAACCCAATACACCGCGTCCGACGCGTACGCAGCATAGAAAACAGCACAAACACAGCGTGAACGACTCGGAGAAGCTCGTACGAGACAACTGCAGGGTCCGACTCGGTCACAATCAGCACCTCAACAAATAGCACCCTCACATACACCCAGCTAAACACACACTCACACACCCTCACCTGCACACCAACACACACATCACTCACCATCACCATGCCCCCAAAGAAGAATCACAAGTTCCTAGATAGTGAATTGGAAGTCCTGGTAGATGAGATACTCAGGGTAGAGCCACAGCTGTTTGGTACACTGGTCCAACAGACACCCATGTCGCAGAAAACCAAGATGTGGGAGAGGATTGTCGACAGGGTGAACGCACAATCACCATGTTTGCGCACAAAGGGAGACATCCAGAACAGGTGGTATAACGTGCGCAGAAGGGTCAGGGAGCTGTTGAAGAAGGACTACCTCTTGAGCCAACACACCGGCAGTGGCCCTCCTGCCAAACCAGTATACCTCAGGCCCTGGGAGGAGAAGGTGCGGGCCATCCTACCACCAGTGAGCGTATATGGACTAGAAAACATCCCAGAGCCTGGTGAGTGCATAACAAATGTACACAATATTGTGCGACAATACACACACATCACTGTCAAGGGGAGAGTCAAACCATGCACCCTTAGCAAATACACACCAACCAGAACAGAATCATCCCAAATTGTGTATGTCAGTCAGATAAACACAACACATGCCATCTCATAGTGATATGTAACTGTGTCATCACATGTACAAACACAACTACAACTACAGCTAGGCAGTGGCAGTAATATAACTAACAAACACATCCAGACATGTAGGCACCACTACAACACCACCTCACAGTGAAGCCCACTGAAAGGAAGGAATCCTGTGTATGCTGGTCAAGCCAGTGTAGCCAATAGCATCATGGGAGTTGTAGTCACAGACATTGCCCACCCACACAATGCGCACATCAACACCACCATGAACCATGCTCACATCACAGGGAGTGGAAAACAACTGACAAGATGGCTGACACTGGCTACAGCTGTGGGGAGCACAAGGCCCTGCTGGCAACTGTGCACCAACCAACAGCAGGACACCACTGACTGACATCCTGAAAGACAACTTGCACTCCCTGCAATGGAAGCACGTTCCATGGTGTAATATCTGGCTGGGTGGGAAGGAGGACTGACAGCACAGATCATAGTTACCAGCAGCTCCACTCACACACCCCCTAACACAAACTCCACACAACTCACCTGGGAGAATGCATTGCCTCACACTCCAATCAAATATCCCACAAAGAACCACAACCCTGGGTCATGCAGTGTGAAGCACAGGGACACACATGTGACTTGCAGCAAAACTAACCCCAGGATAACAATGTCAGCCATCTTGTCAGCACAGGCACACAACCCCACAGGGAAGCAGAATCAAAAGGAAGGAAGCATGGGCATGCTGGGAAGTGGGGTGGAGGCAATAGCATGATGGGAGTGGTAGTCACAGCCCAACATCCCCCACCCACATGGCCCAGCAAGCTCACACCCAAGCATGCACACCTCACAGGGAGTCAAAAGCCACTTCAAAGATGGCTGACACTGGTGCTCAGTTGTGGGGAGCACATGGCCCTGCTGGGAACTGGGCACCAACCAACAGCAGGACACCACTGTCAGCCATCTTGCCATTGCTCTCACACTCACACACAGTGAAGTCCACCCAAAAGCAAGTAAGTATGGGCATGCTGGGAAGTGGGGTGGAGGCAATAGCATGATGGGAGTGGTAGTCACAGCCCAACATCCCCCACCCACATGGCCCAGCAAGCTCACACCCAAGCATGCACACCTCACAGGGAGTCAAAAGCCACTTCAAAGATGGCTGACACTGGTGCTCAGTTGTGGGGAGCACATGGCCCTGCTGGGAACTGGGCACCAACCAACAGCAGGACACCACTGTCAGCCATCTTGCCATTGCTCTCACACTCACACACAGAGAAGTCCACCCAAAAGCAAGTAAGTATGGGCATGCTGGGAAGTGGGGTGGAGGCAATAGCATGATGGGAGTGGTAGTCACAGCCCAACATCCCCCACCCACATGGCCCAGCAAGCTCACACCCAAGCATGCACACCTCACAGGGAGTCAAAAGCCACTTCAAAGATGGCTGACACTGGTGCTCAGTTGTGGGGAGCACATGGCCCTGCTGGGAACTGGGCACCAACCAACAGCAGGACACCACTGTCAGCCATCTTGCCATTGCTCTCACACTCACACACAGTGAAGTCCACCCAAAAGCAAGTAAGTATGGGCATGCTGGGAAGTGGGGTGGAGGCAATAGCATGATGGGAGTGGTAGTCACAGATATTGGTCACCCCCACAACTGTCCCATCAACACCACCCTGAACCATGCGCACATCACAGGGAGTGGAAAAGAACTGACAAGATGGCTGACACTGGGTACTGCTGTGGGGAGCACAAGGCCCTGCTGGCAACTGTGCACCAACCAACAGCAGGACACCACTGACTGACATCCTGAAAGACAACTTGCACTCCCTGCAATGGAAGCACGTTCCATGGTGTAATATCTGGCTGGGTGGGAAGGAGGACTGACAGCACTGACCATAGTTACCAGCAGCTCCACTCACACACCCCCCTAACACAAACTCCACACAACTCACCTGGGAGAATGCATTGCCTCACACTCCAATCAAATATCCCACAAAGAACCACAAACCTGGGTCATGCAGTGTGAAGCACAGGGACACACATGTGACTTGCAGCAAAACTAACCCCAGGATAACACTGTCAGCCATCTTGTCAGCACAGGCACACAACCCCACAGGGAAGCAGAATCAAAAGGAAGGAAGCATGGGCATGCTGGGAAGTGGGGTGGAGGCAATAGCATGATGGGAGTGGTAGTCACAGCCCAACATCCCCCACCCACATGGCCCAGCAAGCTCACACCCAAGCATGCACACCTCACAGGGAGTCAAAAGCCACTTCAAAGATGGCTGACACTGGTGCTCAGTTGTGGGGAGCACATGGCCCTGCTGGGAACTGGGCACCAACCAACAGCAGGACACCACTGTCAGCCATCTTGCCATTGCTCTCACACTCACACACAGTGAAGTCCACCCAAAAGCAAGTAAGTATGGGCATGCTGGGAAGTGGGGTGGAGGCAATAGCATGATGGGAGTGGTAGTCACAGCCCAACATCCCCCACCCACATGGCCCAGCAAGCTCACACCCAAGCATGCACACCTCACAGGGAGTCAAAAGCCACTTCAAAGATGGCTGACACTGGTGCTCAGTTGTGGGGAGCACATGGCCCTGCTGGGAACTGGGCACCAACCAACAGCAGGACACCACTGTCAGCCATCTTGCCATTGCTCTCACACTCACACACAGTGAAGTCCACCCAAAAGCAAGTAAGTATGGGCATGCTGGGAAGTGGGGTGGAGGCAATAGCATGATGGGAGTGGTAGTCACAGATATTGGTCACCCCCACAACTGTCCCATCAACACCACCCTGAACCATGCGCACATCACAGGGAGTGGAAAAGAACTGACAAGATGGCTGACACTGGGTACTGCTGTGGGGAGCACAAGGCCCTGCTGGCAACTGTGCACCAACCAACAGCAGGACACCACTGACTGACATCCTGAAAGACAACTTGCACTCCCTGCAATGGAAGCACGTTCCATGGTGGAATATCTGGCTGGGTGGGAAGGAGGGCCGGATGTCAACCAAATACAACCAATGCAGACCATGTACACACCCCAACATTCATATAGAAATGCCCAAAGTATGCAGGACAATGTGCTACACCAATATCAACCTCTGACTGTGACAACTTAGGACAATGCAATGTACAGGCCCGCATCCAGAGGTACAGTCACAACTGTCATGTGTGTCAACCATTCATGCCTGCAGAAACATAACATACATTGTGTGTGTCTCCCAAAAACAGGTGATGATGGGGACACAGCAGCAGACGCTGAGGAGTCCCTGTCCCAGGCTCAAGGGGAAACGGAGCTCACTGGTGTGGAACAGCCTCTGCCCTCCTCGGATGACGAAGACCTACCTGGCACCTCCGGAGCAAGTCATCATGCAGCACCAGCAGAACCACCAGCTGCACCCCCTGCACCCACCCCTCCAACGACTGTCAACACACATACCACCCCTGCTGACACGGACAGACCAAGGAGCACCACCACCACCAGCACAGGGACCCTGGACCAACGTGGGGCTATGGACACCAACACCACCAACAACCCTCAAGGGGGCCCAGGGTCACCTGTGCGTGCCACCTCAGGTACTGCACGTGTCGCATGGGGTGGTGGGAGGGGTGGGAGACATAGGTCGCTGATCGCAGAGGGGTCTGGACTGCATGATGACCCACAACTGGTACGCATAGCCGATGCGTACCAGTCCAGCACCGGAGAGCTCAGCCAGGTAGTGGGGCTCCTCAGGGACATTAAACAGCAGCAGGCTGCCCATCATGCCCGCTTGGACTCGCACATGTCCCGCGGGGAGTCCAAGTGGGACACACTGCAAGAGATGACGGCGGTGCACAGGAAGATATTACAATTCCTCCGCCAGATGAGCAGCAACCAGTCAACACCTCCCTGTGTGCCCACAACATCTGGTGCTGAAACAACTGCAACTGCCACAGGGAGGGAGGATGACTCTGGCGGAGAGTCCCCTGCACCGCAGCAGCCTGCACTTGAGGGTCCCCCCCAAAGTAGAGGGGTCGTCCAAGGAGGGGCAAGTGAGAGGCTGATGGCCATGTGCAACCCCCAGGAAGCCAAAACCTGTACTGGATAATCACCTTTGTGCGCAAACTGTTCACCCTGTTGACTGCAACACAACTCCCCCACATGACATGGGGAGTACAAGTTGGACCAATGTATCAGATGACTGTGGACTTTATTCTGGACATATCTGCTACCAGGACTTCCAATTCATCTAGGAACTTTGGATTGCAATCAAAATGTACAGCACCCACCATCCTGTGCACTATACACACACATGTATGACAATAAACACACTAATACACCATACCTGCCTCTGTTGTGATTCCAACATGGTTCCTGTCATGGAGATGATGACCTGCGAAATTACACTGTGCATGCTAACTGCTACAGCAAGTACAACACAGGCATGTGAGTCATGGCAACGTGACACATATGAGGGAGACACACCACCAGGGCTACACAACATATACACACCTAGCCCATCTGACTCATCGCCTACACTGATGTTGCCAGGAAATACGGTGCAATGCACAGACACAACACCTATTCACAGTCTCTGTCAACTAGCCCACTGGTGCAGTAAGCAAATTTCAGTCAGATGTGTGACCACAGACAACGCACATCACAAAGTGAAGCACAGGTTTATTACACATTTGCAACATGTTGTAACCACTACAGATGCAAGGCAATCCCACCTGGCAGCGGGCACACAGTCAACAAGTATAGAAGGAAGGAAGTCCATGGGTGTGGCGCACATCACCTGTAGGGACACGACAGCTACCACCCTGGAAGTTGAATCACGGTGTCGGGGATCACAGTTGACCAAACCACTCTGAAAGTACCCTGTGAAGGACAGAAATTAAACACAGTCAAAAGCACTGAAGAACAGGACAGAACTGCAATACTCATGCCCAATACATGTCACAAGATACCCACCCAGAACCAAGTTAGCATGTCAACACTGTTGGGGAGTACAGACTACCTGTAAGGACACATCGCTACACGCATACAGTCATGTAGCACATGGACACACTCAAACAGCACCAGAGCACCACCAACACATATCATGCATACTCACATCATTGACATGACATCTCTGGATACTCACATTCAGCTGAAGAAGTTGGTGATGAGCTGTGTGCGGACATCACCATCATCATCATCATCATCATCATCATCATCATCATCACTGGCATCGTGGTCCAGGCCAGGATCCTCCACAGGTGGCGGATGTTGGTCATCGTCATCCAGGATGAGAGGCAACTCCTTCCGCACTGCCAGGTTGTGTAGCATGCAGCAGACGATGACAATCTTGCACACCTTTGCTGGGACATATGGGAGGGCCCCTCCTGTCTTGTCCAGGCAGCGAAAGCGGCTCTTCAGGAGACCAAATGTCCACTCAATCACTCTCCTGGTCCAACCATGTGCCTCATTGTAGCGCATTTGGCCTGGTGTCACAGGGTTCCTGAGGGGCATCAGCAACCACGGCATGTTGGGGTATCCGGAGTCACCTACATACAGACAATTGCACATTAGCTGAGTTGGAAAAGAGGGTGGAACACTACATTGCAGAACACACACAATGGTACTAAGTCAGTACACACCAACAAGCTAGGCACGCTGGTTCCGCATCTGTGACATCATCCTCGGGATGCGACTACTCCTCATCACGTAGGCATCGTGTGCAGAACCGGGGAAACGGGCACAGACGTGTGAGATGCTCATATCTGCAAGACATACCACCAGTGCATTGACCGAGTGGTAGTGTTTGCGGTTCCTGTATGCCTGCTCTTGGGCCTGTGGTGGTACCAAAGCAACATGTGTCCCATCAATGGAGCCAATGACATGCAGCATCCTCCCCAGGGCAAAGAAGTCACTCTTCACGTCAGTGAGTTGTTGGAGTCTTCGGAAATAGATGTACTGGTTCAGGTAAACCAACATAGCCTCCAAAACATCGCGGAGCACACGGCTGAACAAGGTCTGTGACATCCCACCAGCATTTGCCACAGTGTGTTGAAAGGTACCGGTGGCAAAGAAGTGTAGGGCTGCCATCACCTTCACCTTGGGTGTCAGCGCTGTAGGGTATGTCCGGCCAGCTTGCAAATGTGGGGCCAACCACACCGTCAATACCTCAATCAGCGGCCTGGTGAAGCGGTACCGTCGGATGCAGTCCCGTTCCACCATGGTTGCAAGGTCAGGGAATGGTCTATGGACAGCTGGTGCCCTGCAGTGCATAGGTGAAGAAAGAAAGATTGTCAGTCACCCCACATATGTGGCATTGACCATACTCAATATCACATGATACATCATAATGAGGCACAAGTACATGATGTGTGCAGTTCCGTAAGGACATGTATGGCACATACATGGCCAACATCTAACATCACAGTTCAACAAGTGGCATCAACAAGTCCCAGGTTGTGCCATGGGATATCATGAGGCCGTGTCACAGTTCCCATCTCCTGCTGCCACGTTCCAAACACACCCCACAGTGACATGTGAGGACAGATGTGCCCCAGGCATCACAGCTCAACGACAGGTAGATTCCCAGGGACCATGTATTGCCACATGGACACTGGCATGACATGGTGTATCATGAATACACCACAGCAAAACAACCATGACCCCCACAGGTAGTGGTCCCTGTTGCCTCGGCAGGACAGACATGGACGTCTGTGACACACACACGTACAACATCAAAGTCCATGCACAAACAACGTGGATGTGGAGACTGTCTCCCATTGTGCACATGGAATCAGAGACATTGTAAACACAACATGCACACAGACTGTGGAGGACCATCACTATTGTGGCAATGGGTCACCCTGGGACGTACATACCGTCACACATGGGACTCAGGGGGTATGTGACATGACATACACATACACCACCGTGAAATGTGACCATGCCACATGCACAGAAATGAACAGTTGCACATCACAGTGGTCATGTACATGAAACACCAAGGATTCTGTCCCCAAGAACACGTGCACAGCCTGGGAGTGGCTGCCCCCAAGTGACACCCACAGAACAACATGTTCACCCCCATACACGGAATAGGTAATGCAGCCTTACATGCCTCAGGATACAGTGTGGACAGGGTGTGGTGTTGTAGGTGTGCCCCTCACTCCCTGGGAAGTATATGTTGCTGGCATATATTCACCTGTGACAGGCATGGTGACATATGCCAGTGACTTGTACAGGGACGCGTTGGACAGCAATGGACCGATCGGTGCGCACACATTGGCCATTGCATTCAATGTGAGCGGGTACGCGTTGTATTCGCAATACGCGTTGGACAGCAATGGACCGATCGGTGCGCACACATTGGCCATTGCATTCAATGTGAGCGGGTACGCGTTGTATTGGCAATACGCGTTGGACAGCAATGGACCGATCGGTGCGCACACATTGGCCATTGCATTCAATGTGAGCGGGTACGCGTTGTATTGGCAATACGCGTTGGACAGCAATGGACCGATCGGTGCGCACACATTGGCCATTGCATTCAATGTGAGCGGGTACGCGTTGTATCCGCAATACGCGTTGAACAGCAATGGACCGATCGGTGTGCCCGGCCGGCCCATTGCATTCAATGTGAGCGGGTACGCGTTGTATCCCGGGTACGCGTTGAACAGCAATGGACCGATCGGTGTGCCCGGCCGGCCCATTGCATTCAATGTGAGCGGGTACGCGTTGTATCCGCAATACGCGTTGAACAGCAATGGACCGATCGGTGTGCCCGGCCGGCCCATTGCATTCAATGTGAGCGGGTACGCGTTGTATCCCGGGTACGCGTTGAACAGCAATGGACCGATCGGTGTGCCCGGCCGGCCCATTGCATTCAATGTGAGCGGGTACGCGTTGTATCCCGGGTACGCGTTTAACAGCAATGGACCGATCGGTGCGCACACATTGGCCATTGCAGTCAATGTGAGCGGGTACGCGTTGTATCCTGGGTACGCGTTGAACAGCAATGGACTGATCGGTGCGCACACATTGGCCATTGCATTCAATGTGAGCGGGTACGCGTTGTATTCGCAATACGCGTTGGACAGCAATGGACCGATCGGTGTGCCCGGCCGGCCCATTGCATTCAATGTGAGCGGGTACGCGTTGTATCCTGGGTACGCGTTGAACAGTAATGGACCGATCGGTGTGCCCGGCCGGCCCATTGCATTCAATGTGAGCGGGTACACGTTGTATCCCGGGTACGCGTTGAACAGCAATGGACCGATCGGTGTGCCCGGCCGGCCCATTGCATTCAATGTGAGCGGGTACGCGTTGTATCCCGGGTACGCGTTTAACAGCAATGGACCGATCAGTGCGCACACATTGGCTATGGCCTGGCCTGGCAACGGACGCGTTTTCAAATCTTGAACGAGTCTGATGCTGGAAATTCAGTTGGTCACCCACAACAATGTTGCAAATTCATGGGTGTCATGAAGTTGAACTTTTGAAGGATGCTGTGGGCGTGTGTAAGTGGTGCAATTCCATGGATTGGCCAGATTCAGAAGATGCTAAAGACTTGGACCTATCACTTTGGACACATGGGACAGTATCTGCCTCTGCAGCACACATATAATGCTGGCTGTTCCCCTGAGAGCTCACTTGCCTGCACTACATGCTCCAGGACAACATCTGCCACCACCACTGCTGCTGTATCTGCACCCTCTGGACCCTGCAATGGCACGTACTGTGGAGAGAGCCCCAGGCCCTGCTGGACAGCCTCCTTCCACAGTACAGCAAGCTGTATGGGAAAGCAGGGGAGCAGGTGAGTGTGCTGTCCACTGCCTTACTAAATGTGCATGTTGTCTGACTAGCAAGGCTAACAGTCTGCACGCCACTGGCTAGCAGGCTCACTGAGTAGTTGTCACCCCCATAGTGTGTAGTTACATGCACTGAACAGGTATAGTGCAGTGACAGTGCATTTAAACAAGGTTTTACTTCCCAGGCAATGATACCATGTAGTAACTGCTGGCATACTGTCCATAGCCATCGTTGCACTGCCTGTGTACATCATGTGCCCCTGTGATTGAGACATGTATATCCAACTGTGTAATGCACGGATATGTTGCATGTGTAGTAATGGCATTCTCACTTTGTCATCCTCACAGGTTGATGCCCACCAGAAGCAGAAGATATGGCTGACCATCGTCCGGGCAGTGAGATCCGTGGGGGACTACAAGCGCCAGATCCGCAACTGCCAGAAGAGGTGGCAGGACCTTCGGGGCTGGACCCGGAGGATCGCAAGGGTCCAGCTGAAGCTGTCGCCTCCTCGCAGGAGGGGCGGACACCGGACCCTGACCCTGACCCCCCACATGCTCAGGATCCTGGCGGTGGTCTTCCCTGATCTGGATGGGCAGCTGAAGGCTAGAGAGCAGCAAGGAGGGTTGAGTCCATGACTGCATTGTGAACTTTGTCTGCCATGCAATGTGCCCTCCTCTGGCCTGGTTAAACTTCCACAGTACATCAGTCATGTGGTCCAGGACCCATGTCCCTCGATTGTGCACTGCCCACTCCTCATCTGATACCCAGGTGTGGCCCTTGCAGTCAGGGAATTGTGTCACTTGGGTACTGTGTCCTTGCAGTTTGCTTGACTCAAGGTGGGGGACAGCATCTGTTCCCCTAACTCTGTGGTGGGCATCATGGGTGGGTCCTTTGCTTACACAATGCCTGTGTTCTGACATGTAATCTGCGTGTTACTTTGATATGTGGTCCAATTGCTGAGCTGATCCACCACATGTGCCTGGGGTATCTGGCACACACCCATGCTGCGGGTGGGAACAATGCTTGGGCCCCAGGAGTGTGTATATTACGTGTGTCACATATACTTAGCCAGCTGCCTACTGTCCAGGGCTCATCCCCTCATTCATGTGGAGCAGGACAGTCATGCCTACTCCAGGCCATACAATACACTCTGTACTCCCACTCCCGTGTATCAGCTGACACGTTGTGCTCAGTGATTTGTCCCCTCAGGTGTCTGCCTCTGTGTCAGTGTGCTGTGGCTTCGTTGTCATGACTGCTGGGGTGTCTCTCGGTTGGGGCTCAGCATGCCACCGGAGATGTGACCATAGGAGACGATACTTGGGTGACACATAGGTGTTTGCAAATGTGAAGTTCAGGCAGCTGTTTCCCATTCACAGTAGATTGTGAGGTGCTCAGGTTCAGAGGGTTGTGTTACAGGTCTCCCATATGTCCAATCGGTATGACCTGGACAGATAAGGGTTCAGATGATGTGGTGTGTGGGGGATGTACATGTGCACTTGTTCAGCTCTAGGACTTGCATTCCCCATGACCTACTATTGTGACACAGTGCAGACTGTTGTTGTCTGGCTGCCCTGCCCATGTGACTGGAGACAGTGATGTATGACTTAGCAGGCATGCCTGTGCCATGGCATGTAACTTCCTATGAGTGATCCTTCAGGGAAGTGACATGTGCTACATGCACACCATTGTGGCAATGGCTATCAGGACATGGGTGCATCATGGTGTTTGTCGCTGGTATGCATCACATGCATTTCATATTTGACTCTGGGCATCCCTTTCATCCAGACACCTGTACTGACTCAGTGGCAAGAGTTGTGATGTGTGCATGTTCACATGCTTCACCGTGTTTTCTGCACTGTCCAACTACTGTGTAGGTGGTGCATGTGTCCACACTGGGGTATTGCCATCCAACAGACACCAGACAGATGGGTGCAAGGCCAGGAGGGATGTGAGTGCCATGGTTGACCATCAGACTGACAATTGGCTACTCCTATTCTGTTTGGGCACTTTTGGCAATGTTCAACTAAGGATGCCAGGGCTTGCTCTGTAATGTGCTGTACTTACTGTGGTGTGTGCGTTCGGTGCAGGTGACTGATGTCTGTCTGTTTCCCTATTGTTTGCAGATACATCCACGGCCACAGGAGGGGACAGCTCCACGGACCAGGAGGAGCCGCAGAGCCAGACTGGGTCAGCAGCCGAGGAGTGGTCGGAGGGACCCAGTGGCACGGAGGGCGAGGGGAGCCACACCGAGGAGTCCTCAGCACCATCCACCTCAGCTGAGGACCACAGCAGCTCGGAGGATGACTCCCTTGTGGATGCGGGTGTCAGCAGCCACCACACCCCAGCTAGTGTTGCTGTCCCCGCCACCACCACCACCACCACCGCCCTCCCATCGGCTCCCATTCCCGAGGTCCGTGGAGGCTCCCATGTTCGGGAGCGTGTCTCCTTCGGGCCAGGCACCGCACCCCCTGCCCCTGTGTCCCCTGCTGCCCTGAGTGAGGAGTCTGTGTACCTCCTTCGCCAGCTCCATGTAGGGCAGACAGCGATGCTGAGTGTCCTCCATGCACACACCACTCTGTTGACTCAGCTGGTGTCGTTCATGGAGGGCATCTCATCGGGCATGTCTGCCTTACAGAGGGGCAATAGGTCCATGGACTCCTCCCAGACGGCAGCAGTGTCCCTCCTCCAACAGTCCCTCACCCATCCTGCCTCTGCCCCATCCACACTCCCCAGCACCTTACCTGTCCCAAGCACACACACACCGGCACAGGCACACACCAGCACAGACACGAGCAGCACACAGACACACACACCACAAACAAGACGCACACGCACGCACAGTCAGGGGACTGAAACCACACTCACAGGGGATGGGGCCCAGGCACACACACACGCATCCACGAGCACTGCGCAGTCCTCAGTTGCCTCTCCCTCCAATGCCCCCTCCCTTGCCTCACCTGCAACCCCAAAGACACAGCGGCTCTTCCTCAGTGACCTCGGCCTCTTCCCCTCCGATCCAGCTGATCCAGCATTCAGGGGGAAGAGGAAGCCCACCCACACGGAGCGGAGTGCCCCTCGCCCCCGGACACCCTCCCCCAGGTGCAGACCAACTGACGCCCCCATCCGCAAGTCCCTCCGGACCCGGAAGAGCAAGACCCCGCCACCGCCCTGCAGCTCAGGCACCAAGTCTCCTTCCTCCATCCCTCAGGCCCCCACTCAACAGGTGCCCCCACCACACCCTGCCCCAGGTTCCCCCACCCACAGATACACCATCCCCAAAAAGATCCGGCCTTCTCCCCCTGCCACTTGCTCTTCCGGCCCCACACCCCCCGCTGCGCTTGTCTGTGCCACTGGTGTGGAGACGGTGTCCTCCCCCTCTGTCCTGCCCACCTTACCTTATCCCCATTCTCCTCCCCTGGAGGTAGGCACTGCAGTGGAGTCCACTACCACCCTGTCTGTCTTGGGCACTGCCGTGGGGAACCTGTCCACTCCATCTGCACGGTCCACTGCAGTCGTGCCGGCACCCACACCATCAGAGTCATGCCCCCCAGTTGTGCCGGCACACACCATGTCAGACACCTCCACTGCAGTTGTCAGTGGCTCTTCAGCACCCACCACCCTTTCCCTGCCTCCTTCTGGTGAGCCCTGATCCTGTCCCTGCGGTGCCTGGCCTGCCCCCCCGTATACCCCTCCGAGGGGATTGTCCCTGGTTTTTATCAGTGCAGGCATGTGTAGGGTGACATCTGCCACTGTCACCCTGTTTTGACTTTCAGGATGGACTGGCCATTGGCCTCTGTTTCTTTTTTACTGGACTTCAACTTTTGAACCCACATATGCTGAATAAAGCGACTTTCTGTTCTATAGTGCTTTTGCTTCTGATGTACATGATGTTGATGATGCTAACCATGCCCTTGCTGCAGTGATGGTGATATTTGGTCTCATGAAAATGAAGTGTTACTGTTCAGGAACCCATGTGGTCCAGGGGGAATGTGTCCTATCCTGTGGTGTATCCATGTCATCCTTAGCAGCATCTGAGGGTGTCATGTTTTCAATATTTGGCAATGGGATTTCCTACTTACATTAGCAATGTCACATCTGTGGCTTCCACCCCTGCACATCTGTTGTGCTTGCCATTGTTCAATTATTCTACTTCCCTGACCGTGTGGCCATCTCCACTGGACATGCAGGTTTGGGCATCAATGGGGAAGGACTCATCTGTGTTGTCAGTGCAACTTGCTATACATGTGTGTTGGATCTGTGCTGATGATTTCGTTGACACTCCCATGACCAGGCTGATGTGACGGGAGCCTTCATTTGGTGCAAATTGTTGACTGTGTGACCAAGTGTTCTGCTGACATGATGGAGCCCTACTGTGGCAACATATGGCACAGCTTTCCTCACACAGGAGTGGAGTCCCCTCATGGCAGTGTGTACTCCTGTGACATCGCCTGCGCCCAAGGTGTGTGTTGTATGAGCATGTCTGTGTGTTCACTTCCATTTTGCTGTGCATGCTGGGATCCCTAGTGGTGTTCCTGTTTGTGATACTTGCTGAGTTGACCTATGTTCCCCCAAAGTCTTCTCCCTGGGTTCTCTGTGATGTGGGTGCATGGCACATTACTGGTCATCAGGGTGTCACCCATAGGTGTGTTGGCTGTGAGGGCTGAGTTTGTGGGCAGACGCAGATGGGTCACAGTCAGGATTCCCCTTGGCACTTGTTGTTTACACCTGTCATGTGATTTCCAGTTTGTGTTAGCTTTCAGTGATTGTGACACGTTGTGTGAGTGACTGCTGGCACTCCTCAGGGTCAGGGCTGCAATGTTGGTAGTTGTCTATGTGTGTTCTTTGTGGGCGACCTTGGCTTCTTCATTGGTGTGGGACTGTGGCTGGGATCCCATTGGTTGGTGTGGTATTGCCGTCATGTCCATGTACAGCGTAGTGTGCAGTGTGTCAGACATTCAAGAGTCTTGTTGAGTGGCCATGTGTGATGTGTTTCTGCACCTTGGTTCCCACCACCACCCATGGGATTGTCATGGGTGCATGTGCAATGTCACCAGTGCATGTGAGCTTCACTGCTGCACATTGTTGGAGGTCGAGGTGTGTGGTGTTGAGTGTGTGCAGATGAGAGTTGTTGCACGGCTAGACCCCTGCCTCCATGTTGGCCTTGACTTACTGGCCGTGCTGATTGATTTGTGCTTGTGTAGGTGTGATGGTAGTTTGTTGCTCAGGACACATGACTGTGGTTCACAGTGTGAACGACATCTAGCTTTGTCATCACAGTGGGATTGTAATGCAGCCCAGGGTCACCACATTGTGGGGACCCTGGGGGTAGTGCTGTGGTGTCTCTGTGTCTTGCTGTGTCAGTTGCTGTTCCTACATGCCTGTGTGACATGTGTGATTTGTGCTCCCTCTCATCTGACAATGCCTGATTGCCCACATAGGGGATTTGGATCCATGAGTTACCTTTGTGTGGCACTGTATGCACATCTGTGTAATTGGTATTCAGGCCTCATCATGTGTTGTGTGGTTGCCTGGGGACACTGGCACCCCCCTCACCTGTTGTGTTTGATGTGCAGTGTGGGTCTGCCTGTTTGTGTTTGTGCATCTGCACCACTGCATTGGCATGTCTTTAGTGTGCCATTGGCTGTATGTTGTTTGGTGGGTTTTCCCTGCTGTCCCTGGGACTCCTAGGTCATCAGTCAGCACAATGATCATTGTTTGTGTGTCCCATTGCTGCCATGGTATGGTATCTGTTCACCTCACATCTACAGTCTCCACAGGGTATCTGCATTTGTGTGCCCATTGGTGCAAATATGTGGGTCTGCATTATGATGGTCACTTCTGTCATTGTGTCATTGATGAATGTTGACATTGTCAGCCCCCATGGGTGATGTTTGTCTGCACATGGCCAAAGGTATGTCTTATTTGCACTGCAGTGTTTGCCTCCCCCAATCTATGTTGCTATGGGACACAAGCACTACTTTGCCACTGATGTGTTTGTTGTTCTGTGACCAGGAATCATCCATGCAGTTTGGCAGTTGCAGCTTTTTCAATGTCAACACTTACATTTTGGTCACTGTGATGATGGGGGTTTGAACCCCATTGCCACAATGTTCAGGATGTGCTTCAGCTATGGGCCCCACACTTACATTTTGGTCACTTTGATGATGGGGGTTTGAACCCCATTGCCACAATGTTCAAGATGTGCTTCAGCTATGGGCCCCACACTTACATTTTGGTCACTGTGATGATGGGGGTTGGACCCCATTGCCACAGTGGTCATGGTCTGCTTGCATTGTGGGGGCCACACACATTTTATGTGTGGCACATGTGATAGGGGGTCACATTGTATGTTCAAAGTCATGTTCAGTGTTGTAGGCATTTGACACAGTCTGCACACGCTTGTCATGGTGTTGGGGGGGATGTCTTTATGTTGCATTGTTTATGTTGGTGTGTGCTTGTTGTGTCATGTATTAGCCATCCTGTGAGTGGGGGTGGTAGTAGTGGTAGGCATCTGGCACCCCCTGGGTAGGGGTGGTAGTGGTGGTAGGCATCCAGCCCCCCATGGGTAGGGTTGGTGGTAGTGGTAGGCATCTGGCACCCCCTGGGTAGGGGTGGTAGTGGTGGTAGGCATCCAGCCCCCCATGGGTAGGGGTGGTTGTGGTGACAGGCATCCAGCCCCCCATGGGTAGAGGTGGTAGTAGTGACAGGCATCCAGCCCCCCATGGGTAGAGGTGGTAGTGGTGGTAGGCATCTGGCACCCCCTGGGTAGAGGTGGGAGAAGTGACAGGCATCCAGCCCCCCATGGGTAGAGGTGGTAGTAGTGGTAGGCATCTGGCACCCCCTGGGTAGGGGTGGTAGTGGTGGTAGGCATCCAGCCCCCCATGGGTAGAGGTGGTGGTAGTGGTAGGCATCTGGCACCCCCTGGGTAGGGGTGGTTGTGGTGGTAGGCATCCAGCCCCCCATGGGTAGGGGTGGTTGTGGTGACAGGCATCCAGCCCCCATGGGTAGAGGTGGTAGTAGTGACAGGCATCCAGCCCCCCATGGGTAGAGGTGGTAGTAGTGGTAGGCATCTGGCACCCCCTGGGGAGGGGTGGTTGTAGTGGTAGGTATCTGGCACCCCCTGGGGAGGGGTGGTTGTAGTGGTAGGCATCTGGCACCCCCTGGGGAAGGGTGGGAGTAGTGGTAGGCATCTGGCACCCCCTGGGTAGAGGTGGGAGTAGTGACAGGCATCTGGCACCCCCTGAGTAGGGGTGGTAGTGGTGGTGGGCATCCAGGCCCCTATGTGTATATGTGGCATTGGTGATGGCCATCCCGCCCCTATGGTGCTGCTGTTGCTGGTGTAAGTAATTTCTGCATCCCTCTGTGTGTGTGTGATATGTCAGGTACGTGTAGTTTGTTTTTGTGGTTGGTGTCTGACTTACCTTCTGCGCCGTACGCGTCCGTGCCTGTTCCGGTAGTAGATGTAGAATATTGGTAGGATCGGCACGATGGGATTCATAGTTGGTTCGTCTCGTTCGTCTTTCTCTTTGCTTCACCTCGTCCTCGTCGCTGACGTGTTCGTCTCGTAGCCGTGAAATCGTGTTGTGGCGCGAATCGGAGCTTATGTGCGCCTCTCCCGGATGCTTTGACGTGCCGTGCGTAGCGACGGGTTCGGCGCGTACGGAAAGCGCATCGTACTTGTCCGGCCGGACGGGGCTGCATTTTGGCTTCCGTGCGACTCGATTCTGCGTTTACGGATCCGGCTCGGTCGGAGAACAGGACCTGGATTGGGTGAGTATGACTGGGTCGGTATCTATGCAGTTGTGCGCATCGTACTTGCTCGTTCGGAAGAATGTGCGAATCGGTCGGGAAACAGGCATTCGCCTGGCTTTTTTCTCGGCCGAATGGTGTTGGGTGCGCCTCCGACCGAGATCGGAATCGACCCCTAAGTTGTTGTGAACAACGGTTGAAGAAGAAGACACCCTTTACTTAGCATTAGAGCAATAGCATTAGCGGCGGGAGTAGTTGAGTAACTAATGGCCTCTTCTATCTGACTTCAACTCAGCTGGGAAAGTTTTATGGAGAAGACTAAGAGTCAGATGACCTTGATGGATGGGTTGAACGAAAAGGGAAAGAAGGATGGAAGGAGGAAGGACGGGCGAGATGTAATAATATATATGACTGTCAGAGAAGGATACGTGGGATGCATAGGTGGCTGATAGGAATCTGATGCATGGGTGGTTGAAACCTGGATGGGTGGAAGGTGAAAGAAAAGATGCCTGCCTGGGTGGGTGAAACTGTATGGGTGATAGCAAGAATCCTCCGGGGTGTTTCATGGGTCAAACTCAAATGCAAGCAAGGAAGGAAGGATGCATGGGTGGTGGTTTAAAAAAAAAAAATGTTTGTTGTTGGTGAAACAAACTAAGGTTTGTTGAGAGATTAAGATGAATGGTAGACATGTTTACTTTGAATGGATGGATGCCTGGATGGTATTCAATCATCATAGCATAGGTGGAGACTGACTGTCACTGGATGAAGAGTCTTTGAAGAGAATGTAAAAGAAAAATAAACTGCGCCAGAGGAGCAAAGCCAAGGAGAATAGAAGATTAGAATGAAAAAAATATAAGGCTAGAAGAGCAATGCAATGATTGATAAATGGAAAAATCGCTGGAGAAGAGAAACACAGGACTGTTATTTTGCAAGGTTTTTGATTCAAAGTTGTATTTTCAGAATACTCCCTTGACTCACAGTAGTTTGCAAGTACAGCATATATATTGTGTATGTATGTTGTTATCAAGTGCCTCCCTCCGACTCCGAGGCCCACTCCCTACCTATTTTAATTTATTTTCGACTGTGTCAGCCTGCCATGGGTGGCCTATCGGCTGCATGGTTACACAATCAATCAAAACAAAGTACCTCATCGTCCCATATATAATCAATGATCATTTGGATCAGATATCATCTGCCTTGTTGTAGTAGTCAGGGCAGGGTGAAAGTGAAATTGAGCAGTTGCCCTTGATGTAACAGAGAGTAGGGCCACCCATAATAGAAAAATAAGATGATTGTGTAGTCAGCTTCCCCACCTGCAGACAGTAGTAAATAAAAATAACGTGACGTGAGTCTGCGTCACGAATATGTTTGTCTTGGGCGCAAGCTGACTGAGCTGGCATGCCGGCTACAACAAGGTTACTTAATTTAGCTAAACAAGAGAGAAGAAGAAGACTGGTATACTCGAGTCCCTAGTGCTAGTATAATGCCTGAAACTCCCACAAATGTTATAGGCCGAGGAAGTGGGAGGATACCACAAATGTTATGTACTGTGCTTGCTAGTGCTACTGTGCCACTATGTGTAGAATTAATTTGTCTTACTGGTTTGCTAAGAGTATATTGGTTACAATAGTCTTTTTTCTTTCTTGATATAGCTACTCCTTCCCAACCAAAAAAACCAGACCGGAAGGAGTTGGCAGCCATGGCCCGGCGCCGGAAGCTGGAGGCCATCTGCACAGAATATCGGTGGCTGGTGGCTCTGGCGGAGGAGGAGGAGGCGGCAGCAGCTGCAGCCTCCTCCAATGCCCCAGGCCCCAGCCGGGCCCCTCCAGTGGTATGGTGCCGCGGTCTGGCAGCCGCCCGCCGCACTTCATCCAACATTGCTGCCCCCCGTGGATGCAATTGTCGAGCATTCAAGCGCTGCATGCTCCTCCGAATGGCGCGCCTAGAGGAGCAGATGAAGGAGGTCCTGGTGAGCAACAAGCGAGCCCGCCGATAAGAGATCCCGTTGGATTGCCCCTTTATTATTCTTTTTTTGGTGGGTGGGCATTGGGCGTACGTTGGGGAAAAGTTGGGGTTTATATTTATGGACAATTTTTGAATTCAATGGACATTGGTTGGGGTTAGGGAGAGGGGTGGGTCAGGTGTTGTGGGATTTTTTACATTAGTTTATTTTGTTAGGGGATTAAATTATATTTATACTTAAACTTTACATACGATGTAAATGTTTTGTGGGGGGTTGCTCTTTTAGGTCACACGGTTTCCTTTGCTGCTGCAGGGCCGCAGCCAGTTTTTGATATAAATAATCTGCCGATTTTGTAACACACGAACAGATCGATGCTGTACCCTCACTGAGTGACTTGTCCTACTAGTACTGGCAGTCTCTCCTCCTAGTCTATGCAGTCTGCAACTCGACTCGGAAGGGTGTGTGTGTGTGAATTAATGAATTAATTTAAATTATTAATTATGCCTCCCCCAAACTTCTTCTCTTACCTGTGATTGATGTTTAAACTTAGGCACAGCGAAGGCTGCATGGTGATGATGGTTTGGTTTCCCAAGATGCCATGGTGGTAGTGGTAGTAGTAGACACTGGCAGTAGCATTTGCAAAAAAAAGAAAATGAGACAGTCAGTCGCCTGAGGGAGACTCTGGAAGGAGTAGTAGAACGAAGTACAGTACAGTACACAAGAAGAAGACTGCCAAACAAGAAACCATAATAATGATTAGCAATGCTAAAGTAAAATAAAACATAATGGTGGCAGAGATAGCCTAGTACAACAAGTAACAGTTACAAACTGTAGTTGACTCGAGTCACTCGACAGACATATGAAGTGGACAAGCGTAACCTTTAGTGCTGTAAGGATGATGAATCCAATCGATGCCGGCAATTAATTATAATATATGATGGATTATGTTGTTCCTTTGGAAAACAAATTGACTTGCACATTCTGAGCATGGGTGGGCAAGCAGAAGAAGATCCTCACCCTGCCTTGTTGAAATTGAATTAGTGTTGCTTTCACCACATCCGCCCCAGCAAGTGTGTGATCAATTATTGGTGTAAATTTAATTTAGTCACACCTCAATATAAATCACACAGCCCGGGGGAAGAGGGTTAGGGTTTGATGAATGGTTGGGAAGGGGTATTTGAGGCAAAGGTTTGACAAAGACAAACACTACACATGGACAACACAACACACACAATCTTGGCAGACGACCATCATATTCATAAATCTGTTAAGGGAAAAAAAGGAAATGCATGCATGATGATGACTGGATGGTTAATGAATAATGATAAGTAGTACTTACTAACTAGACTAGTAGACAGTACAGGGCAGTAGTATATTATTAATTATTATTATGCAATTTGCCTTGCCTGTCTGCCCTCAGAGAGACCCAAATTACATACATTTTATGTTCTGTTGTACCGGGCTTCCTTTTAAAGCTAGCAAAGAAAATTAAAAAATAGCTGTAGGGATCAATTGTAAGCAAAGAGCAAACATAATAACAACAACACACAGTCATAATGATTGAAGAGAAAAAATGAATCAAATTAATTAAAAGATAATGAATGATACTAAAGTTACTATATTATCCTGGTCAAATTGGGTAGTTGCATCTCGGCATTCCTCTTGGTCCTCCCTTCCATGGACGCTGCGTCCGGCAATCTTGGGTGCCACTGCCTGCCTGGCGGATGCGGATTGGTAGGTGAGTGTGAGTTGTTTTTCTCTGTTTAGCACAGGGTAAAGGCCGGCCTGTAAGTGTAGATGAAAAAACAAAAGGGATATTGAAAAATCAAGGAGAAAAAAAGGCATAAATTACGGAGGAGTGCAAACACTTTCAGAGGCGGCATGGCTAAATCATTTCTACTCTGTTTCCAGCATTAACCTACAACAGCAACAGGATAGATCAGGCCCACGGCGCCCACCCAACCTCCACTTAGCTTAGATTTTGACTGAGCCAGACAGAGCACACATATACAGCAACATAGCATTTTCTAAATTAAGTAACTAACTGAATCAATGCACCGCTGTCAGTCATGTTAACCACTACACTCGACTCCACCACTACACAGACATGTAGGTCTGCTGTGGTTGTTGTTGACTTGTTTACCTTTGTTTCAATATGCCACTTCATGAAATGCCCAGAGTTATTCCATCAATCATCTCCGATCCTACTGACTGACTGCGAAGAGTACTGGTCATCATCATCATGGTGTAGTGTACCGAGTGAGTCCAGATTCCATATTCAAAAATGCAATGGATCTGCCTGCAGTAGAAGTAAAATTTTGTTATTAAACAACCAGTAGGGAAACATTGACTTGAGTCACTTTTAGTGTATAGACTAAATACTAGTACACTTCATGCACAACAACAACAACACAAACACCAATCACTCAGAGTCAGCGTCCAATGCATGCCATCATTCATTACCTGTTCTCATCTTAAGTTAAGGGGCAGTCCCTCTCGGCTCGGAAAGGAGGATAGCTATAGTCATATTCCACTTCTTTTGGAGGGACTCGACAAGGCAACATTTCTTGTACTATTCTCCATCCAATGTCTGGCTTGAGGGAAATGGATTTAGGGGCGAGTCAGGATGGAGCAGGAGTCGGAGCAGTGGACTTCTTTAATAAATGCACACAGCTGCAACTCCAATACGGCAATAAAGACAAGACGGTGGTGATGGATTTGTTGTGAATGTAATTCGAACCAGAAAGACAGAGACACACACAAATAAGAAAAGTAAATAAGGAAGCAAGAAAGTAACACGTTGAAAGCCTAGTTGTCAGAGAAGTAGAGCTCGTCCTCAAACTCTGCTGGGTCAATCAGAAGTAGGTCATCATCTAACACACTACTTCCGTCACCTAAGTCGCTGTCCTCAGCTTCCTGCTGTGCTTCAGGTATTGTGTAATTCGGTGGTATAAAGTGCTGATTAATTTTGATCATGGTTAACCTCTCCACGTTTTTGGGCGAGAGACTGGTCCTTTTCACTGTTACAATGGCATCAGCAGCACTGAAAACACGCTCAGAAGAGACACTTGCGCAGGGCAAGCCAGATAGTTTATCGCCAGCCTGCTGAGCACTGGCCATTGGCGCCTTTTCCCATACCAATACAGCAATGGGTTTTGATCAATGTAGACCTCTGTTGGATCATCCAGATAGGCCTGGACTGTCCGCTCAATGCTCAGGGGTGCTCCGCTTTGCTAGGCATCTTTTGCCTTTGCATCAGCACTGGACCTAACAAACCCTTGCTGTAGAAACCATTCCTGTGCCGATTTTACTGGGGCTGATGATCCTGTTCTTGCTGTTGTTGATGGTTCTTTTGACTGCTGTGAGCCAAACGCACTGCCCTCAGGCTCTGAAGTTGACCTTGATGCTGGTTGTGGGCTGGAGTAGCATGCCTCTAATTCCCAGCCGTTCTTTTTCAAAGTCACTGGCTGCCTCAGCTATCCAAGTTTTGTACTGGGCAACATCCACTTCTGAAAAAGGAATTAATGTCTTAGTGTTCAGTACTGCTTTGTACCGTGGATCCAGAATTGTGGCAGAAATGTAATGTTTGGCTGACACAATCTTAGTTTGCACCCTTGTATTTTCAGCTAAGCGAAGGGCTAAGCTCTCCACCAACTCATATGCTTCTTTTTTTTCCTCCACACCTGCGTACGTTGCAGACACCACCTTCAGCTGTTGCTCTAGCATGTGCAACAATGGAATAGCTTGGCCCATAGTACAGTCCTACTTGCTGACTTCACGTGTGAAGAGCTCGAAAGGAAGTAGCATCTCTGTCAGGCATTTAACTAGGACCCATTGGTCCATCTCAACGGTCATGCCTTTCACAGTAGCATCCCCTAGTCTTTGCATGACATAGTCATTGATTGGTCTGTACTGCTCAAACAGACGATCAAGCATGTAATAAGTTGAGTTCCAACGTGTTGGCACCTCCTGGATCAGTGCTTTGACTGGCACTCTATGCTCACGTTGAATGATCCTCAGTTGCTTCCGTGCTTTAAAAGAATGGCTGAAATGTGTGCATATTCTTCTGCAGGTGGTCAGTAAGTTGCTGACTCAGTCTTCTTTTTTCAGAAAGTCTTGAACAATGATGTTAATGCAATGCGCCAAACACAGGACCCTGAAATAGCCACCAGTGCGCATGGCCTTAACTATATTAATGCCATTGTCCGTGGCAACAAAACCAATGTTAAGCCCTCTTGGGTGCAGCCATTCAAAGACCTTGCTGTTAAACTCTTCCAAAATGTTTGCAGCAGTATGAGATTTCTCCATGGCGAACATGGCTACAGTTGCATGTTTCCAAGTGGCATTAAAAATCTCAGCAGTGTCAACACCTGCAGATATCTTTTCTCTAACCCCCACAAAAGAGATCCAGTGTGCAGTGATGCACATGTAATCAGTGGCTTGGCAACTGGTCCACATGTCTGTTGTCATGTGGATACAGTGAACAGCACTCTGCTGCAAAGCTTGTCCAAGCAATTCCAGCACGTCGTGATGTAGTGCTGGAACAGCAACTTTGGCCAAATAGGACCGGCTAGGAACCTTCCATTTTGGCCAGATGGCTGTCAAAAATTCCAGAAAACCCACCCCTTCCACAAAAGAAAAAGGGAGAAGGTCCAGCGCTAACATTTTAGCCAGCTTTGCATTGTACAAATATGCCGTTGGGTAGTTGCGTTCGTACTGCCCCTCCGGCCTAAACATGCTGAGAATGGTAGGCTGGATTTTTTTCTTTTCTGGTGCCACTGATGCAGGTGACTTCTTGAACCCAGATGTTGTACTTGTTAGGCTCAACCCCGCACTTTTTTTCATTGCGGTACTCTGTTGCCTTGGTGTCTCAGCCTGACACTTACTCTTGTGCCACTGAGATGTTGCTGAGGCCGATGAGGATGTGGGTGGTACCACTGCACTGCTGGGGACAGGGTTACTTTGTGTACCAGAGAAAATGTCTCCCTCTTGTTCACCTTCCACCGCGATCGTATCTTCTTCTACTTCTTCATACCCACCAACAGCAATGGGTGCAGTTTTTTGGCCGCTAAGGTGCGCCTCCCACTGGATCAAGTGGTGTTTTTTCAGATGGGTTGTTTGGCCTCCGGTACCATAGTTTGTACCAAGCCTACCCCGACTAACACCTTGTGCTCAAATTGAGCATATAGCAACGTTCTCCTCCTTACTGCTAACCGAAAAGAAGTCCCAAACTGGGGAGGTGAACTTTCTGGTGCTGCTGGAGGTGCCACTTTCAATGCCGGATGAACTGGAGGGTGGGCGTGGAATCTGACTCTGTGGCTGTGCACCCCCACCACTGCTACCTACTTCTACTGAGGTGGTGGTTGTGCTGGATGTAGGTCGCTGCTGGGCCTTTGAAAATGCAAATATGGACGCTGAAGGTGGTGTTGGTGTTACCTGTGTTGGTGGTATCCGTGCCACATCCCTCACAGCAATTTGGGATGGGGTAATGTCGGTCTCCATCTCCACTGGTGCGGGAGTGATGTTCATGATGACTGGCTCGTCATCATCCTCCTCTTCTACATCTACCTCCATAGCTCTAAGTCTTTCTGGAACCTTCCTTTTCCCTAGCCTTGTCTCGTTGCGTCTCTCACTCTCAGACTGAGGTGGTGGCTTCCAAGTGACATCTAGATCATCAGAAGGGGGGCTTGCAGAAGAACTCGATGGACTAACCACCCTTTTCCTTGCAGGGGATCTGGAAGACAATGGATCTTCTGAAAGAGTGGCTTGCTCTTCTTCCTCTGCAGGAAGCTCAATTTCCTGAACTGCCCCTACTTCGGGAGGAACAACTACTATTGTGGGCGGTGGTTGCGGCTGTTGTTGTCCACTTATCTGAGTTTCCTGCGTTGATTGGGTACTACTTTGCGATAACGATAAGTCAATTTCAACATCGCTGCTCGTTGACGTTGTCATGAGGATGCTGGCTGCCTCTGCAACAGACATGGGCTTGGGGCTAGGTTGGTGAGGTGGGCCCACTGATGCGGGGGTGCTGCTCCCAGCTTGATCCCCAGACACCGCTGCTGCAGGCGCAATTTTTGGTTTCCCAAAAAAGATCTTGGTCGAAACACCAGAAGTGGTAAGTGGCACTTCCTTCTTCTTCTCACTGGCAACTTTCTTGGTACTGGAGGACCTGGTACCTTTCTTTGGGGCCATCTTCTTCAGATATCAGCAGCACGCAGTGGCACAAGTTGAAGAGATATCTGTGGTCACACGTCACGTGACGTCGTGCGCAGCAGGACTTCTGTCTGGCAGTACAATGGGTGATAACGCCTCCTCCTCTTTTGTGCACCTAAATGCAAAGAAGCAAGAAGAACATCAGTAAAACGTGGCATTTATTGTTGTGGTTCAATTTATTACTGTACAAACAAACAAATATAATATATAACTTATAGTGTGTGGTCACACTTGTTAGTGTTATTTAATATTAATAAATTGTATTAACTAGGTTTAGTTATTAAAAAAACGTAACAACAGTGTAGCCATTTGTGAGACTTTGACAACAAGGGCTTTGTTTCATCACTCAGGAAGGATAGGAAAGAAGAAGAACAAAAACAAAAATACAAATGTAATGGAACCTGTTTGGCATTGTGATTTGTGAATGTGATTGTGCATCACGTGGGATGCAGCATCATTCAGGAAGCTGCAGCTGGCAATGGGGATGGAAGCAGTAAGCCAAGAGGAACAAAGGAAAGACATGCAGGCCTATGGCAAAAGCAGCAAACTAACTACCACAACAAAATTTTTACAAAATGCCCACCAGCCACATGGTCACTCACACAACAACAAGCAGGAGGCCTGTAAAACAATGAACTCAAGCAGGCCTATATGGCCAGACAAAGGAGGCATGCTAAACAACACCGCTTTAATGCAGCAATGCAAAAACGAAAATCCACAGGGCTAAAAAAGGTTTGCAAGTTATACAGCAACCACACTAGCCACACACATCCAACAAAGGCATTTATTTAACACACAAAAAAAAAGTAAAAATACCCCAAAACAAACACATTTTGCAATTTAATCCAATGCCATCCATGCCCTAAATGATGTTTAAATTCAACAGACACCACAGAAACAGTTGTTTCATGCACACATGAGTAGCTGTGGGCCTACTGGCTGAAAAAGGCCTATTGGCAGACTAGGCCACATAGTGAATCAATTAAAATCAATAATATTGCAAATGTATTAGAAAATGTATTGAACTGTCCTGCATTTTTTTGCTGGGTAAAAAGAAAAAAATTGCATGCAAAACAACAACAAGAGCAAGGCATGGCCACCACAAAGAAAGCTTGCAGGCCTATGGCAAAATCACACTGGCTGCCTGTACAAAATGGCCGCCAAACACATGGCCAGGCCACCACAACAACAAGAAAGGGAAGACAGACAATGCAGGCCTATGGCCAAAGCACACTGGCTGCCTGTACAAAATGGCCGCCAGCCACATGGCCAGGCCACCACAACAACAAGAAAGGGAAGACAGACAATGCCAGACAATGCAGGCCTATGGCAAAGCACACTGGCTGGCTTCACAAAATGGCCGCCAGCCACATGGCCAGAGGCCACCACAACAACAAGAAAGGGAAGACAGACAATGCAGGCCTATGACAAAAGCACACTGGCTGGCTTCACAAAATGGCTGCCAGCCACATGGCCAGGCCACAACAACAAGAAGCAGTAAGCCAAGAGGAACAAAGGAAAGACATGCAGGCCTATGGCAAAAGCAGCACACTAACTACCACCACAAACATTTTACAAAATGGCCACCAGCCACATGGTCACTCACACAACAACAAGCAGGAGGCCTGTAAAACAATGAACTCAAGCAGGCCTATATGGCCAGACAAAGGAGGCATGCTAAACAACACAGCTTTAATGCAACAATGCAAAAACGAAAATCCACAGGGCTAAAAAAGGTTTGCAAGTTACACAACAACCACACCAGCCACACACATCTAACAAAGGCATTTAACACACACGAAAAAAAGTGAAATACCCCCCCAAAAAACATTTTGCAATTCAATCCAATGCCATCCATGCCCTAAATGATGTCTTAATTCAACAGACACCACAGAAACAGTTGTTTCATGCACACATGAGTAGCTCTGGGCCTACTGGCTGAAAAAGTCTTATTGGCAGACTACTGGGCTAGTGAATTAAATAAATGTTGCAAATTGATTGCAAAAGTTGGAGAAAATGTAGTGAACATTGCAACATGTTATCTTTATAAAATAAAACTAGAAGAAAAATTACATACAAAGAAACAACTAGGCTCCCTACTGAAACTACAGGTCACCCACCACAATACATTGAAAAAAACCAATAAAAAATTACAATAAAAATGTAGGTGCAATGCCCCAACCAAACAAAACCAACACCAATTTTCCAACTTATTTGTGAAATCTCAAATCCAAAAGTCCTCAAAATCCAATTATATATGATGCAGCAGACAAAAAAAGGGATCCTTCCAGCTCCAAATCCAAATAAAAAGTAAACAGGAGATGGACAAAGCACTGGGAGGAGCCTGCTGGACAGGAACAGGAAGTTGGACACACTGGGGCACTTCCTTCCTCTTCAAAAAATAAGTAAAAAAAGAAAAAGGACTCCTTGCACAAAAAAGTACAGCCAAATGTCAATCTGAAGAGTTTTTTTCATCCAAATCATCATTTTCGAGAAGGTTTTATGTTGCTCAAGAGATATTCTTCTCCAGCTTGCAAATTCTTCATGTTCGGCATCGTGATCTTCACAAAACATCCGCCGTAAGTCCGATGGCGCGTCCGAATGACGTGTTTGCGATTGCAGACTCTCGCGGGACCGTGCGGCCGGCTAACAAAATCTTGTGGCGCACGCGAACGGATAGGAAATCTCGTCGGCGAACGAAGGCATCCCGGTAAGTCGCTCCCGCGAGCGCGAAAACGCATTTTGAACACGCAAACAACAAGTGTGACCACAAACTCCACGAGCGAAGCGGATTTTACCTCCCAGGGTTACTCTGCACTAGCTCCAGCTCCTGCTCTACTCCAGTTTCTGCTACTGCTCCTGCTTTGCAACAGCCCTGCCTGTTCCAGCTCTGCTGCAGATGTGTTCCAGGCCTGCTGGCTCCAGCTCCAGTCCTCGTCTTCTCCATGTCTGCTTTAGAACTGGCAGCCTCTGCTTTGCTCCAATTCTGGTCTTGACACTGCTCTGCTCCAGTTTCTGCTCCAGCTTTCCTCCAGCCCTGTCTGCTCTAGTGCAGCTATAGATCTGCTCCAAGCCTGCCAGCTCTAGACCTACAAAAACTGCTCCTTTCCATAGAAATTTGATAATACGTATTATAACTTCAGAAAATGTGTGGGTGAACATCCTGTGAAAACTAGTAAAGCCCAAATGTACAATAGCCATAACTGGAGTTGGCACGGACCATTGAACAATTGATGTTTACTTTTCATCCACTTAAATGTCCTCTGGTGTAATTATGTATCCTGAAAACTCTACAATAGTAGTGTGGAAAATACATGTATCCTTCTTAGCAAAAATATGATTATCTCTCAATGATTGTAGAACTGCCTTAACATGTAGTATGTGATTTTCAAAAGAGCCTAAATAAATCAAAATATCAGAAAGATAATACAGAACACAACCAGAAATTCTGTCAATACTTCACAAAAAAAATATAAACACTCTAGGAGAAACGCAGAGTCTGAGAGGCACACCCTGGTATTAGAGCAGCTGAAACATAGCATGGAATGCTGTACTTATCAGCCTCCCGACTAGGAGGTAGGCACTATAGATCCAGCCCTAGAATACTTTTGTTGTTTGAAACACATTTTATACTTATATTAATAGCAGAGGATAACCATTGTTTACTGTGATTCCCCAGAGAGTTTCATAGTCTAGACACGTTTTCAATTCACCTCCCTCTTAAGGGCCTTAAAGGCCGTCAGAGTGATGGATGACATTACCTCTGCCATCCTGAAGGAGTATTATCAGTCAAAATTAGAGGTGACCGCAGGCCCAGCAGTCATGTCTGTACATTGAAAGGAACCACCGTAAAAGTTTGGTGCGCGACCACCATCGGTTTTGATGACCGTTCACTAAACGTTCTCCCCCTGCCCCCTAGAAATAAGCACCCAAAGTGGGATTTTGTTTCTGAAAACTAATGACCCCATACACCGAGAGGGATGTCTCCCAGGGTGGAGGGGTCATTATTTTTGTTCCAGTTCCTTACTGCTAGATTTTTCCTGGTGGTGACGGACAGGAAAAAAAAAGACATTACACCTTTCACCTGAAATAGGGCGGGCGGTGTAATGTCCTTCCTCCGACAGCCCATGCCTCATCAGACTGTCAGATTACCTCTTCCAGTAATTTTCTCTGTTGCTGGACTGCTCTAATTTGTCGCATTGCCATTTTAATATGACAAAGCAAAGGCTGCTTAAGTTTATCATCGATGAAAGCCATAGCCACAAGTGAATGCTATTCTGGGGAGGGAAGGGTACGATTGGAGTCACCACAGAACAGGAATGTGCAAAAACATGGTGTTTCATGTGGGAACTGGTAGTGCCCCTAAGTCAGTGTTCTTGGAATCTGCAGACAAAGGCACTGAACACTTTCTTTAACATACTACCTATCTCTTGTTTTACTGCAATTAATTCTGACTTCGGGCCTTATTCTCACATTTCCCTGAACTGGCATTGTGCTGTAACTTAGTTCCAGTATCTAATACCTAAGACAGATTAGTGTCTGAATCCATTGCTCAGATTGGATGATAATGTGGTTTAGGCAATCTGTCAGAAAGGAATGTACCACTCCTATTCTAAGTTTCATACTACTTGTAATGCCCCTGCCTGTAATGTGCCTAATGTGGAGGTGTATTTAACAATGTTATCCAAGGGGGAGGGCACTCCCAGGTATTTATTGACCAGATTGGAGTCAGATGGACAGAGGCGCAGCTGAGGGCCCTACTCTACCCCTGTCAGTAACTACTTGGAAGTCCCCTCCCTTTTTCATAATATTGCTGTTGTACAATTTAGGGTGAAAATCACAATATATTTGATAGATGGTGTGCTTTTCAGAAGAATATTTAGATGTAAATGGAAGGTTACCAGAAGCTTACCTGTTGGATTTTTTTTGTGGTAAGGCTCCAACATTTCTGTCCCATTAAAATGGACTGTAATGAACGTTTGGTTTTGAAAGTTACAAAAAAGAATGTGTAGGAATGGTAATAACAGATTTTAGTCACAAAATTAATCAATTATTTGCAGTGCGGAACTAATTTTAGTAACTGTGGTGCGTTCTAAGGTGATTTCTCCTGAAAAAGTGCTAATCCTGTATTGGGATTAGATGAACCATCTTTCAGAGGAAATGGATAGCTCTCATTATTTTCTTATGGAAATTGAATCCCCAGTGATGTATTGCAGTTTAACCACAGAGTTCTAATGAACAACTAGAGCCCTGACGTTCTATATCCAAGACAGATGCGAGGAGCACCTGAACACCTTGGCTCAGATTTATCAATGGATTGCATTGCCACACAAGGTAACGCAAGGCAATGCGAACCCTTAAGTCAGATTTATTATGCCACAGAGAGCCATCTTGCGTGGCTCTGCATGGCATAGTAAATCAGGAGTAACGCAAGGCAGCGTGAGTCGCTGTCTTGCGTCACTATGCATGCAGGAGACGTTCCATGGGTGGAGTCTGGGTGTTCCCACACATCCATCCATGACTTTTGGTGCATTCCCATATTACTAAGACTAGTAAACCTGGGAATGCGTCGAAATGCTACGCCTTTCCAGGTGAGGCATAATGAGGAGAAATATGAGTTTTCCTCTTTCTAGGTGTGTTGCATTTTGCATTGTGATTCTAGAATTCTATTCTATTCTATTCTGTGGTTTTTGTATAGCGCATGGCTACCCGTAGGCCTCCCAGCACTTTTGCAGCTACCGTAGAACGTCCCGGGTATGACACCATTCCTTGAATAGCCAGGTCTTCAAGGTTTTGCGGAACGGGAGTTCTTGCTCAAGATGAGGGAACTGCAGGGGAAGAGAATTCCAGAGCTTGGATGACAGGAGAGACGTGGAGTGTCCACCCTAGCACGATCTCCGAATCCTGGGGACCTTGAGTAAGTGGGAAGAGACTGATCTAAGAGGCCTATTGGGTACATAGAGAGAGGCTAGTGAGCGTGGCAGTGGGGGACCTCTGCTATTTATCACCCTGTGAATGATGCATGGAGACTTAAACTGCACCCTGTGCTCCACCGAGAGTCAGTGGAAATCCTTGAGGGCTTTGGTGGCTGACTGATATTTGGGTGTGTCTGTGAGCAGAATGGAATCTGTGACATAATAAGCAAGGCTTTCTTAAGTCAGTCAGTCAGTCAAATTACTTTATTCGATGAGTACAAAATTAATCATAAAAGTTCAAATATACATCACAGATAAAAATAAGCTCAAAAAAACATTTAAAAAGACAATTAATTCATCCGAGCAAATGTGCAATTTCCTGGTTCTCAGAGACAAACATAAAAAGGAGGCAACACTATAACAGGTTAGTGGGTCAGGCAGCATTCGTAAAAAGTATAAGGCCGGGCGACATTGTCTAAAATTATGCTTACGTAAAAGTGGGATTAAAAATCTTTTCCAATGATTACAATAAAATTTACAAAAAAAGAAGATGTGCAAATCAGTTTGAAGCAAGAGATCATCACATGGACAACATGGGAGATCGTTAGTAGAATAGGTGCCAGCAGGGAAGCCCAGCATCCACGGAATGTAATTAAGGCGAAACCTTAACAAAATAAATCTTTGTCTGGGGTTTGTTACAAACTCCAGATAGGAAGGTATCCCCTCACCCTGCATTGGGCCCTCAAGATACTCCCTGATCGTAGATTTACTGTACTGTGCATTCATTCTCGCATCAGTAGCAATTGATAAAAACGGGTTTTTAAAACTTTTTCGAAACAGAAGCACATTTTCCTGGTGATTCAAATAAGCTCCCTAGATCTAAAGGATGTAGAGTATTTTTAACATACTTTAACCACTGGATATTCTGTGTGTGTTCTAGGGATAAGCAATCCGTTATAATTTGTTGTGTAAGGATCACATTGTCTCTACGCCATATTGAGTGCCAAAGAAGAATGGGTGCTATGTTTTATTGATCGGTTATATAGGGGATATTTAGTTATTGATGTAATTTAAAATTGGAACCACTAATCGGGAGGCTCATCATGGATTTCCAAAAGCAATCATCTATTGTTTGTATCCCCTTAACATTGACGTGGCTCCACACTCCGGCGCCATAGGCAGCTACTGCACTAGATTTGGCCCCATAAACCTTTCTTAAAATATCTAGGTTTCTTGAACCCAACTTTTTCGAGGACGAATGAATAGCATTTGTGCTCTTTTCAAGCATGATCCCTCGATTCGCCACCATATTCATCCAAGTTGCTCTATAATCAAAAGTCACCCCTGGATAAGAAAATAACTCTGTCTGTACCACTTTACGATTTGAGATAAAAAAGAACGGGGGATTCTTCAGCTTTTGTCCTGCAATTAAAACAAATTACTTAGATTCGTTTGTTTGAAGATCCAGACTTTGCATGAATTTTACATAAGTATTTAGCAATTTCTGGAGCGACCTTCCCGTGCGCGCAGTTAAAACTGCATCGTCTGCATACAATAAAATTGGAAAGCGCATCTTGTCTATTCTAGCGACATCTATGGGTGATTCAAGCAGTTGAGACTCCACCCCATTAGTATATAAAGAGAACAGAAAAGGGGCGAGGACGCATCCTTGGCAAACACCTCTAGTGACTGAGGGCCCTCTCGCATTCCATTAAAAATTTTACTAAAATGCTCCACCCATGAATCGTCTTCCACATGGGTGTCCAAATTAGGATCAGAATTCAGTTTTTAAAATGGAGCGTTAATCGTTGACCAGAAGTCCCTCGCATTATTTGTAATCGATGCTTTGAGTAATTTTTCCCAAGCTTCTTCTTTCAATGTCTTTAATCTATTCTTCCTGGCCATAGAATAACTTAGACGCGCCTGTTTCACAAGGGTTGGATTTTTTGGCATGCACTTAAGAGATTGATGTGGATGGGAAAGTGCTATAGCGCAGTTCTGGTCAAACCATTTCGGTCCCTTATTTTTATGTGACCCACCGCTCTTTGAGAGATCCTTTTTCACCTCTAACAAAATAGTTTCAGAGGCCTCGATGGTAGACTGGGGCTCCAGATTTAAATCTAAACATGTTACTATTTCTTTCATTCTGCTAGATACTACCTGGGGAATAAGAACTGCCTTTTCAATGCCGTCCCGCTTAAGTATTATCCCATTCTTCCTTGCAATGATGGGTTTTATATGTGAGAAGTTAGGGCCATGGATACCTATCCAGTGCATATGCCAAGTTACAGCCGCGTGATCACTAAAACCCAGGAATTCAACTTTCCTATTACTAAGAGCTCCTCCCAATGTAGCAGAGACTATTATAAAATCAATTGTGGAGCTATATGAGGTAGAGCGAAAGGTTTCTAGCGGGAGGCTGGTTAATTCCGACAAGGGGTTCATTATCTCCAGTTCTTTTGTAATAATGAGTTTATTTAGTACATTCCCATAGTAATTGTGGCAGAAATGCACATTACCTCCTCCATCCTCGTCTGTTAAACCACAGACTGAGGTTAGTGCTAAAGGGCAAGGGTGTACGTTAAAGTCGCCCATCCACAACACTGTCGGATCTTTTTTGCACAAGCTAATTAGCCTATTCATATTTTCCTCCACTATAGAAACAACTTTGTGCATTTCACCCCCAAATAGATTGTTATAAAAGTTGATCAGTAATATGGTGTTGCCTTCCGGACCTTTGAAATGCAACATATTAAAATATTGACAATCATTATAAGATGATAATACTTCAAATCTCAAAGTGTTCTTTAAAAATGTCACAATCCTGCTTCTTGCCCTACCAGCATTTGAGGCAATTGCGGGGGTGTAGTATGACCTATAGCTGTCTATAATAACAGGGCCCACTACCCAAGTCTCTTGCAGGTATACTAGGACAAAAGTAGAGATATACTTTAGCCAATCTGGATCCAACATTTTCTGACCCAAAACTGCAATGTTCCATGTGATTGCTGTAAAGGTATCCATGTCCTTTCTTAAGTCATTTATGTTCTATTCTGGTAGTAACATGGAATTTGACGTTTGTAATTTAGCAATAAATGGGTGAATGGGTGCTTAATGGTACACTTCTTACAAATATATAGTCACCAGTAGGTAGTCATAGTTAGGACCTTGTTTCCATAGGAAGAGAGTTTTTTCTTTTACCAATAACTTTGGTGCCGTGTGACGAATCCTCACGAAATCTTCAAAATCAGAACAACGCTCACTTCAGCTGCTGTCTTGAAAGTTTTGGGGTGGTCCGTCCAGCAGGGCCGGGAAAAAAGGGGGTCCCAAAATGTGTTTTTCCCATGCAAATTCCCATAGGGATTATAGACATGACTACAGCCTGCTGAACGGAATTACACCAAATGTGGCAGAAATTTAGCTGTTGGTTCAGAAAGCAACCTTTTTGAGAAGTGGTGTAAATCCGGTTAGTAGTTTTTGAGATATTAAAAGAAATCCAAGTTTAGAAATATAGGGAGAATAGATCCTTCGAGGGTCCAGCAGTCCCTGTGCTGAAATGTCATTGGTTGCTTCAACTTCAACCAGGAAGTGTTGGCAGCCATTTTGGGACTCAGCTTCAGCTGAGTCTCAGAAAAAACGTAAAAAAAAAGAAAAGGGGACAGGGTAGGAATACCCTGACCCCCAAGCCTTGGTCTTGGAGTCCCATAGGGACCCCGCTACAGCAAAAAAGCAATTAAAAAAAATATGCCAGGGAAACGCGACGGAGCAGCGAATCTGCGGCAAAAAAAAAAAACAAGTCGGTCTCCTGCGCTTGTTTTTAATAAAGCCCCCGGGTGGGCCGGGTCCCTGGTGCATGCAGCGTATAGTAAATATAAAAGGCGTTTTTATGCTCCGGGGGACCACCTCATACCAAGGGCTTATAAAAAAAAAGGAGGGGGTCCACCTGGATCCACCCTCCTAGGACTTTTAGAAGCCCAGAGGACCACCACCTCCCCGGGGGTAAACAAACAAAATGAAGGGGGTCTGCTTTGACCCCCAGGGACCACCACCTCCCCGGGGCCAAATTCAGAATCTACACATGGAGGAAGCTGCGCAGCCCCCTCCCGGGCCACACACGGCCCGGGGACCACCACCTCCCCAGGGCCGGCCCGTGCAAATCAAAGGAGTGTGGCCCCCCTCCTGGAGCGATATGGCCCTGGGGACCACCACCCCCCATGGCCTGCTCCTGCTATGTCTCAGGGTGCCTACTCCCCGGAACATAGCTGTTTGCTTTAGCTTGGGAGGAGCTGTGACAGCTCCCGCCAGGTAAAAGCAAACACTCCAGTTCCAGCGGGTGGGAGCTGTCAAAGTGATTCTACCCGCTGGAAGCAGAGGTTTCAAAGATGAAAGTATTGCTCCTGCATGCAGGGAGCTGCATTTCCAGCAGCTCCCTGTGTGCTGCAACAATGCTGGCTCCCGCAGGAGGCGGGGAGCCGACTGGAACCGTGGGGGCCTTGAGGCTCTGCCCGCAGTCCTGGGGGAAGGTGAGAAGGGAGGAGAAAGAGGCAGAATTAAGGTTAGAAACAAGCTGAAAGAGGCAAGATAAGGGTGAGAAACAAGCAGAAAGAGGCTAGATAAAGGTGAGAAATGAGTAGAAAGAGGCAGAATAAATGTTAGAAAGGTTGGGAGAACCCCCAAATTGCTGAATGGCTAAAAGCTATTGATGCGCTCAACGGGAACCTCACCCTGGCCGACTCTGTCAAATCACTAGGTATCACGCTAGACCCGAAACTGGACATGACCTCACACATCAAGAACTCAGCTAAGAGCGCCTTCCTTAACCTAAAACTACTGAACAAAATAAAACCTTGCATCCCGCCCAATGATCTCAAACAGGCCACCCAAGCATTGGTGTTGTCAAGACTAGACTATGGGAATGCAGTCCTCTCAGGATTAGCAAAATCACATCTTGCTCCCCTCAAAACAACGACCTGCATCCAGTCAACAAGGGAGTGCCGCAAGGTTCATTGCTCTCCCCGCAACTTTTCAACATTTACATGGAACCCCTCACCAAACTACTCAAAAAAGCCAACATCCGCTTTCATCTTTATGCAGACGAAACGCAGATCTACCTGGAAACCTCCTCCATCAAGGACATCCAAAGACTCAATGACATACTGAGAGACGTCCAACACTGGCTGTCTAGCAACCACCTTAAACTAAATCCTGATAAAACCGAAATTCTCCTCATCTCGAACAAAGAGGAGAACCCCCAAATTGCTGAATGGCTAAAAGCTATCGATGCGCTCAACGGGAACCTCACCCTGGCCGACTCTGTCAAATCACTAGGTATCACGCTAGACCCGAAACTGGACATGACCTCACACATCAAGAACTCAGCTAAGAGCGCCTTCCTTAACCTAAAACTAATGAACAAATTAAAACCTTTCATCCCGCCCAATGATCTCAAACAGGCCAGCCAAGCATTGGTGTTGTCAAGACTAGACTATGGGAATGCAGTCCTCTCAGGATTAGCAAAATCACATCTTGCTCCCCTCAAAACAACGCTCAACGCGGCAGCCAGAATGGTCACCGGAATCAAGAAATTTGATCACATTTCTCCGGCACTCAGAGAACTTAAGTGGCTCCCAGTGGAAATGCGGGCTAGCTTCAGAACAGCCTGCCTCACACACAAAGCCTTGCACACCGGCAAACCCGAATATTTGGCGGCCAAACTCAAAAAAGCCGGTCAGACCAGGAACCTCAGAAGCTCGAACTCTCTTCTACTCATTCCGCTGAAAACTCGAAAACAAAAAACTGCGGCTCGATCCTTTGCCGGGAGCGCGCCCAAAATCTGGAACTCTTTTCCCCCCCATATCAGAACTACTCCCTCTTTTGCAAAATTCAAAAGCCAGCTCAAAGTCCTGTTCATCGACCGCTCCCTAGGGAACCAATAGGAGCAGCCGGAGCGTGGAAGCAGACACCTCTCACAGCTTCGTCTCTATGTCCGCAAACCTCATACCTGAACTCGCCGCCAATTGACCTACACTATTACTGTATTTTGTGACTCTCTGCATTGTAACTGTTGTAAAGCGCTCCGATACCCTCGGGTCAGGCCAGGGCTATATAAAACTTCTTAAATAAAAATAAAGAAATAGAATAAAGGTCAGAAACGAGCAGAAAGAGGCAGAATAAAGGTCAGCAATGAGCAGAAAGAGGCAAAATAAAAGTCATCAACGAGCCAAAAGAGGCAAAATACAGATCAGAAAGAGGCAAAATAAAGGTCAGAAAGGAGCTGAAAGAGGCAAAATGGAGATCAAAAACAAGCAGAAAGAGGTAAAATGTAGGTCAGAAACTAGCAGAAAGAGGCAAAATAGTTTTCAGAAATCAGCAGAAAGAGGCAAAATAAAGGTCAGAAATGAGCAGAAAGAGGCAAAATAAAGATCAGAAATGAGCATAAAGAATCAAAATAAAGGTCAGCAATTAGCAGAAAGAGTCAAACTAGAGATCCGAAACAAGCAGAAAGAGGCAAAATAAAGGTCAGAAACGAGCAGAACAAGACAAAATAGAGATCAGAAAGAGGCAGAATAAAGGTCAGGCATGAGCAGAAAGAGGCAAAATAAAGGTCAGAAACTAGCAGAAAGAGGCAAAATAGCGATCAGAAACAAGCAGAAAGAGGCAAAATAATGGTCAGAAACGAACAGAAAGAGGCAAAGTAAAGGACAGAAACGAGCAGAAAGGAAAAGATAGCGATCAGAAACAAGCAGAAAGAGGCAAAATAAAGGTCAGAAACGAACAGAATATGGCAAACTAAAGGTCAGAAATGAGCAGAAAGAGGAAAAATCAAGGTCAGACACAAGCAGCAACGGGCAAAATAAAAGTCAGAAACGAGCAGAAAAAGGCAAAATAGTGATCAGAAACAAGCAGAAAGAGTCAAAATAAAGGTCACAAAGAGGTAAACTAAAGGTCAAAAATTAGCAGAAAGAGGAAAAAATAGCAATCAGAAACAAGCAGAAAGAGGCAAACTAAAGGTCAGAAATGATCAGAAAGAGAAAAAATGAAGGTCAGCAACGAGCAGAAAGAGGCAAAATAAAGGTCATAAGTGAGCAGAAAAAAGGCTGAAAGCGAGCAGAACCCACTCAAGCACTCATGCAACCACTCACAGACCCACTCACCGACTCACATCCAGTGAGACACTCACACACTCACTCACACAACCACTGAGTTACTCATGCACTCACTCACTCTCAAAGGTTACAAGTTACAGTTAGGAAATAACTTTAAAAAAACATAGAAATTCACTGAAAAAGCAAAGGTCACAGGGATGTTATAGTTAGGAAATAGAATTTAAAAAACCTTAGAAATTCACTGAAAAAAACAAAGGTTACAGGGACATTATAGTTAGGAAATATAATTAAGAAAACCTTAGAAATTCACTGAAAAACCAAAAGTTACAGGGGCATTATAGTTATGCTCAGATTTCACTCGTACAAAACCATTGCAATTCAGCACTTCTAGTTACCTGAACTAACTATATCTTACGCCCCCGCAATGCACTGTTTATGACCTCACATATTACATCACTGATGGCATGGTCAGTGACATCCCTTACAGTCCTCACGTGGATGATCCCAATTTCTTTGTTGAAATTTGGAGGCTTTCGAATACGCTTGGTCCTGGTGCCATTAATTGGGGAGGGGACTTTTAACGTGATCCTAGACCAACTGCGGGGCAGATCTGGTGACTCCCGCCGACCCCACCCTCGTGCGGCTGCACAACTCCAGACCATAATGGCGGATAATGACTTTATAGATCTCTAGGAGAGGTAGACATGGAGGTAGCGAGGAGGGCACTTGAGTGACCTCTGCAAATTCATTGTGGTTGCGTATTGACTATTGGCTTGCCTTGCGAGATGTGGACACTTGGACTTCCGAGATGTCCCATTTACCGAAACCTTTCTCAGATCACTCCACCATGCTCCTTAAGCTTTCCGCACCAGAGTTTCTCTCTTGTGCATACTTGTGGCGTCTGCTGCCGGGAGCACTAAGAGATCGGGTATTCAAGGATGGTATCAGTACAGCTATAGTGGAACATTTTGTGCATAATGATGGCACAGTGGATTCCTACTCGACGCTATGGCAAGCCTTTAAAACCATCATTAGAGGGCAATGCATAGCCAAACAGGCTGGAGTCCTTAGGTTGATCTAAAATGTCTTGAAGATGAAATTCGTGAGGTTGAGTTCAAATACTTTGCTGATTACAGTGCCGACACACTTGCCCGCATTCGTAGTAAGATAAGCAAATTTGAGGAGACAATGCTGTGGTAGATTCACTATCTTGGAAAAGAGGCGTGTGCTGGTCGATTTGGTGAGGGATACCAAGCGGGCAAAACCTTGGTAGGTATCCTTCGCAAACCCTGGGCTAGTGACTATGTAGCTGAACCTCGTACCAATGAGGATGAGCTGGTTGATGGCCTAAGGGAAGTGCAGGAAGAGATGGCTAATTTCTACTCATCACTTTATACCACGACTCAGTCACGGACCCCTCCAGATCTTGACTCCTTCTTCGACTCAGGGCAGCTGCTCTGGCTTAAAGACGGCGCCGCAGATTTTTAGATGAGTTCTTCACGGAGGAGGAGATTAGACAGGTCATTTGCGCCCTTCCTGGGGATAAAGCCCCTGGCTTAGACTGCCTCACGGCCGCATTTTATACAGAGTTTGCGGCCCTTTTAGCCTCTCACCTCATGAACATGTTTAGCGAATCCTTAGAGAAAGGCGAATTGTCCCCATCTGTTCGAGAGGCACTCATAGTCACTATTTTAAAACCAGACAAAGACCAGCAGTACTGCGAATCATATAGACCATTATCCATGATCAACGTGCACAATAAAATTCTTGCCAAATTGATATCTTCTTGGCTTCTCCCCCTACTTCTTCTCATAGTACACCCAGACCAGTCAGGTTTTGTGCCTGGGAGGGCCACTACGCAAAATATATGCACCTTATTTGCAATCCTCCAGGTCATAGAACCCTTCCTGCGTGCAGCTGTGATTTCCCTTGATGCCACCAAGGCATTTGATTCACTTGAGTGGTCGTACCTATTCACTTTGCTGGCCCGCCTGGGACTCAGCCACAGATTCAGCCAATTAATTAGTCTTCTTTACTGTAAACCAATGGCGCGCCTCCGGATCAATGGGGTGATCTCTCCCCTCTTCCCAGTCTCACATGGAATGCAGCAGGGATGCCAGCTCTCGCCCATACTTTTTGCCACAGCAATAGAGCCTTTGGCGGCTCGCCTTCGGCAACACCACACACACAGTGGCTTGGCTTTTACCCCTCGGGTAGTTCTGGCCTCCATGTACACAGATGATGTCACCCTGTATGTTAAACATCCACTGAGAATCTGGATCCCCTCATTAGGGAATTTACCAGATTCAGCGGACTTTCCAGGATCTCCATTAATTGGGCAAAATCAGTGATTTTTTCTCTCACTGAGGCAACTGCAGAGTTCCCTTCGGAATTTCCCTGACGGTGGGTGAGCGGTCCAATAAAATAGCAGAGAATCTGGCTGAGCCGCAACATGGATGACCTCTGGAGGTCGAACTATGGCCGTCTAGTGGAATGGCTGAAGAGCCAGGTAGCTAGCTGGACGAGTCTCCTGCTTTCTATGGCAGGGAGGTTAGTAATTGCAAAGATGGTTGTTCTACTCAAATTCCTATATCTGTTCATTAATCTTCCCCTCCCACTTCCCCACTGCTTTAAGGGCCAACTCCTGTCTCACCTGGTGACACTGGCATGAGTTGGGAGTCAACCTAGGCTTGCCTGGGAAGTTCTCACTCTTCCCTTCAAGCAGGGTGGACTGGGAGCACCGGACATGGATCTCTATTATAGTTGTGCAGAGGCGCCGTTTGTGTTCTGGCCATACACCAAGTACATGGCCCACACTGCGCCTGAACATGATCACGCCGTGCCTTGCCCGCTCCACATGGTGTTAGATCAATCTCCACGGTGACCACCAACAACGTTTGATACAGTTGGCTGTACGGTTTGGGCATGGCATGAGCTGCGTAGGCACACAAGATTGGATTTTTTGTTCGACCTCTCAATCCCTCTGACTTGGCACCCAGCCTTACCCTTCACCCAGGATGTTGGCGCATGCGACATATTAAGACGGCTGCAGCTCACCACTATGGGAGCGACGTTTCTGGAAGGCTATTTTATCATGCTGCAGCAAGTCCTACAAGATTGCAACGCAACTGTCCTTGACTGGTTCACGTATTACCAACTGAGAGTGGCCTTGCGTGCTATCTATGCATCGTTTCCCACAGCGCCCCCCTCATTGCAAGTACTTGAAGACCTCCTTGGGAAACCCTCCCCGCATAAGCTCATAACAAGATTGTACTCTGGAATGCAACACACTGATCCAGTTCAGACTCAGTTGGGCATACTTATTTCTGTGCCCAGTGGAACTTCTGCTGCACTCAGGCGAGAGCATTATCACCCAATTATAGGCTTCGACTGGTGCATTTTAAATTTCTTGATAGATTTTATAGGTTCCCGGAGCAACTGTTCAAACTAGGTTTATTAGATGAGGCACAGTGCATCTGATGCTTAGAGCCCTGCACAGACTTTATTTATTTATTTGGATTGGGCATGCCCTGGAATAGAACAATATTGGCAGTCAGTTTTTGATGTCATTGATGAGATCATAGGCCTGCAGATAGAGCAGACCCCACTTGTTGCACTACTAGGCTATGTTAAAGATGTTCCCCCAGATTTACGGAAGTTGACCGCACTTTTGCTCCTTTTGGGTGAAAGTCGATTGCTATATGTTGAGGTCGTCGCCAACTCCCCTGACTGAATGACTGGCTCAGAGACGCAGCTTATTGCCAAGACCAGTTAACAGCCTTTTGGGACTTAATGCCAGTCCGACAACGCCCCAAAGATATCTGGTTCCCCCTTGAATCCTATCTGCGGCTGCGAGGTGCCACATTAGCTGCTTGCAATTCGCATGATATGAATTTGGTTGCTTGAAATCTGCCGCTTCCCCCCAAATGCGGCGCCTTTTATGAGTGGTTCCAAGTGGAAACTTGCTGGCCAACGCCTGGTCCTCAGTGTTGTGCTGCCTGGAATTATTACTGTAAGGGCCTCTGTGTTCTTCACAGTGGGACTATTTTTCTCTCCCTCCTCCCTTTCCTTGCTCTTTCCTTGTTGTATTTTGACTGTATAGTACTGTATATTGCTGTTACAGCTGATTAGACTTGAGACCCTTATCGCTTTCCGTGTAACCTATCAATCTTGATTACTGCATACTTTATGGTCTTTACAGGCTTTGCATTGCAGTTATGCATCTTCTCTCTATGTAGTTGAATTACAAACTCAATAAATAAAATGTATAAAACTATAGCGTCCCTGTAACCTTTGTTTTTTTCAGTGAATATACATACATATTCACTGTATATTTATATAAATCTTGAGCATTTTCAGTTTAGTGACATTCACCTAGATAAAACGGGGGGAAAGTAATGAATAAATCCACAAGATGGCAGTAGAAGCTTTGTTATACATTACCTTGTCAAATAACGTTTAAGGTATACGTTATGATGCCCTCATTTACTGAGTTAGTTCTTCCATAGATCCTTACTGAATATTTGGTGCAGTATTTTTTTGTTGCTTTACCAACGTTTGATACAATTAGTCCTAAAAAATTTAGGGGCATATTAGCAAGACTGGCGATAAAATTATCGCCGTTTTAGCGGTAATGGGCTTGCTAATGTGCGTTATAGAATTCCAATAGAAGCCCAGGTTAGATGTGCAGGACATCTAACCTGGGCTTCTATTGGAATTCTATAACGCTTATTAGCAAGCCAATTATCGCCGTTTTAGCGGCAGTTTCCTGCCGCTAAAACGGCGATAACTTTATCGCCAGTCTTGCTAATATGCCCCTTAATTTTTTTTAAATGTTACACAAACGCCATGCCATAATAGTAATCAGAATTTGCAATCAGCTAACCTCTCTCATCCACTGCCTTACTTAGGCCCCAACAAAGTGTAGCTGCTCAGTACCGATGGGGCCAGTAACTTAAGTTCCTGGCCGTATGGAAATGACAAGGTCCTGGGAACGATGTGGTGTTTCACGCAGGGGCTTCGGCTGTATAAAGTTGCAGAAATCTCCGGATAAAGGGGCAGATTTACAAGGCCCTTGTGCCACTTTTGCGTCACTTTTCCCATGTTAAAAATGACGCAAACGTGGCGCAAGGGCCTTGTAAATAAGCCCCAAAATGCAGACGAACAGGGGCAATTGGAATGGGAATTCTCAAGTCCCTCAGCAAATCCTCAATAGCCAGTATGTTGGGATAAGAGGGGTTGGGGGGGGCCGAACCCGGTGAGTTCTGCCCCCCGGGCAGATTGGGAGGGGGAGGGGCGGACCGATTAGCGGCCATGTTGCAGGTTGGGCTATTTTTGGGAATAGCTCAATTGTAGCCCAATAGTTAATAAATTCGGGCTCGGTGCGCTCCCAGCCACCATTTTGGGTTTGGTGACCTGGTGGCTGGGAGCGGAGTGGGTAGTTAGCGTTTTTTGGTGAGGTAGTTTTTGCAGGCGATAGTGGTGGTTTACTCACATAGGGGCATATTAACAAGGCGGCGATAAAAAATTATCGCCGCTTTTGCGGCCGTTTTCGGCCGAAAAGCAGCGATAATTATATCGCCTTATCAGCAAAGACACGCTATCGTGTGTTTTGCTGATTTTGCTCTTGTTTCCAGCACGCCTAACTTTGCATCGCTAATGAGATGCAAAGTAGGCGTGTCTGTGGAAACAACATGGGTAAATATCGCGAAGGCAGCTTCGCGATATTTACAATGCGGGGAAGCGATTCTTTTAATCGCGTTAAGTATGCCTTAACGCAGGAATTTAACGTCTGTTAAATTCCTGACTAAGGCATACTTAACATGGGGGGTGGATTCTGTGGCTAAGACCACAGGCCCTATCATCTAGGATATCGCCGTTTTCCACCATGGAAAACGGCGATATCCACACTATCTCTGGAATTTTTATCGCCTCGGCGATGCGCGTTGTTAATAACGCGCTAACCGGGCGATAAATTACAGAGATAGCCGGCGATAAATATTCAAGCGCTAAGCGCGCTTTGCGATATTTATCGCCGGCCCTTGATAAGATGCCCCCATGTTTGTTGTTAGCAGGTGTAGCGTTAGAATGGCAGGTGAGGATTATCGGGTCCTAGAAGCGTTCAGGCTCTTGAGCGAGGCTGGGTGGCTTGATCTCCTGCTGCCGGAGGCCGCAGGGAGTGCGTGCCCCCCGAGGTGCGCGTCTGCGGGGGTGGCGGCCGCCATCGCGGCCTGCACGTCCCCGAAGAGGGCCAGAAAACAGGAGGTGAGTGAGTGGGGCCGCTCTTATGCCAGGAGAGCGGCCCCATTGATTGGCGCCGAGCCGGAGCCTCGCATTCGCGTGGAGGCTCTGGCGAAGGTGCGGGGGGCGGGGCCCACCAGAGGAGCGTGTCGTGCATCTCTCCAGCCGGGTCTCTAACTGACAGCCGGCAGAAGAGGAGGAGCAAGATGAGTGCGCCCGATGCCTCAGGGTGCGGAAATAAGGAATAAGAGTATGGACGGAGGGAAGAGGAAAAAGGGAGAGCCGGCAGCCCGGGGGGAACTTCCCTGTGTGGGAGAGTTGGGGACTGGGTTTGTACTGAATGGTGGGACAGCAGGGTGTGGCCTACAGGGCCAGAGGGCAGGCAGCGATGAGGCAGAGGGATTTCCAGGGCAGGGGAGCCGGGTCAGTTCTCAAGGGTTGTTGAGGGAGGAGGTGGGTGGTGGGGGAGGCCAGATGGGAGGGGGTGGCCACTGGGGGGGCAAGGAGGGGTACCTTTGGACCGCAGGCGGAGCGGGGGAGGATGAGGGTCTCTGTTCCTGGGTAGTTGGAGGGGAGGGGGACGGCCTGCCCGACGGGCTGGACCCAGCAGGGGGAAGCCAGGACTGGGAGGGCCTCGACATTTTCACGTCTTGGCATGAAGAGGTGAGGGGTTTAGATAGGGTGGGGCAGGTAAATGCCTACATGGCACAGGGAGGGTCTTTGGGTGTGGAGGCTATGGGGCTGTGGCAGAGGGGTAAGGGGGGCGGCAAGAGGGAAGGGTGGGGTCAGGGTAGTGGTTTCCTGGGTTTGGGTGCGGGACCCAGCAGGGCACAGGCTGGGGTTTCAGCGGAGCTGGAATGGAGTGAGGATGAAGAGGCGGGGGTGGGTGGAGGGGAAGCTTTAGATTTAAGTAAGGTAGGGCGGGGGTGGGCGGAGTGTACCTTAGGGGTAGGAAGGAAGAGGAGTTGGGAGGAAAGGGAAGGTAGGCCCAGCACACCAGACCAGTCCTTTTTATTTCAGGTAGAGGATCCACGGCAGGGGACAGACTTGGCAGAGCTGGGAGTGGCTCAGAGGCGCCGAGGAGAAGGGAGGGTGGAGCCTCGCGCGGGGTGCCCAGTATCGGCGTGGGATCTCGACGTGGCTGGCAGAAGTAGGCCCCGAGCGGTCTCGCTGGCCCCAACACCCGACGGACCTCAGCGGTCCGCAGGGCAACAAGGACACAGGATTACGACCTTCAAAGGTGCTAGTGGACATAGGAGGGTGCAGTCGGCACCTCCGGTTGAGCGGAAATGGGGACATTTTGGGCAACAGAGTGATTGTCGGGAAGGGCAGGAAGAATTAGATTATGAAGAGGACAGCCTGGAAGAGGGCGAGTTAAGAGAGGGTGAAGAAGGGGGAGAGGGGGGGTCTGAGTAATGTGTCTTATACTGTGTTACAGGTGTCACGATGGCCGGCAGAGCCTACGGGTCGGACATCGAGACTGGCTCAGACTACGGCTCCCATGGCAAGGCGGACTGCAGCACAACGGGCACCCTCCTTAGAGCCAGGTAAAACATGGGAAAGAGGGGAAAAACCAAAAATGGTGTCAGTGGGGATTGGGGGGGGAGGGAATAGGGGGGGAGACGGGGAGGTTGCGCAGAGGCAAGTATGTATTGGACATTGGTGTGGGCACAGAGGAATCAGGTAAGACATCTGAGAATGCGTTAGAGGACACTAAGGCTAAAGGGACGGGCGACGTAGGGGAAAAGAGTGAGGCAGAGATGAAAGACAATTAGAAAGCAAGGAGTTGAAAATTAAAAAATTGCCATATATGGGGGTGACCAAACTGCTGGGCGTGCATTTAATGTTGGCAACTAAAGAGAGGATATGGAAAGGTGAGTATGTTGAGATGCTTAAACTACTGCACAGAGAAGTGCGCGCGAAGGGGGGTTCGAAAGAAGAAGAGTACGAATTGGCCAAGAGGCCACGGGTGCCACTCACTATTGAAAATTGGACAGCGGCTTTTTTAATATACGCAAGCGTGTATTGCGAGAAGTATCCAGAGCGTTGTGTAGCTCTGTTTAAATACATGAATGTAATCCGGAAGGCACAGATCACTGTGGGGGGGATATGCATGGGCACAATACGATGAGGAATTTCGGGCACGCATGGCTTGGGACACTGAGGCAAAGTGGGGGGAGTTAGACACAGACCTTTGGCAGCACACAATGGGGGTGTCCAGGGCCGGGAAAACAATTTTCACGGCCAGCGGGCTACCGATAGTTTATCGGCCCTTTCAGGGGAAACCCATCCGGGTTGGGGTGGGTGGAACAGGCAGAGGGCAGACAGGATCGGGAGGGGCATGCTGGGATTTCAACAAGGGCATTTGCACCCAGGAGTTTTGTAAGTTTAGGCATGACTGCTCGAAATGTAGAGGCAGGCGTGCATTGGTCAATTGCTTCGGGGGAGGGCCAGGGCAGCAGCAAGGGGGCCAGCAGTGGCAGCAAGGGGGGTTTAAAGCGGGAGGGCAGCAGAAGCTGCCTTTCACGGGAGGAAAGGCGGCTAAGGGGACTGGGCCAAAGGGCTCATACACCGGTTAGGGTAGATAAGCTAGAAGCAGCCTTACAGGGTTACGGCAACCAGAAGGCTGCAAAGATCTTGCAGGAAGGGTTTCAAGAGGGTTTTAGACTGGGGTACGGGGGGCCTAGGGTCAGGAGGTGGGCGGAAAACTTGCAATCGGCGAAAGAACACCCTGAAATAGTGCAGGCCAAATTGGATAAAGAAGTGCGCGAGGGTCGAATGGCGGGCCCATTTGAGGATTGGCCTTTGGAGAATTTGATTGTTTCTCCCATCGGAGTTGTACCAAAGAAGGAACAAGGTCAGTTCTGCCTAATTCAACATTTGTCATGGCCAGAAGGGAGCTCTGTGCATGATTTCATTGATGAGAGGGAGGCTACTGTTTCATATTCGTCAGTTGATGTGGCCATGTCACTGGTGGTGACCGCGGGCGCAACGGCAAAAATGGCAAAATGCGACATAAAATCAGCTTTCCGTTTGCTTCCAGTCCACCAGGATGATTGGGATCTCCTGGGTATCCATTTCAATGGAAAATGGTACGTGGACAAAGCATTACCGATGGGCTGCTCTATGTCATGCGCATTATTTGAGTGTTTTAGCACGTTTCTCCAGTGGTTGTTTTCTAGGCGCACGGGTCACCAGTTGGTGATGCATTACCTGGATGACTTCTTTTTTGTAGGCACCTCAGACTCCACGGAGTGCCAGGTGGCTCTGGACAGCTTCAAAGAGATCATGAGCAAGCTAGGGGCGCCTTTGGCGCCGGAAAAGACGATGGGGCCCAGCACGGCTCTTTCTTTTTTGGGTATTGAACTCAATTCCCAATTGATGCAGGTGCACTTGCCGGAAGACAAAAGGCAACAAATGCTGGGGCTGCTGACGGCAATGCTAGCGCAGGAGAAGGTCACAGTGAGGGAGATTCAAGTGTTGCTGGGACATCTCAATTTTGCTTGCCGGGTAGTGAGAGTAGGGAGGACATTTTGTAGAAGACTAGTCAGGGCACTCACAGGACAGAGACCACCACACCACCATGTACGCCTGTCGGGGGTGTGAAAGAAGATTTGAGGATGTGGAAGTTTTTCTTACGGGATTTCAATGGCATTCTTTTGGCAAGGGAGGGTGACATGGTTTGGGACATACACATTTTTTCGGACGCAGCGGGCAGCAAAGGCTTTGGCCTTTATTGGCAAGGAAAGTGGTGTGCAGAGCAGTGGCCAGCAGAATGGGGAGGGAGGGGTAGGAGTACCGCATTTTTGGAGTTTTTTTCCCTAGTAGTGGCGGTGACATTGTGGGGGGAACAATTGGCGCATAAGAGGGTGACTTTCAGGATTGACAACGAATCACTGACATAATACCGAAAGACACATTATCGAAATACAAATATTTCGACGCAAAAATATCGACATCAAAAATATCGATATTGTATACTTAATTATAAAAATACACTAATATCAAAACCACATTATCGTAATGAAACTATATCGACTACACAAATATCGCACACATAAATATCGCAATACAAATTATCGACGGTTATAAATAAGTATAGGACATGTCCAAAATATCGAGAACAAAAATATAGAGAGCAATATTATCGTTTTTTTAAAAATATCGACAACTCAAATACACATTAAAACTACTACTTTCAACACCAAAAATACAATAAATGACATAAATACACATATCACATAAAATTTATATATAAACACATCTATCAAAATAATAACAACATAAATTAATAATAACATAACAACTACACAAATAATATTTACAAACAAATAATAGCAACATATTCAACATTTAAAATATATATTATACATTTCTTTTTAAATAATAAATTCAACATCTCCTTCCTCACCTAAAAAAAACATTTTCTCTCAATTTGCGTTTTCCATACAAGTAAAACACTTACAAAAAAAAAAAAAAATTCTAATTAACCAATAGAAACACAGAAGATCGAAATAGACCAATGATTTTCAACAAACAATTAAGAACACACTATATAAACAGAAAAATATGTCTTCTTTTACACCTTAAACAAAAATAATTAAGGAAGGAGAAACTCTGCCGGATTTTCACAACTCTCAAACACACCTCTAAAATAAAGCCTACTACACCTAGGAAAAAGTAAGTAAATAAGCATTTCTAAATAAACTGTTAAATTAAAATGTAACACAGATTTCAATGGCTAACTTAAATTACTAACTCATATATTTTATCTCTTTATATTTCCACAACAGATATTACTCCAAAAACGAGAAAAAAGATTTCACCTTACAAAAACAGATAACTAACAAAGTAAGTATACTCTAAAAATAACTTGTTAAATATCACTAAAAGGGAACTCAACACCTAAAATGTCCTAACCGCCAAAACGACCCCATTTATACTTTTAATCTTTTTTAAAAACGTTTGTAAAATTAAACTAAAACGTTAATAAAACTATACTCTGTCATAAACACCAAGACCACCACATATAAATTGTAAAACATGAAATAAAATATGCTTTACTTTCTTTTCACAGAGCACTTCAAACAAACAACATTTGTTGAACAAAGAACATCTCCATTCAACTACAACTAAATAACAGTTGGTAAGTATATAATTAAAATGCATTTATTACTAATCATATAAACATGTATAATATTCTTTTACATATACTTTCATGTACATTTTTTATAGATTTTACCACCTCACAATGACTGAAGATGCCCAATTTATAACATCTCAGAAAGGGAAATTCTTATTGTGTTATATGGGATACGTCTACACCCAAGAGAAGCAAACAGGCCTTAAAGTGAACTGGAAATGTTCAAAATATTACTCAAACACATGTTATGGTCGTGCTACCACCAGGGAAACAAGTGTATTATATACAAGGGAGCATAACCATCCACCAAATATTTCTGAAATTGAAGTGAGATCAACCCTTGAAAATATTAAAGATTTAAGTCGCACCTCACAACTTCCTACAAGTGTTATACTTAAAGAACTATTACCTAAAGTACCCAGAGAAGCAACAGGTCAATTACCATCAATTGCTTCTATTAAAATAACAATAGCTAGGACCAAAAAATCAACAACACCAACAATACCTACACCTAAAAATTTTGAGGATGTCATAATTCCCCCAGAACTTAGTATAACACACAATGATGAACCTTTTATTTTCTTTGACAACAAAAATAAAGATAAAAGGATTATTATGTTTGCTACAGCAAACAATATAACTAAACTTCAACAATGCCAAACATGGATGATGGATGGCACCTTCAGCATATGCCCTAAACCATTCTACCAACTGTTCAGTATCCATGGGCAATATCATAACACTTGCATTCCATTAATATATGCTTTATTACCAAACAAACAGAATGCAACATATACTGAAATGTTAGGTAAAATAAAGCAAGAAACAAACGACTTTTTCCCTCAAAGAATAGTAATAGACTTTGAACAAGCCATGATAAATTCTATCCTCAAATTATACCCCCACACATCTATACAAGGATGTTACTTCCACTTCAACCAATGTTTATGGAGACATTTACAGATATCTGCACTTAGGGGCACATTACGATGATGGGCGGACAAAGTCCGCCCGCCAATGTAGCGGTGAATGGGACCATCCGCCACAGGAGCGGTGGTCCCACCGCGAGTATTAGGATGCCACCGCCACGGCGGCGGTGGCATCCCCTATTCCCAACATTGTGGCAGGCGGTGTTCACAGCACCGCCCGCCACAATGCTGGGAATGCACTTCGTGCATTGGCATGCACAAGGTGACAGGCACCGCGCGGTGCCTGCCACCTTGTCCATGCCAATGCAGGGGGGTACCATAGGTACCCCCCATGTGCACCCCCACCCCCCCGACACTCTGGCGGCCCGCAACAGGCCCCCAATAGCGAAGACCGTATGCCTTTCCATGGTGTCGTTGCCGCCATGGAAAGGCTGCTCTCCGCAGCCATCCTAATATGGATGGCGGTGTCTTGCAGACACCGCCACCATATTACTGCCCTTTTCCGCCCGGTCACCTGTGTGACCGGCGGAAAACCGGAGGACGGTCTTTCCGTCCGCCGGGCTCCCCCCCGCCATCGTAATGTGGCGGGGGGGAAATGGCATGCGGGCGGAGGGGAATGGTGGGCGGATCGCCACCGCCATTCGGGCGGTGGCGATCCGCCAGTCATCGTAATGACCCTCTTAGTGTGGAATATGCAACAAATATTACCTTTGAATATCAAATAAAACACCTAATAGCCCTGGCCTATGTGCCAGTCACAGATGTGGCTAAGCACTATAACATTTTAATAGAAAGTCCATTTTACCACCAAAATGAACAAAAATTATCTCCCCTCCTAGATTATTTTGAGGATACCTGGGTGGGGAGATTACACAGATCAGGCCATAGACGGCAACCTAAATTCCAAATTCCTTGGTGGAATGTGTACCTAACTACACTTAACCAAGAAGCCAAAACAAACAACGCAGTTGAAGGTTGGCATAATGCCTTCCTATCTTCTACAGGACGAAGCACTCCTACCCTACATAAACTATTAGTTGCCATACAAAAAGAACAAAGCTTCCAAGAACTAAGAATGGAACAATCTATCATACAATTAAAGCCAAAACTATGTAGACAAACTGCTCAAATGTATCAGTATCTTCAACAACAAGTACAGCTATATCCTTCAACAAGAGTCCTAGAGTACTTAAATAGGATAGCAAAAACTCTAGTCTAAACATGAAACAATTTTAATTTACCAATCTCAAAAAACAATTATTGGAATAAAAACAGTGCATTCTTTTAAATCAACCAAATAATTATTTTGTCTAATATATATTATTATTTTATAACAACATATATAGAGACAAAATAATTAAACAACAAAAAAACTAAACAACTACAGTATTTAAAATAACATAATTTCCCTCCCACAATAAAATTTTTTAAAAACACTTACCTTTTCCACTGCTGTAATACGAAAATCCACATCATCCAAAATAATCCACGTAGTTCACAATCCATATTTTTTAAAAACAGACCCCAATAAAATGCAAAAATACAACTGTGTCAAAAACTAGATCCTCCATGTAAAAATAGACAATCCAATAACCATAAAAAAAACGAAAATTCGTAAAAAAGTTAAAAAGCGCTCCATGAAAACCGAATAATAAAGGAAGTGTAAAATAAATATTAGTTGATATAACTAATACACACTTCCTTTAAAAAAAAAAACCCGCAATGCTCCGTTTTTCCAAAATGCTTCGTCGTAAAACCTAAAATAGAAAAACAAACATTCCCACCCACACAAATGTACAAATAATACACTTGAAAACACCACTACAAACATTATTAACACAATATTAACGTAAACTAAACATAAATAGAAAAATACTAACTAGGCCGCAAATATGAAACACAACGTTAATAATTAATACCTAAATAAACAACTAAAAACACTATGGGGCCCATTACGATGTCGGGCGGATGCACTACCGCCGGGCTGTCGGAGGCAAAAACCGCTAGTTTTCATCCGCCGGATACGGGCAACACGTCCGCCATATTAGGATTTGTAAAGTTAGCTAGATCCCGCCCGCAGGCCAGCTACGCCGTACGCGATCAAAGTGCACCCGTGAGCGGCGCGAGTCAATGGAGACACTCCGCCCTACGAAATGACGTCCCGACCGACGTACTAATTACGATGCCCCAAACATCCAGCCGCACCGGCAAAGAGACACCGCACAAGAAAAGAAGGCAGAAATCCAATTGCTGAGTACAGAAACACAAACCCGGCCTACTCCGACATGAATCCTGAACTACAAGCATTGCCCGTGCTGTACCTGATACGCAACCTACAAGTCATCGGGCGACTCCGACGCCGACGCAGGTACGCAGAGACACAACAAGGGCACGCAAACACTGCACACAATTCAAGGGCTGGAAAAATGTACATGTCCACACCAGACACCACTGTGGGTACATGAACACATCTACCAGTGTAGACACACATGTCCCACCTGCATCAAAAATGACTCTCCGCATCCTGGACACCCATTACCCAGGACCAGGAAGTAATGTTCCCGTCACGGCACCGCAGCGCACCGGCGATGACGCAGGTAAACATGCGCATAACGCAGAGGCCAAGGCCAGCGTCACGCATGGGCTGTGCACAAACACCACAGGGACACAACCACACACTAGCCCCACCCTGAAGGCACATGTCACGTGTCCGTCCTGCATTAATCATGTTCTCAACCTACAACTCACAGTTGTCAACTGGATGTCACACAAGTGTCCCTAACAGGGGAGTAATGTGATGGCATAGTAGGACACACCCTTGTGTGCAAAAATGGATAACCACACGGCGGCTGCAACATAACTGCGCAGAAGTTTGCGCGTGTTCCCGCAAAAGGTACGCCAGTCGCATCTATAAATCCCAATTCCATCTTGCTCAGAAACTCAAGCCATGCAATGTAACACAATGAAAAGCCTTGCTGTCTGAGAACAGGTGTTCCTTATGTCTCCACTCACACAGACGCCGCAATGTACATCGGCAACAGAGTGTCCTCGCCCACACACGGGAGAGTAGCTAGCACAGAATGGCCTTCCATTCCAACTTCGAAAGCAGACTGCAACTAATTAAGCAGGAGAAAGGAGCCATTGTACCAACAAGAAGTGTAACCCAGACATGCAGGGAAAACCTTCCAGTGCCAGATAGCGCCTAACATGAAAGAGACAGAAACCTCCAAATACAAATCTCCCACTCCTCCTTGGAGTGTAAATGGTATTAATCTGTAAAGCGACTGACACCACTGGCCTTGACCATCCATATAAGCATGTGGGCTCAGGGCTTGTGTCCTCTGCTCAAGCTATTCCCAGAGTACTTACTCTTCACATTCATTCTATGATTCTGTGCCGCATTGGAGGGTTTACTCTGCTGTTTGCTTTGGCTGCAGGAGTACGCCATCTCATCATCCTGTTGCACAATGGCTGTTGCACAAGTGGTCCTGAACAATGCCGTACAGTTGCAGCTGTATAGTGACCGCTTGCTACAGAGTGTGGGCTGTGAAAATCTGGCTTTGCTGAGTGTAAGTTATGGAGTAACTTACCACATTGCATTGTTCAGCTGCGTGAAACCCGTCTTCTACTGTCGGAAATGTACGTTCCATTGGGTTGTGGATTTATGTCTCTCCAACACGTCATGTCCAAACGCGGACTTGATACACGTGTTTGCTCCCCTGGACGCCCACGACAGAGTTTGTTCTGTGTATGGGGGCCTGGCGGTTGTGGCTGCAATCGGAGAGATACTGCAATGGGACCAGTGTGCCGCCGCACAAGAAATGCTGGATCACAGTTACATGGAATGTCATGCAACATGTCCCATTATGCTTTTACAAGGGACAACTTACGAGGAACACGTTGGTACCCACCATCCGCTTCATTGGATGTCATCCACTTCTTCCACTAATGCGAGGGATGCTCTGCTGGAAGGGATTGCATACCTGACAACGTGTGAATTCATGGGTCCCCAACTTTATTCCCCCTACTGAACATTATTGCTCAACACCATACCTATGCTTGGCTTTCGCACGGAGTGGGCAGTTAGCGCAACAATATCCATACCATACAATTCACAACAAACACGTTTCCATCATCTCCACTACCATGACAGTTGATATTTTCGGAACATGCTCTCTGTTGCTGACTATATCCCATGTCCCATCATGAACAGGGGGAGGCTGATGTATGGGACTTGTGTACAGTAACTACATCGCCAATACTGCATGAGCCACTCTGCCATAATGTGTACTTTGCGCACCCAACCACAAGCTCCTGTCAGTGCACAATGATCTGTCTGTAGCATTACATGAGAACTGTCAGCCCACCTTTGTCTGCGCTACCGTGCCTGGACTTTGGTCTCCACAACAAGTGCAACCTTCTACAACATGCCCCTTGTCAATGTGTTCTGTCCAGTGGCTAGCACATAGCCATAACATGTGACACGCTGCTGCATGCATGTAGCCTCATGCTTTGATGTTACCTGGACGCAGGTCGGTTCGCAACACTATTGTAGTAATCCTGTGACATGGAGCTGAGATGTGCTGTGCCTATGATGTAAACGTGTCTGCTAGGCTACAGGAATGGTGTCTGTGTCAAAGGCAAGAGCTCCTTATTAATGATCAAATGTACTTTTGCATAGCAAGGGCAAGGCAGTTGTAACTCCGAAGCCTCCATTCCACAATCTACATCTATTTACATCTCCCTGTCTCCCCTTTTGTATGTGTAATCATGCTTAGTGTATCCTCCACATGCATTTTGCTGCTAGCAGTGTCCACTATACTGTATCACAGAGGACGTCAGTTGAAATACATGCCTCGAAGCAAATCTGTGACTCTGTCAATTTTTGTTGATGACAAATACGAATGAGAGAGGAAAAGAGTGTGTGTAGTTCACGAGACTCCTGAGATGATTAGGGAGTGTAGTGTACTGGGATGTCAATTCATATGAGTCGCCGCCATAGTGGACAGAGTGAGATACTAGAGCTACTGGGATTTGGTTTTTCGGGCTCTGACATGGCAGAACATATCAGCCCCTTAACACTGACGTCCTTGTCACTTTTGAGCACAGTCCTACATATGTTCTGACACACCTCAACAGTATGACACCACACTCACCAAGCCAAACTGGAGCCAACGAAGAGGCATGGTACAGCAATGCATGACAAAACACATACACAATGTCAGTGTGGGCGGGCAGGTCTGCACAGTGAGTAAAAACATGCAGCAATGCACATACATGCTTAATTAACCAAGGCGCAATTGTGACCGTCACACACCCTGCAGAGCCACAATGGCCAAAACATTAGAAGTAGGAGTCAGCCTGAACTGCAAGGACACACCCACACACTGCACACTGTGCAACATACAATACACACATCTGCTCACATACACAGACCTGAACACGGATACAAACAGGCACTCTGCTCCTGGGTGACACATGTGTGTAGTCGACATTGCAAGGGCACACACACACAGCAAAACTACCCACAAAGTCACCCCCTTCACACCACACACTCCTACACCTCCCAAGTGCACACATTGAAAGTAAGCCATGGGCCCAGGATCAATGATCATCACAAGATGACCATACACCTACACTGCTGGGCACACAGAAAGTAAGCTCACACATACCAGCAGACCCTGCACATCCTACCTGTCATCCTGTGGATAGACTCACACCCTGTGCTGTGCTTGCACGCAAACATGACATGTGTACAATATAGTCAGAAATAAAAATAAATACATGCAGACAATACATGTTGAAAAAAACTGCATCATCACACACACAAGTATCAGAGTCTGAAAGAACTGTAGTCCCTGTCACGTGTTAAACACTTTGGAAAGTGAGACAAGACATTGCCAATGTAGAAGTGGCATACAGAGCATGGGCCTCACTAAACCATGCACACACAGTAACAACTGCAATAAGTTACTACACTGACAAAACCGACAACAGGAACAACTGTATCCATTCACATATTACATAGACAGGCACCAATATTGCACAACACCAGGGCCAGTGGCCAGTCCAATGTGCAGAGTAGTGACACGAGAAGCTGCATATGCAATGTGTGTGAGTGTACCCTTCCATGGACAGCAACACTGTCATGGGTGTCACAATGGCCATTACATCCACCTCTGTGTTACAGCCAGTTGTGTGAGGGTGACTACCATGCAAACATGGCTGCCAGTCCGACTCGGTGCTGTCTGTGTGTAGGGGACAGTTGGAGGCCCGCCCCTGGGAGTGAGAGGCACAACTGTGGAAGAGCCACCTGTGGCTTGGGAAGCAGGAGGCCTGCTTGGACCAGGTGGGTGGGTGGCACGGGTAGGTGGACTCATGCAGCGTTGAAACCCACTGTGTACCGAAGATTGTGGAGGGGAAGCTTTCCACTGTTTCGGGGATTGGGAAAGGCTTCCTGTCTGGGGATGAATGTAAACTGGTGTGGACACAACAGGCAGGCTCATGACCAATGCTGCATCAGGTGTAGACGGTGGCCCTCCCTCTGGGGACATGCTGGATTCTGCTGTGCGTTTGCCCGGCCCTTGCCTACGCCCTTCCATCCCCTGTCCACCAGGTGTTCCCCCTACATTGACCTCCTACACAGGCTTCACAGGGCACGGGATGGGAGTGGAGGTTGGGGGGTGACCTGCCTTGGAGCCCTTCTCCTGTGTACATCTAGCAGGCACCACATTCTCAGTGTGCAGGGAAACTGTCTTCTTGGCTTTGCGGGATGTTTTCGGTTCAGGAGAGTCCTTGGCGGGGGATGGCTCTGACGTCTGTGACCCAGAGGCCGGTTTCTTAGTTTTGGGGCCCTTGCTAATGCAGGAGGGGCTTTTGACTCTGCGCTCTGGGGTGTGTTTACTTTTCTGTGGGGATGGTCTCTGCGGCCTGGACCGCTTGGGCTGCTGCTGCTTCTGTGTGCTGCGTGTGCTGTATCGGGACTTTGGGGGCTGTTATGCAATGTCACTGTCGTCAGATGTGCCAACTTCCAGGGGGGTGGACATAAGGACAGGAGTTGCAGCAGGAGATTGTGCCAGTTGAAGGCCTGCCGTCACTGCGGAGGACAATGACTGGACAGTCCGGTGTAGCCCACCCACGTCTGAATGTATGCCCTCCATGACAGCTATCACCTGTGCCAACTTATTCTCATGGTCAATGAAGGCATTGAGGAGAGCTGTTTGCCCCACGCTAAGTTGGCGCAAAAGCTCCACTGACTCAGCACTGAGGGCAGCAGGGGTTACATGGGCAGGGGCAACGGTGCCTGGGGTGAAGGACACTCTACCCTTCTTCCTCGTGCAAACACGGGTTGCACCAGTGGAAGTTGATGGGAGGGTGGGCACTGGACGCTGTGTTGCGGAAGAGGAGCCAGAGTCCACGTTCCCTGTGACCGCCAACATGGATGCATCACCGCTGTCCTCAGGTGACGTACAGCTTTGCCACTCGGGCTGTGATTCCTCCAGCAGACTTCTGCCCCTCTCCGAGGCACTGGTCACATCTGTCTCACTCAGCTCCGATGCAGCTGGTCCACTGGATACCTCACCACTGCTGTCTGTCCCCTGTCCCTCTGCGCCCACGGGAGATGCTACATGAGAGAGAGAGGCAGGGTCAGTCATTTGGCATCAATTGAACAAACATGTGCAAGCTAAGCAGCACATAATCTTCAGAAATGCACAGGTTGCACGACCCCTGTGCAATTATTTAGTGCCAACGAAATAATGCCAGGAACGGTGTGTGCAAATATATGAACCCGCCCATGAGTGGCCCATGTGATGTGCACATAGCACAACACCCGGACTGTGTCTCCCTTCAACCAGACCCACTAAAAGACCGGTGTATTCAAGCTCGTTTGCCCATATCCCTATGTGCATGCTCATTACAATGTGTTGTGTCAGTGGTCATTGCTGTGGGTAAGGGGTCATGTGTACGAGTAGTCTAGCTGGGGTGTCCCTACTTGTCAGCTGCTCTGTAGGTCAATTGTGCTGTCAGTAATTGCTGTTGGTGTGTCTGTGAAAAAGCCATTTGGTGTGTACACCTGATGGGGTGTTGCATTGACATGGGTCCCTTTTCATCTGACCTAGGAGGAGACCAAATATCTTTCGTCCCTACCAACTGCTGGCTGACATGGAGGATGTGGAGGTCATCCGCAAATTCCGGCTGGATAGAGCCACCCTCAATAACCTATGTGCCATGTTGGAGCACCACCTTCGGCCTCGCAGAACCGATCCCACAGCATTCACCACCGTCTAAGGTGATGGCGGCCCTGCATTTTATTGCTACTGGATCTTTCCAGCACACCGTGGGAAGCGCAGGTGGTATGTTGCAACCTATGTTCAGCATGGTGCTCCGGGATGTCCTGTCAGCTCTCATGCTCTACAAGGACCAATACATACATTTCCCCAGGGGGCCAGATTTGGCGGATGTGAAGGGAGATTTTTATGCCCTTGGACATATCCCCCATGTTGTTGGTGCGATAGATTGCACGCATGTTGGACTTGTTGCCCCACAGGACCGCGAGCACATCTACAGGAATCGCAAACATTTCCACTCCCTGAATGTGCAAGTGGTGTGCCTTGCGAACATGATAATATCACATGTGTGTGCAGTTTCCAGGCTCAGCCCATGACGCGCACATCATGCGCAACAGCATCTTACCACGGATGATGGCGAATCTGCTTCCTGAGCGTGCCTGGATTGTGGGTGCGTATGCATAGTCGGGTGGTGTGCTGGGTGTGTCATGCTGTCTTGTGTAATATTGGAATTGCAAGGATTCTCTGTGTTTCTCTCACACAGGTGACTCGGCATATCCTAACGGGCCTTGGTTGCTGAGCCCACTGCGCAATCCCAGGACACCAGCTGATGTTTGCTATAATGATGCCCATGGGAGGACACGCCGTGTAATTGAGCGGACCTTCGGACTCCTGAAGTCCAGATTCAGATGCCTGGACCGCACCGGGGGTGCACTGGCGTACTCCCCACAGAAGGTGTGCCAGATATTTGTGGCATGCTGCATGCTCCACAATCTTGCAATTCGCAAGGAGATTCCCCTTATTGTGGATGACGATGATCAGCCAGGGCCCCAGCCTGCAAACCAACCCGTGTCCATTGATGAAGACAGTGGAGAGGAGGAAGCAGTGAGTGTACGTCAACAGCTCATCGCCCACTACTTCACTTGACGGTGAGTGTCCATGTACGACGGCTGATGTTGCTGTAGTTGTGTAGGTGTATGTGTGCTTTGTGATGGCAGCCTATTGTTGACGGAGTGCTGTCTGGCAATGTTCCATGGCCAGGGTAGTATGCCACTGATACAGGCTGTTGCAGTATGCTCTGTTGCTGTGTGAGATGTGTGTAAAATTGATGCACCTTGATGACAAGTACTGTGTGATGACTGTGTGACACACCTATACAATGGACTCTTGTTCTGTTTTTTTTCCCTATGTCCCTTCAGCCTCTCCTTGCCTACATACATTCCATACTCAGGATACATTTGGATCATGGTGAAGGTTGCACATCCTGGAATAAACACGGAGCAGATACAACAACATGTGATTCATGTGTATTTATTGGAAGTGGTGACATGTGAGTGTGGGTGAAAAGATACAAAGGGGTGCAAAGTGAACCAATGAGTTGACAGTCATGTTCGACGTGATGATCAAGTTGCACCCATATTGTCCTGGGTACCAAGTCCAACATACACATGCCATTCACATGGCAGTGTGGGGAAGGATAGTAGTTTCAAGGGAATGCAGTACGTGGCCATCATGGCTGGCTGACTCAACGGCTTTTAGAACGTGCGAAGCGACCTCTGGATGTTTCGTCCTTCTTCGGACGCCCCCTTCCACGTTTGGAAGGGGGGGGGTGCTGGTGGGGTGCTAGTGGTGGCAGAGGACTCACCACTCTCTGTGGACGTAGAGGAAGATGTTGTTGTTGCACCACCCTGCGCCCCAGCAGGGGGTGGTGGAGGTGTTGTAGTTGGCGTTGTGTGGCCCTTCAGCACCACCACTAGCTGCCCCATGAGGTTCACGAGTTGCCCCATACGGTCCACAAATTGCCCCATACCGGAGTCCATGGACCTCATCAGCACGAGGAGTTCCCTAGAATCTTCAGCTGTCCGGCCCCATTGTCCCTGGGCCTCTTCATAGGCCCCTAGGACACTGGTGATATGCGACAGGTATTCGGTCCCAGGCTCTGATGTCGTTGGCCTGACCCTGCTCCTCCCACCTGTGGTGCTGCCACGGACCTGCCCACTTGCCACATTGGTCCCCCGGATCCTCTCCCTGGCTCCCGCCGTAGATGTTGTTGGGCGTCCTACCCCTGGGGCAGGGAGAGTGCTCATGGAGGCCCTGGTGGTGGTGGTGGTGGTGGTGGTGGTAGTGGTGGTGGTGGTTGCGGCGGTGGTGGTGGCCGCACAGGCCGTGGCAGCAGGGGCCTGGGGCTGGTCACTTGCCCTGGCAGATGTGTTGGTGGTGAGGATGGGTTCTTGGGACCGGTTGCACCCTGCCACACCAGATGTGCCGGGCCGGGACTCCTCGTCCGAGGAAGTGTCCATGGAGTCTACATCCGTGAGTCCGTGTGTTGGGCTTGGAGACTGGCTCTGCTGGGTGCTGTGTCCGTCACCAGCAGCAAGGTCTTGGTCACCTGTGGGGCAGATAAGAAAGGTTATTGTGTTGCACCTTGCAGGCTTTGTGTTAGCTGTCTACCATTCACAGTTTGTCCATCATGCAGTTGTTGGATCTTCATATTATGAGGTTGAGCAAAACTGTGGTGCATTACATGATGTAGGGGTACATGCATTACTGGGCAATGGTGTGTCTACTTCAAGATACAACATGTGCTTCGGGCATTTTTCGTGAATCAAGAGTTATGTTGGCATCTAGAGATTCAACAAGAATATGTTCTGTGTAGCATCTTTGATGATTGTTGTCCCCTGGAGGACGTTGCTTCTGTGCATTTTCTGGACATTATCATCATGTGCATACCATTGGTTTGTGATGTGCATATTGTGCTTTGTACACCCACCCATGCTTCATATGTTTTACTGTTGTCCGTCCTGCTCTGGGCCCATGGCACTTTGACATGTCATTCACTGCTGTGCACAGTTGTGCACTGACTTTCTGCTGCCTGTGTATGGCTACCTACTGTGAGGGTGAATGTGAGCAAGGAAATGGAATTGTGTGATGAGTGCATATGGCATGGTACGTATTTGGAATGCCAATAGGTGTGTGTTGCAGAACACCTACATTTTAAGGCCAAAGGGGAAACGGGATACAGCCCCAAAAACCGCTTTTGGGATGAAATATGGTTTTGGGGGTCACAATACATACATTTGGCTCCAAAAGGGAACATGGGGTTAAGCCCACACAACACTGTGGAGACAAAGGTGTGTGTATGTCTGACACACCCAGCATATCCGCAACCTCATGGAATGTAAGGATATTATGAGCCAAGCATTGTAGTTATTGAGTAGTTGTTGTGTGCCACACAACTTATTGCCTGTGGGGACAAACATTGCTGGGTGTGTGTGATACCCGGAGCCATGTGCTGCAATACAGTGCTCTTGGGGGTTGACAATACCAGAAATGTTGGAAGTCACAGTGTGACATGTGCGTATCAGGAACTGCAGACACACTTTTTATGTCAGGTGCAGGTAGGTTTGCAAAGTAGTGTATCTGATAGCACTGTTTAGGTGACATTCCGTACGACAGACTGTGGCTGCAAGATCAGATGGAAGACATTTGTACTGTGTATTATGTAGCTGTAGGGGTCCCAGGTCCAGTAGTGTAAATTACATTGCTAGAGTTCCACTATTTTACATTGCAACACTGTCCACATGCATGGGTGAAATGTACAATGAGAAACAGCCAAGTAGAAACTACTGCATGGACAAGACTTCTGTGGTGTTGCTGATTTGTGTGATGGCTGGCACAGTGCACACAATGTGGGGCAGTACTCCAGTGAGACTTGTGCATGCTTACTTGAATCCATACGTATTACCGATTTTGGTATGGGTAATTTTGCCGCTGACAATGCATTTTAGGTGCGTGTGCACAACAGTCACATGGTTGTGAGTGTTACCAGTGCTACATCTCCCTCTGCTGTGGGACAAGGGCCAAGTGAGAGTTGTAGTGCTGTCCTCCCAACCACAAACACCCCTCCCTGTACAGTAGTCTACCTACCTGTTAGTTTGGAGGGAGCAATGCAATGGCTACCACATGGGTGTGAGAAGGAGGAGTGCTACATCATGCTGGGCTGTGGGAGTATGGGGCCTGATGTGTGTAGTGGTGCAGGCTTCACACCCACAAACACCCCTCCCTGTTGTGATGGTTACCTACCTGTTAGTTTGAAGGGTGCACTCCAATGGCTTACACATGGTCATGAGTGGGGAGTGCTCCATCCTGCTGAGGGAGTATGGGTCCGTGTTGGGAGTTGTAGTGCTGGCTTCCCACCCACAACAACCCCTCCATGTAGAGAGGCTTTGCTACCTGTTAGGTGTAGGTGTGCAATGCAATAGCTGCCACATGGGTGTGGTGAGTGCTCCATCTTGCTGCGCTGTAGGACTAGGAGCCTGGGGGGGGTTGTACTTCTGCAGTACCCCCTCCAACACCCCTACTTTGTGGTACGGCTACTTTCCTGTTACTTGATGGTTGGTGATGCAATGGCTGACACATGGGTGTGGGTGTGGGGAGTACTCCATCCGGCGCATCTGGGGTTCAAGGGGACCTGATGGTAGTTGTAGTGCTGGATAACTGTACACATGCCCCCATGTTTTTGTTTCTTGCTACCTTTGGGCTGTCTGAGTGGGAGTGTCTGTTGCATGTGTGAGAGATGTATTGTGGATTGGGTACTGCACATGGGGGTGTTTGGGCCTCGGAGCTATGGCTTTCTGGTAGTGCAAGACAGTACATAGCAGTGTGCTGGTATACATTTGTTTGTACTTACCAGCCTCCACTCCCCCTTCTATTCCGATGAGACTCTCCGGATGCAGAATGCCTCGCACCTTCTCCTCCCATTCCTTGAAGGTCTTCAGTGGAGCGGGAGTTCCGCCGCCAGTCCTGTCAGCCAGCTCTCGATTCTTGGCCTCCTTCTTCCTGACTATGCGTTTCAGGTCGTGCCACCTCTTTGTTATTTCTCCGCGGTTGCGTGGCACGTTCCCGACTGCATTCACCTTGTCTACTATCCTTCTCCACATGCTGTTTCTGGTGGCTAATGGTGTCTGTTGGACCTGATTCCCAAAGATTTGTGGGTGCACCTTGAGTATCTCGTCGACCATGACCGTCAACTCTGTGGCAGTGTACTTAGGCATTTTTTGTGTTGCCATGGTGTGTGTCTAGGTATTTGCGGTGCAGGTGTGGTGGTGGTGGTGGTGAGGTGTATGGTGTGTGATGTGCAAAGGGGTTAGTGGTGCAGGTGTTTAAGTGGTGATGGTGGTGATGGTGCTGGTGGTGATTGTGATGTGTGCGTGTGTGGTGTGCTGCTTTCCTTCGTCTCTCTTTCTGCTCAGCTGTCAGCTTTGCTCTGGGGTGGTGCAAGGGTTTGTGGTCTGGGAAGGGGCAGGTTTTATTATGAGCACAGTGGGTGTGTCATGATGGGGGATTGTTTTCAGGTGTGTTGTGTCTGTTGTCCTGGGATTTGGAGTTTTTGAGTTTGCCATGGGGGGGTGTCTTTGGGTTGTGTTCTGTGTTTTGGTAGGTTAGCCTAGTTTGCTGTGTGCACTTGTTGGCCATGTTGTGTAGATTTTTTTATTCCGCCATTAATTTCCGTGCACGTACGTAGCCATCATGCTTTCCGCCGTGTCTGTCATTCATCTTTGTTGTTCACCGTGGCGGGAGGGAAAGACGGAAATTTCCGCTGTCATGTCGGGGATATCCTGATTTCACGGTCGGTGTCTCTGTTGTCCTAGCGGGCGGTTGGTGGGTTTTGGATGCGTATCCGACCTCCGCGGACGTATTTTCTTCTACTCTTGTAATGCCGAGGGGACTTTGGATCGTTTTTGCTGCCTCAGGCGGAGATTGTTTGTGGTACATCCTAATCGCTCGTTCGGTTTTCCCATGGTGCCGGTGGACTGTTTTTTCACACTTTACTTGCGGGCAGATTTTTTACCCTCCGTTATCGTAATGGGCCCCTATAACTTCTAAAACATAACTCCACGCACTCTAATAACAACACTACTACCTTCAAAACACACTTAAAATAGTTTAATATAAAAGAAAATTACTCTTACCTTCTCAAACGCGAAGCAGCTCCCAACCGCGAGCTTCTTTCTTCCCAAATGACCCAAAACAACAACGAGCGGTTACTAAATTAAAGGCCCAAATAAAGATGTCAACTATAAAAATGTTAAATAAATGACTAAACAATTTATTTAATATTAAATAATGATTTAAAAATTACTGTTGCATTCTAATAAAATAATTAAAAATATACCTTATATTTTTAAATATATTATGTGTTTTGTATCTATTGTAAAATTATAATAATAAATATTATGACATAATAATATTTAATATTATAATTATAAAAATGTATATATGTTAAACAACAATTACTAAAACATTGTATTAATATTCTTTATTGTTTAAAAAAAAATGTTAATAAAATAAAAAACTGTTCTAGTGTGTAATAATTATTAATATTAATATTTTAATATTAATATTAATAATAAAAATATATTTAGTTTGTATAATAAAATTAAACTATGTTATTGTTTTGTGAACTTTATTGTCAAATATTTACAGTATATTATGTGAATAAATACTTACCAAATTTTGTAACAGTTGTAACAATATTAAAATTGAGAAAGAATATGTTGTACTTATTTAAAAATATGTACCAATTTACAAAATGTCATTTAAAAAAATTGAAATGCATCATGCTATATTTGTAAAATATATACCTTTGTAAAATATAATTTTGTTCATTATAAAGTTTTTATTACAATAATTTACTTGTTAAAATATACATACTAATAAAAAAGGAATTCTCTGTAATAAATACACTATCCTACAAATACTTATATTTTGTGATTATTTTTCTACTGTTCAATAAAAAATAACATTTTGAATGAACCTATCACTTCTATGTTTTATATAATAAAATTGGTGAAATAAAAAAAACCTCTATTTTTTGAACTACCTTTTCATTGCTATCACTTTAAATGTACATAAAAAAAGTTTTTCTTATAATTAATTTATTTAAAGTATATAATTTTAATAAAATAAAATATATATAAAAATATATTTTTGTTCAACATATAACTAAATATGTTTTAAATATGTTTACCTTAAATAATATTACTACACTATATTTAAAAAATACTCACCTAAATTATACTTACAACTCAACTCAACATAAACACCCAATACTATTTTTTATTTAATTAACCTTTTTTACTACTCAAAGTACACTCGGGGGCCGATTCCGATCTCGGTCGGAGGCGGACCTAACATCATTCGGTCGGGAAAAAAGCCATGCGAATGCCTGTTTCCCGACCGAACTGCACATTATTCCGAACGAGCAAGTACGATGCGCACAACAACATAGATTCCGACCCAGTCGTACTCACCCAATCCAGGTCCTGTTCCCCGACCGAGCCGAATCCGTAAACGCAGAATCGAGTCGCACGGAAGCCAAAATGCAGCCCCGTCCGGCCGGACAAGTACGATGCGCTTCCCGTACGCGCCGAACCCGTCGCTACGCACGGCACGTCAAAGCATCCGGGAGAGGCGCACATAAGCTCCGATTCGCGCCACAACACGATCCACGGCTACGAGACGAACACGCCAGCTACGAGGACGAGGCGAAGCAACGAGAAAGACGAACGAGACGAACCAACCATGAATCCCATCGTGCCGATCCTACCAATATTCTACATCTACTACCGGAACAGGCACGGACGCGTACGGCGCAGAAGGTAAGTCAGACACCAACCACAAAAACAAACTACACGTACCCGACATATCACACACACACAGAGGGATGCAGAAATTACTTACACCAGCAACAGCAGCACCATAGGGGCGGGATGGCCATCACCAATGCCACATATACACATAGGGGCCCGGATGCCTACCACTACTACCACCTCTACCCAGGGGTGCCAGATGCCTACCACTACTACCACCTCTACCCATGGGGGCTGGATGCCTGTCACTACTACCACCTCTACCCAGGGGTGCCAGATGCCTACCACTACTACCACCTCTACCCAGGGGTGCCAGATGCCTACCACTACTACCACCCTTACCCAGGGGGTGCCAGATGCCTACCACTACTACCACCCCTACCCAGGGGGTGCCAGATGCCTACCACTACTACCACCTCTACCCAGGGGGTGCCAGATGCCTACCACTACTACCACCTCTACCCATGGGGGCTGGATGCCTGTCACTACTACCACCCCTACCCAGGGGTTGTCAGATGCCTACCACTACTACCACCTCTACCCAGGGGGTGCCAGATGCCTACCACTTCTACCACCCCTACCCAGGGGGTGCCAGATGCCTACCACTACTACCACCTCTACCCAGAGGATGCCAGATGCCTACCACTACTACCACCTCTACCCAGGGGGTGCCAGATGCCTACCACTACTACCACCTCTACCCATGGGGGGCTGGATGCCTGTCACTACTACCACCCTTACCCAGGGGTGCCAGATGCCTACCACTACTACCACCTCTACCCATGGGGGGCTGGATGCCTGTCACTACTACCACCCCTACCTAGGGGTGTCAGATGCCTACCACTACTACCACCTCTACCCAGGGGGTGCCAGATGCCTACCACTACTACCACCTCTACCCAGGGGGTGCCAGATGCCTACCACTACTACCACCTCTACCCATGGGGGGCTGGATGCCTGTCACTACTACCACCCTTACCCAGGGGGTGCCAGATGCCTACCACTACTACCACCTCTACCCATGGGGGGCTGGATGCCTGTCACTACTACCACCCCTACCCAGGGGGTGCCAGATGCCTACCACTACTACCACCTCTACCCATGGGGGGCTGGATGCCTGTCACTACTACCACCCTTACCCAGGGGTTGCCAGATGCCTACCACTACTACCACCTCTATCCATGGGGGGCTGGATGCCTGTCACTACTACCACCCCTACCCAGGGGGTGTCAGATGCCTACCACTACTACCACCTCTACCCAGGGGGTGCCAGATGCCTACCACTACTACCACCTCTACCCAGGGGGTGCCAGATGCCTACCACTACTACCACCCCTACCCAGGGGGTGCCATATGCCTACCACTACTACCACCTCTACCCAGGGGGTGCCAAATGCCTACCACTACTACCACCTCTACCCATGGGGGCTGGGTGCCTGTCACTACTACCACCCTTACCCAGGGGGTGCCAGATGCCTACCACTACTACCACCTCTACCCAGGGAGTGCCAGATGCCTACCACTACTACCACCTCTACCCAGGGGGTGCCAGATGCCTACCACTACTACCACCTCTACCCATGGGGGGCTGGATGCCTGTCACTACTACCACCCTTACCCATGGGGGGCTGGATGCCTACCACTACTACCACCTCTACCCATGGGGGGCTGGATGCCTACCACCAACAACACCCCCACTCACAGGATGGCTAATACATGACACAACAAGCACACACCAACATAAAGAATGCAACATAAAGACATCACCCCCAACACCATGACAAGCGTGTGTAGACTGTGTCAAATGCCTACAACACTGAACATGACTTTGAACATACAATGTGACCCCCTATCACATGTGCCATACATAAATGTGTGTGGCCCCCACAATGCAAGCAGGCCATGACCATTGTGGCAATGGGGTCCAAACCCCCATCATCACAGTGACCAAAATGTAAGTGTGGGGTCCATAGCTGAAGCACATTTTGAACATTGTGGCAATGGGGTCCAAACCCCCATCATCACAGTGACCAAAATGTAAGTGTGGGGTCCATAGCTGAAGCACATCTTGAACATTGTGGCAATGGGGTCCAAACCCCCATCATCACAACGACCAAAATGTAAGTGTGGGGACCATAGCTGAAGCACATTTTGAACATTGTGGCAATGGGGTCCATACCCCCATCATCACAGTGACCAAAATGTAAGTGTGGGGTCCATAGCTGAAGCACATTTTGAACATTGTGGCAATGGGGTCCAAACCCCCATCATCACAGTGACCAAAATGTAAGTGTGGGGACCATAGCTGAAGCACATTTTGAACATTGTGGCAATGGGGTCCAAACCCCCATCATCACAGTGACCAATATGTAAGTGTTGACAAAGAAAAAGCTGCAACTGCCAAACTGCATGGATGATTCCTGGTCACAGAACAACAAACACATCAGTGGCAAAGTAGTGCTTGTGTCCCATAGCAACATAGATTGGGGGAGGCAAACAGTGCAGTGCAAATAAGACATACCTTTGGCCATGTGCAGACAAACATCACCCATGGGGGCTGACACTGTCAACATTCATCAATGACACAATGACAGAAGTGACCATCAGAATGCAGACCCACATATTTGCACCAATGGGCACACAAATGCAGATACCCTGTGGAGACTGTAGATGTGAGGTGAACAGATACCATACCATGGCAGCAATGGGACACACAAACAATGATCATTGTGCTGACTGATGACCTAGGAGTCCCAGGGATAGCAGGGGAAACACACCAAACAACATACAGCCAATGGCACACTAAAGATATGCCAATGCAGTGGTGCAGATGCACAAACACAAACAGGCAGACCCACACTGCACATCAAACACAACAGGTAAGGGGGGGTGTACCAGTGTCCCCAGGCAACCACACAACACATGAGGAGGCCTGAATACCAATTACACAGATGTGCATACAGTGCCACACAAAGGTAACTCATGGATCCAAATCCCCTATGTGGGCAATCAGGCATTGTCAGATGAGAGGGAGCACAAATCACACATGTCACACAAGCATGTAGGAACAGCAACTGACACAGCAAGACACAGAGACACCACAGCACTACCCCCAGGGCCCCCACAATGTGGTGACCCTGGGCTGCATTACAATCCCACTGTGATAACAAAGCTAGATGTCGTTCACACTGTGAACCACAGTCATGTGTCCTGAGCAACAAACTACCATCACACCTACACAAGCACAAATCAATCAGCACGGCCAGTAAGCCAAGGCCAACATGGAGGCAGGGGTCTAGCCGGGCAACAACTCTCATCTGCACACACTCAACACCACACACCTCGACCTCCAACAATGTGCAGCAGTGAAGCTCACATGCACTGGTGACATTGCACATGCACCCATGACAATCCTAGGGGGGGTGGCGGGAACCAAGGTGCAGAAACACATCACACATGGCCACTCAACAAGACTCCTGAATGTCTGACACACTGCACACTACGCTGTACATGGACATGACGGCAATACCACACCAACCAATGGGATCCCAGCCACAGTCACACACCAATGAAGAAGCCAAGGTCACCCACAAAGAACACACATAGACAACAACCAACATTGCAGCCCGGACCCTGAGGAGTGCCAGCAGTCACACACACAACGTGTCACAATCACTGAAAGCTAACACAAACCGGAAATCACATGACAGGTGTAAACAACAAGTGCCAAGGGGAATCCTGACTGTGACCCATCAGCGTCTTCCCACAAACTCAGCCCTGACAGCAAACACACCTATGGGTGACACCCTGATGACCAGTAATGTGCCATGCACCCACATCACAGAGAACCCAGGGAGAAGACTTTGGGGGAACATAGGTCAACTCAGCAAGCATCACAAACAGGAACATCACTAGGGATCCCAGCATGCACAGCAAAATGGAAGTGAACACACAGACATGCACATACAACACACACCTTGGGCGCAGGCGATGTCACAGGAGCACACACTGCCATGAGGGGACTCCACTCCTGTGTGAGGAAAGCTGTGCCATATGTCGCCTCAGTAGGGCTCCATCATGTCAGCAGAACACTTGGTCACACAGTCAACAATTAGCACCAAATGAAGGCTCCTGTCACATCAGCCTGGTCATGGGAGTGTCAACGAAATCATCAGCACAGATCCAACACACATGTATAGCAAGTTGCACTGACAACACAGATGAGTCCTTCCCCATTGATGCCCAAACCTGCACGTCCAGTGGAGATGGCCACACGGTCAGGGAAGTAGACTAATTGAACAATGGCAAGCACAACAGATGTGCAGGGGTGGAAGCCACAGATGTGACATTGCTAATGTAAGTAGGAAATCCCATTGCCAAATATTGAAAACATGACACCCTCAGATGCTGCTAAGGATGACATGGATACACCACAAGATAGGACACAGTCCCCCTGGACCACATGGGTTCCTGCACAGTAACACTACATATTCATGAGACAAATATCACCATCACTGCAGCAAGGGCATGGTTAGCATCATCAACATCATGTACATCAGAAGCAAAAGCACTAGAGAACAGAAAGTTGCTTTATTCAGCATATGTGGGTTCAAAAGTTGAAGTCATGTAAAAAATAAACAAAGGCCAATGGCCAGTCCATCATGAAAGTCAAAACAGGGTGACAGTGGCAGATGTCACCCTACGCATGCCTGCACTGATGAAAACCAGGGACAATCCCCTCGGAGGGGCATACGGGGGGGCAGGCCAGGCACCGCAGGGACAGGATCAGGGCTCACCAGAAGGAGGCAGGGAAGGAGTGGTGGGTGCTGGAGAGCCACTAACAACTGCAGTGGAGGTGTCTGACATGGTGTGTGCCGGCACAACTGGGGGGCATGACTCAGATGGTGTGGGCGCCGGCACGACTGCAGTGGACCGTGCAGATGGAGTGGACAGGTTCGCCACTGCAGTGCCCAAGTCAGACAGGGTGGTAGTGGCCTCCACTGCAGTGCCTACCTCCAGGGGAGGAGAATGGGGATCAGGTAAGGTGGGCAGGACAGAGGGGAGGACACCCTCACCACACCAGTGGCACAGACAAGCGCAGCGGGGGTGTGGGGCCGGAAGAGCAAGTGGCAGGGGGAGAAGTCCTGATCCTTTTGTGGATGGTGTATCTGTGGGTGGGGGAACCTGGGGCAGGGTGTGGTGGGGGCACCTGTGGAGTGGGGGCCTGAGGGATGGAGGAAGGAGACTTGGTGCCTGAGCTGCAGGGCGGCGGCGGGGTCTTGCTCTTCCGGGTCCGGGGGGACTTGCGGGTGGGGGCGTCAGTCGGTCTGCGCCTGGGGGAGGGTGTCCGGGGGCGAGGGGCACTCCGCTCCGTGTGGGTGGGCTTCCTCTTCCCCCTGAATGCTGTATCAGCTGGATCGGAGGGGAAGAGGCCGAGGTCACTGAGGAAGAGCCGCTGTGTCTTTGGGGTTGCAGGTGAGGCAAGGGAGGCAAGGGAGGGGGCTTTGGAGGGAGAGGCAACTGAGGACTGCGCAGTGCTCGTGGATGCGTGTGTGTGTGTGCCTGGGCCCCATCCCCTGTGAGTGTGGTTTCAGTCCCCTGACTGTGCGTGCGTGTGCGTCTTGTTTGTGGCGTGTGTGTCTGTGTGCTGCTCGTGTCTGTGCTGGTGTGTGCCTGTGCCGGTGTGTGTGTGCTTGGGACAGGTAAGGTGCTGGGGAGTGTGGATGGGGCAGAGGCAGGAGGGGTGAGGGACTGTTGGAGGAGGGACACTGCTGCCGTCAGGGAGGAGTCCATGGACCTATTGCCCCCTGTAGGGCAGACATGCCCGATGAGATGCCCTCCATGAACGACACCAGCTGAGTCAACAGAGTGGTGTGGGCATGGAGGACACTCAGCATCGCTGTCTGCCCTACATGGAGCTGGCGAAGGAGGTACACAGACTCCTCACTCAGGGCAGCAGGGGACACAGGGGCAGGGGTGCGGTGCCTGGCCCGAAGGAGACACGCTCCCGAACATGGGAGCCTCCACGGACCTCGGGAATGGGAGCCGATGGGAGGGCGGTGGTGGTGGTGGTGGTGGTGGTGGCGGGGACAGCAACACTAGCTGGGGTGTGGTGGCTGCTGACACCCGCCTCCATAAGGGAGTCATCCTCCGAGCTGCTGTGGTCCTCAGCTGAGGTGGATGGTGCTGAGGACTCCTCGGTTTGGCTCCCCTCGCCCTCCGTGCCACTGGGTCCCTCCGACCACTCCTCGGCTGCTGACCCAGTCTGGCTCTGCGGCTCCTCCTGGTCCGTGGAGCTGTCCCCTCCTGTGGCCGTGGATGTATCTGCAAACAATAGGGAAACAGACAGACATCAGTCACCTGCACCGAACGCACACACCACAGTTAGTACAGCACATTACAGAGCAAGCCCTGGCATCCTTAGTTGAACATTGCTAAAAGTGCCCGAACAGGAGAAGCCAATTGTCAGTCTGATGGTCAACCATGGCACTCACATCCCACCTGGCCTTGCACCCATCTGTCTGGTGTCTGTTGGATGGCAATACCCCAGTGTGGGCATGCACACATCACAACTCTTGCCACTGAGTCAGTACAGGTGTCCGGATGAAAGGGATGCCCAGAGTCAAATAGGAAATGCATGTGATGCATACCAGCGACAGACACCATTATGCACCCATGTCCTGATAGCCATTGCCACAATGGTGTGCATGTAGCACATGTCACTCCCCTGCAGGATCACTAATAGGAAGTCACATGCCATGGCACAGGCATGCCTGCTAAGTCATACATCACTGTCTCCAGTCACATGGGCAGGGCAGCCAGACAACAACACTCTGCACTGTGTCACAATAGTAGGTCATGGGGAATGCAAGTCCTGGAGCTGAACAAGTGCACATGTACATCCCCCACACACCACATCATCTGAACCCTTATCTGTCCAGGTCATACCGATTGGACATATGGGAGACCTGTAACACAACCCTCTGAGCCTGAGCACCTCACAATCTGCTGTGAATGGGAAACAGCTGCCTGAACTTCACATTCGCATACCCCAGTCTGCACGGTCAGGTGATCAAACACCTATGTGTCACACAAGTATCGTCTCCTATGGTCACATCTCCGGTGGCATGCTGAGCCCCAACCGAGAAACACCCCAGCAGTCCTGACAACGAAGCCACAGCACACTGACACAGAGGCAGACACCTGAGGGGACAATTCACTGAGCACAACGTGTCAGCTGATACACGGGAGTGGGAGTACAGAGTGTATTGTATGGCCTGGAGTAGGCATGACTGTCCTGCCCCACATGAATGAGGGATGAGCCCTGGACAGTAGGCAGCTGGCTAAGTATGTGTGACACACGTTATATACACACTCCTGGGGCCCAAACATTGTTCCCACCCGCAGCATGGGTGTGTGCCAGATACCCCAGGCACATGTGGTGGATCAGCTCAGCAATTGGACCACATATCAAAGTAACATGCAGATTACATGTCAGAACACAGGCATTGTGTAAGCAATGGACCCACCCATGATGCCCACCACAGAGTTAGGGAAACAGATGCTGTCCCCCACCTTGAGTCAAGCAAACTGCAAGGACACAGTACCCAAGTGACACAATTCCCTGACTGTAAGGGCCACACCTGGGTATCAGATGAGGAGTGGGCAGTGCACAATAGAGGGACATGGGTCCTGGACCACATGACTGATGCACTGTGGAAGTTTAACCAGGCCAGAGGAGGGCACATAGCATGGCAGACATAGTTCACAATGCAGTCATGGACTCACCCCCTCCTTGCTGCTCACTGGCCTTCAGCTGCCCATCCAGATCAGGGAAGACCACCGCCAGGATCCTGAGCATGTGGGGGGTCAGGGTCCGGTGTCCGCCCCTCCTGCGAGGAGGCGACAGCTTCAGCTGGACCCGTGCGATCCTCCGGGTCCAGCCCCTAAGGTCCTGCCACCTCTTCTGGCAGTTGCGGATCCGGCGCTTGTAGACCCCCACGGATCTCACTGCCCAGACGATGGTCAGCCATATCTGCTGCTTCTGGTGGGCATCAACCTGTGAGGATGACAAAGTGAGAATGCCAGTACTACACATGCAACATATCCATGCATTACACAGTTGGATATACATGTCTCAATCACAGGGGCACATGATGTACACAGGCAGTGCAACGATGGCCATGGACAGTATGCCAGCAGTTACTACATGGTATCATTGCCTGGGAAGTAAAACCTTGTTTAAATGCACTGTCACTGCACTATACCTGTCCAGTGCATGTAACTCCACACTATGGGGGTGACAACTACTCAGTGAGCCTGCTAGCCAGTGGCGTGCAGACTGTTAGCCTTGCTAGTCAGACAACATGCACATTTAGGAAGGCAGTGGACAGAACACTCACCTGCTCCCCTGCTTTCCCATACAGCTTGCTGTACTGTGGAAGGAGGCTGTCCAGCAGGGCCTGGTTCTCCTCAGTGCTGAAGGCTGGGGCTCTCTCCACAGTACGTGCCATTGCAGGGTCCAGAGTGTGCAGATACAGCAGCAGTGGTGGTGGCAGATGTCGTCCTGGAGCATGTAGTGCAGGCAAGTGAGCTCTCAGGGGAACAGCCAGCATTATATGTGTGCTGCAGAGGCAGATACTGTCCCATGTGTCCAAAGTGATAGGTCCAAGTCGTTTGCATCTTCTGAATCTGGCCAATCCATGGAATTGCACCACTTACACACGCCCACAGCATCCTTCAAAAGTTCAACTTCATGACACCCATGAATTTGCAACATTGTTGTGGGTGACCAACTGAATTTACAGCATCAGACTCGTTCAAAATTTGAAAACGCGTCCGTTGCCAGGCCAGGCCATAGCTAATGGGTGCGCACCGATCGGTCCATTGCTGTTCAACGCGTACCCAGGATACAACGCGTACCCGCACACATTGAATGCAATGGGCCGGCCGGGCACACCGATCGGTCCATTGCTGTTCAACGCGTACCCAGGATACAACGCGTACCCGCACACATTGAATGTAATGGGCCAGCCGGGCACACCGATCGGTCCATTGCTGTTCAACGCATACCCAGGATACAACGCGTACCCGCACACATTGAATGCAATGGGCCGGCCGGGCACACCGATCGGTCCATTGCTGTTCAACGCGTACCCAGGATACAACGCGTACCCGCACACATTGAATGCAATGGGCCGTCCGGGCACACTGATCGGTCCATTGCTGTTCAACGCGTACCCAGGATACAATGCGTACCCGCACACATTGAATGCAATGGGCCGGCCGGGCACACCGATCGGTCCATTGCTGTTCAACGCGTACCCAGGATACAACGCGTACCCGCACACATTGAATGCAATGGGCCGGCCGGGCACACCGATCGGTCCATTGCTGTTCAACGCGTACCCAGGATACAAAGCGTACCCGCACACATTGAATGCAATGGCCAATGTGTGCGCACCGATCAGTCCATTGCTGTCCAACGCGTATTGCGAATACAACGCGTACCAGCACACATTGAATGCAATGGCCAATGTGTGCGCACCGATCGGTCCATTGCTGTCCAACGCGTATTGCGAATACAACGCGTACCAGCACACATTGAATGCAATGGCCAATGTGTGCGCACCGATCGGTCCATTGCTGTCCAACGCGTATTGTGAATACAACGCGTACCAGCACACATTGAATGCAATGTCCAATGTGTGCGCACCGATCGGTCCATTGCTGTCCAACGCGTATTGCGAATACAACGCGTACCAGCACACATTGAATGCAATGGCCAATGTGTGCGCACCGATCGGTCCATTGCTGTCCAACGCGTATTGCAGAATACAACGCGTACCAGCACACATTGAATGCAATGGCCAATGTGTGCGCACCGATCGGTCCATTGCTGTCCAACGCGTATTGCGAATACAACGCGTACCAGCACACATTGAATGCAATGGCCAATGTGTGCGCACCGATCAGTCCATTGCTGTCCAATGCGTATTGCGAATACAACGCGTACCAGCACACATTGAATGCAATGGCCAATGTGTGCACACCGATCGGTCCATTGCTGTCCAACGCATCCCTGTACAAGTCACTGGCATATGTCACCATGCCTGTCACAGGTGAACATATGCCAGCCACATATACTTCCCAGGGAGTGAGGGGCACACCTACAACACCACAGCCTGTCCAAACTGTATCCTAAGGCATGTAAGGCTGCATTACCTATTCCGTGTATGGGGGTGAACATGTTGTTCTGTGGATGTCACTTGGGGGCAGCCACCCCCAGGCTGTGCACGTGTTCATGGTGACAGGATCCTTGGTGTTTCGTGTACATGGCCACTGTGATGTGCAACTGTTCATATCTGAGCATGTGGCATGGTCACATTTCACGGTGGTGTATGTGTATGTCATGTCACATACCCCCTGAGTCCCATGTGGGACGGTATGTTTAACCCAGGGTGACCCATTGGCACAATAGTGATGGTCCTCCACAGTCTGTGTGCATGTTGTGTTTACAATGTCTCTGATTTGATGTGCACAATGGGAGACAGTCTCCACATCCACGTTGTTCGTGCATGGACTTTGATGTTGTGCGTGTGTGTGTCACAGACGTCCATGTCTGTCCTGCCGAGGCAACAGGGACCACTACCTGTGGGGGTCATGGTTGTTTTGCTGTGGTGTATACATGATACACCATGTCATGCCAGTGTCCATGTGGCAATACAGGGTCTCTGGGAATCTACCTGTCGTTGAGCTGTGATGCCTGGGGCACATCTGTCCTCACATGTCACTGTGGGTTGTGTTTGTAACGTGGCAGCAGGAGATGGGAACTGTGACATGGCCTCATGATATCCAATGGCACAACCTGGGACTTATTGATGCCACTTTTTGAACTGTGATGTTAGATGTTGGCCATGTATGTGCCATACATGTCCTTACGGAACTGCACACATCATGTACTTGTGCCTCATAATGATGTATCATGTGATATTGAGTGTGTTCAATGCCACATATGTGGGGTGACTGACAATCTTTCTTTCTTCACCTATGCACTGCAGGGCACCAGCTGTCCATAGACCATTCCCTGACCTGGCAACGATGGTGGAACGTGACAGCATCCGACGGTACCGCTTCACCAGGCAGCTGATTGAGGATTTGGCAGTGCGCTTGGCACCACATTTGCAACCTGGCCGGCCGTACCCTACAGCGCTGACCCCCAAGGTGAAGGTTATGGCAGCCCTACACTTCTTTGCCACCGGTACCTTTCAACACACTGTGGCGACTGCTGGTGGGATGTCACAGACCATGTTCAGCCGTGTGCTCCACGATGTTTTGGAGGCTATGTTGATATACCTGAACCAGTACATCTATTTCCCTAGACTCCAACAACTCACTGACGTGAAGAGTGACTTCTATGCCCTGGGGAGGATGCCGCATGTCATTGGCTCCATTGATGGGACACATGTGGCTTTGGTACCACCACAGGCCCAAGAGCAGGCATACAGGAACCGCAAACACTACCACTCGGTCAATGCACTGGTGGTCTGTCTTGCAGATATGAGCATCTCACACGTGTGTGCCCGTTTCCCCGGTTCTGCACACGATGCCTACGTGATGAGGAGTAGTCGCATCCCGAGGATGATGTCACAGATGCCGAACCAGCGTGCCTGTCTTGTTGGTGTGTACTGACTTTGTACCATTGTGTGTGTTCTGCAATGTAGTGTTCCACCCTCTTTTCCAACTCAGCTAATGTGCAATTGTCTGTATGTAGGTGACTCGGGATACTCCAACATGCCGTGGTTGCTGACGCCCCTCAGGAACCCTTTGACACCAGCCCAGATGCGCTACAATGAGGCACATGGTCGGACCAGGAGAGTGATTGAGCGGACATTTGGTCTCCTGAAGAGCCGCTTCCGCTGCCTGGACAAGACAGGAGGGTCCCTCCCATATGCCCCAGCAAAGGTGTGCAAGATTGTCATCGTCTGCTGCATGCTACACAACCTGGCAGTGCGGAAGGAGTTGCCTCTCATCCTGGATGACGATGACCAACGTCCGCCACCTGTGGAGGATCCTGGCCTGGACCACGATGCCAGTGATGATGAATGAATGAATGAATGAAATAATATTTATAAAGTGCATAGCTACCCGAAGGCATCCCAGCGCTGACGGACACCAAATTGATTACAGCAGGTTAGATGGGAAAAAGCCAGGTCTTCAGGTCCTTCCTAAAGGTATTGTGACTGGATTGCCCACGAAGCCGCAAAGGAAGGGCATTCCAGAGTTTGGCCGCACTGTATGAGAACAGTCGGCCACCACTTCTGGTCCTGCGGATTCTGGGGACTGAAGCTAAATAAAGATCATCAGAACGAAGACACCTATTGGCTCGATAAGGATGAGCTAAAGAAGAGATAATGGCTGGTCCCCTCCCTTTCAACAACCTGTGAAAAATGCACAGGGCTTTGAAGTGGACCCTTTCCTTAATCGGAAGCCAATGGAGGGCTTTTAAAGCCGATCTGGCTGATTGACGGCCAGAGAGCCCTACCAAAGTTCTAGCAGCACAATTCTGTACGACTTGGAGCTTCGCCAGAACCGAGCTAGGAGCAGCCAAGTAAAGGGCATTTCCATAGTCCAATCGGGACAATACTAGAGCCTGAACCATCAGTTTTCTTGCTCGAAAGGGAGCAGTGGTAGCACCTTGCGAAGCAGCCTCAAAATGCCAAAACAGATGGAGACCACTTTTCTGGCTTGAATTTTGAAGCTTAGCTCCTCATCGAGCCAGAAGCCTAAGCTCTTTATTTCCTTTTTTGGGATGGGCTTAGGACCCATACAGGCTGGCCAGAAGGAATCTATTTCCTTGGGGGATTTATTGCCAAGGAGCATAAGCTCTGTTTTGTCGCCATTCAATTTAAGATGAGACGACGTCATCCATCTGGCCACTTCTTCGAGGCACGACAGCAGACAGGAGGAGGCTCCGTCTGCGTGGTTCAGTGAAATCACTAATTGCGTATCGTCAGCGTAAGTGACGAGTTGCACTCCAAAGGGAAGGACACTATCAGCTAAAGGGGCCATGTACACGTTGAAAAGGGAGGGGCTCAGGGACGAGCCCTGGGGCACTCCACAGTGCAAAGGACGGGGGTCTGAGATGTCTTCTCCCTCAAAAATTTGGAAAGATCTTTCCTCTAAAAACGAGCTCAGCCATTTCAAGGCCACTCCGGATACCCCCATTTTGTAAAGTCGCTGGACCAAGATACGGTGATTCACCGTATCGAAGGCCGCACTGAGATCTAAAAGTATCACGGCCACCGATCCTCCTGCGTCAAGGATTTTCCTGGATTCTTCGACGACAGCTAATAATGCTGTCTCGGTTCCTTGATGAGGGCGGAAACCCGTCTGAGACGGGTGGAGGAGGTTGCCATCCTCCAAATGCCTAGATAACAATGAATTCACGTACTTATCTGTCACTTTACTGGCCCATGGAAGAAGAGAGATGGGTCGAAAGTTCTCAAGGCAGCTGGGGTCTAAACTCGGCTTTTTCAATAGAGTTTTCACCATCGCATTCTTCCATAAAGAGGGCACCACCCGAGAGAAAGTGAGGAGTTAATCAGGTCCACCATCACAGGACCGACTGAATCCACCACTGATTGCAGCATTTTAGGGGGCCGGATCAGTGGGTGAACCACTCCTGACAAGTGCAGAAATGGTCCGAAAATGTTCCTCATTTAGAGGAGGAAATACTCCTAACACACATTCATGACTCTGAACGATGCAGTCCTTACAAATGATGATGATGATGATGATGGTGATGTCCGCACACAGCTCATCACCAACTTCTTCAGCTGAATGTGAGTATCCAGAGATGTCATGTCAATGATGTGAGTTTGCATGATATGTGTTGGTGGTGCTCTGGTGCTGTTTGAGTGTGTCCATGGGCTACATGACTGTATGCGTGTAGCGATGTGTCCTTACAGGTAGTCTGTACTCCCCAACAGTGTTGACATGCTAACTTGGTTCTGGGTGGGTATCTTGTGACATGTATTGGGCATGAGTATTGCAGTTCTGTCCTGTTCTTCAGTGCTTTTGACTGTGTGTCATTTCTGTCCTTCACAGGGTACTTTCAGAGTCGTTTGGTCAACTGTGATCCCCGACACCGTGATTCGACTTCCAGGGTGGTAGCTGTCGTGTCCCTACAGGTGATGTGCGCCACACCCATGGACTTCCTTCCTTCTACACTTGTTGACTGTGTGCCCGCTGCCAGGTGGGATTACCTTGCATCTGTAGTGGTTACAACATGTTGCAAATGTGTAATAAACCTGTGCTTCACTTTGTGATGTGCGTTGTCTGTGGTCACACATTTGACTGACATTTGCTTACTGCACCAGTGGGCTAGTTGACTAAGACAGTGAATAGGTGTTGTGTCTGTGCATTGTACCGTATTTCCTGGCAACATCAGTGTAGGCAATGAGTCAGATGGCCTAGGTGTGTATTTGTTGTGTAGCTCTGGTGGTGTGTCTCCCTCATATGTGTCACGTTGCCATGACTCACATGCCTGTGTTGTACTTGCTGTAGCAGTTAGCATGCACAGTGTAATTTCGCTGGTCATCATCTCCATGACAGAAACCACGTTGGAATCACGACAGAGGCAGGTATGGTGTATTAGTGTGTTTATTGTCATACATGTGTGTGAATAGTGCACAGGATGGTGAGTGCTGTACATTTTGATTGCAATCCAAAGTTCCTAGATGAATTGGAAGTCCTGGTAGCAGAAATGTCCTGTATCAAGTCCACAGTCATCTGAGACATTGGTCCAACTTGTACTCCCCATGTCATGTGGGGGAGTTGTGTTGCAGTCAACAGGGTGAACAGTTTGTGCACAAAGGTGATTATCCAGAACAGGTGTTGGCTTCCTGGGGGTTGTGCATGGCCATCAGCCTCTCAGTTGTCCTTCCTCGGACGACCCCTCTTCTTTGGGGGGACCCTCAAGTGCAGGCTGCTGCGGTGCAGGGGACTCTCCGCCAGAGTCATCCTGCCTCCCTGTGGCAGTTGCAGTTGTTTCAGCACCAGATGTTGTGGGCACACAGGGAGGTGTTGACTGGTTGCTGCTCATCTGGCGGAGGCATTGTAATATGTCCCTATGCACCGCCGTCATCTCTTGCAGTGTGTCCCACTTGGACTCCACGCGGGACATGTGTGAGTCCAAGCGGGCATGATGGGCAGCCTGCTGCTGTTTAATGTCCCTGAGGAGCCCCACTACCTGGCTGAGCTCTCCGGTGCTGGACTGGTATGCATCGGCTATGCGTGCCAGTTGTGGGTCATCATGCAGTCCAGACCCCTCTGCGAGCAGCGACCTATGTCTCCCACCACCCCTGGCGACACATGCAGTACCTGAGGTGGCACGCACAGGTGACCCTGGGCCCCCTTGGGGGTTGTTGGTGGTGTTGGTGTCCATGGCCCCACGTTGGTCCAGGGTCCCTGTGCTGGTGGTGGTGGTGCTCCTTGGTCTGTCCATGTCGGCAGGGGTGGTATGTGTGTTGACAGTCGTTGGAGGGGTGGGTGCAGGGGGTGCAGCTGGTTGTCCTGCTGGTGCTGCATGATGACTTGCTCCGGAGGTGCCAGGTGGGTCTTCTTCATCCGAGGAGGGCAGAGGCTGTTCCACACCAGTGAGCTCCGTATCCTCTTGAGCCTGGGACGGGGACTCCTCAGCGTCTGCTGCTGTGTCCCCATCATCACCTGTTTTTGGGAGACACACACAATGTATGTTATGTTTCTGCAGGCATCAATGGTTGACACACCTGACAGTTGTGACTGTGCCTCTGGATGCGGGCCTGTACATTGCATTGTCCTAAGTTGTCACAGTCAGGGGTTGATATTGGTGTAGCACATTGTCCTGCATTATTTGGGCATTTCTATGTGAATGTTGGGGTGTGTACATGGTCTGCATTGGTTGTATTTGGTTGACATCCGGCCCTCCTTCCCACCCAGCCAGATATTCCACCATGGAACGTGCTTCCATTGCAGGGAGTGCAAGTTGTCTTTCAGGATGTCAGTCAGTGGTGTCCTGCTGTTGGTTGGTGCACAGTTGCCAGCAGGGCCTTGTGCTCCCCACAGCAGTAGCCAGTGTCAGCCATCTTGTGAGTTGTTTTCCACTCCCTGTGATGTGTGCATGGTTCAGGGTGGTGTTGATGGGACAGTTGTGGGGGTGACCAATATCTGTGACTACCACTCCCATCATGCTATTGCCTCCACCCCCTTCCCAGCATGCCCATGCTTCCTTCCCTTTGACTCTGCTTCCCTGTGGGGTTGTGTGCCTGTGCTGACAAGATGGCTGACAGTGTTATCCTGGGGTTAGTTTTGCTACAAGTCCCATGTGTGTCCCTGTGCTTCACTCAGCATGACCCAGGGTTGTGGTTCTTTGTGGGATATTTGATTGGAGTGTGAGGCAATGCATTCTCCCAGGTGAGTTTTGTGGAGTTTGTGTTAGGGGTGTGTGTGAGAAACGCTGCTGGTAACTATGGTCAGGGCTGTGAGTCCTCCTTCCCACCCAGCCAGATATACCACCATGGAACGTGCTTCCATTGCAGGGAGTGCAAGTTGTCTTTCAGGATGTCAGTCAGTGGTGTCCTGCTGTTGGTTGGTGCACAGTTGCCAGCAGGGCCTTGTGCTCCCCACAGCAGTAGCCAGTGTCAGCCATCTTGTCACTTGTTTTCCACTCCCTGTGATGTGCGCATGGTTCAGGGTGGTGTTGATGGGACAGTTGTGGGGGTGACCAATATCTGTGACTACCACTCCCATCATGCTATTGCCTCCACCCCACTTCCCAGCATGCCCATACTTACTTGCTTTTGGGTGGACTTCACTGTGTGTGAGTGTGAGAGCAATGGCAAGATGGCTGACAGTGGTGTCCTGCTGTTAGTTGGTGGCCAGTTCCCAGCATGGCCTTGTGCTCCCCACAACAGAGCACCAGTGTCAGACATCTTTGATGGGGCTTTCCACTCTCTGTGGGGTGTGCATGCTTGAGTGTGAGCTTGCTGGGCCATGTGGGTGGGGGATGTTGAGCTGTGACTACCACTCCCATCATGCTATTGCCTCCACCCCACTTCCCAGCATGCCCATACTTACTTGCTTTTGGGTGGACTTCACTGTGTGTGAGTGTGAGAGCAATGGCAAGATGGCTGACAGTGGTGTCCTGCTGTTAGTTGGTGGCCAGTTCCCAGCATGGCCTTGTGCTCCCCACAACAGGGCACCAGTGTCAGACATCTTTGATGGGGCTTTCCACTCTCTGTGGGGTGTGCATGCTTGAGTGTGAGCTTGCTGGGCCATGTGGGTGGGGGATGTTGAGCTGTGACTACCACTCCCATCATGCTATTGCCTCCACCCCACTTCCTAGCATGCCCATACTTACTTGCTTTTGGGTGGACTTCACTGTGTGTGAGTGTGAGAGCAATGGCAAGATGGCTGACAGTGGTGTCCTGCTGTTAGTTGGTGGCCAGTTCCCAGCATGGCCTTGTGCTCCCCACAACAGGGCACCAGTGTCAGACATCTTTGATGGGGCTTTCCACTCTCTGTGGGGTGTACATGCTTGAGTGTGAGCTTGCTGGGCCATGTGGGTGGGGGATGTTGAGCTGTGACTACCACTCCCATCATGCTATTGCCTCCACCCCACTTCCCAGCATGCCCATACTTACTTGCTTTTGGGTGGACTTCACTGTGTGTGAGTGTGAGAGCAATGGCAAGATGGCTGACAGTGGTGTCCTGCTGTTAGTTGGTGGCCAGTTCCCAGCATGGCCTTGTGCTCCCAAAACAGAGCACCAGTGTCAGACATCTTTGATGGGGCTTTCCACTCTCTGTGGGGTGTGCATGCTTGAGTGTGAGCTTGCTGGGCCATGTGGGTGGGGGATGTTGAGCTGTGACTACCACTCCCATCATGCTATTGCCTCCACCCCACTTCCCAGCATGCCCATACTTACTTGCTTTTGGGTGGACTTCACTGTGTGTGAGTGTGAGAGCAATGGCAAGATGGCTGACAGTGGTGTCCTGCTGTTAGTTGGTGGCCAGTTCCCAGCATGGCCTTGTGCTCCCCACAACAGGGCACCAGTGTCAGACATCTTTGATGGGGCTTTCCACTCTCTGTGGGGTGTGCATGCTTGAGTGTGAGCTTGCTGGGCCATGTGGGTGGGGGATGTTGAGCTGTGACTACCACTCCCATCATGCTATTGCCTCCACCCCCTTCCCAGCATGCCCATGCTTCCTTCCCTTTGACTCTGCTTCCCTGTGGGGTTGTGTGCCTGTGCTGACAAGATGGCTGACAGTGTTATCCTGGGGTTAGTTTTGCTACAAGTCCCATGTGTGTCCCTGTGCTTCACTCAGCATGACCCAGGGTTGTGGTTCTTTGTGGGATATTTGATTGGAGTGTGAGGCAATGCATTCTCCCAGGTGAGTTATGTGGAGTTTGTGTTAGGGGTGTGTGTGAGAAACGCTGCTGGTAACTATGGTCAGGGCTGTGAGTCCTCCTTCCCACCAAGTCAGATATCCCACCATGGAACGTGCTTCCATTGCAGGGAGTGCAAGTTGTCTTTCAGGATGTCAGTCAGTGGTGTCCTGCTGTTGGTTGGTGCACGGTTTCCAGCAGGACCTTGTGCTCCCCACAGCAGTAGCCAGTGTCAGCCATCTTGTCAGTTGTTTTCCACTCCCTGTGATGTGAGCATGGTTCATGGTGGTGTTGATGTGCGCATTGTGAGGGTGGGCAATATCTGTGACTACGACTCCCATGATGCTATTGGCTACACTGACTTGCCCAGCATACACAGTATTCCTTCCTTTCAGTGGGCTTCACTGTGTGGTGGTGTTGTAGTGGTGGCTACATGTCTGGATGTGTTTGTTAGTTATATTTGTGCCACTGCCCAGCTGTAGTTGTAGTTGTGTTTGTACATGCGATGACACAGTTACATGTCACTATGAGATGGCATGTGTTGTGTTTATCTGACTGACATAAACATTTTGGGATGGTTCTGTTCTGGTTGCTGTGTATTTGCTAAGGGTGCATGGTTTGACTCTCCCCTTGACAGTGATGTGTGTGTATTGTGGCACAATATTGTGTACATTAGTTGTGTACTCACCAGGCTCTGGGATGTTTTCTAGTCCATATACGCTCACTGGTGGTAGGATGGCCCGCACCTTCTCCTCCCAGGGCCTGAGGTAAACTGGCTTCGCAGGAGGGCCACTGCCGGTGTGTTGGCTCAAGAGGTAGTCCTTCTTCAACAGCTCCCTGACCCTCCTGCGCACGTCATACCACCTGTTCTGGATGTCTATCTTTGTGCGCAAACATGGTGATTGTGCGTTCACCCTGTCGACGATCCTCTCCCACATCTTGGTTTTCTGCGACATGGGTGTCTGTTGGACCAGTGTACCAAACAGCTGTGGCTCTACCCTGAGGATCTCATCTACCAGGACTTCCAATTCACTATCTAGGAACTTATGATTCTTCTTTGGGGGCATGGTGATGGGTGGTGATGGTGAGTGATGTGTGTGTTGGTGTGCAGGTGAAGGTGTGTGAGTGTGTGTTTTGCTGGGTGTATGTGAGGTTGCTATTTGTTGGGGTGCTGATGGTGTGTGGCTTGTGTGATGGATGAGCTGTGGGTGTGTGGTTGCTGTCTGTTGAGTGCTGGCAGGTAATTAGAATTTGCAAAGGATCATGGTAGGGATTTGTGTCCTTTATATGGGTGGTGTTGTCGGTGTGTCTTTGTTCCCTGCCCCCCCCGCCCAGTATTTATTGGCTTTGTAATTGCTTGTTTGGCCTTTTTTGTGTATTTTCCCTTTGTACTTTTTGTGCATGTAGGAGACGTTCTTGTGACCGAGTCGGACCCTGCAGTTGTCTCGTACGGGCTTCTCCGATTCGTTCACGCTGTGTTTGTGCTGTTTTCTATGCTGCGTACGCGTCGGTTGCGGTGTTTTGGGTTGCTTCGGCTCGCAGTTTTCTATGCGTGTCGGTCGTACGGCTTGTCCTCCATGCGACTCGGTCGTGTTTTCCACGAGTTGCATCGTACTTGGCGGGTAGGAGTTCGCGGGTACGTTTCGTTCGGGATTGTTCCGGGTGCGTGTCGGTCGGTTCGATTCACGTGTTTTTCCGGTCGGATTGCTGTTTTCCGCGCGGCTCGGTCGTTCGGCTTGTGTTCCGTACGAGTCGGTCGGGTTTTGCACGCTTCTCATCGTACTTTGCGGGTCGGGCTGCACCGGTACGTGTCGGTCGGAATTAATTCCGGCTCCGAGTCGGTCGGTATGTTTTCCGGCCCGAATCGGAATCGACCCCTCTGTATTTAATTATAGTAGATGCTGGACACTGACCCTAATTAATTTACTATTCCCACTCCAGTCTAAAATTAATTGAGGTAGGTGCTGGACACTGACTTTAATTAATTTACTATTCCAACTCCAGTCTATATTTAATTGGGGTAGGTGCTGGACACTGACCCTAATTAATTTACTATTCCAACTCCAGTCTAAATTTATTTGGGGTAGGTGCTGGACACTGACCCTAATTAATTTACTATTTCCATTCCAGTCTGTATTTAATTGGGGTAAATGCTGGACAGTGAGCCTAATTAATTTACTATTCCAGCTCCAATCTAAATTTAATTGGGGTAGGTGCTGGACACTGACTTTAATTAACTTACTAATACCACTTCAATCTATATTTAATTGGAGTAGGTGCTGGACACTGACCCTAATTAATTTACTATTCCCACTCCAATCTATATTTAATTGGGGTAGGTGCTGTACACTGACCCTAATTAATTTACTATTCCCACTCCAGTCTAAAATTAATTGGGGTAGGTGCTGGACACTGACTTTAAATAATTTACTTTTCCAACTCCAGTCTATATTTAATTGGGGTAGGTGCTGGACACTGACCCTAATAAATTTACTATTCCCACTCCAATCTATATTTAATTGGGGTAGGTGCTGGACACTGACCCTAATTAATTTACTATTCCAACTCCAGTCTAAATTTAATTGGGGGAGGTGCTGGACACTGACCCTAATTAATTTACTATTCCAACTCCAGTCTAAAATTAATTGGGTAGGTGCTGGACACTGACTTTAATTAACTTACTAGTCCCACTCCAATGTATATTTAATTGGGGTAGGTGCTGGACACTGACCTAATTAATTTACTATTCCCATTTCAATCTATATTTTATTGGGGTAGGTGCTGGACACTGACCCTAATTAATTTACTATTCCAACTCCAGTCTAAAATTAATTGGGGTAGGTGCTGGAAAGTGACCCTAATTAATTTACTATTCCAACTCCAGTCTAAAATTAATTGAGGTAGGTGCTGGACACTGACCCTAATTAATTTACTATTCCCACTCCAATCTATATTTAATTGGGGTAGGTGCTGTACACTGACCCTAATTAATTTACTATTCCCACTCCAGTCTAAAATTAATTGGGGTAGGTGCTGGACACTGACTTTAAATAATTTACTTTTCCAACTCCAGTCTATATTTAGGGGTCGATTCCGATTCGGGCCGGAAAAAGCACCGACCGACTCGGAGCCGGAATTTATTCCGACCGACACGTACCTGTGGCGCCCGACACGCCAAGTACGATGCAAGGCGTGCAAAATCCAACTGACACGTACGGAACCCAAGCCGAATGACCGAGCCGCACGGAAAACAGCAATCCGGCCGGAAAAACACGCGAATCGAACCGACCGACACGCACCCGGAACAAATCCGACCGAAACGTACACACGAACTCCAAACCGCAAAGTACGATGCAAGGCGCGAAAACCACGACCGAGTCGTACGGAGGACAAGCCGTACGACCGACACGCATACAAAACCGAGCCGAAGTAACACAAAACACCGCGACCGACGCGTACGCAGCATAGAAAACTGCACAAACACAGCGTGAACAAAACGGAGAAGACCGTACGAGACAACTGCAGGGTCCGACTCGGTCACAAGAACGTTTCCAACATGCACAGACAGTACTAAGGAAAAATACACAAAAAAAGGCCAAACAAGCAATTACAAAGCCAATAAATACTGGGGGGGGGACAGAGAACAAAGACACACCCACAACTCCACCCATATAAAGGACACAAATCCCAACCATGATCCTTTGCAAATGCTATTCTACTGCCAGCACCCAACAGACAGCAACCACACACCCACAGCTCATCCCTCACACAAGCCACACACCATAAGCACACCAACAAATACCTACCTCACATACACCCAGCAAAACACACACTCACACACCCTCACCTGCACACCAACACACACATCACTCACCATCACCACCCATCACCATGCCACCCAAGAAGAATCACAAGTTCCTAGATTGTGAATTGGAAGTCATGGTAGACGAGATCCTCAGGGTAGAGCCACAGCTGTTTGGCACACTGGTCCAACAGACACCCATCTCCCAGAAAACCAAGATGTGGGAGAGGATCATCAACAGGGTGAACGCACAATCACCATGTCTGCGCACAAAGACTGACATCCAGAACAGGTGGTATGACGTGCGCAGGAGGGTACGGGAGCTGCTCAAGAAGGACTACCTCCTGAGCCAATACACCGGCAGTGGCCCTCCTGCCAAGCCAGTATACCTCAGGCCCTGGGAGGAGAAGGTGCGGGCCATCCTTCCGCCAGTGAGCGTCTATGGACTAGAGAACATCCCAGAGCCTGGTGAGTACACAACAAATGTACACAATATTCTGCCACAATACACACACACATCACTGTCAAGGGGAGAGTCTAACCATGCACTCATAGCAATTACACAGCAACCAGAACAGAATCATCCCAAAATGTGTATGTCAGTCAGATAAACACAACACATGCCATCTCAAAGTTACATTTAACCGTGTCATCACATGTACAAACACAACTACAACTACAGCTAGGCAGTGGCACAAATATAACTAACAAACACATCCAGACATGTAGCCACCACTACAACACCAACACACAGTGAAGACCACTGAAAGAAAGGAATTCTGTGTATGCTGGGCAAGCCAGTGTAGCCAATAGCATCATGGGAGTCGTAGTCACAGATATTGCCCACCCCCACAACTGTCCCATCAACACCACCATGAACCATGCGCACATCACAGGGAGTGGAAAAGGACTCACAAGATGGCTGACACTGGCTACTGCTGTGGGGAGCACAAGGCCCTGCTGGGAACTGTGCAACAACCAACAGCAGGACACCACTGACTGACATCCTGAGAGACAACTTCCACTCCCTGCAATGGAAGCACGTTCCATGGTGGGATATCTGGCTGGGTGGGAAGGAGGACTCGCAGCACTGACCATAGTCACAAGCACCTCCCCTCACACACCCCCTCAACACAAACTCCACAGAACCCACCTGGGAGAATGCAATGCCTCACATCCTAACTCAAGATCCCACAAAGAACCTCCACCCTGGGTTATGTCGTGTGAAGCACAGGGACACTCTTGGGACTTTTAGCCAAACAACTGCCAGGACAACACTCCCAGCCATCCTGTCAGCACAGGCAGCCCACCCCACAGGGAAGCAGAGTCAAAGGAAGGAAGCATGGGCATGCTGGGAAGGGGAGTGGAGGCAATAGCATGATGGGAGTAGTAGGCACAGATATTGCTCAGCCTCACAACTGGCCCATCAACACCACCCTGAACCATGCTCACATCACAGGGAGTGGATAAGGACTGACAAGATGGCTGACACTGGCTACTGCTGTGGGGAGCACAAGGCCCTGCTGGCAACTGTGCAGCAACAAACAGCAGGACACCACTGACTGACATCCTGAAAGACAACTTCCACTCCCTGCAATGCAAGCACGTTCCATGGTGGGATATCTGGCTGGGTGGGAAGGAGGACTTGCAGCACTGACCATAGTCACAAGCACCTCCCCTCACACACACCCTCAACACATACTCCACATAACCCACCTGGGAGAATGCAATGCCACACATCCTAACTCAAGATCCCACAAAGAACCTCCACCCTGGGTTATGTTGTGTGAAGCACAGGGACACTCTTGGGACTTTTAGCCAAACAACTGCCAGGACAACACTCCCAGCCATCCTGTCAGCACAGGCAGCCCACCCCACAGGGAAGCAGAGTCAAAAGGAAGGAAGGATGGGCATGCTGGGAAGGGGGGTGGAGGCAATAGCATGATGAGAGTCGTAGTCACAGCTCTACATCCCCCACCACATGGCCCAGCAAGCTCACACACACGCATGCACATCCCACAGAGAGTGGAAAGGCCCATCAAAGATGTCTGACACTGTTGCTGTGTCGTGGGGATCACATGGGCATGCTGGGAACTGCACACCAACCAACAGCAGGACACCACTGTCAGCCATCTTGCCATTGCTCTCACACCCACACACACTGAACTCCCCACAAAAGCAAGTAAGTATGGGAATGCTGGGAAGTGGGGTGGAGGCAATAGCATGATGGGAGTCAAAGTCACAGACATAGCTCATCCCCACAACTGTCCCATCACCACCACCCTGAACCATGCTCACATCACAGGGAGTGGAAAACAACTGACAAGATGGCTGACACTGGCTACTGCTGTGGGGAGCACAAGGCCCTGCTGGCAACTGTGCAGCAACAAACAGCAGGACACCACTGACTGACATCCTGAAAGACAACTTCCACTCCCTGCAATGCAAGCACGTTCCATGGTGGGATATCTGGCTGGGTGGGAAGGAGGACTTGCAGCACTGACCATAGTCACAAGCACCTCCCCTCACACACACCCTCAACACATACTCCACATAACCCACCTGGGAGAATGCAATGCCACACATCCTAACTCAAGATCCCACAAAGAACCTCCACCCTGGGTTATGTTGTGTGAAGCACAGGGACACTCTTGGGACTTTTAGCCAAACAACTGCCAGGACAACACTCCCAGCCATTCTGTCAGCACAGGCAGCCCACCCCACAGGGAAACAGAGTCAAAAGGAAGGAAGGATGGGCATGCTGGGAAGGGGGGTGGAGGCAATAGCATGATGGGAGTCGTAGTCACAGCTCTACATCCCCCACCACATGGCCCAGCAAGCTCACACTCACGCATGCACATCCCACAGAGAGTGGAAAGGCCCATCAAAGATGTCTGACACTGTTGCTGTGTCGTGGGGATCACAAGGGCATGCTGGGAACTGCACACCAACCAACAGCAGGACACCACTGTCAGCCATCTTGCCATTGCTCTCACACCCACACACACTGAACTCCCCACAAAAGCAAGTAAGTATGGGAATGCTGGGAAGTGGGGTGGAGGCAATAGCATGATGGGAGTCATAGTCACAGACATAGCTCACCCCCACAACGGTCCCATCAACACCACCCTGAACCATGCTCACATCACAGGGAGTGGAAAACAACTGACAAGATGGCTGACACTGGCTACTGCTGTGGGGAGCACAAGGCCCTGCTGGCAACTGTGCAACAACCAACAGCAGGACACCACTGACTGACATCCTGAAAGACAACTTTCACTCCCAGCAATGCAAGCACAGTCCATGGTGGGATAACTGACTGGCTGGGTGGGAAGGAGGGCCGGCTGTCAACCAAATACAACCAATGCAGACCATGTTCACACCCCAACAAATACATAGAAATGCCCAAATAATGCAGGACAATGTGCTACACCAATATCAACCCCTGACTGTGACAACTTAGGACAATGCAATGTACAGGCCCGCACCCAGAGGCACAGTCACAACTGTCAGGTGTGTCAACCATTGATGCCTGCAGAAACATAACATACATTGTGTGTGTCTCCCAAAAACAGGTGATGATGGGGACACAGCAGCAGACGCTGAGGAGTCCCAGTCCCAGGCTCAAGAGGATACAGAGCTCACTGGCGTCGTACAGCCTCTGCCCTCCTCGGACGAAGAAGACCAACCTGGCACCTCCGGTGCAAGTCAACATGCAGCACCAGCAGGACCACCAGCTGCAGCACCAGCAGGACCACCAGCTGCACCCCCTGCACCCACCCCTCCAACGACTGTCACCACAAATACCATCCCTGCCGACATGGACAGAACAAGGAGCACCACCAGCACAGGGACCCTGGACCAACGTGGGGCCATGGACACCACCACCACCACCAACCCCCAAGGGGGACCAGGGTCATCTGTGCGTGCCACTGCACGCACTGCACATGTCGGCAGGGGTGGTGGGAGGGGTGGGAGACAGAGGTCGCTGCTTGCAGAGGTGTCTGGTGTGCATGACGACCCACAACTGGTACGCATAGCCGATGCGTACCAGTCCAGCACCGGAGATCTCAGCCAGGTAGTGGGGCTCCTCAGAGACATGAAACAGCAGCAGGCTGCCCATCATGCCCGCTTGGACTCTCACATGTCCAGCGTGGAGTCCAAGTGGGACGCACTGCAAGAGATGACAGCGGTGCACAGGGACATATTGCAATGCCTCCGCCAGATGAACAGTAACCAGTCTACACCTCCCTGTGTGCCAACAACATCTGGTGCTGAACAAACTGCAACTGCCACAGGGAGGGAGGATGACTCTGGCGGAGAGTCCCTGCACCGCAGCAGCCTGTACTTGAGGGGCCCCCCAAAGAAGAGGGGTCGTCCGAGGAGGGGCAAGTGAGAGGCCGATGGCCAAGTGCAACCCCAGGAAGCCTGAACCTGTTCTGGATGTTCACCTTTGTGCACAGACTGTTCACCCTGTTGACGGCAACACAACTCCCACACATGACATGGGGAGTACAAGTTGGACCAATGTCTCAGACAACTGTGGCCCCGATACTGGGGATTTTGTCTACCAGGACTTTCAATTCACCTAGGAACTTGTGATTGCAATATAAATGTACAGCACTAACAATCCTATGCACTATTCACACAAATGTATCACAATAAACACACTAATACACCATACTTGCCTCTGTTGTGATTCCAACGTGGGTGCTGTCATGGGGATGATGAACTGCAAAATTACACTGTGTATGCGGACTGCAACAGCAAGTACAACACAGGCATGTGAGGAAAGGCAACGTGACACATATGAGGGAGACACACCACCAGGGCTACACAACACATACACACCTAGGCCATCTGACTCATTGCCTACACTGATGTTGCCAGGGAAGACGGTGCAATGCACAGACACCACACCTATTCCCAGTTGTAGTCAAGTAGCCCACAGGTGCAGTAAGCAAATGGCAGTCAAATGTGTGACCACAGACAATGCACATCACAAAGTGAAGCACAGGTTTATTACACAGTTGCAACATGTCGTAACCACTACAGATGCAAGTTAATCCCACCTGGCAGCGGGCACACAGTCAACAACTGTAGAAGGAAGGAAGTCCATGGGTGTGGCGCACATCACCTGTAGGGACACAACAGCTACCACCCTGGAAGTACAATCACGTTGTCGGTGGACACAGTTCACCAAACGAATCTGAAAGTACCCTGTTCATCTGAGACAGGCATGGTGACATATGCCAGTCACTTGTACAGGGATGCGTTGTACCGCAATGGACCGATCGGTGCGCCCGGCCGGCCCATTGCATTCAATGTGTGCGGGTACGCGTTGTACCCCTGTACGCGTTGAACAGCAATGGACCGATCGGTGCGCACCCATTGACAATGGCCTAGCCTGGCAACGGACGCGTTTTCGAAATTCGAACGAGTCGGTTGCTGGAAATTCAGTTGGTCACCCACAACAATGTTGCAAAATCATGTATGTCATGAAGTTGAAGATTTGAAGGATGCTGTGGGCGTGTATTGGTGCTGCTATTCCATGGATTGGCCAGATTCAGAAGATGCAAACGACTTGGACCTATCACTTTGGACACATGGGACAGTATCTGCCTCTGCAGCACATATATATTGCTGGCTGTTCCCCTGAGAGCTCACTTGCCTGCACTACATGCTCCAGGACGACATCTGCCACTGCACTGCTGCTGTCTCTGCCCCCTCTGGACCCTGCAATGGCACGTACTGTGGAGAGAGCCCCAGCCTTCAGCCTTGAGGAGAACCAGGCCCTGCTGGACAGCCTACTTCCACAGCACAGCAAGCTGTATGGGACACCAGGGGAGCAGGTGAGTGTTCTGTGCACTGCCTTTCTGAATGTGCATTTTGTCTGACTAGCAAGGCTGAAAGTCTGCACGCCAATGGCTAGCAGGCTCACTGAGTAGTTGTCACCCCCATAGTGTGTAGTGACATGCACTGGACAGGTATGGTGCAGTGACAGTGCATTTGAACAAGGTTTTACTTCCCATGCAATGATACCATGTAGTGACTTCTGGCAAACTGTCCATGGGCAGCGTTGCACTGCCTGTGTACATCATGTGCCCCTGTGATTGAGACATGTATATACAACTGTGTCATGCACGGATATGTTGCATGTGTAGTTATGGCCTTTACACTTTGTCATCCTCACAGGTTAATGCCCATCGGAAGCAGGAGATCTGGAAGGACATCGTCCGGGCTGTCCGGTCCGTGGGGGTCTACAAGCGCCGGATCCGCAACTGCCAGAAGAGGTGGCAGGACCTTCGGGGCTGGACCCGGAGGATTGCACGGGTCCAGCTGAAGCTGTCGCCTCCTCGCAGGAGGGGCGGAACACGGACCCTGACCCCCCACATGCTCCAGATCCTGGCGGTGGTGTTTCCAGACCTGGATGGGCAGCTGAAGGCCAGACAGCAGCAAGGAGGGGTGAGTCAAAGACTGCACTGTGAACTCTGTATTACATGCTATGTGCCCTCCTCTGGCCTGGTTAAACTGCCACAGTACAGCAGTCATGTTGTCCAGGAGCCATGTCCCTCTATTGTGCACTGCCCACTCCTCATCTGATACCCAGGTGTGGCCCTTACATTCAGGGAATTGTGTCACTTGGGACTGTGTCCTTGCAGTTTGCTTCACTCAAGGTGGGGGACAGCATCTGTTTCCCTAACTCTGTTGTGGGCATCATGGGTGGGTCCATTGTTCACACAATGCCTGTGTTTGGACATGTAATCTGCGTGTTGCTTTCATATGCGGTCCACTTGCTGAGCTGAGCCACCACATGTGCCTGGGGTATCTGGCACACACCCATGCAGCGGGTGGGAACAATGTTTGGGCCCCAGGAGTGTGCAGATTACGTGTGTCACACATACATAGCCAGCTATCCACTGTCCAGGGCTCATCCCTCATTCATGTGGGGCAGGACAGTCATGCCTACTCCAGCCCATCCAATACACCTGTACTCCCACTCCCGGGTATCAGCTGACACGTTGTGCGCAGTGATTTGACCCCTCAGGTGTCTGCCTCTGTGTCAGTGTGCTGTGGATTTGTTGCCAGGACTGCTGGGGTGTTTCTCGGTAGGGGCCCAGCATGCGACTGGAGATGTGACCATAGGAGACGATACTTGTGTGTCACATAGGTGTTTGATCAGCTGCCCGTGCAGACCGGGGTATGCGAATGTGAAGTTCAGGCAGCTGTTTCCCATTCACAGCAGATTGTGAGGGGCTCAGGTTCAGAGTGTAGTGTCACAGGTCTCCCATATGTCCAATCGGTATGACCTGGACAGATGAGGGTTAAGATGATGTGTTGTGTGGGGGATGTACATGTGCACTTGTGCAGCTCCAGGACTTGCATTCCCCATGACCTACTATTGTGACACAGTGCAGAGTGTTGTTGTCTGGCTGCCAAGTCATACATCACTGAGACAGTGATGTATGACTTAGCAGTCATGCCTCCGCCATGGCATGTGTCTACTTATTGGTGATCCTGCAGGGGAGTGACATGTGCTACATGCACACCATTGTGGCGATGGCTATCAGGACATGGGTGCATCATGGTGTCTGTCGCTGGTATGCATCACATGCATTTCCTATTTGACTCTGGGCATCCCTTTCATCCGGAAACCTGTACTGACTCAGTGGCAAGAGTTTTGATGTGTGCATGTCCACATGCTACACCGTGTCCTCTGCACTGTCCAACTACTGTGTAGTTGGTGCATGTGTCCACACTGGGGTGTTGCTATCCAACAGACACCAGACAGATGGGTGCAAGGCCATGTGGGATGTGAGTGCCATGGTTGGCATCAGACTGACAATTGGCTTCTCCTGATCAGTTAGGGCACTTTTAGCAATGTTCAACTAATGATGCCAGGGCTTGCTCTGTAATGTGCTGTGCTCACAGTGGTGTGTGCGTTTGGTGCAGGTGACTGATGTCTGTCTGTTTCCCCATTGTTTGCAGATACATCCACGGCCACGGAAGGGGACAGCTCCACGGACCAGGAGGAGCCGGAGAGCCAGACTGGGTCAACAGCCGAGGAGTGGTCGGAGGGACCCAGTGGCACGGAGGGCGAGGGAGCCACACCGAGCAGTCCTCAGCAGCATCCACCTCAGCTGAGGACCACAGCGGCTCGGAGGATGACTCCCTTATGGAGGCGGGTGTCAGCAGCCACCGCACCCCAGCTAGTGTTGCTGTCCCCGCCACCACCAGCACCACCACCGCCCTCCCATCGGCTCCCATTCCCCAGGTCCGTGGAGGCTCCCATGTTCGGGAGCGTGTCTCCTTTGGGCCAGGCACCGCACCCCCTGCCCCTGTGTCCCCTGCTGCCCTGAGTGAGGAGTCTGTGTACCTCCTTCGCCAGCCCCATGTAGGGCAGACAGCCATGCTGAGTGTCCTCCATGCGCACACCGCTCTGTTGACTCAGCTGGTGTCGTTCATGGAGGGCATCTCATCGGGCATGTCTGACCTACAGAGGGGCAATAGGTCCATGGACTCCTCCCTGACGGCAGCAGTGTCCCTCCTCAGACAGTCCCTCACCCCTCCTGCCTCTGCTCCATCCACACTCCCCAGCACCTTACCCGTCCCAAGCACACACACACCGGCACAGGCACACACCAGCACACACACGTCCAGCACACAGACACACACGCCAAAAACAAAACGCACACGCACGCACAGTCAGGGGACTGAAACCAGACTCACAGGGGATGGGACCCTGGAACACACACACGCATCCACGAGCACTGCGCAGTCCTCAGTTGCCTCTCCCTCCAAAGCACCCTCCCTTGCCTCACCTGCAACCCCAAAGACCCAGCGGCTCTTCCTCAGTGACCTCGGCCTCTTCCCCTCCGATCCAGCTGATACAGCATTCAGGGGGAAGAGGAAGCCCACCCACACGAAGCAGAGTGCCCCTCGCCCCCGGACACCCTCCCCCAGGCGCAGACAGACTGAGGCCCCCACCCGCAAGTCCCCCGGAGTCATAAGAGCAAGACCCCGCGGCCGCCCTGCAGCTCAGGCACCAGGTCTCCTTCCTCCATCCCTCAGGCCCCCACTCCACAGGTGCCCCCACCACACCCTGCCCCAGGTTCCCCCACCCACAGATATACCATCCCCAAGAGGATCCGGCCTTCTCCCCCTGCCACTTGCTCTCCCGGCACCACACCCCCTCTGCGCTTGTCTGTGCCACTGATGTGGTGAGGGTGTCCTTCCCCCTCTGTCCAGCCCACCTTGCCTGTTCCCCATTCTCCTCCCCTGGTGGTAGGCACTGCAGTGGAGTCCACTACCACCCTGTCTGACTTGGGCACTGCAGTGGCGGACCTGTCCACTCCATCTGCAGGGTCCACTGCAGTCGTGCCGGCACCCACAACATCTGAGTCATGCCCCCAGTTGTGCCGGCACACACCATGTCAGACACCTCCACTGCAGTTGTCAGTGGCTCGCCAGCACCCACCACCCCTTCCCTGCTTCCTCCTGGTGAGCCCTGATCCTGTCCCTGCGGTGCCTGGCCTGCCCCCCGGTTGCCCCTCCTAGTGGATTGTCCCTGGTTTTGTGCAGTGCAGGCATGCGTAGGGTGACATCTGCCACTGTCACCCTGTTTGGACTTTGACAATGGACTGGCCATTGGCCTTTGTGGTTTTTCTGGACTTTCACTTTTCAATACACACATATGCTGAATAAAGCAACTTTCTGTTCTCTAGTGCTTATGCTTCTGATGTACATGTTGTTGATGATGCTAACCATGCCCTTGCTGCAGTGATGGTGATATTTGGTCTCATGATAATGAAGTGTTACTGTGCAGGAACCCATGTGGTCCAGGGGGAATGTGTCCTATCCTGTGGTGTATCCATGTCATCCATAGCAGCATCTGAGGGTGTCATGTGTTCAGTATTTGGCAATGGGATTTCCTACTTACATTAGCAATTTCACATCTGTGGCTTCCACCCCTGCACATCTGTTGTGCCTGCCATTGTTCAATTCGTCTACTTCCCTGACCATGTGGCCATCTCCACTGGACATGCAGGTTTTGGGCATCAATGGGGAAGGACTCATCTGTGTTGTCAGTGCAACATTGCTATACAAGTGTGTTGGATCTGTGCTGATGATTTCGTTGGCACTTCCATGACCAGGCTGATGTGACAGGAGCCTTCATTTGGTGCTAATTGTTGATTGTGTGACCAAGTGCTCAGCTGACATGATAGGGCCCTACTGAGGCAACATATGGCACAGCTTTCCTCACACAGGAGTGGAGTCCCCTCATGAAATGAAATTTGTACTTGTAAAGCGCACCCATACCCCCAAAGGGGTGTCCAGGCGCTGTACGCATACCGCTGTGGAACCCTTCCTGGCTTTTCCCTGTGAAATGTCCACTCCTGGGCACCCCCAGGGTGAAGCCAGGCATCCCAGCGCTGTTGGGGCCGTTGTGTACTCCTGTGACATTGCCTGCGACATTGCCTGCGCCCAAGGTGTGTGTTGTATGAGCATGTCTGTGTGTTCACTTCCGTTTAGCTGTGCATGCTGTGATCCCTAGTGTTGTACCTGTTTGTGATGCTTGCTGAGTTGACCTATGTTCGCCCAAAGACTTCTCCCTGGGTTCTCTGTGATGTGGGTGCATGGCACATTACTGGTCATCAGGGTGTCACCCATAGGTGTGTTTGCTGTCAGGGCTGAGTTTGTGTGCAGACGCAGATGGGTCACAGTCAGGTTTCCCCTTGGCACTTGTTGTTTGCCCCTGTCATGTGATTTCCAGTTTGTGTTATCTTTCAGTGATTGTGACACGTTGTGTGTGTGACTGCTGGCACTCCTCAGGGTCCGGGCTGCAATGTTGGTTGTTGTCTATGTGTGTTCTTTGTGGGTGACCTTGGCTTCTTCATTGGTGTGTGACTGTGGCTGGGATCCCCTTGGTTGGTGTGGTATTGCCGTCATGTCCATGTACAGCGTAGTGTGCAGTGTGTCAGACATTCAGGAGTCTTGTTGAGTGGCCATGTGTGATGTGTTTCTGCACCTTGGTTCCCACCCACCACCCTGGAATAGTCATGGGTGCATGTGCAATGTCACCAGTGCATGTGAGCTTCACTGCTGCACATTGTTGGAGGTCGAGGTGTGTGGTGTTGAGTGTGTGCAGATGAGAGTTGTTGCCCGGCTAGACCCCTGCCTCCATGTTGGCCTTGGCTTACTGGCCGTGCTGATTGATTTGTGCTTGTGTAGGTGTGATGGTAGTTTGTTGCTCAGGACACATGACTGTGGTTCACAGTGTGAACGACATTTAGCTTTGTCATCACAGTGGGATTGTAATGCAGCCCAGGGTCACCACATTGTGGGGGCCCTGGGGGTAGTGCTGTGGTGTGTCTGTGTCTTGCTGTGTCAGTTGCTGTTCCTACGTGCCTGTGTGACATGTGTGATTTGTGCTCCCTCTCATCTGACAATGCCTGCTTGCCCACATAGGGGATTTGGATCCATGAGTTACCTTTGTGTGGCACTGTATGCACATCTGTATGATTGGTATTCAGGCCTCCTCATGTGTTGTGTGGTTGCCTGGGGACACTGGCACCCCCCTCACCTGTTGTGTTTGATGTGCAGTGTGGGTCTGCCTGTTTGTGTTTGTGCATCTGCACCACTGCATTGGCATATCTTGGGTGTGCCATTGGCTGTATGTAGTTTGGTGTGTTTCCCCTGCTGTCCCTGGGACTCCTAGGTCATCGGTCAGCACAATGATCATGGTTTGTGTGTCCCATTGCTGCCATGGTATGGTATCTGTTCACCTCACATCTACAGTCTTCACAGGGTATCTGCATTTGTGTGCCCATTGGTGCAAATATGTGGGTCTGCATTCACTTCTGTCATTGTGTCATTGATGAATGTTGACTGTGTCAGCCCCCATGGGTGTTGTTTGTCTGCACATGGCCAAAGGTATGTCTTATTTGCACTGCAGTATTTGCCTCCCCCAATTTATGTTGCAATGGGACACATGCACTACTTTGCCACTGATGTGTTTTATGTTCTGTGACCAGGAATCATCCATGCAGTTTGGCAGTTGCAGCTTTTTCTTTGTCAACACTTACATTTTGGTCACTGTGATGATGGGGGTTTGGACCCCATTGCCACAATGTTCAAAATGTGCTTCAGCTATGGACCCCACACTTACATTTTGGTCACTGTGATGATGGGGGTTTGGACCCCATTGCCACACTGTTCAAAATGTGCTTCAGCTATGGACCCCACACTTACATTTTGGTCACTGTGATGATGGGGGTTTGGACCCCATTGCCACACTGTTCAAAATGTGCTTCAGCTATGGACCCCACACTTACCTTTTGGTCACTGTGATGATGGGGGTTGGACCCCATTGCCACACTGTTCAAAATGTGCTTCAGCTATGGACCCCACCCTTACATTTTGGTCACTGTGATGATGGGGGTTTGGACCCCATTGCCACAATGGTCATGGCCTGCTTGCATTGTGGGGGCCACACACATATATGTGTGGCACATGTGATAGGGGTCACATTGTATGTTCAAAGTCATGTTTAGTGTTGTAGGCATTTGACACAGTCTACACACGCTTGGTGTTGGGGGGATGTCTTTTTCTTGCATTCCCTAGGTTGTGGTGTGCTGGTTGTGTCATGCATTGTCCATCCTATGAGTGGGGGTGGTGTTGGTGGTAGGCATCCAGCCCCCCATGGGTAGAGGTGGTAGTAGTGGTAGGCATCTGGCACCCCCATGGCTAAGGGTGGTAGTAGTGGTAGGCATCCAGCCCCCCTGGGTAAGGGTGGTAGTGGTGGTGGGCATCTGGCACCCCCTGGCTAAGGGTGGTAGTAGTGGTAGGCATCCAGCCCCCTGGCTAAGGGTGGTAGTAGTGGTAGGCATCTGGCACCCCCATGGCTAAGGGTGGTAGTAGTGGTAGGCATCCAGCCCCCTGGGTAAGGGTGGTAGTGGTGGTGGGCATCTGGCACCACCCTGGCTAAGGGTGGTAGTAGTGGTATGCATCCAGCCCCCCATGGGTAGAGGTGGTAGTAGTGGTAGGCATCCAGCCCCCCTGGCTAAGGGTGGTAGTAGTGGTAGGCATCTGGCACCCCCATGGCTAAGGGTGGTAGTAGTGGTAGGCATCCAGCCCCCTGGGTAAGGGTGGTAGTGGTGGTGGGCATCTGGCACCCCCTGGCTTAGGGTGGTAGTAGTGGTAGGCATCCAGCCCCCTGGCTAAGGGTGGTAGTAGTGGTAGGCATCCAGCCCCCTGGGTAAGGGTGGTAGTGGTGGTGGGCATCTGGCACCCCCTGGCTAAGGGTGGTAGTAGTGGTAGGCATCCAGCCCCCTGGCTAAGGGTGGTAGTAGTGGTAGGCATCTGGCACCCCCATGGCTAAGGGTGGTAGTAGTGGTAGGCATCCAGCCCCCTGGGTAAGGGTGGTAGTGGTGGTGGGCATCTGGCACCCCCTGGCTAAGGGTGGTAGTAGTGGTAGGCATCCAGCCCCCTGGCTCAGGGTGGTAGTAGTGGTAGGCATCTGCCACCCCCTGGCTAAGGGTGGTAGTAGTGGTAGGCATCCAGCCCCCTGGCTAAGGGTGGTAGTGGTGGTGGGCATCCAGCCCCCTGGCTTAGGGTGGTAGTAGTGGTAGGCATCCAGCCCCCTGGCTAAGGGTGGTAGTAGTGGTAGGCATCCAGCCCCTGGGTAAGGGTGGTAGTGGTGGTGGGCATCTGGCACCCCCTGGCTAAGGGTGGTAGTAGTGGTAGGCATCCAGCCCCCTGGCTAAGGGTGGTAGTAGTGGTAGGCATCTGGCACCCCCATGGCTAAGGGTGGTAGTAGTGGTAGGCATCCAGCCCCCTTGGTAAGGGTGGTAGTGGTGGTGGGCAGCTGGCACCCCCTGGCTAAGGGTGGTAGTAGTGGTAGGCATCCAGCCCCCTGGCTAAGGGTGGTAGTAGTGGTAGGCATCTGGCACCCCCCTGGCTAAGGGTGGTAGTAGTGGTAGGCATCCAGCCCCCCTGGCTAAGGGTGGTAGTGGTGGTGGGCATCTGGCACCCCCTGGCTTACGGTGGTAGTAGTGGTAGGCATCCAGCCCCCCTGGCTAAGGGTGGTAGTAGTGGTAGGCATCCAGCCCCCTGGGTAAGGGTGGTAGTGGTGGTGGGCATCTGGCACCCCCTGGCTAAGGGTGGTAGTAGTGGTAGGCATTCAGCCCCCTGGCTAAGGGTGGTAGTAGTGGTAGGCATCCAGCCCCCTGGGTAAGGGTGGTAGTGGTGGTGGGCATCTGGCACCCCCTGGCTAAGAGTGGTAGTAGTGGTAGGCATCCAGCCCCCTGGCTAAGGGTGGTAGTAGTGGTAGGCATCTGGCACCCCCATGGCTAAGGGTGGTAGTAGTGGTAGGCATCCAGCCCCCTGGGTAAGGGTGGTAGTGGTGGTGGGCATCTGGCACCCCCTGGCTAAGGGTGGTAGTAGTGGTAGGCATCCAGCCCCCTGGCTAAGGGTGGTAGTAGTGGTAGGCATCTGGCACCCCCTGGCTAAGGGTGGTAGTAGTGGTAGGCATCCAGCCCCCTGGCTAAGGGTGGTAGTGGTGGTGGGCATCTGGCACCCCCTGGCTTAGGGTGGTAGTAGTGGTAGGCATCCAGCCCCCCTGGCTAAGGGTGGTAGTAGTGGTAGGCATCCAGCCCCCTGGGTAAGGGTGGTAGTGGTGGTGGGCATCTGGCACCCCCTGGCTAAGGGTGGTAGTAGTGGTGAGGCCTTCAGACCCCCTGGCTAAGGGTGGTAGTAGTGGTAGGCATTCAGCCCCCTGGGTAAGGGTGGTAGTAGTGGTAGGCATCCGGCACCCCCTGGCTAAGGGTGGTAGTAGTGGTAGGCATCCAGCCCCCTGGGTAAGGGTGGTAGTAGTGGTGGGCATCCGGCACCCCCCTGGCTAAGGGTGGTAGTAGTGGTAGGCATCCAGCCCCCCCTGGGTAGGGGTGGTAGTAGTGGTAGGCATCCAGCCCCCCCTGGGCAGGGGTGGTAGTGGTAGTGCGCATCCAGGCCCCTGTGTGCATATGTGGCATTGGTGATGGGCATCCCGCCCCTATGGTGCTGCTGTTGCTGGTGTAAGTAATTTCTGCATCCCTCTGTGTGTGTGTGATGTGTCGTGTACGTGTTGTATGTGTTTTGTGGTTGGTGTCTGACTTACCTTCTGCGCCGTACGCGTCCGTGCCTGTTCCGGTGGTAAATGTAGAATATTGGTAGGATCGGGACGAAGGGATTCATGGTTGGTTCGTGTCGTTCGTCTTTCTCGTTGCTTCGCGTCGTCCTCGTCGCTGGCGTGTTCGCCTCGTAGCCGTGGATTGTGTTGTGGCGCGATTCGGAGCTTATGTGCGCCTCTCCCGGAAGCTTTGACGTGCCGGACGTAGCGACGGGTTCGGCGCGTACGGAAAGCGCATCGTACTTGTCCGGCCGGACGGGGCTGCATTTTCCCTTCCGTGCGACTCGATTCTGCGTTTCCGGATTCGCCTCGGTCGGAGAACAGGACCTGGATTGGGTGAGTACGACTCGGTCGGATTCTGTGCTGTTGTGCGCATCGTACTTACTCGTTCGGTATGATGTACGGTTCGGTCGGGAAAAAGGCGTTCGCATGGCTTTTTTCCCGACCGAATGGTATTGGGTGCGCCTCCGACCGAGATCGGAATCGGCCCCTTAATTGGGGTAGGTGCTGGACACTGACCCTAATTAATTTACTATTCCCACTTCAATCTATATTTAATTGGGGTAGGTGCTGGACACTGACCCTAATTAATTTACTATTCCAACTCCAGTCTAAAATTAATTGGGGTAGGTGCTGGACAGTGACCCTAATTAATTTACTATTCCAACTCTAGTCTAAAATTAATTGGGGTGGGTGCTGGTCAGTGACCCTAATTAATTTACTATTCCAACTGCAGTCTAAAATTAATTAGGGTAGGTGCTGGACACTAACTTTAATTAACTTACTATTTCCACTCCAATCTATATTTAATTGGGATAGGTGCTGGACACTAATCTACATTAAGTTAATTTTCTCACTATAACTATTAAATTAACAAATTATATGCCAGTACATAATTTTATTAATATTCTTTTTTTCTTTATAACATATTTCATAAGACTTCCTATAAAAATAAATTTAAAAAAATATATTTACACTTCACTAAATTTAATAAAATAGAAATATATTTATAATATAAATAACATTAATTTTTTTAATATTTTAAACATTTATAAATAGATATTTTTCAAAATGTAACAACCATATTTCCTATAAAAACTACATTATACTTATTAATGTTACTTAAAATTAGATTTAAATATAAAAATAAAACATTGTTTCTTATACAATTTATACAAATTAAATTAATATTTGTACTAAAAAGACCTCACCCTTATAATCAATAAATTCAACATCCAAATCATAAAATATTTTTTTTTATTTAAAATTAATTTAATAATTTATATTTATAATTTTAAAATTGTTCCCAATTTTTTTTTTTTTAAACAATACCAATCCATATCCCCTATAAACTCAACATCCCACTACAAAATTTTAATTTTAATTTCGAATTTTTAAATAAATGTTTTTATATTAATTTTTAAATTATCCAAATATTTTTTTTAATATTTTGAAAATAATACCCAAATTTTTCCCATATAAACACAACATGCCAATGCTGAAAGTTAACTTTAAAATGAGAAATTTAAAATATATTCATAGATAAAATTAAACAATTATATAAATTAATTTAGTATTTTTAAAACACACCCCACCATTATCCCCTATTAACGCAACATCCCACTCCTAAAATTTTAAATGAAATTCGAAATTCAAATTAAATTGTGATTTTTATTTTTTTAGAATTTAACTAAATTATGTTAATATTTTTAAAAACACTCCCCACCCTTATCCCCAATAAACCCAACATCCCACTCCTAAATGTTATAGTGAAATTCGAAATTAAAATTTAACATTTCTTTTTTTTTTTTAATTTAAAGAAATTATATTAATATTTTTTAAAACACTCCCCACCCTTATCCCCTATAAACCCAACATCCCGCTCCTAAAATTTAATTTGAAATTCAAAATAAAAAAAAAGAAATTCCTACTTAAAATATAAACATTTAGAAAAATAAAATTAACTTTTTTAAAACACTCCCCACCCTTATCCCCTATAACCCAACATCCCACTCCTAAAACAATATAAAAATAAAACATTATTATACACATTTTAAACACAATTTAATACTTAACATTCACTATAAAATATTTCAAAATACATACAAAAACGATATTTTGACATGTCGATATTTGTGCTTTCGATATTACTTATATCGATATTTAGCTACACACCTCAAATTGATATTTTTTACATCGATATACAGAACATCGATATTTAACACTGTTGAAATTATCAACTCGATATTTCTGTATGTCGAAATAAAAACTCGATATTTTGTCTGTGCACCATTGACAACATGGCAGTTGTGGAGATCGTAAACCGCCAGTCCGCCAGGGACGAACAGGTTTTGAAGTTGTTGAGAGTGTTCGTTTCGGGCTGTTTGCGCCATGATATAGCATTCAGAGCATTGCATGTGCCAGGGGTGGACAATGACATAGCGGATGCTTTGTCTCGTTCACAGTGGGGGAGATTCCGTGGGCTAGCCAAGGACTCCGACAGGACTCCGACCCCCATGCCGCAGCAGTTGTGGGACGTAGGCAACACAGGATGCTACAACTGGTGGTAGGGTCCCTGGCACAATACACGAGGGTAGCATATAGTTTAGCTTGGAATGAGTTTCTGCTCTCAGGAGCCCGGCGGTGTTCCACGATAGAGCATAGAAGGGAAGATGTGATTCAATTTATTCTGGATTTGATTGACAAGGGGCTATCTAGGGTGACAATCGCGGGTAAGTTGGCAGGAATTGCATTTGTAGGTAAACTGTTATGGGGTTATGCACCATCCACCGGGGAACTCGGCACACGGATGCTGGAGGGGTGGGCTAGAGAGCAAGGTCAGGTAGGGTGGGCTAGAAAACCTCTGTCTTGGAACTTGCTGGGCAGGGTTATACAGATATTGCATAGAGTATGCTTGGACGAATATGAGATGAGCCTTTTCTCCACGGTGATGGCATGGATGTTTTTTGGGGCTTTTCGGGTTTCAGAGTTGTTGGGTTCTAGGTCGGGGGGAGGTATTGAATGGGAGGATGTGGTACCGCGTCAGGACAGAGTGTGCATATGGCTACATAAGTCAAAAGCGGATCAGAGGGGCGCGGGAAAATGGGTGTCGCTTCAGGCTTCGGACCCACAGTTGACTTGCCCTTGTAGGTGGGAAACAAAGTGGAGGGCTCTTTCTAGAACGCAGGTTGGGTTGGTCTTTTTGCATGCGAATGGAAATAGGCGTTTCAACTATTGACAGTTCTGCGGAAAGCGCTCACAGGGTTGGGTATCGATGGTAGGGATTTTGGGACTCACTCTTTCAGGATTGGGGCGGCATCGGAAGCGAATAACAGGGGGTGGGGGCGGGGGGACATTATGAGGCTGGGAAAATGGTCCTCGGATTGTTACAGGCGATACGTTTGCAGCGCAGCCGGGGGGTGTTTAGCACAGTAGTGTTTCTTCCTCATGTTCACGCAGTTTTTCTTGTTTCAGATTCTGTGGCTGGCCCCCTCGGAGAGTGTTTTCCGGTTCCGGGTCAAGCGACCGAGAGATTGTGCGAGCCGCCAGAGCGCCGGAGCGAAGCGGAGCTGTTGTGAGGCTGCGGGGGCTGTGAGGGCGCGAGGACCGCTGAGCACTGTTGAGCACTGTGGAGAAGACAGAAGACGGGAGCCGGAGAGCCGCGCTCGGGCTGTAGCAAGAGTGTGCAGCATCGGCAGCAGCAGTGGCGGTAGCGGTGGCGGAGAGGCGGCGGTGAGGTGGTGAGGCTTCTCTATCTTGCTTAACTACCCCCGCCCGGCCGGCCCGGCCCGCCACTCTCCCGCGCTAATTCCCCCCCTCCCGCGGCCCCTCCCCGCAGCCTGAAACGCAGCCTGAAACGCGGCTGCACTACCAGAACTGCATCACTAGAGCCCCACAAGGAGACAGGGCGGCTCACTGAGGAAGGAACTATAAACAGGAAGTCAGAAGCCTGCCACCCCGTGGCCACATTTCCCTCACTCGACTTGCGACCCTCCATCTGCAGTTCTCACAGGGGGGTCCGCAGCTCATAGAAAATACCCAGTAGCCCCCTGACTCCCCCTAACTGGGCCCACTCGGATAACCAATAAATAGCAGCAGTGTCGTCGTGTGAGTGGCACCAGCAGGGAGGGTGGGGGCAAGTTGGAGTGGACCAGAGCAGGAGGAGGAGGGGGAGACAAAAAGCCCCACGGAACAGGACTACGGACAGAAGCGACCAGCATAAGGCATAAGGCACCTTGAGCAGGCTCAGAGTAACTACAGAACCAGTACAGCACTATCGACAATTGTCCCCCCCTCAGCGGATAAGGGAAGAATATTCGGAAACCTGAGAGGAGCTTGAAATTCTACATGGCACAAATAACAAATAAAATCAAAACAACAAACAAACAAACAATAAATAAAAACGTCTTCAAAGTTCTTCAAACTTCGTCAAACTCAATCATAATGGAAAAGTGGACCTGGATAAATTACGGATAATCAATTAGAGCGCAAGTAAAGCACAACTCAAGTAGCTCCTAATTTCAACTTAAGGGAACATAACGAGAGGAGTATAAGGAATTAAGCTACCAGCTCAAACAAACAAGCAGTAATTAAAGAGACAAACAACAAACATCACTTAAGTATCTAAACAAAAAACTAAAACACGTAAAGAAAAAGGAAACAATCAAAGTAACTAAAGTTCCAACCAAATTACTAGCCAAAAGGGGACAGTAACCGGCCAGCAACTGGTCAACCTGGCATCTGCCCACCTGCCCATCTGGTCAGTTATGAGGTCGGGCAGAGTAAGAAGTTCCATCACAAAGCCAATACCAAAACGGAACAAAAGGGAGGTTGCATTAAAAGACTGCGGAAACATGGCAGCTACAAATAACGATATCATTGAAACAACAAACATCAAGGACACTAAAAGCATCAGTAAAAGCATCAGCAAAGATATCAGCTCCTGTTCGACCGTTGACACAGAAGCCAGTAACGACAGTAGCCCAGCAGTCATAGAAGAATCAAAAAACGTAAGCCAGTCAAACATCGTAATTAAAAGAGACAAAATTGAAGAGCTCATAAACATAGAGGGGGCACCCCTCAGAAAGATTTCAAGCTCCTACCAGCCAAAAAATGTACACTAAATTCACATTTTTAAAAGATCCTGGCAAAGCAATCTACACAAAAAATGAGGACATCAAGGGCTTGCAAACCCCGCTACAACCCGGGAGAATAGAACATCCCTTAACTCAAACACCAAGAATTACAAAGGTTACAGTTGCGGACATACATATGGATAAAAGGCACACAGCGCACAGCACAAGCTGGCCGAGAAGCCCATTGGGGAATGGATCTCAAAGAGGACAAACTGCTGAAGGGGTCGTGGGGGCCAGCAGCCCAATAGACAACCCGTTAATAAGTCCACAGGACCAGAACAAAACGCCCAGTGGGATTAAGAATGAGAGGGTTATAGAATCTGCAAGCACCCCAGTGCATCAGGGATCCAACGACCTGAGGGACCAGTCAGCTCCCCCCCCGAGCAAAAGCCACAGAATGGACAGGATGGCAGGATTACAACACCCCAGTCAAAAAACAGCTCTCCATTGACGCTGAAGAGTGTACAAGCTGGCACTTTGATAGCTTCAAACCAGCAGAAGGAAACAGACCAAGCCGACGCCACACGAGGACTCGCACATTACAGACAGTGATATGACCTTCCTCGCATCACAAGAATGGGAGGATCTAGTGGCCTCATACAACTTAAAACCCACCATAAATCGACCCGCGGAGGAACCAACCAGCATGCACAGAGAAGGGAGCAATGACCCGTCAGACACATTCTGGGCAACTTTACTAAATACTATTCAGTTATCAGCAACAGCACTGCAATACCAATCCGACAAACTAGATATGCAGTTAAATGTTCTTCACACATTCGTGGAATTTACCTCCGGGATAGAGAGGAAACTCGCAGATCTCAATGGCTTCATCAGAAGCGGACAAGAAGCAGCACAATCCACTCAAATTGTACAAACCGACTGCATCTGTGCCCCAATAATTGATAAGTTATCAACGCTACCGACAATGCTAGGGAACTTTCTGACCTGAAATTAAACACAACATTGCATACTACAACTGAAGTCAACGCAGGAAACACCGGCCCGAACGAACGATCAATAGGAACCGACAACAAGCATACCAGACATCAAAAAGAAGGGAATTTATTCCCCAAGCCAAAACAAACTCCATTTTATCAAACTCAACCGAAGAAAGAGCCAGCACAGAGGCATTCAAGAATGCACGAGCCCGCCGTAAACAAAAAAGGAAGGGCAGGAACAGGAAAATAATTGCGTCGAGTTACACTGAGGAAAATCAGCCAGCGGCAACCCCTGGGGAAAAAGAGCAAACAAGGAATACTTCGATCTTTATCCAGGCCAAGAAGACACCACCCTTAGACAAGAGACTGAAAGCCACAAGGAATCCAAATATGTCGGAACTCCCAAAGCCAACAAAATTACTTGAGACAACATGCGAACAGTCAAGGCCGAAGGACAGTAGCACGGCAACGCGCCCGCAACAACGGGAAGGAACTGATCCGGAAAGCGACACACAGAGCAGCTCAAGGAGACCGGCAGAAAACCTGCCAAGGGAAAACACACAAAGTAAGAACAAGCTGGCTACAGAGCAGGTACTAGAGGAATCCCACAGAGCCAGCATTGCTATCCTTGATATTACAAACGTCAACCAACTCTCACACAGGTTTAAACATCGTGAAGTAACCTCACTCCAGGACACCCGGGCCTTCGCAACAAAAGAGACAGACATTATCCTATTCGTCCCAGAATATAAATCCAGAGGAAGAGTGGTTACCCTAAATAGGGGAAACATATTGAGACTCGTCCACTCAATCAAAGGTCTGGAAAATATTAACACAACAGACTTGCTTGCAATTGAATTTCAACCTACATCAGATCAACAATGCCCAGAAGCGACAAAGACAATATGGAAATCAAATGAGATAGCTGACCTAATCCTGGAGGAAACTAACACATTTTCTCAGTGGGGGATAAATCTAGAACCATGAAAAAGACCAGCCTATCCCACTCCCCTTTTAGAAGAAAGTAACAAAGAACATTCGCATATAGTCACATCAATTCTAAAAGGAGCACGCAGCCACTCTCCAGGCTCCCACCGGAGTCTCTTAAATACCAAAAGTCCAACAACACAGCCTTCTGTTCCCAGCTGGGCAAACATACGGTGAACAATAACAACGGGGGGTACGCAGTGACAAGGGGTACCCGGCCCAACCGCAACACAAGCTGACCCAACTAAAACCAGAATATGCATCTGGAATATTAACGGTCTGGTGAATAAGCTGGAGGATCCTGAAATACTAAATTACTTAAGGTCATTTGACCTGATATTACTTCAAGAAACCTGGGAAGAGCACGAGATAGCTCTACAAGGATATACGTCACAAATCGTTCCAGCTATCAAAGGTTCAGCCTTCGGCCATCGTTCAGGTGGCCTGATGACATTTGCCTCAATACTTACAATAGGAACAACAGAAGAGATCAAGGTTAAAATTGCAGCCCCAAGTGCCATACAGGCAACAGCCATAACAATCAAAATCAAAAAGGTGGGCCAGCCACTTATTATAATCAACACATACATACATCCGAAGCATAGGCTTAAGGGGCCAAAGAATTGGTTAACAAACTGGCAAGAATCATAGAAGAGAGGGACGCGGAGAATTTAATCCTGGCAGGCGATTTCAATCTCTACCTCTTCGGATCAGTCTTAGAAGACGAACTAGCACAGGAACTTAATATAGCGTGGGGAATACCAAACCAAGCCCCAGCACCTTCAAATAAACAAACAAGATGTTCAATTCAATTACTGAAAGATCTGGAACAACTAAACCTGAGGGCGTTGAATGGCCGATTTAAAGAGGATGCCCCGCCAGCATCAACTTATCACTCCGCAACCATTTCCTCCTCGGAAAATAAATCAAGCTTTAAGACAGCTTCGCATTCAACCACAAAACCAAGCCCTGCAAAGGGAGCTACGGAACCTAAAGGCAATGTTAAAAAAGATGACCTGGGAAAAGAAAAGGCAAGCGAATGAAGAACTCTGGGCAAAGATAATGAATGACTCGAAACTTAAAAACAGCGGCAGGTTCTGGCGGACAATCAACAGCCTCCAACGGCCAGCCCACCAAGGAATAAACTCACATATAACAGAAGCCGACTGGGCACATTATCTACGCAATCACTTTAATGATAAAAATCAAGAGGGGAATTCAGCTGAAGAAAAACCACTTATCATCAAGAGGAATATGAGTGATAACAACACAGATAAAACTAGACAAGGGACCAGCGAGGGCACCAAATACGTCGAGATCCCGTGCAAACAAAAGGACCATGGGGTGGAAGTTACAACGGGCTCTAAATCACCACCAAGCAGTAAAGAACACAGCAATGAAATAACAGCAGCTCGGATTAAGTCACAAATATTAAAAGGTAAGCTGGAAGGAGCCCCAGGTCCAAATGGAATACCCCCATTACTGTATAAGCACAATGCTGAATTCTGGAGCAACACACTGGTACCAGTCTTCAAGGGCATTCAGGAATCAGAAACAAGCCCGGCATCTTGGAAAGGATCGATAATAAGTCCAATTTACAAGCAGGGCGACAGGGGCATCCCCAACAATTATCGACTTGTCGCCCTAATTGATATAGAGGCAAAGTATTATGCGGGGTTAGTCCTGGATGAATTAATATCTTGGGCATCGTCAAAACGCATCATCCCCAAAAATCAAACAGGGTTCTGCAGAGGACAGGGTACCACGACTAACATCATGGCGCTAACTCTGCTGATAGACGCGGCCAAAGCAGCAAAGAGCTCGCTATTTTTATGCTTTATAGATTATAGCGCAGCATTTGACCACGTAGATCGTGCCAAACTATGGCAGAAGTTGGAAAAGTGGGGGAAGCCTCTCCTAAAACAGCTGATCCTATTACACACCGACACCTGGGTCAAGATCAAGCTGGGAGCTGGGACGCACCTCTCAAGGCGAATCAACACCTGTTCAACCTCTTTTTAGCAGACCTTCCAGGGGAACTGGACAACAGCATATCGCACGCCCCACGCCTGGGAAAAATCTCGCTGTCCAACCTCCTATATGCAGATTACTTGGTTTTAATAAGCCGGACCCCAATCGGCCTTCAACACCTCCTGGACACCACTAATAAATTCTCGCAACATAACGCATTAAGCATTAATTTAAAGAAAACAAAAATTATGACAGTGAATTACAACAAGACCAAGAAAATCTTGTGGTACCTGGAAGGGCGGAGCCTAGAACGGGTAACCAACTACAAGTATCTTGGTGTTTTACTGGATAGCAGAGGCTCGTACAAACCCCAATTGGAGGCCCTGCGTCGGAAGGGCACCACGAGCTATCTCGAAATGAAGCCCCTGAAGAAATTTCTACCAGACCGAACACTAGATCCTCTATTACAAGTGATTCGAGCACGATTGCAGCCAATGCTCACATATGGGAGCGAACCAACGCAAGGGAAAGATGCACTAGTCTTAGATAAAATAATTAGTAGCACATATAGAGCAATCTTTCAGCTACCTAACTATGTGCCACCCGCCCAAATACACCTGGAATTTGGTCTTCAGAAGCAAACAGTGGAAAGAATGGGTGCTTACATAAAAAGCTGGCACAAGATTAGAGGTGCAGAGCAAGGATCTCTAAATGCCCACCTTTGGACTGAGCTGTCACATCGAGAGAAATCACCTGCCAGAGAGTACCTATTGAAATCACTGGAAAGCCTCGAATTGGCCAACCTCTGGGAATCCTCTACAGATCACAAGAGCTTTAAAAAGGTAGTAACCAAAGTAACAAAAATGATATCCATAACAGAAGACAAGGAAACTTTGGCCAAGAGGGCTCACGGATGGATAGTGCTTAATGACTATAAAGCTCTTACGCCACAAGCTTATTTGAAAATGGGAGTCAAACAGAAGATAAAAGAAAATCTTTTAAAATTGCGCTTCAGCATTTTACCAATTCTCCCTCACCTGCCACCTTGGAAAATGAGACCAGAAGAACAGTCCTGTCGTCTTTGTGGAACAGGAAAAGAGGACCTAATACACATCATTTGCATCTGCCCAAGCTTGATGGACATAAGGCGAGCCTTACTTCGACCAACATTGAATCAGAAGGGCATCAGGACCTGCAGGCAGGCTGTAAAACTGTGTTTTAACCCAGAAGAGATCCAGTTAAACTGCCGATTTACAAAGTATTTCGATTTAGTGGCTGAAAGACTTAAGCCCCAGCCAGAGGCGACAGCAGAATAGCAAGCAGTTAGCCTACTTTTACTGAGCACGTTAACAGCTAACCTACATGTGGGCCTGTTTTATCAAACCCATGTTTGCACCACCTTGAAGCACAAGCACTTTATTTATGCTTTTACTCACTTCAAAATGGTTTGAATAGGCACTCTGAAGCACAAGCACTTTGTCCATGCTTTTACCCACTTTAAAAGGACTGAATAGATAAGAAAACTGAGACTGATATGACCTTCGTCCATAGCATAACATCAACAAGCTCAGTTGGAAGATCGAATTTTAAATGTTAAAGTATAAATTGAGACAAGGTTTGATTTATGTACTTTTAATGTCTGAATGTTTTATATTGTGAGTTTTAATTAACTGTACAATAAACTACTTACTTACCCTCACCAGAGAGATGTCCATTTGGATAGTGGGGCATTCATTCGTGAAGTGGGCCCAGGTCCAGGCCCACGCCAGTTACTTTGGAGAGAATTTAGGTTTTAATAAAGATCTGTTTAGAGTGTCCTGGAGGGGAAGAGGGGGCATGCTCTGGAAGGAGCTTGTACAGTCTTTGAATGGTTGGTTGGTGGCTGGTAGGTGCCCCAACATTTTGTTGCTTCACTTAGGTGAGAACGACATGGTAAAAGAGAAGGGGATAGTTTTAATGAGGAGCATGAAAATGGATCTGGCCTTTATAAAACGGCAGTGGTCCGGGTGTTCAGTTATTTGGACAGAGTTTGTTCCCCGCAGGGTACGGAGAGGCGCAGTTAACCCCGGGTCAGTGGACAGGGCCAGGAGGAAGCTCAATACGGAAATGGTTCGTTTTTGCAGGGAAATTGGGTTTGGGAGGATTGCTCATAGAGAAATCAGATTTGACGCGGTAGAATTTTTCAGGGGTGATGGTGTTCACCTGTCAAGTATGGGCATGAATTTATATTTGTTGGAAATCAAAGAGGTACTAGTCAGGGAGTTGAATGTACAGAGTCGCTAAAGACTAAATTCCTATGAGGAAGGGGGGCAGAAAAAAGGGGAGGCGGCATTTCCGCCTACGCTCCCGCTTTTTCCTGGGTTGCGGGGTTGTTAAAAGTTGGCCAGGATTGGCAGAAGTTTTTGGTTAAGTGTTGGAAGTTTGTGAGCAGGGGCAGGGAAAGGGTAGGTAGGTAGGCTAAGTTAGGGTAGATGTTTGGTAGTTACAGTTGCAGAAAGGCAGGTAGGGGTTTGGGTTTCATTGGAGGGAATGATTGTACTTGCAATACTGTGTAATGTGGTTGTTATGAAATGTTATTATGTTATCGGCAGGGTGGGGGATTTGATGTGGGGTTCGGAGGGGTGGGGGGGAAAACAGGGGATCAGTTATTTGATGTATAGTGAGGTTTTAGTTTTGTAAGGCAGTTGCCAGTGTTTTCATTGTATATGGACCTGTTTCAATAAAGCGGCCTTTTACACACACAAATTTGGTCTCGGTTTGGCTTGCCCCCCTCCCTCCCAAAGTTTACTTTGAGATGACCAAGATGCACAGTTTCGAGCGCCCACAGCTCAGCTGCAATTGACTCCTCTGGAATCGTTTTCATCCCACCATATTCCACGTTCTGGATTCCTGAGGGAGAACGACCTTGCTGAGGAAATCTCATAGATAAAACGCATTCTTTTCTTTCCCAGAAACAAAAACAAGGTAATGGTCTTAATAAATACATAATACATCAGCAACATTAAAATTCTGCAATACAACTAATTTAGTAAATGCTATACCAAATATTATTCTCGCAGATGTAACCAGAGAAATTCGAATGACAATGCAAAACAACAGAAAAATGTATTGATGAATTTGTACAACATTATTCTCACAGGGTATGGTTGATATTTAACTCATCGAATTACTTCTTATTAATCTCATAATCCTTATACCAACCAAGGATCTTCCTCACACGTTTTATGAAATCTCTATCTTCACAGTCCGTCTCACCTTTGTCTCCATTTTCCTTCTCTTTCAGGTTGCACCTCACTACTCTCCTCACTTTTCAAACATCGACTTCTTCCACAACAACGTCTTGGGATGAGCCTTTATTACTGTCTTGGAACCTGACCACGTGGACTCATCCTTCCTCTGACCCGCCATTCTTCTCCCTCTCACAAGTGCGCAGTGGTTGCAGATGTGGCGCACCGGAATTCATTTTGGGTATACAGACTTGTTTTTTATTATCATCTTTTCACCTAGAGCAAGAGAGAGGGTAAAAGAATGAGAAAATGAAATATAGCAAAACAATTACAAATGGAGAAAGAAATGGTGAAAAGCAGCCTTCAAGAGTGAAATAAAGGGGCAGTGATGTTATGGTGATGGAAGAAATAGGCATGAGGTTAAATCAGGGCTATATAGGCGAGGTATTCATAACCCTCACATTTGGTAGTTCTGTCGACCAGCTTCTGAGAAAGAAAAACTTTGGTCTCTAGCACTTATTCTTTTACAAATTAAGCAATGCTTTCACTCAATCATTCTCCTGCTTGGATTGTACATTACTTTTGAGTCCTTTATCATCAGTTACTTTGATACGACTTCTCCCCATCCTGGACCCACAAGAGTGTGTGGCATTCTACCTCTCAACAAACAAAAAGGTGTTTTATCCGTACTCGAGGGTGAGTTGCTCTGTAACTCCAAAACATGTTTCTTATCTCCTATCTCCACTCTAAACTGCTGCTTATGATAAACTTCACTCATTCCCCCAATACTTGTAATTGTAAATGGTATTTATATAGCGCTTACTACCCCAGACGAGGCGTTGAAGCGATTTGCTGTGAGTAGTACGCTAATACGCAACCCAAGACTGGAGGTTAACAGTTTGTATATAAGTAAACGATTTTTCTTGCTTTAGTTGTGTCCAGTTTATGCTCTTGACCTTCTTGTGTGTTAAATTGAGTTCAGAGTAGGGATAGGATGATGGAAATGGATTTGTAAGAGGAAGTAGCAGTAAAAGTTTGAGAAGGATGTTTGGGATTCACAGTAGTCAGAAAGGTTTGGGATGAGTTAGAGAGAGGAGCAATTGGACAAATGTTGAAAGGTTGAAAGGAGGTTTTTCTTTAATAGCAAAAAACTGAAATTATCTTATATACATATACTTGCACATGAAACTTGGTAACGGTTGTATTGGCTGGAGAGAACCCCTCTTTATCAATACCTATATGTGCATAGAAGCAGCAATATTTACATGGTTGGATGTGCACATTTATCTTCTGGTGAAGTATGCAGATTTTTCATAACATTTCCTAAGGTTTTGGTAGCAGTCATGAACTCCTCTATATATGCACCTATGTGTATATAGAAGCAGCAATTATGACATTGTCTTATATACACATGTATCTTGTGGTGTAATATACATTTTCCCCTTGTATAAATGTATCTGCTCATAACAGAAAGTATAGCTCAGTGTGCAGTGGCACATGTATAACGACTAACTCCATCTCTATGCTGTGAGAAGCATAGTTTGTCATGTCTCTGAAAACTGTTGTGATACACTGTTGTGTTGTTAAATAGCTGCCATGTGGGGAGGAGCCAGCTCTTGACTAATCTTCTGACGGTAGGATGGTTGTGAGTGGATCTAATGTGTGTGGGTAGTAAATTCCATAATGTGGCTGCTTGAACAGAGAAAGATGTTCTACCTATGTTTTTTTTCTTGTATTTATTAACGTTGAGGCAGGGAGTCATTCTTGAGCGTAGGTTCCTTTGTTGTATATATTTGTGATTTCCTTCTTGATGAAGAGTGGTCCTTTGCCATGTATTGCTTCATGTGTGAAACAAAGCAGCTTGAAGATTGATCTTTTGGCAACTGGTAACTAGTATAGGGTCCTCAAGGCAGGGGAGATGCCTGCTTGTGGCCTTATATGTAAGAAGAGTCTAGCGGCAGCATTCTGAATTCTCTGTAATCTTCTCATAGTTGACGCAGGTGAGCCCTGATACACACCAACAGCGTAATCCAGTTTAGAAAGGGCAAGAGAGATGGAACTTTGTGAGGGAATCCTCGGTGCAGAAAGAGCGTCACAGTGTTTTCATTGTGAGAAAGCTAGGCCTAGGCAGAGTTCGCAAAGTTCTGCTCCGCAAAGTGACAACAAAACTCCACCGCGCTATGTGGAATTCGGCAAGTGGCGGAGTGCGTTACGTCATGCCGTTCGCGTGGATTTTTAGCACAGGGTGTTTGTCCCGTGCAGTAAAATCAGCATGAACGGCACCATGTGCAGCGCAAGAGGGCGCTGCTTCTTTCCCCGACCACCCGCTTTGAGAATTCTCGCCAGGAGGTGGTCTGGAGTAAGATTTTCCTCACTCACCAACTTAACGTTGGTGAGCACGAGCGAGGAAAAATCCCTGCTCTGCAAAGTTTTTCAGAACTCAGCATGCTACGCGGAGTGGGAAAAACTCCGCAAACTCCGCGAGCAGAGTGGAATTTCGAGCCCAGGCCTAGGGAAAGCTTGATTTGGTTGCCTTATCCACTTGTGCATTCAGCTTGGCGCCCAAGGTAATTTCGAGGTTTCTTACCTCCTTAGATATTTTTGGCAGTGGTCCTAGATCATCAGGCCAGGTGCAGAGAGGGTCATAGGTTTTCCAATCACCACAGGTGAGCATTTCAGTTTAGGAAGTATTCAATTTGAGGTGGCTCCATGTCATCCATTGATCAATGGCCCAGAGGCAACTGCAGGTTTTGGATGTTCCAGTGTCCTTTGGGTTTTCCACTTTCAAAAGTATCTGCTTGCCACCTGTGTAGTTACAGCAGGTGAAGTCAAAGCCATTGATCAGATCTGGTAATGATTTCATATAGATGTTGAAAAGCATTGGTGAGATGATTCAGCCTTGAGGCTCTCCTGCTTTAATGTTGTATGGTTTAGAAGAGAATGGAGGATTATGTATAATATTTGTTCTATTGAGTTGGTACAATGTGATTTAAGCAAGAACCGTACCCTCTATTCCAGCTTTCATAAGTCTTTTGATTAGTGTTTCATGATCCATTGTGTCAAAAGCTGCTGACAGGTCCAATAGAAGAAGGTTAGCAACCCCCATTCCGGTCTATTTTGTTTTTAAAAAGGTCATCCCACATAGGGATTAGGGCCGTTTCAGTGCCTCTTCCAGGACAGAATCCATTTTGGAAGTCAGAAAGTATGGAATTGTCTTCAATAATTTGTGACATCTGGACAAAATCTGCTTTTTCTATACATTTACCCAAGAATAATCTATTTGCTATGGATCTGTATTTATCGGGGTGTTGATTGTCCAGGTTAGATTTTTTTAACCATTGGGCGTATATATGCCTTTTAAAACTCTTCTGGGAAAACTCATGTTGTTAAGGAGTTGTTGATGAGTGTTCTCATTGGGATGGCTGCAGACGTTGATAGTAGAATGTTTTTGAAGATTTGATGTGGACAAGGTTCAGAGGGGCAGGCTGCTGTCTTGCTTGCTTTGACAAGATCAAAAAATTCAGGGGCATATTAGCAAGACTGGCGATAAAATTATCGCCGTTTTAGCGGCAGGAAACTGCCACTAAATCGGCGATAATTGGCTTGCTAATATGCGTTATAGAATTCCAATAGAAGCCCAGGTTAGATGTGCAGGACATCTAACCTGGGCTTCTATTGAATTCTATAACGCTTATTAGCAAGCCCATTATCGCCGTTTTAGCGGCAGTTTCCTGCCGCTAAAACGGCGATAATTTTATCGCCAGTCTTGCTAATATGCCCCTCAGTTAGTTATAGTTCTTTGAAAGGGCATAGAGGCTGCACTTACCTTTCCCTGGAGAGTTTTAGAGGAAATGTGTTGGGGTTGTTGGCCTTTTTGTTGTTTAAATGCGAACCCAACATGTTTGCTTTAGTTGTGAAGTGATTTACCAGTTTGCTATAAAAGTCTTGAAAAATGGGGTAGGTAGCTTCTGTTCATTTTGGCTAAGAAATTCTGGGGCATATTAACAAGGCCCTGCGATAAATATCGCAAAGCGCGCTTAGCGCTTGCATATTTATCGCCAGCTATCTCTGCAATTTATCGCCCGGTTAGCGCGTTATCAACAACGCGCATCGCCGAGGCGATAAAATTCCAGAGATAGCGTGGATATCGCCGTTTTCCATGTTGGAAAACGGCGATAGCCTAGATGATAGGGCCTGTGGTCTTAGCCACAGAATCCACCCCCCATGTTAAGTATGCCTTAGTCAGGAATTTAACAGACGTTAAATTCCTGCGTTATAACATACTTAACGTGATTAAAATAATCGCTTCCCGGATTGTAAATATCGCGAAGCTGCCTTCGCGATATTTACCCATGTTGTTTCCACAGACACGCCTACTTTGCATCTCATTAGCGATGCGAAGTTAGGCGTGCTGAAACGGGAGCAAAATCAGCAAAACACGCGATAGCGTGTCTTTGCTGATAAGGCGATATAATTATCGTCGCTTTTCGGCCGAAAACGGCCGCAAAAGCAGCGATAATTTTTTATCGCCACATTGTTAATATGCCCCTCCGTGAGTACTTTATAAAAATGTGTTATTAGCACACTTTGCATTATGGATTTGGTTGGAATAGTATAGTTTTTGTTTGCCTTCTTGATTGATGACTTTTATATTATGTTGGGTCTGTGTGGGCATATCTTGTTTTGAGGGTTGTTTATTTTGAGCTAGTTACATTAAGTTTAGCAATTTGTTTTTTGATCTTTTTTAATCCTGCATTTATCCAAGGGGTGTGTTTACTTTTGTTTTGTGCAGATGTTTTCAGAGGTGTTAGAAGATAAAAAGCTTTCTGGAGCCATCTGTAGAGTGTTTTTACTGAACTTATTGGGACCAGATCTGTGTTGGAGGTAAGCAGGTTTTCTTGTTCCTCTAAATTCAGCTTGTTCCAAGGTTGATATGTAGTTGAAGGCAATATGATTTTATTTGGGGTGAGTTTTGGTGTACTTGATTGAAATGCTGCACCAGACCATTCGCATGATGCAGTGCGGTTATCTGACATTCAATTCCACACTTAATAAAAATTACTCCATCACATTGGAAACAAATTGCAGGCCAATATCTGTTATGACCTTCTCAAGACAATACTTGTGCACAGAAACATCCACCATGTATTCTATTATTACTTCAGTCTTTATGCTATGTTACAATTACAAACCTCACCTCTGGGCCACTTTGAATAATACTCAAGCATTACCAAGAAATTTACCTTGCACACCCCTGACTAATTTGTCTCTTACAGCACGTTAAATGCTATTCCTCCCATTCTCTCAATTAATCTATCAATTCCTGGCCACCAAAAATTAGTTTTGGCCTTTCTTTTCTGCCTTTTATGCAACAAATCTAACAATGGACTTCTTAATCCACAACCTCAACCAATTTCTCGTTCCTACACACCAATCCATCAACAAGATTCAGTTTAGCCCACATCAATGTATACTATTAACCCCATTGCTCATTTGTCTTCCAAGACACTTCACCACCTCTTTTAACTCTACAGTTTGCTCTATTTCATTATTTCATTCATTTCCACAAATGGCACCTCCACTGCAAACATTTATTCTGCTACCAGTTGCTCTTCCCCATCGCCCAGGTTCCACTTCAGTATTCTTCAATGGCAACCTTGGCAGACAATTGGAACTGATGTTGCGACAACCTAGTATGTATTTTATCTCAAAAGTAAATTCTTGTAAATAGTAAATCCATTTTGCTAAATGAGGTGTGGCCTTACCACCACCTTTTGTAGAGAATACTTCCCCTATACATTTGTAGTCTATCCTTAACTCAAAAGCGGTGCACCAAATGAATGTTATAGAATGTTTTATTTCCCACCAACTGGCCAGTGTGTCTTTTTCAATGAACGTACATAACATTCTGCCCCCCTCAAAGTTCGAGAGGCAAATGCTACTGCTCTCTCATGCCCATTATTCTTCTGCTCAATATGCATAAACTGTCATCAGTAACAATGATAGAGTAGTCACGTGGAACAAATGGTTTCAACTCTACTGCCTCTGTAGTTCATTTCTTTATAATATGAACCGCTTCTTCACACTCGTTTGTCCACATGACTTTGGCATATTTTCCTCAGCAATCTTATAATCTGTTTGAAAAATAATCAACAAACTTTGCATAATACATAGACATATCCAAAAATGATCTAAGCTCATCTTTATTTTCTTCATTCAGAACGTCTTCCGTAGCTCTCACTAATTTTAATTTAAGTTTATGCACCAAATACTCTACCTCATCCACTGGAAATTTACATTTGTCAGATCCAATTGTCAAAAAAGTTTCATTCAAAATCTTTAATACTTTTTTACAGTCTCATCATGCTCATTCTTTTTCTTTACCCAAACCTAGATGTCATCCTGAAAAAAAAAATATTCACACCCCAAAGCAACTTCAGCATCACTCTCTCAAACACTGAGGGGCCGATTCCGATCTCGGCCGGTAGGGCTCCGAATCGGATTCGGCTTAACCGGATCCGATTCGGAGCCCTATTGCCCGACCGATTCGTACGCGCGTCCGGGCGAGCAAGTACGATGCGAAATCACCGACCGACTCGTCCGGGCGTCCCGACCGCTCCGACCGACTCGTTCCCGGGTCTAACCGCACCGACCGACTCGCTCGGACTCGACTCGCACCGCGCAATGGAGACGTTCCCCGGCCGGGTAAGTATGATGCGCGCCGCGAGCAGTCCGTCCGAGCCGCGCACTCCTGCTCAAAAGAGCAGTCGGAGCCGTACTTTGGGGGACCGTGTCGGACCCCCCTGTACGCGTACCCGCGCGAGTCGCACACAGGGGGGACCCATGGGTCCCCCCTACCTGTGCGTGTACGGCACGAGTCGCTTCGCCGCGTACACGCTGTAGGGGGCGCCCTTGTCCGCCTCGCACCCATTGAGTCAATGGGAGCCCGCGTACGCATTGTACGACAGGCTCCCATTGACTTCAATGGGAGTCCGACCGACTCGAGTCCGATGGCATACGTGCGCATCGTACTCGTTCGGTCGGGCTGCACGGGTCCGATTCGGTCGGAAATCTCTCCGGGTCCGACTCGGTCGGAGAGATTTCCGGCCCTAATCGGAATCGGCCCCTGAGAATTGAGAGGCCAGGCCAAACAGCATTAATAGAAACCCTTTATGATTCTTCCAGCATTATGAAAGGTATGATAGGCCTGGAAGTTGCTCTATATATGGGTATGCCTTTGAAAGAACTAGTGTTGTAAATACACTTGCTTCCTCTTTGGTCATTATTAAGTCATGCACATGTGGTAAGGGATGTCTGTCCATCCAAATACACTTATTAAGATCACTTAAAGTGATGCACATTCTTATCTTACCATTGAATTTAAGTGCTAGCATCACAGAACTGACCCATTTAGACACTCATACAGCTTCTCTGATGCTTTCACTGTATAACATTTCCAGATTCTTATGTAGCAACTATCTCAAGGACATTAGCACTGTTGTCACCTTGTGCCCACATGGAGTCATATAATCTTTTAAAATTATGCACCGTACTAAACCTTTCAAACATCCTAACTTTCTGCTAAAAAACAGGAAACTACTCCTTCCATTTGTTTATTTCATCGACACAAGCTAACAATACAATTGAGCAGGATTATTGGAAACAGTACTGTAGGAAAGTGCCCTTTTGTATGGTCACCATTGATCCATGGAAGCTGCGTGTACACGCGTGCGCGCACAGGGACTTTCCCAAGCACACACAGGGGCAGATCTACAAGGAAGTGCCGCAGCGTGGCAACGCAAGCCCTTTGGCTGCGCCACGCTGCGGAACTTCCGAAGCACAGGAATGCGACATATTTACAATAATATGTCGCATTCCTGTGCTCTCCCCTGCGCTGGCGCACAAACTGCTGCCATGCGCCGGCGCAGGCACCCTTGCACCATGGTGCAAGGATGCCTGCGTCATGGGGAGATTGTTTTTTTGCAGGAAGGGGCACCTTCCTGCACAAAAACAATCACTTCAGGCATTTTCCTCTTTCAATGCGTGCTGTAGAATGCTTTGAAAGAGGAAAAAACGAGGAGAAATGTAAACATTTCTCCTCGTTGCGCTACGCCTCTGCTGGGGAGGCGTAGCATTGACACGCATTTCCAGATTTACGATTCCTCGTAAATCTGGAAATGTGTCTCGTTCCATGGGTGTTGCGTGGGAACACCCACAGCAGCACCCATGGAACGCCCCTTCCACGCAAAGTGCTGCGTGTGAAGGGGCCATATTTACAAGGAGAGGAAAAGTCAAGCATGGTGGCTTTTCCTCTCCTTGTAAATATGGAGAAGTGGAATGCGCCTCCAGTACGTCACAAAAAGTGACATACTGGTGGCGCAGGGGGCTTGTAAATCTGCCCCACAGTCTTTCAAAGCGTGCATATCTCTGCTTCACAAGAGATTTAGGGGCCGATTCCGATCTCGGTCGGAGGCGCACCCAACACCATTCGGTCGGGAAAAAAGCCTTGCGAATGCCTGTTTCCCGACCGAGCCGCACATTATTCCGAACGAGCAAGTACGATGCGCACAACAGCATAGATTCCGACCCAGTCGTACTCACCTAATCCAGGTCCTGTTCCCCGACCGAGCCGGATCCGGAATCGTAGAATCGAGCCGCACGGAAGCAAAAATGCAGCCCCGTCCGGCCGGACAAGTACGATGCGCTTCCCGTACGCGCCGAACCCGTCGCTACGCACGGCACGTCAAAGCATCCGGGCGAGGCGCACATAAGCTCCGATTCGCGCCACAACACGATCCACGGCTACGAGACGAACACGCCAGCTACGAGGACGAGGCGAAGCAAAGAGAAAGACGAACGAGACGAACCAACCATGAATCCCTTCGTGCCGATCCTACCAATATTCTACCTCTATTACCGGAACAGGCACGGACGCGTACGGTGCAGAAGGTAAGTCAGACACCAACAACAAAAACAAACTACACGTACCCGACACATCACACACAGAGGGATGCAGAAATACCTACACCAGCAACAGCAGCACCATAGGGGCGGGATGGCCCTCACCAATGTCACACATACACATAGGGGCCTGTATGCCTACCACTACTGCCACCCCTACCCATGGGGTGCTGGATGCCTGTCACTACTACCACCCTTACCCAGGGGTGCCAGATGCCTACCACTACTACCACCCTTACCCAGGGGTGCCAGATGCCTACCACTACTACCACCTCTACCCATGGGGGCTGGATGCCTACCACTACTACCACCCTTACCCAGGGGGTGCCAGATGCCTACCACTACTACCACCCTTACCCAGGGGGTGCCAGATGCCTACCACTACTACCACCCTTACCCAGGGGGTGCCAGATGCCTGTCACTACTACCACCTCTACCCAGGGGGGCTGGATGCCTGTCACTACTACCACCTCTACCCATGGGGGCTGGATGCCTGTCACTACTACCACCTCTACCCATGGGGGCTGGATGCCTGTCACTACTACCACCCTTACCCAGGGGGTGCCAGATGCCTGTCACTACTACCACCTCTACCCATGGGGGGCTGGATGCCTGTCACTACTACCACCTCTACCCATGGGGGGCTGGATGCCTGTCACTACTACCACCTCTACCCATGGGGGGCTGGATGCCTGTCACTACTACCACCCTTACCCAGGGGTGCCAGATGCCTGTCACTACTACCACCTCTACCCATGGGGGGCTGGATGCCTGTCACTACTACCACCCTTACCCAGGGGTGCCAGATGCCTACCACTACTACCACCCTTACCCAGCGGGTACCAGATGCCTACCACTACTACCACCCTTACCCAGAGGGTGCCAGATGCCTACCACTACTACCACCTCTACCCATGGGGGACTGGATGCCTGTCACTACTACCACCCTTACCCAGGGGGTGCCAGATGCCTACCACTACTACCACCCTTACCCAGAGGGTGCCAGATGCCTACCACTACTACCACCTCTACCCATGGGGGGCTGGATGCCTACCACTACTACCACCCTTACCCAGGGGGTGCCAGATGCCTACCACTACTACCACCCTCACCCAGGGGTGCCAGATGCCTACCACTACTACCACCCTTACCCAGGGGGTGCCAGATGCCTGTCACTACTACCACCTCTACCCATTGGGGGCTGGATGCCTGTCACTACTACCACCTCTACCCATGGGGGGCTGGATGCCTACCACTACTACCACCCTTACCCAGGGGGTGCCAGATGCCTACCACTACTACCACCCTTACCCAGGGGGTGCCAGATGCCTACCACTACTACCACCTCTACCCATGGGGGGCTGCCTGCCTGTCACTACTACCACCCTTACCCAGGGGGTGCCAGATGCCTACCACTACTACCACCCTTACCCAGGGGTGCCAGATACCTACCACTACTACCACCCTTACCCAGGGGGTGCCAGATGCCTACCACTACTACCACCTCTACCCATGGGGGCTGTATGCCTGTCACTACTACCACCCTTACCCAGGGGGTGCCAGATGCCTGTCACTACTACCACCTCTACCCATGGGGGGCTGGATGCCTGTCACTACTACCACCCTTACCCAGGGGGTGCCAGATGCCTACCACTACTACCACCCTTACCCAGGGGGTGCCAGATACCTACCACTACTACCACCCTTACCCAGGGGGTGCCAGATGCCTACCACTACTACCACCTCTACCCATGGGGGGCTGGATGCCTGTCACTACTACCACCTCTACCCATGGGGGCTGGATGCCTACCACCAACACCACCCCCACTCATAGGATGGACAATGCATGACACAACCAGCACACCACAACCTAGGGAATGCAAGAAAAAGACATCCCCCAACACCATGACAAGCGTGTGTAGACTGTGTCAAATGCCTACAACACTGAACATGACTTTGAACATACAATGTGACCCCCTATCACATGTGCCACACATATATGTGTGTGGCCCCCACAATGCAAGCAGGCCATGACCATTGTGGCAATGGGGTCCAAAACCCCATCATCACAGTGACCAAAATGTAAGTGTGGGGTCCATAGCTGAAGCACATCTTGAACATTGTGGCAATGCGGTCCAAACCCCATCATCACAGTGAGCAAAATGTAAGTGTGGGGGCCCATAGCTGAAGCACATTCAGAACATTGTGGCAATGGGGTCTAAACCCCCATCATCACAGTGACCAAAAGGTAAGTGTGGGGTCCATAGCTGAAGCACATTTTGAACATTGTGGCAATGGGGTCCAAACCCCCATCATCACAGTGACCAAAAGGTAAGTGTGGGGGCCCATAGCTGAAGCACATTCAGAACATTGTGGCAATGGGGTCTAAACCCCCATCATCACAGTGACCAAAAGGTAAGTGTGGGGTCCATAGCTGAAGCACATCTTGAACATTGTGGCAATGGGGTCCAAACCCCCTTCATCACAGTGACCAAAATGTAAGTGTGGGGGCCCATAGCTGAAGCACATTCAGAACATTGTGGCAATGGGGTCTAAACCCCCAGCATCACAGTGACCAAAAGGTAAGTGTGGGGTCCATAGCTGAAGCACATTTTGAACATTGTGGCAATGGGGTCCAAACCCCCATCATCACAGTGAGCAAAATGTAAGTGTGGGAGGCCCATAGCTGAAGCACATTCAGAACATTGTGGCAATGGGGTCTAAACCCCATCATCACAATGACCAAAAGGTAAGTGTGGGGTCCATAGCTGAAGCACATTTTGAACATTGTGGCAATGGGGTCCAAACCCCCATCATCACAGTGACCAAAAGGTAAGTGTGGGGGCCCATAGCTGAAGCACATTCAGAACATTGTGGCAATGGGGTCTAAACCCCCATCATCACAGTGACCAAAAGGTAAGTGTGGGGTCCATAGCTGAAGCACATTTTGAACATTGTGGCAATGGGGTCCAAACCCCCATCATCACTGTGACCAAAATGCAAGTGTTGACAAAGAAAAAGCTGCAACTGCCAAACTGCATGGATGATTCCTGGTCACAGAACATAAAACACATCAGTGGCAAAGTAGTGCATGTGTCCCATTGCAACATAGATTGGGGGAGGCAAATACTGCAGTGCAAATAAGACATACCTTTGGCCATGTGCAGACAAACAACACCCATGGGGGCTGACACTGTCAACATTCATCAATGACACAATGACAGAAGTGACCATCAGAATGCAGACCCACATATTTGCACCAATGGGCACACAAATGCAGATACCCTGTGGAGACTGTAGATGTGAGGTGAACAGATACCATACCATGGCAGCAATGGGACACACAAACCATGATCATTGTGCTGACTGATGACCTAGGAGTCCCAGGGACAGCAGGGGAAACCCACCAAACAACATACAGCCAATGGCACACCAAAGATATGCCAATGCAGTGGTGCAGATGCACAAACACAAACAGGCAGACCCATACTGCACATCAAACACAACAGGTGAGGGGGGTGCCAGTGTCCCCAGGCAACCACACAACACATGAGGAGGCCTGAATACCAATTACACAGATGTGCATACAGTGCCACACAAAGATAACTCATGGATCCAAATCCCCTATGTGGGCAATCAGGCATTGTCAGATGAGAGGGAGCACAAATCACACATGTCACACAAGCATGTAGGAACAGCAACTGACACAGCAAGACACAGACACACCACAGCACTACCCCCAGGGCCCCCACAATGTGGTGACCCTGGGCTGCATTACAATCCCACTGTGATGACAAAGCTAAATGTTGTTCACACTGTGAACCACAGTCATGTGTCCTGAGCAACAAACTACCATCACACCTACACAAGCACAAATCAATCAGCACAGCCAGTAAGCCAAGGCCAACATGGAGGCAGGGGTCTAGCCGGGCAACAACTCTCATCTGCACACACTCAACACCACACACCTCGACCTCCAACAATGTGCAGCACTGAGGCACATATGCACTGGTGACATTGCACATGCACCCATGACAATCCCAGGGTGGTGGGTGGGAACCAAGGTGCAGAAACACATCACAGATGGCCACTCAACAAGACTCCTGAATGTCTGACACACTGCACACTACGTTGTACATGGACATGACGGCAATACCACACCAACCAATGGGATCCCAGCCACAGTCACACACCAATGAAGAAGTCAAGGACGCCCACAAAGAACACACATAGACAACTACCAACATTGCAGCCCGGACCCTGAGGAGTGCCAGCAGTCACACACACAACGTGTCACAATCACTGAAAGATAACACAAACTGGAAATCACATGACAGGTGTAAACAACAAGTGCCAAGGGGAATCCTGACTGCTGACCCATCTGCGTCTGCACACAAACTCAGCCCTGACAGCAAACACACCTATGGGTGACACCCTGATGACCAGTAATGTGCCATGCACCCACATCACAGAGAATCCAGGGAGAAGACTTGGGGGAACATAGGTCAACTCAGTAAGCATCACAAACAGGTACAACACTAGGGATCCCAGCATGCACAGCAAAATGGAAGTGAACACACAGACATGCTCATACAACACACACCTTGGGCGCAGGCAATGTCACAGGAGTACACACTGCCATGAGGGGACTCCACTCCTGTGTGAGGAAAGCTGTGCCATATGTTGCCTCAGTAGGGCTCCATCATGTCAGCTGAGCACTTGGTCACACAGTCAACAATTAGCACCAAATGAAGGCTCCCGTCACATCAGCCTGGTCATGGGAGTGCCAACGAAATCATCAGCACAGATCCAACACACTTGTATAGCAATGTTGCACTGACAACACAGATGGAGTCCTTCCCCATTGATGCCCAAACCTGCATGTCCAGTGGAGATGGCCACACGGTCAGGGAAGTAGACGAATTGAACAATGGCAGGCACAACAGATGTGCAGGGGTGGAAGCCACATATGTGAAATTGCTAATGTAAGTAGAAAATCCCATTGCCAAACATTGAACACATGACACCCTCAGATGCTGCTAAGGATGACATGGATACACCACAGGATAGGACACATTCCCCCTGGACCACATGTGTTCCTGCACAGTAACACTTCATTATCATGAGACCAAATATCACCATCACTGCAGCAAGGGCATGGTTAGCATCATCAACAACATGTACATCAGAAGCAAAAGCACTAGAGAACAGAAAGGTGCTTTATTCAGCATATGTGGGTCTAACAGTTGATGTCCAGCAAAAAATTAACAAAGGCCAATGGCCAGTCCAACATGAAAGTCAAAACAGGGTGACAGTGGCAGATGTCACCCTACGCATGCCTGCACTGAGGAAAGCCAGGGACAATCCCCTCGGAGGGGCATACGGGGGGGCAGGCCAGGCACCGCAGGGACAGGATCATGGCTCACCAGAAGGAGGCAGGAAGGGGTGGTGGGTGCTGGAGAGCCACTGACAACTGCAGTGGAGGTGTCTGACATGGTGTGTGCCGGCACAACTGGGGGGCATGACTCTGATGGTGTGGGTGCCGGCAAGACTGCAGGGGACCGTGCAGATGGAGTGGACAGGTTTCCCACTGCAGTGCCCAAGTCAGACAGGGTGGTAGTGGACTCCACTGCATTGCCTACCTCCAGGGGAGGAGAATGGGGATCAGGTAAGGTGGGCAGGACAGAGGGGAGGACACCGTCTCCACACCAGTGGCACAGACAAGCGCAGCGGGAGGTGTGGGGCCGGAAGAGCAAGTGGCAGGGGGAGAAGGCCTGATCCTTTTGGGGATGGTGTATCTGTGGGTGGGGGAACCTGGGGCAGGGTGTGGTGGGGGCACCTGTGGAGTGGGGGCCTGAGGGATGGAGGAAGGAGACTTGGTGCCTGAGCTGCAGGGCGGCGGCGGGGTCTTGCTCTTCTGGGTCCGGGAGGACTTGCGGATGGGGGCGTCAGTCGGTCTGCGCCTGGGGGAGGGTGTCCGGTGGCGAGGGGCACTCCGCTCCGTGTGGGTGGGCTTCCTCTTCCCCCTGAATGCTGTATCAGCTGGATCAGAGGGGAAGAGGCCGAGGTCACTGAGGAAGAGCCGCTGGGTCTTTGGGGTTGCAGGTGAGGCAACGGAGGGGGCTTTGGAGGGAGAGGCAACTGTGGACTGCGCAGTGCTCGTGGATGCGTGTGTGTGTGTGACTTTGCCCCATCCCCTGTGAGTGTGGTTTCAGTCCCCTGACTGTGCATGCGTGTGCGTCTTGTCTGTGGCGTGTGTGTGTGCTGCTCGTGTCTGTGCTGGTGTGTGCCTGTGCCGGTGTGTGTGTGCTTGGGACAGGTAAGGTGCTGCGGAGTGTGGATGGGGCAGAGACAGGAGGGGTGAGGGACTGTTGGAGGAGGGACACTGCTGCCGTCAGGGAGGAGTCTATGGACCTATTGCCCCTCTGTAAGGCAGACATGCCCGATGAGATGCCCTCCATGAACGACACCAGCTGAGTCAACAGAGTGGTGTGTGCATGGAGGACACTCAGCATCGCTGTCTGCCCTACATGGAGCTGGCAAAGGAGGTACACAGACTCCTCACTCAGGGCAGCAGGGGACACAGGGGCAGGGGGTGCGGTGCCTGGCCGGAAGGAGACACGATCCCGAACATGGGAGCCTCCACGGACCTCGGGAATGGGAGCCGATGGGAGGGCGGTGGTGGTGGTGGTGGCGGGGACAGCAACACTAGCTGGGGTGTGGTGGCTGCTGACACCCGCCTCCATAAGGGAGTCATCCTCCGAGCTGCTGTGGTCCTCATCTGAGGTGGATGGTGCTGAGGACTCCTCAGTGTGGCTCCCCTCGCCCTCCGTGCCACTGGGTCCCTCCGACCACTCCTCGGCTGTTGACCCAGTCTGGCTCTGCGGCTCCTCCTGGTCCATGGAGCTGTCCCCTCCTGTGGCCGTGGATGTATCTGCAAACAATAGGGAAACAGACAGACATCAGTCACCTGCACCGAACGCACACACCACAGTAAGTACAGCACAATACAGAGCAAGGCCTGGCATCCTTAGTTGAACATTGCTAAAATTGCCTAAACAGAATAGGAGAAGCCAATTGTCAGTCTGATCGTCAACCATGGCACTCACATCCCACCTGGCCTTGCACCCATCTGTCTGGCGTCCGTTGGCTGGCAATACCCCAGTGTGGACACATGCACCACCTACACAGTAGTTGGACGGTGCAGAGAACACGGTGAAGCATGTGAACATGCACACATCACAACTCATGCCACTGAGTCAGTACAGGTGCCCGGATGAAAGTGATGCCCAGAGTCAGATATATGAAATGCATGTGATGCATACCAGCGACAGACACCACGATGCACCCATGTGCTGATAGCCATTGCCACTATGGTGTGCATGTAGCACATGTCACTCCCCTGCAGGATCACTCATAGGAAGTCACATGCCATGGCACAGGCATGCCTGCTAACTCATACATCACTGTCTCCAGTCACATGGGCAGGGCAGCCACATAACAACAGTCTGCACTGTGTCACAATAGTAGGTCATGGGGAATGCAAGTCCTGGAGCTGAACAAGTGCACATGTACATCCCCCACACACCACATCATCTGAACCCTTATCTGTCCAGGTCATAATGATTGGACATATGGGTGACCTGTAACACAAGCCTCTGAACCTGAGCACCTCACAATCTGCTGTGAATGGGAAACAGCTGCATGGACCTCACATTCGCATACCCCAGTCTGCATGGTCAGGTGTTCAAACACCTATGTGTCACACAAGTATCGTCTCCTATGGTGACATCTCCGGTGGCATGCTGAGCCCCAACCGATAAACACCCCAGCAGTCCTGACATCGAAGCCACAGCACACTGACACAGAGGCTGACACCTGAGGGGACATATCACTGAGCACAACGTGTTAGCTGATACACGGGAGTGGGAGTACAGAGTGCATTGCATGGCCTGGAGTAGGCATGACTGTCCTGCCCCACATGAATGAGGGATGAACCCTGGACAGTAGGCAGCTGGCTAAGTATGTGTGACACACGTAATATACACACTCCTGGGGCCCAAACATAGTTCCCACCCGCAGCTTGGGTGTGTGCCAGTTACCCCAGGCACATGTGGTGGATCAGCTCAGCAATTGGACCACATATTAAAGTAACACGCAGATTACATGTCAGAACACAGGCATTGTGTAAGCAATGGACCCACCCATGATGCCCACCACAGTTAGGGGAACAGATGCTGTCCCCCACCTTGAGTCAAGCAAACTGCAAGGACACAGTACCCAAGTGACATAATTCCCTGACTGCAAGGGCCACACCTGGGTATCAGATGAGGAGTGGGCAGTGCACAATCGAGGGACATGGGTCCTGGACCACATGACTGATGTGCTGTGGAAGTTTAACCAGGCCAGAGGAGGGCACATAGCATGGCAGACAGAGTACACAATGCAGTCACGCCTGCTCCTGCTACTACGCAAGCGCCAGGAGGTGCTTTTAGCCCAGCTGAGTCTCCCGCTGCGCGGGACGCTTTGCAGAGCGGATTACAGACCGTGAGGGGAACGGCCACTGTAAATCCTTTTTTGCCGTGAGGGGAACGGCTTTCCTTTTCTGGTTCTCCGCTTCTGCCACACAGCCGTGAGGGGAATGGCTCGAAGGAACCACAACTCCCGGCAGGCAAAAGCTGCACGCCTGCTCCTGCTACTACGCAAGCGCCAGGAGGTGCTTTTAGCCCAGCTGAGTCTCCCGCTGCGCGGGACGCGCGCGGGCCGCGCCCGGGCAAAGCCCGGGCCAAGGGCGGGCCCGTCCTTGCCCGTCATAGCCTGGAAGAGGCTGGGCTGGGCCACCTCTCTTTCCCCTAGAGTAGCTCGTGAAAGTTCCCCTTAGAGCGTATAGGACGTCGATGAGCTTACCCTCACCAGGTACAGACGAAGTCGTATGTTTAATTTTTATCCTTCTTAACTGGAACTATTGCATTTTAACTCTCTCCCCAAGTGGTGTTGCTTTTTCGGTCTATCAGGACTTAATAGTGTTGGACAGTTCTACTTTGTCTGGACATATTTTATCTTGTACATTGTTGGCTTCTTTCTCTTTGTTGTATAAACCTATGATAGTTGTTAGGTTTTATTTTTCGCAGGTACAATAATAGTGCCGCATGTTGCTTGTTTACATTGCTTATTTTGCACAAATTGTGGGTTGCTTGAACTGCTGCTAGTTCTGTTTTTTCATAAGGACTGTATGTTTATTATACATATTGTATACACTGCTTATTTTGCACATTGAAATATTATTGGTACAAGTCCTAATCTCTGCTTTTCCCCCGGAACTGTATTATTACACCTATTATAAATTAGCTTATTTTATTAGGTGTTCGAATGTGTTCTTAATAGTGTTTTAACCGGGTTTTTTACTTCTTGGCATTTTATGAACCTGTAGTCTTGCCAAGTCCTACTAAGCGCCAATCCTTTTGCTGCTTTGTCCTTTCCCCTTGCTATACACCTTGTATTAGTCTTATCATTTTGGGAAATGAGCAAACGGAAAATGACCCCGGTAAGAGTGTGATTGGGACCCTGGACGCATTTTTCTCAAGAGCTGAATCAGTTCTTATACATGAAATTCAGCTTACGGAAAGGAGATTATCATTAGAGCCCCTGTCTTTAGAAGATAGAACTCCTATTAAATTGGCAGCTCCCATAGTAGAAGGGATCAGGAATGCCGATCCTTCTCGGCATACTCTTCCCTTCTCTCCGGAACTAATTCCAGTCTCGACGCAAATTTTACTTAGCCCTGGCATAGAGCTGATAACTACTTCCAGCCCAGTAAAAGCCAAGACAAGAGGCCAAAAGGCCAAATTAGGACAGCTTAATAGTAGTGACCCACAGGCAAGGAAAAGAAAAGGGAAGAATGGTGGGTCCTCGAAAAGTAGTAGATTAGCCCACAAGTTAGATAGCGGTATCGAGGCGTCTTCTTCTCCCTTAGCAACAAACAGTTCGAATGACTTACCTTTACTTATCCCTAATGCATGTACGTTGCCTGGGTCTTGTTCTATTAGAGATCATGAGGACCATTTTTGGGGGAAAATGGAAATGTTGTTGTCTTCTTCTCTTGATCCAATAAGGCAGAAAATTGGGGCTATCGAGGAAGTTTTATCCAAACTCAAGGGACAGACCGGTTGTAACTGTTTAACCTCGAAAGTTGAAAATTCTAACAGGATATGTGTTACACAGACTGCTAGGGATGCAGTAGTGGGAAATGCACTGCAGGGGGATGTTGAGGCGGTCATAGACCCAATGGAATCAAATAACGATAAAATTACCACTAGTAGTTGTGGTGGAGTGATTTCTCGTTATCCATCTAGGGTAGTGACGCCTAGATTGAAGGATATGACAGGGTTAGCACTCCAGGATTCTCAATCAACTTGTCTTCCTGTAATTAACCTCCCACCTGAATCTACCCCCTATGTTGTTGTTTTAGGGGATGTTCCACCGCTTGAAATAGGGGCTACAGAGGATTTTAATCAACTAAAAAACAAATTAACACATTGGTTTGCCCAAAATACAGCTACTGGTCTGAGTATTGCTAACAACATCATTATGGCACGTAGGGTGAGTTGGGTGGGGCCATCTGCTAAAGTGGGTATTAAAGATTGTATTATTGTGAATTTCAATAACCCTAATCTAGTGGCTAGAATCCTCCATAAGGGCGCTAACCGCAATCCCCCTCAGGTGCTATCAGAACTTTCCCCTTGGGTTTTTTTATAAGCCCAGGGTTTCCACATGTCCTATTGACTATAATGTAAGGACAAATACTGGACCAGGAAGGTTGCATAGTTCCGTACCAGCCGCACAGACAGTAGTTAGAATGCATCAACCACTCTTCCCGCAGGTTCAGCCGGCCACTACTCCTTTTTTGGAAGTACAAAACAGATTTTCTGCATTAAGTGGATTAGAAGATTGCGACTGACTATTGCCAATAGTAATACAGGAGCCAGGGGGTGGTCACAATGCAGTGCCCTCAGTTGATGCCGTGGGGAGGTCAAGTGTAGTGGCCTCTCGCAATTTTATTTCTTGGAATATTGCTGGGCTGGCAACTAAATTTCAAGATCCCTCTTTAGTCAATTTCTTAAAACAGTTTAAGATAATCTGTCTTCAAGAAACCTGGCTGGTTGAAAGTAATCTGTTTTTAGAAGGATACAAGGCTTATTTTGTCCCCGCTACCCCGTCTTCCAGTGGGAGAGCTAAAGGGGGCTTAGTCACATATGTATCTGTGGCCTTAGACAGCCAGATCCAGGTTGTTCCCATTCGGTGTGGAGGGATATTGGTGCTACTTTTTAACACTAGAGGCACCAGATGGGGACTGGTTAATTTTTATAACGCAGTATCCAGTCCCGTACGTGATTGTAATATAACTGCCTTATGCTCCTTTTTTAGACGTCCTAACAGATTCCCAGTTTCTGATTTTTTGGTCTCTGGGGATTTTAATGCTCACCCATGTGGTAACCCTGCGGTGTCCTGTTTATCTGAACTGGGATGCCAGCGAAGGAGTGGTTTCCATTTTGATCACCACACACAAGGGGAATTGATTAACAACATGATCCAGGAGTTCAACATGGTGTGTCTGATGGCTCTCGTGGCCCCAAACATTAAATTTTTAACTCCAACCTACAAAGGGGTTAGGACAGGATCTTTTATTGACTACATATTAATTTCCTCCCCCTTGCAGTTGTGGATCACAGGTTTCTCTATTGATGAGAGTATTTTTAGCGATCATAACCCGCTTTGTGCCCATATAGCCGGACCACTCATTAGTCATATCGAAGGAGTAGCCACAAGGGGCGTTATGACTCTGACTGACAATAAACGCAGATTGAAATGGACACAGATTGACCCAAAGTTGTTTTATGACAAGGTTAATAGGTTATGTGCCCCTGAACTCTTAACATGTCAAAATTTTTGTTCGGCCCCAGATTATCTGTTGGCAGCTTTTGTGACCTTAGTAGGGAAGATGGGAGACCTTTTAAGTGCGCCGACCGTGAGGGCTAGAAATCTTGGGCCTAAATGGTTTGACTCTGATTGTACTCGAGCAGCTGGTAAGTTGAAGGCAGCTCTTGCATCTATACCTAGAATACAATCAGTGGTCTGTAACTATCGTAGAGAATATAAGGCCGCTTTAGCAGGGCGCAAGACAAAACTAAAAGATGAAGCCTGGCGGGATCTTATCGAGGCAAGTGTATTGAAAAATAGTTCCAAATTTTGGCAAGTGGTGAATCGCCCAGCCATTGGTAGGGATAGGGACCCCGTTTTAGGAGCCTTTATTACAGAAGAGGACTGGGTGTCCCATTTTAAAATTATTTTTGATTGTCCCCCTGATTGTTGTGGCCCAGAGATAATAGATTTAAATGCTCCAGCTTTATCTTTTAGTATTGATGAGGTTATTGCAGGGATTGAAGGGCTCTCTGCTAAAAAGGCCCCTGGACCAGATGGGATTCCCCCAGATTTATTTAAATCTGACCCTTCTTTTGGGCCCCCATCTTGGTTAATGTTTTTAATGCTGCAGCAAAATTTGGATGCCCCTCTTCCTGGGCTATTTCCACTATAGTCCCCGTTTTTAAAAAGGGTGACCGGGGTAGCCCCCATTGTTATAGACCCATCTCCCTTTTAGATTCAACAGTTAAGGTGGTGGGTCGGATATTATTACAGCGGCTGCAAACCTGGGCAGAGGAAACCGAAATATTGTCAGATGTCCAATATGGTTTTTGCCCCGGTCGATCCACAATTGCCCAGTGTTTAAATATTCTTATGATTTTCAGTAAATATACTATAGCACGCTCGGGGTCCATATTTTGTGCCTTTATGGATCTGTCATCAGCTTTTGATCGTGTCAACAGAACTAAACTGTGGCAGATCCTGAGGCTAACAGGTGTGGATCCTAGCCTAGTGAACTTCCTGGTGGATCTCCATAATTCTACCCAGGCAAATGTTAGGTTCGCCCAGGATTTGCGTGTTACTGAGAATTTTGATATTAAAAGGGGCGTCCGTCAAGGTTGCATTTTAGCCCCTTTTTGTTTAATTATTATCTTAACGACTTGGAAAAGGAATTATTGGAAACCGGGGTTGATTACCCGTATGTTGGCCGTCGCGGCATCCCGATATTGCTTTATGCAGATGATGCCGTCCTTTTATCTAGAACAGAGGTTGGTTTACAATCTCTTTTAAAGGCTTTTGCGGGGTATATGGGTAAACGGGACCTGTCAATTAACAATTCCAAGTCCTATGTGCTGAGAATAGGTAAGCAACCTGTAAAGCCCTTTAAATTTGCAATTGACTCAATTGTGGTCCCTCTCACGAAAGTTTTCTCATATTTGGGGGTTCTTATTGATAACAAATTAAAATGGGGACCCCAAATTGAGAAGAAGAAGGGGAAGTGGTTCGGGCCAATGCGGCCATTTTTAAATTCTCATCAAGAATAGGGAAAAAACCAACTGGGGCCATGTTACAAGTTTATAAGGCTAAAAGTCTTTCCATTGCCACATATGGAAGCGAGATATGGGGATATACAGCTGCAGATTCTCTGCAAGTAGTGGAAAATAATTTTTAAAACGCCTACTGTGTGTCCCTCAAGGGACCTCCAATTTAGTAGTGCATGAAGAACTGGGGGTTCCCTATATTAGTGACATCCTTGCATTACGTCCACTGATTTTTTGGCTGAAATGTTGGTTAAATCCAGATCTGTCTTTTAACCATTTATTATTAAGAGAGTGTATGCTGTTAGAACAAGCCTCACGTATCCCTTGGCTAAATTATATTCAAAAGAGTTTTAAAGGGATAGGGCGTGGCGATCTGTATAGCAAGCCAGAATGCATAGTTAAGCAGGATGTCGAATCAAGCAGAATAGCTTTTACGAGTTTGTGGAGGATGGAAAGAGAAGCGAAGGAGTTGCTGAAACCCAGTGTACGCAATTTTATATTAACGAAAACCACCTTGTCAACTGAACCCTATCTTATGGGGTGTTTGTCTTCTCATGAGAAATATCTTTTAACAAGGTTTAGGATGAATCTATATCATCTCCTGTTGGTTAGACCAAAAGACCATAAGAGGGCAAGTGTGTTACCATCCTGCGGCTGCGACGGTGTGTCTCCGCAGGATTTGTTGCACTTCATGTTTGCTTGTAGATTTTATGAAGTTCCTCGTAGGACTTTTTTGGTCCCTTATTTAAAACGATTGAATTTTAGACAGGTTCGCCCCGCACTTCTGCACCTACAGATGTTGTCAACGGAGTCATTGTTTTTTACACTTGGCTATCTAAAAGCTTGTGTTAAATCGCGATCCTTTATGGATGTTTAACTTGTTATTTTATCAATGCATTTTTATTGTTCGAATGTACACTTCTATGTTTGCACTTATACAACGTGCATAATTTATACAAATGGGGGTTGCAGTTTTTAACATTTCTGTGGACTGTACATATGTATTTATTGCACATCGCACTTTACATCTTGAATTGCACTTGGGGAGTATGATTTTAATCTGACTTTTTTACCAGTTTAAGGAGATTTGACTTATATATTTCAATGTCTTTGTGTAACTTTTATGGTTTTGTTGTTAAAACCGAATAAAGTTTATTGATGATGATGATGATGTAGCACATGTCACTCCCCTGCAGGATCACTCATAGGAAGTCACATGCCATGGCACAGGCATGCCTGCTAACTCATACATCACTGTCTCCAGTCACATGGGCAGGGCAGCCACATAACAACAGTCTGCACTGTGTCACAATAGTAGGTCATGGGGAATGCAAGTCCTGGAGCTGAACAAGTGCACATGTACATCCCCCACACACCACATCATCTGAACCCTTATCTGTCCAGGTCATAATGATTGGACATATGGGTGACCTGTAACACAAGCCTCTGAACCTGAGCACCTCACAATCTGCTGTGAATGGGAAACAGCTGCATGGACCTCACATTCGCATACCCCAGTCTGCACGGTCAGGTGTTCAAACACCTATGTGTCACACAAGTATCGTCTCCTATGGTGACATCTCCGGTGGCATGCTGAGCCCCAACCGATAAACACCCCAGCAGTCCTGACATCGAAGCCACAGCACACTGACACAGAGGCTGACACCTGAGGGGACATATCACTGAGCACAACGTGTTAGCTGATACACGGGAGTGGGAGTACAGAGTGCATTGCATGGCCTGGAGTAGGCATGACTGTCCTGCCCCACATGAATGAGGGATGAACCCTGGACAGTAGGCAGCTGACTAAGTATGTGTGACACACGTAATATACACACTCCTGGGGCCCAAACATAGTTCCCACCCGCAGCTTGGGTGTGTGCCAGTTACCCCAGGCACATGTGGTGGATCAGCTCAGCAATTGGACCACATATTAAAGTAACACGCAGATTACATGTCAGAACACAGGCATTGTGTAAGCAATGGACCCACCCATGATGCCCACCACAGTTAGGGGAACAGATGCTGTCCCCCACCTTGAGTCAAGCAAACTGCAAGGACACAGTACCCAAGTGACATAATTCCCTGACTGCAAGGGCCACACCTGGGTATCAGATGAGGAGTGGGCAGTGCACAATCGAGGGACATGGGTCCTGGACCACATGACTGATGTGCTGTGGAAGTTTAACCAGGCCAGAGGAGGGCACATAGCATGGCAGACAGAGTACACAATGCAGTCATGGACTCACCCCCTCCGTGCTGCTCCCTGGCCTTCAGCTGCCCATCCAGATCAGGGAAGACCACCGCCAGGATCCTGAGCATGTGGGGGGTCAGGGTCCGGTGTCCGCCCCTCCTGCGAGGAAGCGACAGCTTCAGCTGGACCCGTGCGATCCTCCGGGTCCAGCCCCGAAGGTCCTGCCACCTCTTCTGGCAGTTGCGGATCCGGCGCTTGTAGTCCCCCACGGATCTCACTGCCCGGACGATGGTCAGCCATATCTTCTGCTTCTGGTGGGCATCAACCTGTGAGGATGACAAAGTGAGAATGCTATTACTACACATGCAACATATCCGTGCATTACACAGTTGTGTATACATGTCTCAATCACAGGGGCACATGATGTACACAGGCAGTGCAACGATGGCCATGGACAGTATGCCAGCAGTAACTACATGGTATCATTGCCTGGGAAGTAAAACCTTGTTTAAATGCCCTGTCACTGCACTATACCTGTCCAGTGCATGTAACTACACACTATGGGGGGTGACAACTACTCAGTGAGCCTGCTAGCCAGTGGCATGCAGACTGTTAGCCTTGCTAGTCAGACAACATGCACATTTAGGAAGGCAGTGGACAGAACACTCACCTGCTCCCCTGCTTTCCCATACAGCTTGCTGTACTGTGGAAGGATGCTGTCCAGCAGGGCCTGGTTCTCCTCAGTGCTGAAGGCTGGGGCTCTCTCCACAGTACGTGCCATTGCAGGGTCCAGAGGGTGCAGATACAGCAGCAGTGGTGGTGGCAGATGTCGTCCTGGAGCATGTAGTGCAGGCAAGTGAGCTCTCAGGGGAACAGCCAGCATTATATGTGTGCTGCAGAGGCAGTTACTGTCCCATGTGTCCAAAGTGATAGGTCCAAGTCGTTAGCATCTTCTGAATCTGGCCAATCCATGGAATTGCACCACTTACACACGCCCACAGCATCCTTCAAAAGTTCAACTTCATGACACCCATGAATTTGCACCATTGTTGTGGGTGACCAACTGAATTTCCTGCATCAGACTCGTTCAAAATTTGAAAACGCGTCCGTTGCCAGGCCAGGCCATAGCCAATGGGTGCACACCGATCGGTCCATTGCTGTTCAACGCGTACCCGGGATACAACGCGTACCCGCACACATTGAATGCAATGGGCCGGCCGGGCACACCGATCGGTCCATTGCTGTTCAACGCGTACCCGGGATACAACGCGTACCCGCACACATTGAATGCAATGGGCCGGCTGGGCACACCGATCGGTCCATTGCTGTTCAACGCGTACCCAGGATACAACGTGTACCCACACACATTGAATGCAATGGGCCGGCCGGGCACACCGATCGGTCCATTGCTGTTCAACGCGTACCCGGGATACAACGCGTACCCGCACACATTGAATGCAATGAGCCAGCCGGGCACACCGATCGTTCCATTGCTGTTCAACGCGTACCCAGGATACAACGCTGCGTACCGCGCACATTGAATACAATGGGCCGGCCGGGCACACCGATCGGTCCATTGCTGTTCAACGCGTACCCAGGATACAACGCGTACCGCACACATTGAATGCAATGGGCCGGCCGGGCACACCGATCGGTCCATTGCTGTTCAACGCGTACCCAGGATACAACGCGTACCACGCACATTGAATGCAATGGGCCGGCCGGGCACACCGATCGGTCCATTGCTGTTCAACGCGTACTCGGGATACAACGCGTACCCACACACATTGAATGCAATGGGCCGGCCGGGCACACCGATCGGTCCATTGCTGTTCAACGCGTACCTGGGATACAACGCGTACCCGCACACATTGAATGCAATGGGCCGGCCGGGCACACCGATCGGTCCATTGCTGTTCAACGCTGCATCCGGGAAACAACGTGTACCCACACATTGAATGCAATGGGCCGGCCGGGCACACCGATCGGTCCATTGCTGTTCAACGCGTACCCAGGCGCGTGCACTCGCACGCATTGAATGCAATGGGCCGGCCGGGCACACCGATCGGTCCATTGCTGTTCAACGCGTACCTAGGATACAACGCGTGCACCGCGACACATTGAATGCAATGGGCGGCCGGGCACACCGATCGGTCCATTGTTGTTCAACAGCGTACCCGGGATACAACGCGTACCCGCACACATTGAATGCAATGGGCGGCCGGGCACACCGATCGGTCCATTGCTGTTCAACGCGTACCCGGGATACAACGCGTACCCGCACACATTGAATGCAATGGGCCGGCTGGGCACACCGATCAGTCCATTGCTGTTCAACGCGTTCCCGGGATACAACGCGTACCCGCACACATTGAATGCAATGGGCCGGCCGGGCACACCGATCGGTCCATTGCTGTTCAACGCGTACCTAGGATACAACGCGTACCAGCACACATTGAATGCAATGGCCAATGTGTGCGCACCGATCGGTCCATTGCTGTCCAACGCGTATTGCGAATACAACGCGTACCAGCACACATTGAATGCAATGGCCAATGTGTGCGCACCGATCGGTCCATTGCTGTCCAACGCGTCCCTGTACATGTCACTGGCATATGTCACCATGCCTGTCACAGGTGAACATATGCCAGCCACATATACTTCCCAGGGAGTGAGGGGCACACCTACAACACCACAGCCTGTCCAAACTGTATCCTAAGGCATGTAAGGCTGCATTACCTATTCCGTGTATGGGGGTGAACATGTTGTTCTGTGGGTGTCACTTGGGGCAGCCACACCCAGGCTGTGCATGTGTTCATGGGGACAGTATCCTTGGTGTTTCGTGTACATGACCACTGTGATGTGCAACTGTTCATATCTGAGCATGTGGCATGGTCACATTTCACAGTGGTGTATGTGTATGTCATGTCACATGCCCCCTGAGTCCCATGTGGGATGGTATGTTTAACCCAGGCTGACCCATTGGCACAATAGTGATGGTCCTCCCCAGTCTGTGTGCATGTTGTGTTTACAATGTCTCTGATTTCATGTGCACAATGGGAGACAGTCTCCACATCCACGTTGTCTGTGCATGGACTTTTATGTTGTGCGTGTGTGTGTCACAGACGTCCATGTCTGTCCTGCAGAGGCAACAGGGACCACTACCTGTGGGGGTCATGGTTGTTTTGCTGTGGTGTATACATGATACGCCATGACATGCCAGTGTCCATGTGGCAATACAGGGTCCCTGGGAATCTACCTGTCGTTGGGCTGTGATGCCTGGGGCACATCTGTCCTCACATGTCACTGTGGGGTGTGTTTGTAACGTGGCAGCAGGAGATGGGAAAAGTGACACGTTCTCATGATACCCAATGGCACAACCTGGGACTTATTGATGCCACTTGTTGAACTGTGATGTTGGATGTTGGCCATGTATGTGCCATACATGTCCTTACGGAACTGCACACATCATGCACTTGTGCCTCATAATGATGTATCGTGTGATATTGAGTGTGTTCAATGGCACATATGTGGGGTGACTGACAATCTTTCTTTCTTCACCTATGCACTGCAGGGCACCAGCTGTCCATAGACCATTCCCTGACCTGGCAACGATGGTGGAACGTGACAGCATCCGAAGGTACCGCTTCACCAGGCAGCTGATTGATGATTTGGCAGTGCGCTTGGCACCAAACCTGCAACCTGGCCGGCCGTACCATTACCCTACAGCGCTGACCCCCAAGGTGAAGGTGATGGCAGCCCTACACTTCTTTGCCACCGGTACCTTTCAACACACTCTGGCGACTGCTGGTGGGATGTCACAGACCATGTTCAGCCGTGTGCTCCGCGATGTATTGGAGGCTATGTTGATATACCTGAACCAGTACATCTATTTCCCTAGACTCCAGCAACTGACTGGCGTGAAGAGTGACTTCTATGCCCTAGGGGAGGATGCCGCATGTCATTGGCTCCATTGATGGGACACATGTGGCTTTGGTACCACCACAGGCCCAGGAGCAGGCATACAGGAACCGCAAGCACTACCACTCGGTCAATGCACTGGTGGTCTGTCTTGCAGATATGACCATCACACACGTGTGTGCCCGGTCCTGCACACGATGCCTACGTGATGAGGAGTAGTCGCATCCCGAGGATGATGTCACAGATGCGGAACCAGCGTGCCTGGCTTGTTGGTGTGTACTGACTTTGTACCATTGTGTGTGTTCTGCAATGTAGTGTTCCACCCTCTTTTCCAACTCAGCTAATGTGCAATTGTCTGTATGTAGGTGACTCCGGATATCCCAACATGCCGTGGTTGCTGACGCCCCTCAGGAACCCTGTGACACCAGCCCAGATGCGCTACAATGAGGCACATGGTCGGACGAGGAGAGTTATTGAGCGGACATTTGGTCTCCTGAAGAGCCGCTTCCGCTGCCTGGACAAGACAGGAGGGTCCCTCCCATATGCCCCGGCAAAGGTGTGCAAGATTGTCATCGTCTGCTGCATGCTACACAACCTGGCAGTGCGGAAGGAGTTGCCTCTCATCCTGGATGACGATGACCAACGTCCGCCACCTGTGGAGGATCCTGGCCTGGACCACGATGCCAGTGATGATGATGATGATGATGATGGTGATGTCCGCACACAGCTCATCACCAACTTCTTCAGCTGAATGTAAGTATCCAAAGATGTCATGTAACTGATGTGAGTTTGCATGATATGTGTTGGTGGTGCTCTGGTGCTGTTTGAGTGTGTGCATGTGCTACATGACTGTATGCGTGTAGCGATGTGTCCTTACAGGTAGTCTGTACTCCCCAACAGTGTTGACATGCTAACTTGTTTCTGGGTGGGTATCTTGTGACATGTATTGGGCATGAGTATTGCAGTTCTGTCCTGTTCTTCAGTGCTTTTGACTGTGTGTCATTTCTGTCCTTCACAGGGTACTTTCAGAGTCGTTTGGTCAACTGTGATCCCCAACACCGTGATTCGACTTCCAGGGTGGTAGCTGTTGTGTCCCTACAGGTGATGTGCACCACACTCATGGACTTCCTTCCTTCTACACTTGTTGACTGTGTGCCCGTTGCCAGGTGGGATTACCTTGCATCTGTGGTGGTTACAACATGTTTCAAATGTGTAATAAACCTGTGCTTCACTTTGTGATGTGCGTTGTCTGTGGTCACACATCTGACTGACATTTGCTTACTGCACCAGTGGGCTAGTTAACACAGACTATGAATAGGTGTTGGGTCTGTGCAATGCAACGTATTTCCTGGCAACATCAGTGTAGGCGATGAGTCAGATGGCCATGGTGTGTATGTGTTGTGTAGCCCTGGTGGTGTGCCTCCCTCATATGTGTGACGTCGCCATGACTCACATGCCGGTGTTGTACTTGCTGTAGCAGTTAGCATGCACAGTGTCATTTCCCAGATCATCATCGCCACTTCAGAGACAACGTAGGAATCACAACAGAGGCAAGTATGGTGTATTAGTGAGTTTATTGACATACATGTGTGAGTATACTCATCTGAGACATTGGTCCAACTTGAGCTCCCCATGTCATGTGGGAGAGTTGTGTTGCAGTCAACAGGGTGAACAGTTTGCGCACAAAGGTGATTATCCAGAACAGGTTTTGGCTTCCTGGGGGTTGCACATGGCCATCGGCCTCTCACTTGCCCCTCCTCGGACGGCCCCTCTTCTTTGGGGGGGACCCTCAAGTGCAGGCTGCTGCGGTGCAGGGGACTCTCCGCCAGAGTCATCCTCCCTCCCTGTGGCAGTTGCAGTTGTTTCAGCAGCAGATGTTGTGGGCACACAGGGAGGTGTTGACTGGTTGCTGCTCATCTGGCGGAGGCATTGTAATATGTCCCTATGCACCACGTCATCTCTTGCAGTGTGTGTCACTTGGACTCCACGCGGGACATGTGTGAGTCCAAGCGGGCATGATGGGCAGCCTGCTGCTGTTTAATGTCCCTGAGGAGCCCCACTACCTGGCTGAGCTCTCCGGTGCTGGACTGGTACGCATCGGCTATGCGTGCCAGTTGTGGGTCATCATGCAGTCCAGACCCCTCTGCGATCAGTGACCTGTGTCTCCCACCCCTCCCACCACCCCTGGCGACACGTGCAGTACCTGAGGTGGCACGCACAGGTGACCCTGGGCCCCCTTGGGGGTTGTTGGTGGTGTTGGTGTCCATGGCCCCACGTTGGTCCAGGGTCCCTGTGCTGGTGGTGGTGGTGCTCCTTGGTCTTTCCATGTCGGCAAGGGTGGTATGTGTGTTGACAGTCGTTGGAGGGGTGGGTGCAGGGGGTGCAGCTGGTGGTCCTGCTGGTGTTGCATGATGACTTGCTCCGGAGGTGCCAGGTTGGTCTTCTTCATCCGAGGAGGGCAGAGGCTGTTCCACACCAGTGAGCTCCGTATCCTCTTGAGCCTGGGACGGGGACTCCTCAGCGTCTGCTGCTGTGTCCCCATCATCACCTGTTTTTGGGAGACACACACAATGTATGTTATGTTTCAGCAGGCATCAATGGTTGACACACCTGACAGTTGTGACTGTGCCTCTGGATGCGGGCCTGTACATTGCATTGTCCGAAGTTGTCACAGTCAGGGGTTGATATTGGTGTAGCACATTGTCCTGCATTATTTGGGCATTTCCATGTGAATGTTGGGGTGTGTACATGGTCTGCATTGGTTGTATTTGGTTGACATCCAGCCCTCCTTCCCACCCAGCCAGATATCCCACCATGGAACGTGCTTCCATTGCAGGGAGTGCAAGTTGTCTTTCAGGATGTCAGTCAGTGGTGTCCTGCTGTTGGTTGGTGCACAGTTGCCAGCAGGGCCTTGTGCTCCCCACAGCAGTAGCCAGTGTCAGCCATCTTGTCAGTTGTTTTCCACTCACTGTGATGTGGGCATGGTTCTTGATGGTGTTGATGTGCGCATTGTGAGGGTGAGCAATATCTGTGAGTACCACTCCCATCATGCTATTGCCTCCACCCCCCTTCCCAGCATGCCCATACTTCCTTCCTTTTGAGTGTACTTCACTGTGTGTGGGTGAGACAGCAATGGCAAGATGGCTGACAGTGGTGTCCTGCTGTTGGTTGTTGGCCAGTTCCCAGCTTGGCCTTGTGCTCCCCACAACAGAGCACCAGTGTCAGACATCTTTGAAGTGGCTTTTGACTCCCTGTGAGGTGTGCATGCTTGGGTGTGTTCTTGCTGGGCCATGTGTGTGGGGGATGTTGGGCTGTGACTACCACTCCCATCATGCTTTTGCCTCCACCCCCCTTCCCAGCATGCCCATGCTTCCTTCCTTTTGACTCTGCTTCCCTGTGGGGTTGTGTGCCTGTGCTGACAAGATGGCTGACAGTGTTATCCTGGGGTTTGTTTTGCTACAAGTCCCATGTGTGTCCCTGTGCTTCACACTGCATGACCCAGGGTTGTGGTTCTTTGTGGGATATTTGATTGGTGTGTGAGGCAATGCTTTCTCCCAGGTGAGTTGTGTGTAGTTTGTGTTAGGGGTGTGGGTGGGTGGAGCTGCTGGTGACTATGGTCAGTGCTGTGAGTCCTCCTTCCCACCCAGCCAGATATCCCACCATGGAACGTGCTTCCATTGCAGGGAGTGCAAGTTGTCTTTCAGGATGTCAGTCAGTGGTGTCCTGCTGTTGGTTGGTGCACAGTTGCCAGCAGGGCCTTGTGCTCCCACAACAGTAGCCAGTGTCAGCCATCTTGTCAGTTGTTTTCCACTCCTTGTGATGTGTGCATGGTTCAGGGTGGTGTTGATGGGCCAATTGTGAGGCTGACCAATATCTGTGACTACCACTCCCATCATGCTATTGCCTCCACCCCCTTCCCAGCATGCCCATACTTCCTTCCTTTTGAGTGTACTTCACTGTGTGTGGGTGTGACAGCAATGGCAAGATGGCTGACAGTGGTGTCCTGCTGTTGGTTGTTGTCCAGTTCCCAGCATGGCCTTGTGCTCCCCACCACAGAGCACCAGTGTCAGACATCTTTGATGGGGCTTTCCACTCTCTGTGAGGTGTGCATGCTTCAGTGTGAGCTTGCTGGGCCATGTGTGGGGGGGATGTTGAGCTGTGACTACCACTCCCATCATGCTGTTGCCTCCACCCCACTTCCCAGCATGCCCATAATTCCTTCCTTTTGAGTGTACTTCACTGTGTGTGGGTGTGACAGCAATGGCAAAATGGCTGACAGTGGTGTCCTGCTGTTGGTTGTTGGCCAGTTCCCAGCATGGCCTTGTGCTCCCCACAACAGAGCACCAGTGTCAGACATCTTTGAAGTGGCTTTTGACTCCCTGTGAGGTGTGCATGCTTGGGTATGTTCTTGCTGGGCCATGTGTGTGGAGGATGTTGGGCTGTGACTACCACTCCCATCATGCTTTTGCCTCCACCCCCCTTCCCAGCATGCCCATGCTTCCTTCCTTTTGACTCTGCTTCCCTGTGGGGTTGTGTGCCTGTGCTGACAAGATGGCTGACAATGTTATCCTGGGGTTTGTTTTGCTACAAGTCCCATGTGTGTCCCTGTGCTTCACACTGCATGACCCAGGGTTGTGGTTCTTTGTGGGATATTTGATTGGTGTGTGAGGCAATGCTTTCTCCCAGGTGAGTTGTGTGTAGTTTGTGTTAGGGGGTGTGTGGGTGGAGCTGCTGGTGACTATGGTCAGTGCTGTGAGTCCTCCTTCCCACCCAGCCAGATATCCCACCATGGAACGTGCTTCCATTGCAGGGAGTGCAAGTTGTCTTTCAGGATGTCAGTCAGTGGTGTCCTGCTGTTGGTTGGTGCACAGTTGCCAGCAGGTTTTGTGCTCCCCACAGCAGTAGCCAGTGTCAGCCATCTTGTCAGTTGTTTTGCACTGCCTGTGATGTGTGCATGGTTCATGGTGGTGTTGATGTGCGCATTGTGAGGGTGGGCAATTTCTGTGACTACGACTCCCATGATACTATTGGCTACACTGACTTGCCCAGCATACACAGTATTCCTTCCTTTCAGTGAGCTTCCCTGTGAGGTGGTGTTGTGGTGGTGGCTACATGTCTGACTGTGTTTGTTGGTTATATTTGTGCCACTGCCTAGCTCTATTTGTTGTTAGGTTTGTACATGTGATGACACAGTTACATTTCACTATGAGCTGGCATGTATTGTGTTTATCTGGCTGACATACACATTTTGGGATGATCTGTTTTGGTTGGTGTGTATTTGCTAAGGGTGCATGGTTTGATTCTCCCCTTGACAGTGATGTGTGTGTATTGTGGCACAATATTGTGTACATTTGTTGTGTACTCACCAGGCTCTGGGATGTTTTCTAGTCCATAGACGCTCACTGCTGGTAGGATGGCCCGCACCTTCTCCTCCCAGGGCCTGAGGTATAGTGGTTTGGCAGGAGGGCCACTGCCGGTGTGTTGGCTCAAGATGTAGTCCTTCTTCAACAGGTCCTTGACCCTCCTGCGCACGTCATACCACCTGTTCTGGATGTCTCCCTTTGTGCGCAAACATGGTGATTGTGCGTTCACCCTGTCGACGATCCTCTCCCACATCTTGGTTTTCTGCGCCATGGGTGTCTGTTGGACCAATGTGCCAAACAGCTGTGGCTCTACCCTGAGGATCTCATCTACCAGGACTTCCAATTCACTATCTAGGAACTTGTGATTCTTCTTTGGGGGCATGGTGTTGGGTGGTGCTGGTGTGTGATGTGTGTGTTGGTGTGCAAGTGAGGGTGTGTGAGTGTGTGTTTTGCTGGGTGTATGTGAGGGTGCTATTTGTTGTGGTGCTGCTGGTGTGTGGCTTGTGTGATGGATGAGCTGTGAGTGTGTGTGTGTGGTTGCTGTCTGTTGGTGTTGAGTGCTGGCAGGTAATTTGAATTTGCAAGGGATCATGGTAGGGATTAGTGTCCTTTATATGGGTGGAGTTGTGGGTGTGTCTTTGTTCCCTGTTTCCCCCCCCCAGTATTTATTTGCTTAGTGATAGCTTGTTTGGCCTTTTTTTGTGGTTTTTTTCCCTTGGTTCTTTTTGTGCATGTTGGAGACGTTCTTGTGACCGAGTCGGACCCTCCAGTTGTCTCGTGCGAGCCTCTCCGATTCGTTCACGCTGAGTTTGTGCTGTTTTCTGTGCTGCGTACGCGTCGGTCGCGGGGTTTTGCGTTGCTTCGGCTCGCAGTTTTGAATGCGTGTCGGTCGTGCGGCTTGGGCTCTGTGCGACTCGGTCGTGTTTTCCACGAGTTTCATCGTACTTGGCGGGTCAGAGTTCGCGGGTACGTTTCGTTCGGGATTCTTCCTGGTGCGTGTCGGTCGGTTCGATTCGCGTGCTTTTCCGGCCGGATGGCTGTTTTCCGCGCGGCTCGGTCGTTCGGCTTGTGTTCCGTACGAGTCGGTCGGATTTAGCACGCTTTTCATCGTACTTTGCGGGTCGGGCTGCACGGGTACGTGTCGGTCGGTATTTATTCCGGCTCCGAGTCGGTCGGTATGTTTTCCGGCCGGGATCGGAATCGACCCCTTAGACTGTTCACCAGCAACGGCCTTTAAAATGGGAGCGCCGTGAAAAGTATGGTCTTTTTCTTAATGGTGAAGTGCAGCGTGCATCTACAACACAGGAGGAGCAGCAGTTTTGCATTTTCAGAGGGGGGCCTGTAGAATGGCATAGAGTCTGGAGTAGGCGGCAATTATACACGGTGCTTTCGCTTTTCATGTTGGAGGGGTGGGGGGCCTGCATACATTCACCAGAAATGTTTATTTTCATTTCATAACAGCTCACGCATGTTACAAGAAACAATTAATTTTTGTTTCATGTTGGTTTATATGCTTGCAAGCTCTTGTTGAACTACAGTTGTTCGCACTGTAGACTCGGAGCTGCTTTGCACGTGCATTTTTAGAACATGCACTGTAAACATGCCAGTCCTTATAGCGCAGGCCACGTTTTCTCTCTCCCCGTGAACCCCTCACCACATCCCCCACCGGCTATACATTCAGGTATGGAATGGCCCCTGTTCCTGGTCGAGGTTGCTAAAATCAAATTACTGGGTTTTAGGATCAGACTGGGAGCTGGGTAAATATTGCTGTTTTTTACTGCTTTTGAATTTTTTTTTGTTTCAAATGATAACATAGGATGGATATCTCTGATTTTTATGGCATTGTTCTGTTGCTGTACGGCTTTAGCACTTGGTGCAGTCATACCTGGCACTGACCTTGTGGGGTGGGGGATGCTGTGTTCAAAATAACTCTTCGTTTTAAAAGCAGGTGCTACAGATTTGCTTGGGTGTCCAGCAGTGGTCATGCAACAATAAAATTGTCAAGATAACTCTGTTGATTAATACTCCTGCTGGAGAGAGAGCGAAGTTTTGTCTAGTGGCAGTTTCAGCTCTCCTAAAGTAGAGCAAAGGGTTAATGTGCTTGCTATAAAGACATGTAACATGCAGATCACAGTACTGAGTGTGAGTGAACAATGAGTAGATCTATAAAAAATGAAATGGATATGAGATAATGCTCAATACTTTTTCACTGAGTATCCTGTTTGTTCTTTATCACATATGAAAGCATTTTAGATACTTGCATTCAGAAAGAGCGCTGTACAAAAAAAGTCTTGTGTTTGTTTAATAGCCTATAAGGTTTGCCAAGTAAATGTGGAGGAGGGATGGCATAGATATCCAAGTTGTCGATATCACTTCTGTCCCATCACCGTCACTGTCGGGCACTCTACTTTTCCACAGGAGCTATGAAATATGAGGCTGTCCTATAAGACTCCTAGCATAGATTCTACTGCTATACATCTGTGGGCTTCCTTCTCTTCCTTTTACACAATCTTATCACACACATGAATCACTAGGCTAAACCTGTGCACAATGGACTTGAAGAAGCACATGGCATAATGCAGCATCACAAGTTTAATGTTTTGCCAGGTCCACTGAAATCATGCGATTCTGCGGCCACTGCTTTTTTTGTGTGCATAATTATGGCTTTGCCACATAATCCATCATCTGCCATATAATCTGCAGATTTTAATCAAAAAAAGAATTGTTTCTAGCTTGAACAAATCAAAAGTTACTAATAACATTGTGACATATGTTTGCGTGCATCAAAGGCCCTTTGCAAAGGTTAGCTGGTCATCTTTCAGTCGCTTATTTCTGTACTTGGTTGGTAAACGGGTACTAATGAGGTGAAATCAATGCCAAGACAGGATTACCATGTGTAAAACAAAAAAGATAAAATAATGAAGCAACACTAGAATAAATGTGCTGTAGTGTGCCATATAAATTGGCTATTTTTGCCACATAATTTTGTCAACCCTGCTACATAATTTGGTGCTTTCCCCTACTGCATAATTCTATTGCCCCTGGGTATTGTTGTTCAGCTTTTGTACAGCACACAATGTGCAATTACTATAATTCCATTGAATATATAGACACTGACAAACGTTCTTTCACTCCCCTTCTCCTACAGTCTTGCTAATCATACACAAACTTTCAGGCCATAAACTCTGCTGCGCTCTCTCTATCTCCTCTATGCCTCCCAATCACTCCAACTCACAAGCCATTCAGGTTCAGAACAGACCTTTGTAGGAGGAAGCTAAACATTTAGAAAAACATTAAAAAAATGAATTAGCAAAGAGGCTAGCAGCAAACGGCAGATCAATTGTCTTTTTTGCTTTTTTAGGTCTGGTGTTATCCAAGACCATTTGATTTTACGAAAGTTATGTGTGTTAAATAGTTATAGGGCTTTTCAATCAGGCGTCCTCCATTAGTATGTTGTTGTGTCATTCACATTTTCCTTCCACCCGTTCCAGCATGTATCATGGGGCGATGAGTCAGTTCTCTTCAGCCATTGGCTGACTTCACTGTAAGTTACAATATGATGCCTTTTAAGAAGGAGTACAGCCACACAAAAAGTAATTCTTTTCAGAGCCAGGAACTAGTAATGTGTTATTTGCAGACCACGAATTATTTCAGCGTTTAACCAGTTGTTTAACTTTTTTAGATTGATGAGGGCACACCAGCTTGCCCCAAAAAGTATTTTTGCAAAACCAAAACAGAAAAAAAACCTGAATTTCCAAAGTCAAAAGGCAACGGCTAGCACCAGGCCGCTTGGCCTTGCTAATGCTTTTTTATTTTTGTAGCACAAAGATCCCTGCTCCACCAAATTGTGTGATCCAATGAAAATACTTTATTTCACTGCACCTGCATTTTGATCATTGTTACGAGACCACCTACAAACACATGAGTACAATATGTGCACTATACAGAAACCTTGGTGTTTTTGATTTAATAGTCTATACTATTTCTCCAGCTATAGCACAAATCAAGCCACCAACTACTGTATACATGATAATGGGCTTGCCTCTTAGTTCAGTAGCATTCATTGTTATTAAGATGGGGCCAGGAATGTAAGGTGAAACATTTCTGTGTGTTAAGGAAATACTTTCTTGAATTTTGGATGAACCTAATCCTACTCTAAAATGTTTGTTGAATGATTTAGAGCTAGAGCCAATCGCTGCCTCTGCTCTACTCATTAATTACGTGGCTTGTCCACCTCTACTCTGAGGTATTCCTTCTCCTGTATTGCTATATTCTGGGGTCAGCGCATTAAAAAATGCTGAAATGGGGATGGTCAGGGTAATTGAGTATTTCTTATGTTGCTCTTTTGTCAGCCTTCCACATTACTTTGTGGTTTTATACAGGCCCAATGTGATGCATCTGTCTGTCACAAAAGCAGACATACAAGCTGCTAAATGTACACAAGAACTACATTTTATCTTTCCTTTCTCAGGTTTGCTGAGTGCTATTGACATATACCATCCGCCGTTCTTGAATGTCAAACCAATAACATGTTTTGTATTGTGTGGCTTGTCAGCCACATTCCAACATTCCAGTCCTCAAGTGCAGACTATGAACGAGGATTCAGTCTCTTGAACACTATCAAGTCTAAATCAAGAACTAGACTGGTGGAGAATCACTTGGTTATGCTGATGAGGACAAAGGCCTATCTCTTCAATGGCAAAGTTGACCTTGATAGAGTTTATCAGCACTGGAAGAATGGCAAGGACCAGCAAGAGAAGCAAATGTGTCACACATCTAGTGATGGCACTTGACTTGTCTGAGCCACCCTTTCCCACACATGGGCACATCTCACACACTTCCTCTTAGCAAAGGCATTAATCATTAAGTTGTACATCAAAATGTAACTGTGCTATGTAATTGTCAACTTGCAAAATATATATTCTCTTATATAGTCTTCCAGCAATCCCCCTCCAAAAATGATCAGTGCTCCAATGAAGAATATTCAGTAGAATCTTATAATGGGGCCCCCTTCTGAGTCCTGATCTTTTCTAAGCCTAGGGTATAGGTGCAACTAGAATAAACAATTAACGTCATGATGATCTGTCTCCACACTGCAAAACTGTCTCAAGACCCTGTTAATTAGAGCTATATGTGTGAAATGCACTTGTTCTCGATCTCATTATAAATAAATGTTTTGAGCAGTAATTGCCACAGATTTATATGCTTGTGTGCTGCGCTTGCATGCTTGGCGCACGCAGCTGTGGCTGCAGTGCACAGAGATCTTGCACTGCCACACACAGAAGAAAAAAATTAGAGGGAAAATTGATGGTCGCCACCCCCCCCATATTTTGCACCAATGCTGATGGTTCTGACTCTCAAAGTGCCCTGGAGCCTGCTGCCCAGGCCCCAGTGCCAGTGCTCTCTCCCTAAAATTGTTATGTGTAAATTGGCATCCCCAATTGAGAAGGACTTTACCCCCTTATAAGTTCCTAGTATATGGTACCAGTGGTACCCAGGGCATGGGTGGTAAAGGGGTCCCCAGGGCTTGCAGCACTTTTTGTGCCACCCTGAGTGACCCAGGTAAAGTAGTGACAGCAGGCCTGCCATTACAGACTGCAGGAACAGTGAAAACTGCTCCATTTCGACTTTGCCCTCACCATGTGTGGCAAAATCAATGCACTACTTTTAATATATTTCAGTCACCCCTAAGGTAGGCTTCCTGAGCCCAGGAGACAAGGTGCCTTATATTAAAGGTGTGGACATGTAAGTGCAAGCTTATGTGTCCCTATAGTGCCCTTTACCATTAAAGTACACTATAAGTGGTAGATGGTCCATAGATTAACATGGGCTGGCACCCGAGCAAACCCGAGGTTGGCAGCTCCATTATGGTACCGCCTAAATATGTCATGTTTGGTATCAAACAATGTGCCTTCTCACCCCTGACACAAATCTCTTGTCGAGGGCAAAGGGACATCCATCCAGGTGGCTACCTTAGAGGTTGCCCACCTGGTTGCCCAGGTTCCCTGTGCTCTGGCTGGCAGCCCGAGTTTGCTGCCACCAAGACAGGATTCTGACCTTATGCCAGGCAGTGTGAACACTTCCAGGAGTCCAGAACAAAGGCCTGAGCAGGGAGGAGATCCCACCTCCTTCCCCTGAGGATAGCTAGTGAAGTGGCACATCGAGGCGGTGAGCTTCAAAGGCTACACCGCCTCTGATATGCATCAGGGCTTCCTCCCAAAGGAGAAAACAGCCCTCCGCCTGTCCCAGGCACATTTGATCCTGGGCAGGCAGGGAATTGGGTATGCAGGAGGTGTACACCCCCAGAAGGCTAGCCACACCTCTAGGGTCGACTGTCTGGTCTGTACAGCTAAGGAAGACTTCTGACATTTTTAAAAGTGATAGAAATAGTGGGTTCTGGGTAAAAAAAAGTGACCTACACCCCCGGATGTGGTCCCCTCAGGGGCAGACTAGCTGCAGGAACTAGCAGTTAATTGGCAACTTGCTCCCACATCCCTAACTCCCCATAATCTAAGATTTAGGGGACCCCCGACACCAAAACCTCAGTTCTGAATCAACCTGCATCAAAGAGGACAAAGACAACAGGACTTGCACAAACCAAAAGAGGGATACTCTGCAGCTATAGCAATGCTCATGGAACTGCCTGATCGAGACTCGTCCTGGGCTAACTCTCTGTTCCCCCAGATAGAGGGACCCCTGTGAGAGGCGGAAGCACCCTCAGACTCCCGGGGACTAGTGGCACTATTCCTCTGCAAACAGCAGGTAAAACAGTGCTCACGGTCCAAATAATCGCTGGCCATCGGGCCCTCCGAGGGAGCTCCCAAATTCAGATGGTCTAGTGCATTGTGGGAACTGTAGTCCTGCCTTCCACAAAGTTACAGGCAGCTACCATGATCCCCAGGATGATCCCCAGGATCACCAGATGTCGAAGTACCTTTCTACCAAGTTTACCACTGCCAAGGCTTGTTGGTCGCCTGTCCGGCAACCAACACCTGCACTCAATGCTGTACCTAGAGGGAACTCCATCTGACCTTCAATCAATGTCAGCAACCACCGCATTGTTGGGTTTTGCATCTTGTTCCCCGCATCACCGTCTAAGCAGTAAAAAGCAGCCTCCCCACTGCTCCCGTTCAGCACCAGGGACAGCCAGGACAACTCTGCACCAGGGCTCCACGGGCCAGGTAAAATTTAACTGACTGTCGTGGCTTCGTCCTTGGACCATCATCACCTTAACCTTCCTTGGGTTCCACGCAACTCGACCTGCAAGTGGCCAATTGTCACTAACACTTTTTCCCATTAATCGCAATTCAAAAGTTCTGCACTATTGAATTGTGATTTATTTTTTCTTCTAAAATCCATAACTCTGGTTATATGTATCTGATCACATTTGTTTTGGTGTCTAAATTAAGATAAAAATACACTTAAATTTTATAAATTGGAGTTGGATTTCTATCGGGTCACATCAATTACTTATCGTCCATGTTGGCACTCTGAAATGCTTAATACGCTCTTCTAGTAAAGTCTGACTGCTTTTTGCCATTCTACCAGGACTGAGCTAAGGATTTTTTATTGTGAATCCAAGGACCATCTTAGGGTTCTGTGAGAGGATTGCATGGTGAAGCCTAACCAGCATCACCACATAATACTTCCCCAACCTGCAAGAACAATTTCCAGTGGTTTTTGTTTTCACTATTCCTCCAACCCTTTTCCTGTTTCTATCACATATGTCTTAACTACAGCTTCTCTTTGCTTTTATTGGATCTTCGACTCAAAGTAACCTAATACAAGTAATTTAACTGCACAGCATTCCACTGACTTTTAATTTTATGCCAATAATTCTCTGGTACGTTTCTCCTTCAATCACAGTATAAGGGAAGCAAGAATTAGCCCATATATTTACTTCCACATCTTTTATCATGATTGCCTCAATTTGGTGGATTGTATTCTTTTACTACTCAGGTTTTCACATACAACTACAACACAACATCATTGCCACTGTTCCCTTTAAGGGGCGCGCTGGGGAGGCCGCTCAAGCTTTAATAATTCAACACGTGGGAGGCTTCAGGAATGCATAACATAGGGGTCCTCTTTCCGACCAGCAGAAGACCTCTTTGTACAAAGCTGGTGGGAGGCATTAGATACAAATAAGAGACCTAGACAGCATACGCATGGAAGGCTAGCTTTTGTGTGTTTTTAACAATGCTAGCACTCATATTGCTAGTATCTGTTTGCAGGCTCAACTGAGTGTCACTGTGAACTCCTTTACACTAGGAATCTGCTGCTACAAAGGACAAGTGCTGTGCTGTGCTGCTTAAATACGTTAATGAATTTAACAAATAATGCATGCGTTAAAGTCTTCTCATCCATTAGACATGACTCTCATTGAAAGCTTATAACATGCGAGCAAACCCTGCAGCCAACAGACCAATGCTTTAATTGCAATTGCCTTCACTGTTATATTCAGCCTATCCTGAAATCGTTTAGTCAATAAAGCCAGGGAAGGCATTGCATTATCCTACGTCTTCATACTTGCTGTGTACTTTAAAAAAATTTTTTTTTTAGAAATAGTGATTGTGTTAGATTGGCCTAATTTTTGGTACACAGTTTTTCTTACGCACAGTTTAATAACATAAGGGGAAGGGGAGGAGGAGATCTACGTAACTGATATGATCAAGAAACTCGGGCTCAAATCCTGGCTTCCTTACTTGCTCTAATTGTGTGACCCCAGGCAAATTATTTTATTTTACTAATCTGTAAAAGTCAAATTTGAGAGCTAATTCCAGCAACTCAGTTCAGCATGTGTGCTAAACAAAGTACTCACTTGTATATGGTTTAACACACATGATGTTACTCTCTAATAGTACTTTCCATATATTCAGGACACATGACAAACTGATCTGGTTGACCAATGGAATCATCAGCAGGTGGGCATGGGGAGTGCATGCTAAACTATTATTTTTAATACATGTGACTCAGTGTGGTGATGCAACCTAACAAATAACTGAAACACCAATACTAAATAAATTAGCTTACTTTTATGTGACGTTTTGCATTTGTTGCACGCCTAATTGTTCAATGACTTTGATCCTAACATGACATGTATAATTTGAAATTACATGTTCACTCCGTGGTGCACATTGTGCTGAATAACAGATTTTTTTTTTACCAAACTCAGTGGTCCCCATTTTATCTGCCTCAAAAGGATAAAAGGCTGAGTGCACCCCCAGGGTTGGAAATTGTGACCATGATGTCAAACACAGATTATTGGAGTGAATGTATTAATCTTTTGAAAAGAACAGATCGAGCTTTAGTTCTCAGGTCCACTGAGCCAAGAGCACCTTCTTCAGCTCTCATGGCCAATTTGGGCCCCTCGCTTAGATCTGACTTGACTCTTCGTATTAATGTGCTGAATTGCCTACCTTTGCTACTGAACTGCTATTTCATCAGAGTCAGGTTGACCCCAGAACCCCTCTGCATAAACGCAAAGTAGAAACTGGAGGCTGCGCACTACCTGCAAATTTCCCTTTAGAAGGCAGACTTACTTGATTTGATTGTCTATCTCTTAGCACCTACCTTTTGCGTCTATGTTCTTGCCCTCTTCATTTGTAAGTATTCCCCAATGCACTTTGGTAATTTATTTTGCCACGCAAGTGTGAAAACACCAAATTAGTATTACTTGTTCATGTTTTTTACCTCATGGACTTTGACCAAACAGACTTGCAAACTAATAACATCCTACTCCACCACCTGAAAGCTATTTTTGGCTGGTTTAGAGGACAGGTTCTGAATTTACTGTGCAGTGTGACTGAGCTGTAATGGTACATGTCCACCTGTACCCAGCACTGTCTGACCAGACCACATCAACATGTTTATTCTCAAGAGTTTTGGTGAAAACAAGAACATAAGAGTGTGCCTCAGTGAAAGCATGACTGAAAAGTCAGAAAGCTTGAAGGAGTGACTTAGAACAAGTAAAAGTGAGTGTTTGAGGAAGCGACTGAGTGAAAGAGCATGTCTGAATGTGAGTGCATAGACCATTCCAAATGAGAGCAGCACTAACTGTTTTGGTCAGGCCAAGACAGCACATTCTTCCACTCTGGCATTTTCACTGTGGACGGCAGCTCAGAGGTCTATTTTTAGAGATGGATGGGCTGCTTTCACCCAACTCTGAAGGTTCTTATAGCCCTTTTCTAATCATTGTCCATAAGTGGGGCTGGGGTGAAGATTTTTTTTTGTCAGGGCTGATTTTGGTTTCCAGTGCTGCCCTAGAACTACCAAGGTCACACATGTGATCCAGCGCTAATCCAAATAGATATCAGGGATCAATACTCAATACGTCATGATACAATGGCCCATACACATTCACCCAGAATCCCTGATGTGCTCGGGTCAATATATATGTTCGATCAATTCTTTTCCTTTCATAGGTCAAATTATGACATCACAACTAACTTTTTTCATCAGCTTTCCTTCTACTTGGTCGATGGACCAATTAGTTGAATAGTTGATGGCAATGATTAACTTCCAACTTATCATCCATTTAATAAAATGATCACAGACTCTCTGTAAAATTAATAATGAATTTTAGCTCAAGAAATTAAGGATTATCCAGTTGAACCAGCCTTTGTAGGTGGTTTTACTAGTGTCTTTCCAGTTTGCTAGGACCATTTTCACTGCCGCAGTTAGCAACAGGTCAAGTAGGTCTTTGTCGGGTGCGGTTTTTACGTCTGTGCTCATAAAAGCCATGGTAAGTGTGGAGAATTCTTTAATTAGTGTACAGTCAAACAGACCGTTTATGAACCCAAATATTTTCTCCCAGAATGAGTTGAGTGTTGGGCAATGGAGGATGAGGTGTGCTAGATCCCCGGTTTCTCTGTTGCAATTCCAGCATAGCGCATCATCCCTGATGCCAAGTGAGAATAGCCGGGCCGGGGTCCAGAAGGCCTTGTGAAGCAGCCAAAATTTTAGAGAGCACATCTTAGAGGCGCGGACAACATTGCTCTCCGGAATTCACCATGGAAACCAGCATCCAGGAAAATGTGGAATGCGCTGGACACGTACCTGGACTCTTATGAACCCCCGTGAAGATAATGTTCCGTCAGCAGGCTTCCTACATGGATGCCAATCACGCCACAGGACGTCATATGTCACAGAAGCCACAGGGAATATTTAAGAAATGTAATTCTCGCTGCCTGTCTCCTGTCTCCTTTCCCTCCCTTGTATCTATCCCCCTTCTCACCCTTTCTCTTTCTCTTTCTCTTCTCCCTCTTCCTCTCTAACTACCGCCAGGTGGGGTTAGCTAAACATTTGGGACTTGCACGTCCCTACATACCAAAGTATAAAACGGGCCTGTAACAACTCTGCTAACCCTGTAACAGAACCGCCAAGATGTTCATGTAAAAAAAATGTTTAATAAAATATGTGAAATTAAAAAAAAGAAATTAAGGATTATGCTCAACTGCATTTGGTTACACAATACAAACACTGAATCTCACATGAGGAGAACATTTTACATATGCAGCACAATTGGAAACAATCCCATCCAAATATAACAATTACTTTATGCAATGAAGAAGTGGATAGAGTAAGAGACAAAAGTTTCAGCAAAAATATATATGCAAAACATCATATACCTAACGGAGGGGATAGATGAAGAGACAAAAGTTTCATCTAATAATAATACATATCATTGACGGAGTGGATAGGTGGAGAGACAAAAGTTTCAGGGACAAAAATACATTCATAAAATAGTTTCTGAGAACAACACTAGACTAAATACAAACCTATTGGTCTGTAAGAAAACCAACCCCTCGGCCTAGGGGATGATGGGGTTCCCCGAGATAGGATCAGGAAACAAAGGATGGAAAGAAAACAGGATCGGGACAAGTCAGGACAGCTAGGCCTCTCAATAAACCGACAGACAGCGACGCATCTCCCCTCTTTCTCTCCTGCCAGCCTAAGCTCTCTAGACCACACCCCTAAAGGCACCCCAATTATACCCTTAAACTAACATGTCCATCCCACAAATGTTGCAAACATCACTAAATCTCATAAAGGGATTGGTGGGTTTGGGAGGTGGCGTTGTCACACCACAGTGACTTCACTTTTCTTTCAACTACCCTATTGTTCATGTCCATTCCCAGGGTATGGTTCTCAGTTTGTTCTCACTTTATTACATATAATACAAAGTTTATCAATTTCATTCATTTCTTTAACATCATCCGCAGTCTGTTTCTCCGGTCCCATGCTTGGGCACTGGTTTTGGCAGTCGTTCGACATTCTGGCCTTCACCCTCCTCATGTCATCTGCGGTGTACTGTGCGTCTGCCTTGCTTCTGACGGAGCAACTCGCTCCTCGTGTTTTCCCCCTCCCTTCTATAGCCAACTTTATAAAGATGGCTGCTTCATCTAGCACACTAAAGTAAATAAAAAAGAACATATATTAATTATATGATAATGAAACCTTCACTGTTTACCACCCACTTTGCACTATTCCCCATTAATGTTACCTAGTATAAGCTTTGTGCAAAAGTAGCATTATTCGTTAGTGCAACATGCAATTTACTGAAGCATAATGCAGCCTATTTATCCAAAGCTTCTCGTTTTCCCAAATCACAAATGTTATTACAAGATTATTTTGTTTACGTGTTAGTTCAGACATGCGCAAAGCACTTTCCCTTATGTTTGTGTGGGGTGTACATTAGTTTTCAACAACCATTTACTGTTAGTACGTATTATGGGGGCATCGAATTCTGAGCAGGTTTCATTTTCGCGAAACCCTGCTCCATCAATTCCCCCCTCTGATGGCTTAAAGAAGCCATCATAAAATACCTACCATACCGAGTGCCATCTTTAATCATTTATATCTCTGTATTCTTCTCTCTTTTTATGGCACCCTCATTCAAATCTTTCATCAAGTCATAGTACTCCCCTCGCATTTCTTCTAATTATATTTCTTCTCTTTTTCTCTTTCTTGCTCTTCGTTTATTCTTTGATTCTATCATTTCTTTTCTTTTGTTCTTACTCTTACAACACTTATATGTTGTTATTATTACTAAGATTATTAATGCTACTGAAACCATTGGTATTATTATTCTTCCTAATATACTACTTCCAAAGGTAGAAAACCATCTACCTATAGTGGAAAAACTTTTACTCAGTCTCTCCCAAACACCATCAACCTCCAGTTGGGTCAAATCTTCATGTAATTTTGTAATATTCTTTATATATCCCTCGATTCCTTTGCTTTTAACAGGGATATATGTGCAGCAATGTTGGACTTTCAACATTCCACAGACTCCACCCTCTTTTGCCAATAATATATCAAGTGCAAGTCGATTTTGCAAAACCATTGACCTGATTGCAACCATTTCCGTGTCAATCATCAAGAACCCACCTTGTGTATCTATAGATAACCGATCAACCACTGTAGACAATTTTCGAATTTTATGTGAATTCAGAACGACTCCAACTGAGGGTATCAGTGTACCAAAAATATCTCCTACTATTTCTGAAAAGCTTGCTCTTTTGTTACGTGTTAGTCCTTGCTTCACTTCGTTCAGTTTATGACTGTTTCGATCCATGTGATAGACCTTGGGGAAGACAATGGCAAAATAACAACTACCATACCAATGTGCAGGCAACCTATAATAGGCTTTCTTACCACACACATAATAAATCCCTGGAAAAACAGGATCAGTTCCACCTTTCAATCCCCAACCTCCAGTGATTTGAAAAGTATGCTCACATTCACTAGAACCAATAAAATAATTATTATAGTTAGTTTTCATTCGAAGCAAACAAATTTTTCCCTTCTGTGACCAGTCCAGGGACATTGCAGCGTACCCTTCGCCTTTTTCATAACTTCCTTCCCTAAAATCCCATGGTGATACCCGTGACTTCTGTTCAGCAGCCTTCTTTTTGAAACTTTCTCTTCTATCTTCTACCATTTCTATAAACTTTTTCTCTTCTACCTGCAAACTACAGGTTAAATTATTCTTATAAGCATATTCTATGTCTAAAGTTTTAGTGATATGAAACAATTCTCCCATATATCGCGCATTTTTAGCACTCAAAACCTTATTTAGTTCTTTAATAATAGGAATTTCGGAAAATACTAAATCTATATTGGAAAAATAATATTCGAGCTTTCCCGTCACGTAAAACAGGCTTGTGAGTATACTGCAAGACACACCATAGGTTAACGGAAGGTGATGATAAGTCACCCCTCTGAGACAGACGAAGGTAATTGCATGCACACATAGCAATCACTTACATTCATTGTGTTAATATACTCGGTGAGTAATTTTGTAAAGACATTTAACGAGAAATCACTAATTGATTTATCATGATGGAGAATACTTCCATCCAACGGTTCTAAGTTAGTATTAGGAATCTCATTAGTGACATCATTCATTCTTTCTTTTGTTACGTTATTAGTATTGTTTCCATTATTAGTTACCATTAGAATAGGTACAAGGACAGTTAATGTTAACCATATAAATGTTAACATTAAGACACTACATAAGCAAGCTTTACTACATCTACAGTTTAGACTAGATTTTGGAAGTTCAGTCACCTCAACTTCAGCCATTTTGTTCTAAAAAAATAAAAATCTATCCAATCCTATAATATTCTAAACTAAAACAAAATCTTAAAGAAAAATAGTAGTGTAATCCTACACTTAAATGCTGTCGTCTTTACACCCTTCTTTTCATTTATTTTTTCTTCAGTTTTCTCTGAGTCTTTGTTTCGTTTACTTTTAATCAGCAAGGTTGTACCTTCGTTTTTGTCACAATTCTTTAAAGGGGTCTTAGCTTGTTTTCATCAACTTGCTCAGTGTCAGATTTGTCTTTTTCTTCACTTGGATCTGAACTTTCAATTTCTTCTAGAATAACGTAGGTCTATTCAGGTGCTCTGAACTTCCTGTGGGGTATTCTCACTCTTCTTGTTTTTCGTACTAATTCTTTTCCTGACTCTTCTTGTTCTGTCTGACTTGAGACCTCATTGCTTTGTTCTGGTCTTTTTCTTAACCTTCTTTTCACAAGAGTGTATTTCAGTCTTTTCACTCCACTTGGCCACTTTTCATCCTTTCTGGGTTTCTTTGCTTTGATCACTAGGTCATTTTCTGCATTTGTTTCACAAATTCTTTTATTTGCTCTTATTTCTGATTGTTCTTCCTGAGTTTCAGTTTCTTGTGGTTCTTCTGATTCAACAAGAATTTCTCTTTCAACTGAGAACTCACTTCCTTCTGGATCAAGAACAATCTCATCTGTTTCAAGCTCTGCTGGGAGTTCACTTTCTTCTGGATCAACAGTAAACTCGCTTCTTTCTGGTTCAAAGGCAGTCTCTCGAACCCTGGAATCTTGCGCCCACTCTACTTGACTTGTGCTCGGCTGTTCACCATCTGGTTGTTCGTCAGAATCTATCACTCTAGATTCATCAGCTTCACACACCTCGAGCACTGGTCTTTGTTTTTCTTTCACCAGTTGTTGCTCCTTTGGTTTTTCAAGTGGATCTAGGGTTCGTTTGGTATGGCTTGGATGGATCCAATTTGGCAAGCCAGCACACTTCACTGCCGTTGTCGTCACCAGTATGATTTGATAAGGTCCGTGCCACCTGGGTTCTAAACACGATTTCCTTACGTGCTTCTTGATAAAAACTCATTCACCAGGATTCAGATCATGAGCTTGATTTCGATGTATCATTGTGGCTTCTTCTCCAACCTGGTGAGACACAGAACGTACCAGTTTAGCCAATTCTCTGCAATAGTCAAGCACTAGATCATCAGATATACTCATTAGTTTGTTTGCTGGTATATATGCTTGTCTCATTGCTCTTCCCATGAGAATTTCATGAGGACTCAATCCAGTCTTTTTGTCAGGAATACTTCTTAGACTCATCAGTACAAGGGGTAAAGCGTCAGGCCATTTCAGTGATGTGGATGCACACACTTTCCCTAATCTTGATTTTATAGTGCCATTCAATTGTTCAACTACTCCAGAGGCTTCGGGTCGATAGGCACAATGCAGCCTCTGCTCAATTTTAAATGCTGCACAAATTAGCCGAATTATCTCATTATTAAAATGCGTTCCCCTATCTGTCTCCAAAGTGACTGGAATTCCAAATCTAGGGATCAGTTCTCTCAAAAGCAGTTTGGCCGCGGTTAGACTATCGTTCCTTCTTGTGGGATAGGCTTCCACCCAGCGAGAGAACAAGCAAACAATGACCAGTACATATTTCAGCCCGTTGCATGGGGGTAACTCGACAAAATCGAGCTGTAGTCAGGTAAATGGACCTCCTGCTCTCCCAAATCGTCCCCAACTTACAGCTGTCTTTCTGCCTGGATTTTGCTGCTGACAGGTCATGCACCTCTGACAAAGGCTTTCTGCAATGACCCTGAACTTCGGATTATACCTTGGCTGCTTGAAGAGTCTGATCATTGCATCTCTTCCAACATGTGCAATTCCATGGTAAACTCTGGCCATATGGGAAAGTAAGGAATCTGGTAACACTGGTCTCCCATCAAGATAAACCTATAGATCATCTTCTGTTCTTTTGCTACATCCTGTCTTATTCCATTTTTCCTTTTCCTCATCGCTTGCTTATTCCTGCATCTGTCTAACTTCTTCCCATGTTTCAAATGTGGTTGTAAACAAAAGATGGCATTCGGTATTTCCCCTATCAATTGATCTGTTCAATGCAATTGTATTTCGTGCACAGTAACGTGCTATTTGGTCAGCATATCTATTTCCTTTCGTCACATAATCATCTCCTGATTTATGTGCGGCACATTTGACTACTGCAATTCTTTTGGGTAATTGTAAAGCATCTAATAGTTCTTTTACAGTTTTTCCATTTCTAATGGGGGTACCTGAAGAGGTCAGAAATCCCCTTTGCCTCCATAGCTGACCGAAATCATGAACAATTCCGAATCCGTATTGGCTGTCTGTAAATATTGTTACTTTCAGGCTTTTGGCAATTTTGCATGCTCTAATCAGAGCTATCAGCTCAACTATTTGGGCGGAGTTTACTCCTTTCAGATAGGATGCTTCAAGAACCCCTTCTATTGTACAAACAGCATAGGCAGTGCATAATGCACCTCTTTCATTTCTCAAACAGGATCCATCAACAAACATTTCACAATCTCATTCTTCCAAGGGACGATCTTCTATGTCTGGCCTAGGTTTGGTGCAATATTCAGTCACATCCAAACAATCATGATCAGCTTCCTCTCTCACTTCCTCACACCGAGAATTTGGCAACAAAGTTGCTGGATTCACAGTCGTGCACCTTACCACAGTCACGTTTTCAGCACCCAGAATCACTCTCTCGTATTTAGTCAGCCGACTAGATGTGAGATATTGTGTCCTGGTTCGGGTCAAAAGGATCTCAACAGAGTGTGGCACATACACTTCAACTGGATATGCCATCACAATCGGTTCACTCTGTTCCAGACTCATGCAAATAGCTGCTACTGCTTTTAAGCATCCTGGCAACTCTGCAGCCACTGAATCTAAAGTAGCAGACAAATATGCTAGTGGACGTCGTGCCATTCCATGTTTCTGTGTTAGGACTGAGAGTGCACACCCATCTCTCTCACAACAGTACAATGCAAATTCTTTTGAATAATCTGGCATCCCCAATGCAGGTGCATGACACAAACTACTTCTTAATTTTACAAAAGTTTCCATACTTTCATCATCCAAGACAATCGCATCCTTCACATCTTTTCGTGTGAACCTCTGTAGAGGTTTTGCAATCGCTGAGAAACCACAAATGCACTGACAACAGTATCCAACCATTCCCAAGAACATTTGTACTTCTTTCTGTGTTTTAGGTGGACTCATTTGTTTGATCACACTGATTCTTTCTGGAGTTACTATTCTGACTCCCTTTTCTATTTTGTGTCCAAGGTACTGTACTTCCTGTTTACAAAATTGCAATTTTGCTTGGGACACTTTGTGTCCTTTTTCTGCCAAATCGTTCAATAAGGCAATTGTGTCTGTCAAACATGCCTCTCGGGTCTTTGATGCCACCAATAGGTCATCAATGTATTGAACCAAAACCGAATTACCTGGCATGACCAGAGTCTCCAGACATTTTTTCAAGATTTGATTTAAAATTGAAGGGCTTTCTGTATACCCTTGAGGAACTCGGCACCATGCCAAAACACGGTCTCCGAACCGGAATGCAAACAAATCTTGGCTTTCTGGATGCAACGGAATTTAGAAAAAGACTTGGCACAAATCAATAACTGTGTACCATTCTGTGTACCATTGATCTGATAAAGAATCACGGCCGGATTTGGTACTACTGGACAACACAGTACAACAATCTTATTAACTTTTCACAAATCCTGCACTATTCGGTACTTCCCACTGGGTTTTTTGATACCTATGATAGGTGAATTACAAGGACTGCGCATTATTTCTTTTAAAATTCCTTGTTCAATCATTTGGTCAATCACAGGAGTAACTCCTGCAATTACCTCTGGACTCATTTTATACTGTGGTGTGGTTGGATATTTAGCACCATCCTTTACTGTAATCTGAATGGGGTCTACATTTGTCATTAAGCCAATCTCTTTTCCTGAAAAATCCCACACATCAGATCTCACTGCACTTTTTAATTCTTCAGGCAAATTTTCTTCTGTGAGAAGTGAATACAATTCATCCACTTCTGTTCCTTGCTTCGCTAACATCATTTTGAATTCAACATCCTCATCAGGGGTCTGAAATGCAATTCCATCTGGTGTACAATAGATGGTGCAGTTCATCTTGCATAGCAAATCTCTTCCCAAGAGATTTACTGGGCTTGAGTCACATACCACAAACCGATGCATGTCTTTGAAGTTACCAATGTGAACTTCAATTGGATTTGTAACAGGTGTTCTAATTTGCTTGTTCGAGACTCCTACAACTTGGATAGTTTCTCCCGAGAGGGGTAGGTTTGGAATTTCTGCTGCTCTCACAGTAGAACGGGTACCAGTGTCCACTAAAAATGTAATGTGATTACCTTCCACCTTTCCGTCAACAAATGGACCTGACTGATCTACCGCCAAAGATGCGCCAAGTACGCACTCTTCCTCCCCCCTCAGGCACCGTCATTGAAATGAGTCTGAATCATTCCCATTGCACTACACCCAAAACTGCGGAATCACACCTTGATTCTTACCAACTTGGTCACCTCCGTGATATCCAGTGTTCACACTGTACCTCTGCACCTGAGCATTCACATTATTTGGCATGGGAGCTTGCTGCACCTGTAACTGTTGAGTAACTATCTGCTGCTGCTGCTGTTGATTTACACCCACCTCATTCTGCATCTGTGGAATCAAATTTTGATTTCCCCCATTAATCTTTTTAGCGGATTGTGAGGGGGTCGAGTGGAATACCACACACAGCGCCGCACCAGAACCGGGAAACCAAGAGTTAACCCCGCCTGCCTCTCCTCGCCTACAGGGATGTCACGGACAGCTGGGGACTGCTGACCAATCCGGACACGGAGGGGCGGGGCCACACCCCCTAAAGGCAGGCCCGGAGAAACAGGAAGGGGCGCTGCTATCGTGCCAGGAGGAAAGGCAGGAGACGGAGACCGCCGTGCTGGAGGAGCCGTATCGGGAGCAGAGCCTTGAGGAAGACGGGAAGGACGTCGCGGAGAGCCCCAACACGCAGGATCCAGACGGTGACGGAGGACCCGACTCCTGGACGGAGGAGTGGTGGACACCCCGGAGGACGCTGGAGAGCCGCCGCAGCTCAGGAGAGCTGTGGCTGAGGCGGTACGTGACTTGGGAGGGAGTGCAGGGAGGGAATAAGAGGGAGGGTATCTGGGAGGTCAGAAAAAGGGTTCACCAAGTGTTTCCACTGCGTGTGTTTGTGTGTGTGCCCCTCACTTTCTCCTGCACCCACCCCGCTCCCCCACGTTCTTTTCACGACCCTATAGGAGGAATGAGATTGCCTCCCCACGAGTGTATGCTGCCTATGTGCTGACCGAGTGTGACCGGTCCGGCACGCCTTAGGAGGCTCTATACCCTTCGCATATTGGAGGATCGTTTAGCCATCACTGACACCGTACTCTCTTTTCATCCCCTTTTCTTTCTTATTTCACCGTAGACCGCCCTCCTCTTTACCTAGGTTTCATCCCTAAGGGCTCCTCTATTACGGTGGAGGGTCCTGTCTAGCCAAACTAGTGCAAGGACAGGGTTGCTAATCGCTTCTCTTATCTTTTTTATGTTACTCCTCTCCCCTGCGAGCCTTCTGGGACACCACCTCCGCAACAAGAGAACACCTAGGAAACCCCGGACAAACGTTCCAGCCATCGCCCGGGGAGAAGAGACCCACATCCCTTCCATATTGACTGTTCACTGTTTCTGCTAGTGTTGTATCCTCCAATTAAAGAACAACATTGAGCCTGTAATCCGGCCTCCTCGCTTCTTCTTCCGCCCGTCTCTCTCACACCTGGTGTCAGAAATGGGATCCAGGAAGATGGAGGCCGCAATGCAGAAAATGGCGGAGGGGCAGGAAAAGCTGGGCCGGGCCATGGAGAAGTTCCTGGCCATTGCAGAAGAGGACAGGGAGAAATTGCAGAAAACCCTGACGGAGCAAAATCAAGCCCAGGAAACCACGTTCGGCCGGTTGGCTGACACCCTGGGGCAGCAGAGAGGTGTTTCCCCATTACCATCGATGGTCTTACAGAAATACGTCAGTGGGGAGGACCCCGACTTTTTCTTTTCCAACTTTGAGCGTATGGCCCGGACCGCAGGGTGGACAGAGGACAAATGGGGGCAGTACTTAGGACCCCTCCTGACGGGTGACATGCAGGCCGCCTATCAGGAGGCGAACCCCTTGGCCTCACCCCGTATCTGGATGTGAAAAGAGACATACTGGAGAGGTTAGGATTGGACGAAGAGACCTATAGAATCCGCTTACGCCAAATCAAGGAGGGTCCCCAAGAAACACCACGTGCTCTCTCCTACCGTGTCCGGGACCTGACAAACCGGTGGTTGAAGCCCCTGACTTCAACCAAGGAGAACATACTGGAAAAGATATATCTGGAACAATTCCTCTCCTCCTTGTATCCCGCTGCTCAAAAATGGGTTCGGCAGCATACCCAATTGACATTTGAGAGGGCCGTTGAGATAGCGGGTGCCTTCCACAGAGCACAGGAGTCACAGCGCAATAGGGAAGAGCCCCATTGGAAGCCATCAGGCGGGGGTCTGTTACGAACCAATAGGCCCCCTCCACCCCGTCGCCCGGAGACGGTGACTGTCATACCACACCTTACAGCCCCTTCTCCCCGACCACCCACACCCCATCCCAGTCCTCAGTGTTTTGCCTGTGGTGTTTATGGCCATATTGCCCGGATGTGCCCTCAGAAGGAGGAACCGATGGAGGTTGGACTCACCCGGTCATACTATTGCAACCCTATGGGGAAGAAACCCTGCTACCATAGAACCGTCAGGGTGAATGGGGAAAATAGAAGGGCCCTGATGGACACGGGTTGCTTACAAAGCGTGATGCAACCATCTGCCATACCTGGGGGTGTCACCCGAACCACTGGAGAGGTCAATATCCAATGCGTCCATGGTGACAATAAACGATATCCCACCACCGACGTACGGATACAACATGGGCCCTCCTATCAACCCGTGTCCCTGCGAGTAGGGTTGGTACCTCGTTTACCCGAGCCATTGGTCCTAGGCTCTGACTATCCCCATCTGTCCGCTGTGGTACCAGAGCAGGATATAGATAGGGACGACTGGTGCCAATCCGCTCCTTTTTCCAAGGAACCTGTCCTAGACCACCCGTCAGGGAAAAGCCCGAAAAGCCGAAACCAGAAAAAGAAGGAGAAACAAAACTGGACAAGGATTGCCTTGACCCAAGTCAACGAAGAACCTCTTTGGCAGTACGATAGGGGTTTTTTTGCAGCCCAGAGGGAAGACCCAACGCTAAGAGGAGCTTGGAATCATGCCACAGACACCGAGGATCCCACCCAAGTAGGTCCCCAGTTCCTTGTCAAGGGAGGACTGATCTATCGAAAAGGGGGAAAGAACAGTCCCCTCCAAGTTGCTTGTACCCCAGCTTTATCGGGAGAAAGTGATGTTCCTAGCACATAGTCACTTATTGGGGGGCCACTTTGGGGAGGAAAAAACAGAAAAAGATATCTTAGGGAAATTCTACTGGCCAGGCATATACCAACAGGTGCGTCAATATTGTAAAAAGTGCCCCATTTGCCAAAAGAACAGCCGGTACCGACCTCCTAACGTCCCCTTGCAACCCCTTCCTATCATTGACGAACCATTCTCCCGTGTGGGGATGGATATTATCAGTCCTTTACTCCCCTCCCGTAGCGGATGCCGATATGTGTTAGTGATAGTGGACTACACCACCCGGTTTCCCGAAGCAGTGGCCCTTCGTCATCCCAATGCCCAGCAGATAGCCAAGGCCATGGTGAACGTCTTCTCCCGGGTGGGGTTCCCTAGGGAAGTGATAACCGATCAGGGCACACCCTTTATCTCCCAACTCATGAAACAGGTTTGCTCCCAGCTGAAAATAAAACAGATCCGTATGGCCGCATACCACCCTCAAACGGACGGGCTGGTAGAGCAGTACAACGCTACCCTGAAGACCACCCTGAAAAAAATGCTAGACTTGGAGACCCGTCGATGGGAGGACATGTTACCCCTTGCATTGTTTGCTATCCGGTGCAAATCCCAGAAAAGCACCGGATATTCACCTTTCGAGTTACTGTTTGGGCGACAACCCCGCACCCTTCTCGACATGGCTAGGGAAGAGTGGGAAGAAAGACCCGAAGGGACCAAACCTCTCCCTGAATACATCATGGCCCTGAAGACACACCTTCAAGAGATACGGAGTATCTGTAGAACCCATCTAGAAAACGCACAGGAGAGTCAAAGGCGACAATACGATAAAACAACCCAAGCACGCGCCCCTGAAAGTGGGCGACCACGTCCTTCTCATGATGCCTACCTCCGACCACAAATTGTTGGGTCAGTGGCAGGGTCCCTTCCGGGTTATTGAGATAGTGACACCGGTCACCTATCGCCTCGAAATGGATCCCAGAAAGAAGAATAACACGCAGATCTTCCATATAAACCTCTTGAAACAATGGAACGGGGACTTACCCATCCCGGTGGCCCTGACCTCGAGTTCCCCAGCCTTATATCTCCAAAGCATGGATCCGGAGTTGACAGCTGAACAGCGACACACTCTGGATGCCTGTTTGAGACCTCTTCAGGCGGTGTTTTCCACCACCCCAGGGAGAACCAACCTGATCGAACACGCAATCACCACGCAGCCTGGGAAGCGGGTAAAACTACGTCCTTATCACCTTCCCGAGTCCCGTAGGCAGGCTGTGGAACAGGAAGTACAGCAGATGCTTGGTATGGGTGTTATAGAGCCATCTAAAAGTGATTGGAACTCACCCATAGTGTTGGTTTCAAAACCCGATGGCTCCATCAGATTCTGTATAGACTTCAGGGAGGTGAACAAGATCTCACAGTTTGACACATACCCCCTACCCCGGGTGGACGAGATGGTTGAGCGATTGGGCGAGGCAAAATACATCAGCACGCTAGACTTATGCAAAGGATACTGGCAGGTCCCCCTCACCAAAACAGATAGAGAAAAAACCGCTTTGTCGACCCCTGGAGGGTTGTATCAGTTCACCGTGCTGCCCTTTGGGTTGCACAGGGCTCCTGCCACGTTCCAGAGATTAATGAACACCCTGCTCAGGCCCTGTGTCGGGTATGCCGCAGCATATATTGATGACATAGTGATTCATAGCAGTACATGGGAGCAACATCTGAACCACCTTACCACGGTCGTTCGGACCCTAGGAGAGGGTGGCCTTACTATTAACCCCGCTAAAAGCCGATTGGCCTGTAGGTCCGTCAAATACCTCGGGTACCTCTTGGGGGAGGGGCTCATCAAACCCCAGAAAGAGAAGATAGCAGCCATAGCGGACATCCCCTTTCCCCGCACCAAAAGAGAGCTAAGGGCCTTCCTGGGCATCCTGGGCTATTATCGGCGCTTTATCCCCGAATTCTCTCAAATAGCAGCCCCTTTGACCGATCTCCTACAAAAACAGAAAAACACCGAAAAGGAGCTCCAATGTCCCTCTACATATCTTCAGCAGGCATTCCAGACTCTGAAACAAGCCCTTACCTCCAAACCCGTGCTCCTGAGCCCCGATTATAAAAAACCCTTCATCCTTCAAACGGACGCATCAGAACAGGGGCTAGGCGCCGTTCTGTCCCAAACCGACTCCCGCAGACAAGAGCGGCCCATATTGTATATCAGCCGAAAACTGTTCCCCCGAGAAAAAACTACTCGGTTATAGAGAAAGAGGCCCTGGCCATCAAGTGGGCGATTGAGTCTCTCCACTACTACCTGGAAGGAAGGGAGTTTACCCTTTACACGGATCACGCCCCTTTGGAGTGGCTATCCCGTCACAAGGGGCACAACGACAGGATTATGAGGTGGTTCCTGGCTCTCCAACCATTCCGGTTTATCACATTACATCGAAAGGGGAAGGAACAGGGTAACGCGGATTACTTGTCACGCCATCCCCTCGACCTTTTTCTTGCCGGCAAGAAAGTTAGGGAAGGGGGATGTGAGGGGGTCGAGTGGAATACCACACACAGCGCCGCACCAGAACCGGGAAACCAAGAGTTAACCCCGCCTGCCTCTCCTCGCCTACAGGGATGTCACGGACAGCTGGGGACTGCTGACCCATCCGGACACGGAGGGGCGGGGCCACACCCCCTAAAGGCAGGCCCGGAGAAACAGGAAGGGGCGCTGCTATCGTGCCAGGAGGAAAGGCAGGAGACGGAGACCGCCGTGCTGGAGGAGCCGTATCGGGAGCAGAGCCTTGAGGAAGACGGGAAGGACGTCGCGGAGAGCCCCAACACGCAGGATCCAGACGGTGACGGAGGACCCGACTCCTGGACGGAGGAGTGGTGGACGCCCCCGGAGGATGCTGGAGAGCCGCCGCAGCTCAGGAGAGCTGTGGCTGAGGCGGTACGTGACTTGGGAGGGAGTGCAGGGAGGGAATAAGAGGGAGGGTATCTGGGAGGTCAGAAAAAAGGGTTCACCAAGTGTTTCCACTGCGTGTGTTTGTGTGTGTGCCCCTCACTTTCTCCTGCACCCACCCCGCTCCCCCACGTTCTTTTCACGACCCTATAGGAGGAACGAGATTGCCTCCCCACGAGTGTATGCTGCCTATGTGCTGACCGAGTGTGACCAGTCCGGCACGCCTTAGGAGGCTCTATACCCTTCGCATATTGGAGGATCGTTTAGCCATCACTGACACCGTACTCTCTTTTCATCCCCTTTTCTTTCTTATTTCACCGTAGACCGCCCTCCTCTTTACCTAGGTTTCATCCCTAAGGGCTCCTCTATTACGGTGAAGGGTCCTGTCTAGCCAAACTAGTGCAAGGACAGGGTTGCTAATCGCCTCTCTTATCTTTTTTATGTTACTCCTCTCCCCTGCGAGCCTTCTGGGACACCACCTCCGCAACAAGAGAACACCTAGGAAACCCCGGACAGACGTTCCAGCCATCGCCCGGGGAGAAGAGACCCACATCTCTTCCATATTGACTGTTCACTGTTTCTGCTAGTGTTGTATCCTCCAATTAAAGAACAACATTGAGCCTGTAATCCGGCCTCCTCGCTTCTTCTTCCACCCGTCCCTCTCACACGGATCTACACTCATTCTTCCAATGTCCAAGCTTTCCGCACGCATGACAAGGACATTTCTTCATAGCTTCTTCTTTACTAATTTTTCCCCTACCTTTGCCTCCACTGAAATTTTGTCCATTTTGATTCTGACCACCCATTTGATTACTGGTTTGAGGATTATTATTTACTTCTTGTTGTTCTGCCACTTTCACCTGTGCCCGCATCATTTTCTCTTTTAACTTTTTATGTCTTGATTCAATATCGTTACTACAATACTTTGCGTACCTCAAAATGTCATCTATCGTTTTGCTCTGCCAACAAATTAAATGCTGTTGAATCATATTACTAATATCTGGTTTTAATCCAAACACAAAACGATACACGAAATGTCCCATGTCTTTGTCTCCAATATTTTCGAATCCACTATACTGTTTGAATACCTGCAACAACCTTTCATAATAGGCGTGCACTGATTCTTTTGGTTCCTGTGTGGTCCTGTCAATTTTAACCCAATCTGTTTCCTTTGGGGAAATTTTCCCCTTCAGAAACATGATTACCTTATTGTACTTTTTCATCACCTCTTCTGATGGTGCACCTGTTTTAGCATCTCTAGGATATTCATCCTTTGGCCAATGAACTGTGATCTTACATTCTGTCCATAAATCTGCCGGAACAACAATTTCAAACAACCCATCTAAGGGCCCGATTCTGATGCGGTTAGGAAGGCCTCCTAACGGCATTTGCTCCTTCCAAATCGGATCGGGAACGTGTCTTCCCGACCGAGGGCCCAATTCTGATGCGGTTAGGAACAAATGTTCCCATTGAAGTCAATGGGAGTTCAACCAAATCGTATCTGGAAGCATCCGGATGCATCCTACTCCGCCGGTCGGACTTTCCCGATCCGAGTGGGTCGGACACCATTTCCCAACCGATTCGGTCGGGAAGCTTTTCCAACCTGCATCAGAATCGGCCCCTTAATCTTTTAACAAAACCTTTGAGACCTTTACAAACCTTTATTTTATTTTATTTTGAAGGTTTTATATAGCGCGGACAAGACCCTTGTGGGTATCAGAGCGCTTTACAACAAATAAAGGAAATAGAGGAAATTGACATATACATACAAAATATTATTGGTTATATTAGTCCAAACAATGGTAACTGTTCCAGCATAGCAAATATCTACAAGCCTGCATCTAATAGTTCACGTGAATTTGGCCAGGAGAATCGATTTCACTTCATTTTTAAAGGATGCCGCGTGAGGGTTCTGTCTTGTTTTTGGGGGTAAGGCATTCCAAATCCTAGGGGCCATTCCTGAGATGGAGCGGTTATAAGTTTTCTTCTTGGTAAATCGTTGTGGTTTCAGTAGAAGGTCATAAGAACTCCTGTTGGTTCTGTTACCACCCGATAGTACTAATTTCTCTGCAAGGTATCGTGGGGTTTTGTGATGCAGTGCCTTGTGTGTCATACAGGCGATTTTCAAATGGATTCTGGCATCAAAGGGTAGCCAGTTAAGGGCACGCAGGTCCGGGGAGATGTGACAGTTTCTTTTGGAGCCTGTGATTAGTCTGGAGGCTGCGTTGATTGATGCTCTTAGTGGGGCTGTCGTTGATCTGGGAAGGCTGCAGAGAGCGACACTCCCATATTCCACTCTGGGGATTTCTAGAGTTTGGACTGCCTGTTTAAAGTCATTTGCGGGTATGAAGGGTTTCAGTCTTCTTAAGGTGTTCATCTGAAAGTTTGCTCCTTTAGTTGCTGCGCTTATGTGCTTCTGCATATTTAGCTTATTATCCAGAGTTATGCCTAGAGATTTGGCAGAATCGATCATGAGCGGTTGGCCGTTGAGTGCTGTTAAGTGCTTCATCCATTCCAAGACAGTGGTTGTTTGGCTGGGGGACGCTATTAGGAGGAATTCTGTTTTTAAGGTGTTTAATTTTAAGTGGTTATTTGCCAGCCAGGGCTGCGTTTTTTGGAGCGTTGAGTTGAGGGACTTGATGTCCTCAAGTGAGTGGACCTTAATGTAGAGTTGTGTGTCGTCTGCATACATGTGGTATTGGACCTTTGATGAGTTGAGAAGCTCGGTGAGTGGTTCCATAAACAAGTTGAAGAGTGTCGGGGAGAGGGAAGATCCTTGGGGTACTCCTAAAGTGACTGGAGTGGGTTTGGATAAAGATTGACTGGTCTTGAATCTTTGTGTTCTGTTTTGAAGGAAGGAAGTGAACCAGTTGAGAACCGTTCCCGATAGTCCCATTCTATGTTTCAGGAGGTCTAATAAATTGTCTTGTTTGACGGTGTCGAAGGCGGAGGATAGGTCCAGCAGGATTAGTAAACAGGCTTTGTTTTGGTCCAATATTTTTAATGCGTCGTCTATTATGTGGGTCATGGCAGATTCGGTACTGTCAATAGCAATAACGAGGGTATGCAGTTCCTGAAGTGAAAGGCGGGAAAGTAGCGATGGAAGTATCAATAACTGGCTAACAAAAGGAAGGATGGGGAATCCTTCCTTTCGGAAATAGTGCCCTCACACACCCAGCCCGCTGGGTGTCATGCTTCATCATTGGGCATGCTCCTCGTCGGGTCGGCGCTGCAATACCCGACGGGCACCCTCAGTGGGGGCTCTTTGGCGGAGATCTTTTATTCCTGCCGTTTGGTGAGGTGCGTGTGAGGGGCCCTATAGTGTAGAAGTGCAGTGAAGTGTATAGTGCTCAATGGAGACAAAGTGGATTAAAACAGGTCTGGGAGAAACCAGGGCAACTAATTTAATATTCCTGACTGATTAAAACTAGAAATGTGGCAACTGTCTAAAGTGATGTAAAAGGCAGTTGCACTTTAAATCATACGGTCAACATGTTTCTTGCCCTAGTAGTCCCTAATGGATCAAGCGGCAATTCATCAGGACCTAAATCTGGGTTGGAAATCTACACTAAACCATTGGTAATGGGGTATGTTTAACCTAGATATTACCAGTCTTGTCACATCGGTGACGTGCAGTGTTCATGGGTGCTATAGCCAGTCTAAAAGATGGGATAAATAAAAACAAACCATCTGTTTACAACATGTCGATTCCACCAAAGCCATTTAGTAGCATGCTGTAGGCACATACTCGTATCGTCATAGCTAAATGATAAAAGCGTCCCATCTAGTATAGGGCATCAGTTTAACCTTTGTGCGCACAAGGTACCGCACTCGTGATAAGTAAATCATGTGAAGTCACAATGCAGCAGAAGTACAACGTTAGAAATGAAAGAAAACTAAAAATGCATATACAATATAAAATCACGGTGAATTAGCAACAACATCCCAGTGTATTGCGGATGTAAAAACTCACCGAAAATTAGTTAAAAGCCAGCCCCATCAGATACCGGCACGGAATGGACACGTTGATTCAACATGTGTCCTGCATGATGGGGAAATGAGATAAGTAAAACCAGTGGATATGCCAAGGAAATTTTTTGGGGGAAGTATCAAAGGGTGCACACCCCGTCTGTTTAGAAGCATAAAGCGGAAAACCACCTCTAGGGTCGGTGATAAACAAGCAATCCAAAACCTGAGGGTCGTTATCCCCAGGTCATGATAATGACAACACAAAACCAGGAAACCAGACCGAGCATCGCTAGATCCCTATTGTGGGACCCCGCAACAAACTACGGCTCACAGTCCCCCTGCCGTGAAGAAATGTGGGACCTTGGGAGCCCGAATCCAAGTGGTAGCTTGTTACCGGTCCCCATCAAACACGGGGAACAGATCAACAGACCCAGCGGTGTCAACCACTGAAGGTCCCAAACCAACGTCGCGTCTTACCTTGATACTGAAGGATCAGGAAAAAGGAAGGGCAGTAATGCAAATACTCACAACAGCTCGCGCCCACTCAGACGAGGACCTAACCTGCAATGCCGGTTCCGGGAAGGTAACTGCCTGCCCAGTTCTGGCTCCAGTTATCCTGTCTGAAGCGGCGCGCACACCGGGGCCGCCGCGTGGTGAACGGAGGCTGGTGCGGAAATTGGCTCAAAAACAGTGGAAACCACGGAGGCCATTTTGAAAGGATATTAAGGCGTGCTCTATAAAGAGTGTCGGTGGTAATGTCAGTAGTGACAATTCCTTAAGTTATGGCACGACTCCATCCGGTGAAGGTGGATATTGCTACTGCGACTATGGCAGTTAATAATTAATAATGCCAGTGACGCAGCCCCATAAGTCAAGTGCCCCGAAGGGGTGTGAGATCGCGATATGCAGAGAAGAGGTAGAATTACTGCACATGGTAAGGCAGCAGTGCTTTTGTATCAGTGTACTCTCTACTGGCCTCTTACTGGTACAGTAATCAAATGCATACCAGGCTTACGGTCAAATGTGTTTAAAAAATTGTTTAAAAAAAGGGGGGAGGAGAGACAAGGTGAGGTTACTCCAGACTGGTGCAGAACTAGATAGCAGGTCAAACTTGAATACCCCCAGATAGGTGAATGTGTGAAATGACCACTAGGATGAATGACAGATTAGTGATTATTTAAGGTCACCCAGGGAATGTCCTCATTCAGGCCAATTCTGTCTGAGCATAAGCGATGTACCCAACGTTGTTCAATCCTGAACAACGCCTCCGGGGTAATAGAGGCATGCGCCTCCAGGACCACCCACCCTAATGTATCGCAAGTATGTTCGTTCGTTAAGAAGTGGGTATAGAGGCGTGTGGTGGTCTTATGACATCTAATGTTGCTTTTGTGCTCTGTTATGCGGATTTTGACTGGTCTCGTAGTCATACCCACATAAACAAGGTTGCATGGACAGGATAGTAAATAAATGCAATTAGTGGTGTTACAGTTAGTGTGTCTTTTCATCTTCCAAGTAAAGTTGTTAGGAAAAGTTATCGTCTTGGTGAGTCTAGTTTGAGGGCACACTGCACAGGTTCCGCACGGGTAATGTCCAACCACTGGCGGTAAATCCCATAGACATCTTTGGGTAGGACCTGTTTTAGACTTGGGTCTGGTATGTATCAATAGATCTTTCAGATTACTTGTGCGTTTAAATGCAAATCTAGGGGCTGGCAGTGCCTCTATTATCCCCGTTATCTGGGGGTATCCAAGTTCGACCTGCTATCTAGTTCTGCACCAGTCTGGAGTAACCTCACCTTGTCTCTCCTCCCCCTTTTTTTAAACAATTTTTTAAACACATTTGACCGTAAGCCTGGTATGCATTTGATTACTGTACCAGTAAGAGGCCAGTAGAGAGTACACTGATACAAAAGCACTGCTGCCTTACCATGTGCAGTAATTCTACCTCTTCTCTGCATATCGCGATCTCACACCCCTTCGGGGCACTTGACTTATGGGGCTGCGTCACTGGCATTATTAATTATTAACTGCCATAGTCGCAGTAGCAATATCCACCTTCACCGGATGGAGTCGTGCCATAACTTAAGGAATTGTCACTACTGACATTACCACCGACACTCTTTATAGAGCACGCCTTAATATCCTTTCAAAATGGCCTCCGTGGTTTCCACTGTTTTTGAGCCAATTTCCGCACCAGCCTCCGTTCACCACGCGGCGGCCCCGGTGTGCGCGCCGCTTCAGACAGGATAACTGGAGCCAGAACCGGGCAGGCAGTTACCTTCCCGGAACCGGCATTGCAGGTTAGGTCCTCCGCTGATAGGGCGCGAGCTGTTGTGAGTATTTGCATTACTGCCCTTCCTTTTTCCTGATCCTTCAGTATCAAGGTAAGACGCGACGTTGGTTTGGGACCTTCAGTGGTTGACACCGCTGGGTCTGTTGATCTGTTCCCCGTGTTTGATGGGGACCGGTAACAAGCTACCACTTGGATTCGGGCTCCCAAGGTCCCACATTTCTTCACGGCAGGGGACTGTGAGCCGTAGTTTGTTGCGGGGTCCCACAATAGGGATCTAGCGATGCTCGGTCTGGTTTCCTGGTTTTGTGTTGTCATTATCATGACCTGGGGATAACGACCCTCAGGTTTTGGATTGCTTGTTTATCGCCGACCCTAGAGGTGGTTTTCCGCTTTATGCTTCTAAACAGACGGGGTGTGCACCCTTTGATACTTCCAAAAAAAAATTTCCTTGGCATATCCACTGGTTTTACTTATCTCATTTCCCCATCATGCAGGACACATGTTGAATCAACGTGTCCATTCCGTGCCGGTATCTGATGGGGCTGGCTTTTAACTAATTTTCGGTGAGTTTTTACATCCGCAATACACTGGGATGTTGTTGCTAATTCACCGTGATTTTATATTGTATATGCATTTTTAGTTTTCTTTCATTTCTAACGTTGTACTTCTGCTGCATTGTGACTTCACATGATTTACTTATCACGAGTGCGGTACCTTGTGCGCACAAAGGTTAAACTGATGCCCTATACTAGATGGGACGCTTTATCATTTAGCGATGACGATACGAGTATGTGCCTACAGCATGCTACTAAATGGCTTTGGTGGAATCGACATGTTGTAAACAGATGGTTTGTTTTTATTTATCCCATCTTTTAGACTGGCTACAGCACCCATGAACACTGCACGTCACCGATGTAACAAGACTGGTAATATCTAGGTTAAACATACCCCATTACCAATGGTTTAGTGTAGATTTCCAACCCAGATTTAGGTCCTGATGAATTGCCGCTTGATCCATTAGGGACTACTAGGGCAAGAAACATGTTGACCGTATGATTTAAAGTGCAACTGCCTTTTACATCACTTTAGACAGTTGCCACATTTCTAGTTTTAATCAGGTGGGAGTCAGGAATATTAAATTAGTTGCCCTGGTTTCTCCCAGACCTGTTTTAATCCACTTTGTCTCCATTGAGCACTATACACTTCACTGCACTTCTACACTATAGGGCCCCTCACACGCACCTCACCAAACGGCAGGAATAAAAGATCTCCGCCAAAGAGCCCCCACTGAGGGTGCCCGTCGGGTATTGCAGCGCCGACCCGACGAGGAGCATGCCCAATGATGAAGCATGACACCCAGCGGGCTGGGTGTGTGAGGGCACTATTTCCGAAAGGAAGGATTCCCCATCCTTCCTTTTGTTAGCCAGTTATTGATACTTCCATCGCTACTTTCCCGCCTTTCACTTCAGGAACTGCATACCCTCGTTATTGCTATTGATGCTAGGGCCCGTATGCTGGACCTTTATCGCCCTTTTGGTCTCTCTTTGTTGTTGACAGATTCGGTACTGTGCCCTGATCGAAAGCCAGATTGTAATTTATCGAGCAGGTTGAAGTGATCAATGTGGTAGGTAAGTTGCGTGTGAACACATTTTTCTAATAGTTTGGCCACTGTAGGTATGTTGGATATAGGGTGATAGTTATTTAGGTCTGCTGGGTCAGCCGATGGTTTCTTTAATATGGGGAAAACCTGACCAGCTTTGAGGATGTCTGGGATGGTTCCTTGTAGCAGAGAGGTGTTTATAATCCTGGTCCATAGAGGCACTAACGTCGGTATGAAGTCTTTTAGGAGGGATGCTGGGAGTGGGTCCGAGAAGTGATTGGATGGATTTAAGGCCGTGAGCATTTTTAGAATAGTTTCTTCGATGTAGAGGTTGAAGGAGGACCTGTCGGCGTTGTTATTGAGGTCGAGCTTTGCAGAACAACCAAGTGGGTTCCTGAGGGGGGTCCTTGAGGCGATCATGTGAGGGTCGGTGAGGGCTAATAGGTCATTAAGTAGGTCTGTCTTTATGTTTTCAGTTTTTGTTGAGAAATAGGACGTGAATGCCTCGCAGTTGGGGAGTGTTTCTGGATTAACTTGAGGTGAGTGGGAGACACCCTTAGATTGAGCTTTGATTATTTCGAAAAGTCTTTTGGGACGATTCTTGGATTGGTCCAATTGATTACTAATGAAGTCGATTTTTGAACGTCTGATTTTCCTGTAATAGGAGTTTCTTGTGCTTCTGAGTAATTTAAGGTGAATAGAGGAAGGTGCTGCTCTCCATTGACGTTCAATTGTTCTTAGTGCTCTTCTGTCTTCATTTAACCTACCATCATACCATGGGTTTGAGTCTTTATTGGAGATGCTTTTCAATTGTAGTGGAGCTATATTGTCTAATAACATGTTCATAGATTGGAAGTAGTGATTAGTCAGATCGTGTACGTCATGTAAACTGTCAGGTGGGGCGTTAGGATAGGGCTAGCGGTTGCAAGTGAGATAGGATTGACGTTTTTTAGGTTTCTCTTTCAGATTTTTGTTCTCTTGGGTTGGACATAGAGTAGTTTAACTGATTCATTGATATGGAAAGTGATGATGTGATGGTCAGACCAGTCACATGGGAGGATCGATTCCAGCTGGGTGGAGTCCGCTTTGGAGATTACTAGATCTAGGGTTGAGCCTTTTTCATGTGTGGGGCTGTCACAAATTTGGGATAGGTTAAGGTCAGTCAAGAAAGCTTTGAGGCTATTGACCTCAGGGTCGTCAGGGTCATTCCAATGGAGGTTGAAGTCCCCTAGGAATATTTGCGTGTTCTGGTGTCCGGCATTTGTGGCTAGGATATCCATTATGTGTTCAATAAAGGTAAGGTTGTTTCCTGGTGGATGGTAAAATGAGTGAAGTGAGCATATTGGGTTGTTATTGTTAGAGATTTCTAGACATAAGTATTCACAGGAGGAGAAAACCGGGGAGATGAGACGTTTCACGGAGAGGTAGTTCCGGGGTATGCAGGCAATACCACCTCCAAGCCTATCAATTCTATCTAGTCTTGTGATGTGATAGTTAGGGGGGACTAGTATGTCTAGGATGGGCGAGGATGAATCGTTAAGCCAAGTTTCCGTTAAAATTATGAGGTCAGGATCGTTGGTTAGTATGAGGTCACCTATATCAGCGGCATGACGTGCGGCCGACCTACAGTTTAGTAGGATACATTTTAGCCTGGCCTTGTTAGGTATAGTGTTGGGGTCTTGTAAGATGGGAACTCTCTTGAGGTTTTTCAAACGATACCTCTAGGAATGTGTCTCGTGGCTCTATCGGGGTTGGGAGAGATGGATTGGATAGAGGACAGTATCAGTGTGTTGTACATGTGCGCAGAGAGTGGGGGTGGAGTTGGGGGCTCGTAGGAATGGAGTAGAGACATTAGCTCTTGCGGTGATAGTGGTTTTTTTATTCTGAACAGGCGGGATAAGGCATTGGGGTTAGGTACTGTTTTCCATCTAGGGTGTTTCTGTGTCGTAGAGCTAGCGTGTGATTGTTGGAAGAATTTCGCGTGTGGTTTTGGTTGTATCAGGATCAGGTCATGAAGAGTTTGGATGTCTTCTTTGAGTTGTTGTAGAGATAGTAATATCTCCTCGAGTCTAGGGTCAGGAGTCAGAGTTAACGTATTCATCGCCTGGTTTGTAGGTAGGTGAGGGAGGGTTACTAGTCTGGGTTCCTGGGGTGAGAGGTGAAGTGGTCCGATGAATGGCTGTTTTTCAGTGTGGTAGTACATGGAAAGGGGGGAAGTAGAGAAGGGGAGTGAAGGGGTAATGTTGTGTGCTGTAGGGGGAGAGGAGGTGAGGTTCGTCGTGAGGGGGACTGTAGGAACGCTGGCTGATCGGATGTACAAGTGTAGGGGGAGATTGGGGCCGAGTTTGTAGTGGAGATGCTGGGCATAGAGAGAGAGGTGGGGTGGGTTGAGTTGTGTAATGGGTAGGAGGGGGAGTGGATGCGGGCTGGGAAGGCTGGAGGAGAGGGGACGCTCGTGTGCAGAGTGATAGGCATAGTGGAAGTGGTGGTGGTGCTGGGGGAGGAGTAGGACTTGGGTAGATGTATGTCATACAGTGGGGGGTCAATTGGGGTGGGGTTGGGTGTATGTACACAATGGGAGCTGGAAGGAGGAGGACTAGTAGGGGAGCCAGGTAGCTGGTCGGGCAGAGTGCTGGGAGAGTGGTATGCTGGGGAGGTGGGAAGGGGTCTGACAACCTTCTCTTTGATGTGCGGAAAGATGTTATCCAGTAAATTCAGGTTCTGGTCTGAGACTTGCATGAGGATGATTCCATTATGATATATGGTGAATGTCGCTGCCGCTTTATAGAACGGGGAGGGAATGATGGATAGTGTAAGCCCATGTGGTGTTTTCTTAGTGGATGCAATCGAGAATAAGGCGAGAAAGGCTTTCCGCCATTGGGCCCTTCTTTTGGTATAGAAGATGATGTCATTTGTTATATGCCCTTTATAGTTTGAGAAATAGGGGTCAGAGATTGGAATTTCTGGGTGAGATTTTAATAAACTATGTTTGAAGCTTTTGGCCGCTTTTTTTGTAAGGTTAGGGGGGTATTTAATGGAGTATGTGTGTAAGCCTGTTAGCTCCATGTTGTAGGTGTAATCTTTATTGAGAGGGGGAGAAAGGGTCAGATAGTAGGAAAGGTAGTATATCTTGTGAAGGTGAATTTATTTATTTATTTATTTTGGAGTGGGGGTCAGAGAGTATGAGAGGTGTGGTGCAGCGGCCAGCGCAGCTGACTTCAGAGCACAGGGCTCACGGTTCGATCCCTGGCTTCGGCGGCAGCTCAGCTCAGCACCATGTGACTCTGGGCAATAGCTCACTTAATTTCCACGACGGCCCCCAGCGCCTTGAGACCCGTAAGGGTGAGAAGTTCGCGCTTTACAAATACGGATTTACATATATTTTTAGAGGTAGAGAGAATGGATGCGTTGAAGAGGAACTTGGATAGGGGTGGGAGGGTCAGAGAGTATGAGAGGTAGAGAGAATTGATGCCTTGAAGAGGAACTTAGATAGAGGGGACTAGTTATGAGTTTGTGGAAATGTCGAAGTAGGGGCTTGCGCCAGTTTTTGTTCTGAGTAAATCTTACTGACTTAGAGCATAGTGGCTGTCAGAATATGTGGCCATATCTACCTCCGTGAGTTGGTGGTTTAGGTAAACCAAGGTGAGGTCAGGGGTATGCTATAGTTTAAATATAACTAATAGAAAAGCCGTTCCAAGATGGCTGCTTGTTTGACCAGTGATGGTTTGGATCAGGTGTGTAGTCCTATTGATCTTTCCATGTGACAGCCTCTCTGGGTAAAGTCCTCTGTCTCTTTCCATAGGTTGCAGTTGTTGGTCCTTTGTTTCCTTTTAGTAGTGTGTAGTGCGAGGTAATCCTATGTCTTTATTCATGACTTGGTGTGGAGGAGGAAGAACTATCTCTATATAGTTAGTTATGCCTGCCATTTTGAGGGGAGGAATTGCTGCTATTTACAACGTGAGAACAAAATGGTGTCTTTGCTATGATTAACGGGTGCTAATTAATCCGGTGCTAGAATGAGCAGGGGAAAAGACTAAAAAACAAAGCAAAATAGGGGAAACGCCCAAATCAATGTTTAAATCAATAAAGTATCCGTAGGGCCGGTTTCTTGGATCACGCATCACATTACATCCATTGAGCGCCGTGCGGTCTAGTGCTCCGCATCCTGTTAGCTATGCAAGCGCGATGGGTCCCAATTTACTGATTGCTACCACTTGCTAGAGTTAAAGAAGAGCGCTGCATGCTCAAAGGGGTTGATCCTGACTAACGGCGGTGTGAGCAACTGCGCAACTCGTCTTGTGTGGTGATTGCGGCAAGGGGAGAGAGGGAGTGAAAAGTACCTGCAGTTAGCCGCGACCCTGCCAAGGAGATCATCCGGGGTCTAAAAGCTGCCTCTGGCTTCGCTCCTCTCCGGCGATGAGGTGGAAGATGAACTCCGGTCGGGTCGTCTCCTTTGGGGTCCTGAGAACTGCTGCGATGAGAGAGTCGGAGTGGATGGAGAGTCGGGGTGCACTGTCCTGCACTGAAAGCTCGTTCCGATATGTGTGCTTACACCGGGACACTAGCTCTCCTTCGAAGTTGTGGCAGCTCCTTTGCTCGGGTGGGTCGTCACCTCCGCGGTCTTGGGTAATGCAACACTGCTTCTAGTGATGTGCACTCTCCTTGGGTCGTCAAAAGTATTGCATATTAATTTAAGCGCAACTCGCTGCAACATCATTGCAGATAGTCGCCACACTTACTTTTTAACCAGGGTAGGAGGCAGGACCATTAAAATTAGTCTTCCTGATCCTTCCATTTCCCTATTTTAACTCACATGGTCTATTAGAACCTACACCTCTGCACTTCTACACTTCTAGGGCCCCTTACACCCACTGCACCATATGGCAAGGAATAAAAGATCTCCGCCATAGAGCCCCTACATAGGGTGCCCGTCGGGTATTGCAGCGCCGACCCGACGAGGAGCATGCCCGATGATGAAGCATGACACCCAGCGGGCTGGGTGTGTGAGGGCCCTAATTCCGAAAGGAAGGACTCCCCGTCCTACCTCTCGTTAGCCACCACAGGATCCCGCCTACTCCCATTAACCTTTAATCCCGCTCCTTAGGAACTGCATACTCATTTTTGTTTGGAACTTAGCCTGGGGCCTGTATGCTGGACCTTTATTAGCCCCATCGTCCCTCTTCTTTGATAACAATATCTCTATTAGCATATTTATTTATTAACATAATTGTTTTTATTTAAATATATGTGGAAATAACTAAGGGGTCTATTACGATGGCGGTCGGATGTCCAGCGCCGGGCCGGCGGTAGCGCCCGCCAGACCGGCGGTGGACATCCGCCCGCGATCGCAACCAAGAAAACCGCCAGTCAAATTAGGATGGCGGTGGTGACCGCGGCGGTGGGACATTCCGACCGCCGCTTTTCCGCCGGTTGCCATCCGCACTCCTGCCTGGCGGACGGAGCAGGACCGGGATAATGGTGGCGGTGCAGAGCAGGCTCCGCCGGCAGGATTATGATGCCAGCGGTAGCCAGCCTTTCCTCAGCGGTCAAACCGCCAAGGAAAGGCATGCGGAGATTGTCTTCCGGGGGCCCGTTGCCCGATTGTCTTCCCCCCCCAATGTGTTGGGGGGGTGTGGGTACCCATGGTCCCCCCCTACATTTCCCTGTACCAGGTGGCAGGCACTGTGCAGTGCCTGCCACGTAGTGCAGGGAAATGCAGGACATGCTCCTTTCGGCATCGCGGCGGTGCTGTGGGCAGCTACAACCGCCGCAACGTTAAGGCCCACGATCAGACCGCCGCGGTCGTATTTCGACCGCGGGTCATCGTAATTCGACCGGCGGTGATGTCGTGGTCCATGCGGGCGGTCTTTTCCCGCTACCATGGCGGTCGGGGAGGTTTTCCGACCGCCATCGTAATAGGCCCCTAGGTTTCCTGCACTGTTCTCAGAGTTAGTACCCCTATTGGTAGCACTCTCACTCATCCTTGTGATTTGTATTATGTCTCGGTTACACCCACCTCTCAGACAATTGTGCACGCAAATACTGCATTGCCTCACACTGAGAAAAATAATTAGAGGGAACATTGGTCATTGCTCTCACTGCTACTTTCACACTTTTCTTTAATCTCATCAGCATGATTGTCTTTTCTAACCTCATGATTACAAACACAAGAAAAATGCCTTAACCTTCTATATTTAAAATAATGAGGTTTTGTTGCAGGACAATCTCACGGCATTGCAATATGCTGAAGACCACCACATCCAGAAGATTCCACTTGGTTGGATTTGCTTAACCTATCTCTTGTACTCTCACTGTTTTTCTCAAAAGAGTTATTCTAGTACCATACTCAATTCACTTTAACAAGAATATTTTATCACTGCTTTAGTATGTAGAAATGTCAAATATTTAGAGGTACTTTCTATTATTTTGCAATTTTACAGCTTTGTCAAAGGTTAGGTAATTTATATTGAAATGTTTTTCTTGAATCTTCAAGTTATTTCTTCTGTTTACTAATTAACACCTAACCATCTCATCATAAAAACCTCTAAATGTACAAGTTGCCTTCAAAGTACATAAAACAGAAACATATTGCTCCATAAATCTGCAATGGATTTGATCACTTGTAAACAATTTGTACCTTTCCACAAAGATGTTAATTTTGATTTTATAGTTCCTTTCCAAAGCTCTCATGGCTCACATATATTCATCCTCTCTTTGATCTTCCACCTCTATTTTTCTTTTTGATAAAGGTAATTGTTTCAACATTTTTCTGTCTCCCGCTCCCAGTTATGTTTCAGTAAGGCAATTTCACGTTCCGGAACAAAAACTCTTAAATGTGTCTTTCCAACACATTGATGGTTTTACTGCTGCTGGACGAAAAGAGATGGTGGATTTACTGACTCTATGACTGTAATGTTAGTTGCTGTTCAAAATACATCCGTATTTGTTAAAAAATATCCAAACCTGAGTATGGAATTTAGAGGGTTCAAAACCTTGGTGGTGTACTGAAACTCCCACTGGCAGGCATAGTCCATAATATAAGCCAGGTTAAAATTGTTTTCATTACCATTTCTATGCCCTTTTTTTGTCTGAATGAACTTCACTAGTTATTTCCTTTGATCTCCCCGTTTTTGTGTGTTTTCTATGCACCAAGGCACCTACCATCATTTGGTGCTAAACAGCAGTTTTGTCTATAGTAGTGCACTGTCTCATTTTGGGCAGCAGGTGACGCAGCACATCCTTTACAGTCAGAGTTTCTTCTAAAGTTGTGCTACCACAACTTCTTAAGTAGCGCGTCCGACTGCACATACGTTAGAGTCTGTTGTCTTGCAGTCTATGCTGTGCACGAACTTCACCTCGTTCCTGGCACAGAGAGGCACATTTGATGTCAATGATTATTCTGAGGTTCCTGGTGTGGGTTCTAGGTGGGGGTCCGAGTTTGGCTAGCCACCAGTTGAATCCCATGGTGAGGTCTTCTTGCCAAATATCACTATTTCTGTCTTGTAGATGTTGAACTTGAGACAGTTAGCTTTCATCCAGTTACCAGCTTCGGTCATGCAGGTGGTGAACTTGTTTCTTGTTTTGTGGCTCCTCTACGAGTAGGAGAGTATGTGTTGCATGTCATCTGCTTAGGAGAGGATGTTGATATCGTGTGCATGGATGAAGTCAGCCAGAGAGAACATGTATGCGTTGAAGAGAGTTGGGCTTCGCGACAAATCTTGAGGCACTCCGCAGAGGAGTTTACAGGCTTCTAAGGAGTAAGGTGCCAGACTGACAACTTTTGTTCGATTCGGTAAGAAGGAGCAGACCTTTTGATGCTAATCTCATGCAGGCACTTGATGAGTATCGGGTGTGGTACTGAGTCAAATTCTGCAGAAAGGTCCAGGAGAAGGAGGGCTAATGTGTCTCCTCTATCAAGGATCACACAGATGTAATCTGTAATGGTGATGAGTACTGTTTCTGTACGGTGGTAGGACCTGAAACCAGACTCCGCGTCGTTGAGAAGCTGGTGGTTGCTGAGGCGGTCAGTGATTGATTACTTTTTCTAAGACCTTTGCCAAGTATGGTAGGAGGATGATGTTTCTGTAGTTGGAAAGCGTGGCTGGGTCAGCAGGTGGTTTCTTGAGCTGGGGCATGACGGTGGCATGCTTACAGGTGTCTGGAAACATGGTTGAATTGATGGAGGCATTGAGGATGGTTGTTAGTGTTTTGCTGATTGGTAGGAGCATAGGAGTCCCTGGGTGAAGGCGTGATGTGGGCAAGAGTCGGATGGGGCCCCCGGGTGGATGGTCTTCATGTTAGCACCAATTTCAAAGGTGATGACAACAGGCCACGAGGCCACTGTTCTTTCATCAGCTGTGAATGGAAGTTGAGTTGCAACAGTTATGGGGTCTGGTTGAGGGTCGAAGTTGCTGTATATAGATGTGATTTTGTTACTGAAGAATGTTAAAAGCTTGTTGCAAAGGTCTTATGAGGGGATGAAGTTGCTTTAGGCAGCATGAAGCACAGTGAAATCTTTCATGATGGCAAAGATTTCCTTCCTTGTGTTAGTTCAGGCGGCAATGCAATAAACAAGAGCTGTGCGCTTGCTGTTCCATATTTGCTGATGGTAGCATCTCAGGGCTGATATGAAGACCTCTTTATCTACGGTACGGTGTAAAAGAGTGCATGAGAACTTGCATGAGGTGCATGTGAATGCTCCTTCCTCGTTGTGTGATGCAATGTGGCAGCAGTGCAGCAGCGCATCAAGCAGCAGCCGGGTTTAAGAACATGGAGGAGCAAAGTGGGGTATCGGTAGGTAAGGGGAGGACCAGGGTGTGGTCGAGGTATGGACGGGCACAGACAGGCTCGAATTGCTCTCCATTTGCGCTCCAGTTGCTTGCAGTGGCATTTCGACAGCCTGAGTTCCTTTGTGTACCAGCTGAACTGTGGCCGGGATGTTACAGTTGGGTTGCGCTCGAGGGGAGGCAGGGTGTCGGTGGGAGCAGTGATCCAGCTGTTGAGGTTTTTGATGGCTTTTAGCAAGTCGCTGGTGTGTTTGAGCTGGTGCTCAGAGAGAGCATAAGCCCACTCTTCTTCTGGGATGCTTTTTCAGCTGCAGCAGATGGTTCTGGTGGTGGTAGGTCTGTTATGGTGCAGGATGGTTATGCTGAAACTGATGAGGGCATGGTCTGTCCAGGTCAGAGTTACTGACTTGTTACCTGTAATGTTGCTGATTGAGGAGAAAATCGGATCCAATAGGTTTCCAGTGGTGTGGGTGGGTTCAGTAATGTGCTGTATGAGGCCAAGGGTTCCAAGCTTTTCTAGAAGGGTTGGTGCTGTCTTCTAGGTGAAAGTTATGGTCTCTGAGGAGGTTGAAGTTTCTGGCATTTAGATGAGGGGTGCTACGAAGTCCGTGATGTCGCTGGCAAAATAGGCCTGGGGTCCTAGTGGGCTGTACACAAGGGTTCTACCCAGGGTGAAGTTGGCTGTGATGCGTATCTTGAACGTAAGGTATTCCATGTAGCTGGTGGGGGTGTCTGTGTAGGTGATGCAGCTGATAGTATCTTTGAATATGATGGCGGCTCCACAACTGGGCTTGCGCTGACGGTCTTGCCTAACAATATTATAGCCGGCAGGGATGGATGTAGCAATGTACAGTGACCAGGTTGGCTGTAGCCATGGTTCCACAAGAAAGAGAAGGGCTGAAGTATGGTTGTGCAGTGTGTCTCATATCTCCATGGCATGATTGGGGTGCAACCAGCTGTTGAGGAGCATGCATGCGAGTGTGGCATGTTGGTTGGGGGTGGTGTTTATTTTGTATGAGCGGGTGGCTGGTTTGTGTGAGTGTGAGTGAATGGGGTGCAGGGTGGTGGGTGTAGGGTGTTGGAGATTGCATGAGAACTTACAGGAGGTGCATGTGAATGCTCCTCCCATGTTGTGTGGTGAGGTGTGGTAGCAGTGCGGTGAGCGGCGGCCAGGGTTAAGAGCATGAAGGATTGAAGCAGGTATCGGTGGTTAGGGGGAAGACCAGGGTTCCTGCACTGAGCGTGGTCCAGGTATGGATGGGTGCAAATGGATAGATTTGCCTTTGGTGCAACTTTAAAAAGAGAGTAACAAGGAACAAGGGAACCCTGTGTGTCAAGAGGGACCGAGGGTAATAGTGTATTGCAAGAGACATAAGTCCCTACCAAACAACATAAGAATAGAAGCACAGAACTACAATTAGAGCTGTGTAGTGCATCCAAATGGAAAGGATTGTATTTATTTAAACAAGCAGTAAAAAGGAACAATAACATTAACAATCCAGTGGGTAATGTAACGGGGTATGGAAATCAACAGATTTCCAGACCTCAGGCATTCACATCAAAATGTGACATTAACGATACAGATTAAGAACAGTCACAATGCCTAAAGACAACTCATGCTCCATATAAATCATCATACATTAGGAGTCACGTTGTGAGTGTCGATGATGTTTCAATCCCTACTCAAAATAGGGGGATTATCATCAGGACTGGAGGTATAAAATGCCTGAGAGAGCCTGAGATGAGGCAAGGAGAGAAGGAGGAAAAAATGGCGAGAAAACGGGGTTAGGAAAAGGGCGGTTGGGAGGTGAACCATATATATCAATTATGCCTATGTCATGGCCGGAAGGGTGACCAAAATAACCATGATGGTGAGCGCGCAATACATGGCCAGCTCTACACAGTGCTGCGGTGATTAAAAAGCGTTGTCTCGATAAGTGGTATAATGAACACGAACAGGTGGGAATTATGTGCTGCCGCCGTCGTGAAGGACTACTGCGTGTGGAGGTAGAAGGGCTGGAGGGAACTAACCTGGTACGAGGACCCAGCGTAACACGAAGATCCGTGCAAGGTGATCCTCAGTGAGAGCGTCCAATCTAGGAGAGGACCTGGTGGTTAGACTGGAGAAAAATGAAATTATAGAGAACACGGTGGGTGAAAAATTTAAAATAAAAGAGCCAATTACCGGCAACCAAAGGGTCGGTGGCAATGCAGGGAGAAACAATATCCTGCCCGAGGAGCTCAGGGTTCAGAGTACCGCGTACATTGAGGCGGTTGGAGGGCACCTGGGGAAAATGAAACCAGTTAGGCGATGGCAGCCGTGTCATAAAATTATTAAAGATTACATCTCCACCAGAGCCGCCTCGAGGGCCACCCACCTGTTGGTAGTAGAGAGTCCTCCTTTCCGAAATCTGGGATCCGTGTCTCGTGGACCGGGGAGTGAGCCGAGTGCATGAGCTGGTGAATCCAAAGTGAGTGCCAGTTAAAAAGCTGTACATGCTCTATTGGAAGCAGTGTCATGAATGATGAATAGTGCGCGGTTCCACGGGTGCCATGTTGAGTGAGAATCGGATCGAGAAAAAATAGAAGAGGGACAGCAGCGGTAGACAGATTCACGCAATGAAGAATATGAGTGTGAATTAAAAATTGTAAATACAGATGATGGGCGGCAGAAAAGGGGAGAGGGGAAAAGAGTATGAGGTTAAATTATGTACAAAAGGGATAAGCCATTAAGTGAATGGCCCAAAGATTTGGAGAGAACATGAAACAACTGAGACAATATAGCGAGACATGGGAATGGTTATATGGTAAACAGTCAGAATATCGAGTAGGAAATATCGACTTGCACTAATGTCGAGTGCAAAATATTGTGATACAGAAATATCGACTGCCAGAATATCATGGTCAAGAATATCGAGTTTAAGGTAAGAAATATCATTTTCCAAAATATTGAACTCATTAATATCGTTTGCAAAAGTATAGTTGTTAAAAATATCGTTATTTTAGTTAGTGTTATGTATTTTAGTATGAATTTTAAATGTATGTGCTATATTTTTTTGTCTAAGTATTGCATTTTTTTATTAATGTATGTGTTACATTTTTAGAAGTTATTAATTTTATTTTAATAAAATGTTGCGTTTTAGTTCAGTAGCAGGTTATGGGTTTATAGGGGAATAGGGTGTGAAGTAATTTAATTATAATAAATTGAATATTCATTTTATTTTAATTAAATTTTGCGCTTTAGTTCTGTAGCGGCTTGTGGGTTTATAGGGGAATAGGGTGGGAAGTAATTTAATTATAATACATTGAATATTAATTTTTATTTATTTAATTTTGATTTTATAGTGTTAATTATGGTAATTAATTTATTATTCATTAATTAATAATTGGCTGTTCATTTTTATTGATTAATTAATTGGTAAATATGTTAATTGTGTCATTTTTTTAGGAGCAGGTTGTGGGTTTATAGGAGAATAGGGTGGGAAGTAATTTAATTATAATTAAATTATTAATATTTTTTCATCATTAATATTTATTTATTTAATATTTTATATTGTTAATTGTGGGAAATAATTTATTATTAACTATTTATTAATTTGTTATTAATTATTATTAATTAATTGGTAATTATGTTAATTGTGTGATTTTGTTAGGAGTGGGTTGTGGGTTGATAGGGGAGTAGGGTGGGAAGTAATTTAATTTTAATACATTTAATAATATTTTTTACATAATATTTATTAATTATTATTTTATAGTGTTAATTGTGTGAATTAATTTATTAATAAATATTCATATTTTTATGGTTAATTGTTATTAATTAATTAATTAATTGTTAATTAATTATGTTAATTGTATAATTTTTTACGGAATTGTTGGTGGCATTTATAGGGTAATATGGTGGGAGGTGATTTATTTTTAATTAATTAATTCTTTGTTAATTGATGCTAATTAATTAATTACATTTTAATTTTGTCATTTGTGTAATAATTTTGATGTGTGAGTTGTGGTGTTTATAGTGGTAAATGGTGGGAAGTACATTTTTTAAAATTAATTACTTATTTGTTGTTCATTGATATGAATTTATTAATGTAAAATTAGTTATGGAAATTGTGTAAATATTTTTAGGTGTGTGTTATGGTGTTTAATGGCGAAATTAAAACTTTTCGCGGATGACGCCATTCTGTATCTGTCCCCTGAAAAAGCTAACCTGCAGTCAACAATGGCAGAATTTAGGAAATTCGAACAAATAGGGGGCTATAAAATTAATCCAACTAAAACTGAAATTTTAATTTTAAATACTGGGTCTGAATTTCTGTCAGATGATTTGAAACAACAGGCATTAAAAACTGATCCCATACGGTATTTGGGGATTTATGTCACAGGCCAATATGGGCAGTTAGTTAAGCTGAATTACGAAGCCACCAGTATAAAGATTCAGAAACTACTTGATAAATGGACTAATCTTCCGCTAACTTTAATAGGGCGTGTGGCACTTATTAAGATGTCTATTCTACCTCTTTTGATATTCCTTTTTTCTAATATTCCGATTAAGGTGAATGTTAGTTTTTTAAAGGGATCGACTCCATGATTAGGTCATTTATTTGGAATAAAAAGGCAGCTAGAGTCAAGTTCCCGATTTTGCAACTAGATACTCAGGGGCCGATTCCGATCTCGGTCGGAGGCGCACCCAATACTATTCGGTCGGGAAAAAGCCATGCGAAAGCCAGTTTCCCGACCGATCCGTACAGCACACCGAACGAGCAAGTACGATGCGCACAACAGCAAAAATTCCGGCTGAGCCGTACTCACCCAAACCAGGTCCTGTTCTCCAACCGAGGCGAATCCGGAAACGCCGAATCGAGTCGCACGGAAGGGAAAATGCAGCCCCGTCCGGCCGAACAAGTACGATGCGCTTTCCGTACGCGCCGAACCCGTCGCTACGCACGGCACGTCAAAGCATCCGGGAGAGGCGCACATAAGCTCCGAATCGCGCCACAACACGATCCACGGCTACGAGACGAACACGGCACCGACGAGGACGACGCGAAGCGACGAGGACGAAGCGAAGCGACGAGGACGAAGCCAAGCGACGAGGACGACGCGAAGCAACGAGAAGGACGAACGACACGAACCAACCATGAATCCCTTCGTCCCGATCATACCAATATTCTACATCTACTACCGGAACAGGCACGGACGCGTACGGCGCAGAAGGTAAGTCAGACACCAACCACAAAACACATACAACACGTACACGACACATCACACACATACACTGGGAATCTGAATATACTTACACCAGCAACAGCAGCACCATAGGGGCGGGATGCCCATCACCAATGCCACATATGCACACAGGGACCTGAATGCGCGCCACCACCCCAACCCAGGGGGGCTGGATGCCTACCACTACTACCACCCTTAGCCAGGGGGCAGGATGCCCACCACTACTACCACCCTTAGCCAGGGGGCAGGAAGCCTACCACTACTACCACCCTCACCCACGGGGGGCAGGATGCCTACCACTACTACCACCCTTAGCCAGGGGGCAGGAAGCCCACCACTACTACCACCCTTAGCCAGGGTGGCAGGATGCCTACCACTACTACCACCCTTAGCCAGGGGGCAGGATGCCTACCACTACTACCACCCTTAGCCAGGGGGCAGGAAGCCTACCACTACTACCACCCTTAGCCAGGGGGCAGGATGCCTACCACTACTACCACCCTTAGCCAGGGGGCAGGATGCCTACCACTACTACCACCTTTAGCCAGGGTGGCAGGATGCCTACCACTACTACCACCCTTAGCCAGGGGGCAGGATGCCCACCACTACTACCACCCTTAGCCAGGGGGCAGGAAGCCTACCACTACTACCACCCTCACCCATGGGGGGCAGGATGCCTACCACTACTACCACCCTTAGCCAGGGGGGCAGGATGCCCACCACTACTACCACCCTTAGCCAGGGGGCAGGATGCCTACCACTACTACCACCCTTAGCCAGGGTGGCAGGATGCCTACCACTACTACCACCCTTAGCCAGGGGGCAGGATGCCTACCACTACTACCACCCTTAGCCAGGGGGCAGGATGCCTACCACTACTACCACCCTTAGCCAGGGGGGCAGGATGCCCACCACTACTACCACCCTCACCCAGGGGGGCAGGATGCCCACCACTACTACCACCCTTAGCCAGGGGGCAGGATGCCCACCACTACTACCACCCTTAGCCAGGGGGCAGGAAGCCTACCACTACTACCACCCTCACCCACGGGGGGCAGGATGCCTACCACTACTACCACCCTTAGCCAGGGGGCAGGATGCCCACCACTACTACCACCCTCACCCAGGGGGGCAGGATGCCCACCACTACTACCACCCTCACCCAGGGGGGCAGGATGCCTACCACTACTACCACCCTTAGCCAGGGTGGCAGGATGCCTACCACTACTACCACCCTTAGCCAGGGGGCAGGAAGCCTACCACTACTACCACCCTTAGCCAGGGGGCAGGATGCCTACCACTACTACCACCCTTAGCCAGGGGGCAGGATGCCTACCACTACTACCACCCATAGCCAGGGTGGCAGGATGCCTACCACTACTACCACCCTTAGCCAGGGGGCAGGATGCCCACCACTACTACCACCCTTAGCCAGGGGGCAGGATGCCTACCACTACTACCACCCTTAGCCAGGGTGGCAGGATGCCTACCACTACTACCACCCTTAGCCAGGGGGCAGGATGCCTACCACTACTACCACCCTTAGCCAGGGGGCAGGATGCCTACCACTACTACCACCCTTAGCCAGGGGGCAGGATGCCTACCACTACTACCACCCTCACCCAGGGGGGCAGGATGCCCACCACTACTACCACCCTCACCCAGGGGGGCAGGATGCCCACCACTACTACCACCCTCACCCAGGGGGGCAGGATGCCCACCACTACTACCACCCTTAGCCAGGGGGGCAGGATGCCCACCACTACTACCACCCTCACCCAGGGGGCAGGATGCCCACCACTACTACCACCCTCACCCAGGGGGGCAGGATGCCCACCACTACTACCACCCTTAGCCAGGGGGCAGGATGCCCACCACTACTACCACCCTTAGCCAGGGGAGCAGGAAGCCTACCACTACTACCACCCTCACCCACGGGGGGCAGGATGCCTACCACTTCTACCACCCTTAGCCAGGGGGCAGGATGCCCACCACTACTACCACCCTCACCCAGGGGGGCAGGATGCCCACCACTACTACCACCCTCACCCAGGGGGGCAGGATGCCCACCACTACTACCACCCTTAGCCAGGGGGGCAGGATGCCCACCACTACTACCACCCTCACCCAGGGGGGCAGGATGCCCACCACTACTACCACCCTCACCCAGGGGGGTAGGATGCCTACCACTACTACCACCCTTAGCCAGGGGGCAGGATGCCCACCACTACTACCACCCTTAGCCAGGGGGCTGGATGCCTACCACTACTACCACCCCCACTCATAGGATGGACAATGCATGACACAACAAGCACACCACAACCTAGGGAATGCAAGATTAAGACATCCCCCACCACCATGACAAGCGTGTGAGCAGGCTGTGTCAAATGCCTACAACACCGAACATGACTTTGAACATACAATGTGACCCCCTAGCACATGTGCCACACATATATGTGTGTGGCACCCACAATGCAAGCAGCCCATGACCATTGTGGCAATGGGCCCTAAACCCCCATCATCACAGTGACCAAAAGGTAAGTGTGGGGTCCATAGCTGAAGCACATTTTGACCATTGTGGCAATGGGGTCTAAACCCCCATCATCACAGTGACCAAAAGGCAAGTGTGGGGTCCATAGCTGAAGCACATTTTGACCATTGTGGCAATGGGGTCTAAACCCCCATCATCACAGTGACCAAAAGGCAAGTGTGGGGTCCATAGCTGAAGCACATTTTGACCATTGTGGCAATGGGGACTAAACCCCCATCATCACAGTGACCAAAAGGCAAGTGTGGGGTCCATAGCTGAAGCACATTTTGACCATTGTGGCAATGGGGTCTACACCCTCATCATCACAGTGACCAAAAGGTAATTGTTGACAAAGAAAGAGCTGCAACTGCCAAACTGCATGGATCATTCCTGGTCACAGAACCAAAAACTCATCTGTGGCAAAGTAGTGTATGTGTCCCATTGCAACATAAATTGGGGGAGCCAAATACTGCAGTGCAAATGAAACATTCCTTTGGCCATGTGCAGACAAACAACACCCATGGGGGCTGAGACCGTCAACAGTCATCAATGACACAATGACAGAAGTGACCATCAGAATGCAGAACCACATATTTGCACCAATGGGCACACAAATGCAGATACCCTGTGGAGACAGCAGATGTGAGGTGAACAGATACCATACCATGGCAGCAATGGGACACACAAACCATGATCACTGTGCTGACCGATGACCTAGGAGTCCCAGGGACAGCAGGGGAAACACACCAAACAACATACAGCCAATGGCACACCCAAGATATGCCAATGCAGTGGTGCAGATGCACAAACACAAACAGGCAGACCAACACTGTCATCATACACAGCAGGTGAGGGGTGGGGGTGCCAGTGTCCCCAGGCAACAACACAACACATGAGGAGAGCTGAATACCAATCATACAGATGTGCATACACTGCCACACTAAGGTAACTCATGGATCCAAATCCCCTATGTGGGCAAGCAGGCATTGACAGGTGAGAGGGAGCACAAAACACACATGTCACACAGGCACGTAGGAACAACAACTGACACAGCAAGTCACAGACACACCACAGCACCACCCCCAGGGCCCCCACAATGTGGTGACCCTGGGCTGAATAAAAATACCACTGTGATGACAAAGCTAAATGTCGTTCACACTGTGAACCACAGTCAGGTGTCCTGAGCAACAAACTACCATCACACCTACACAAGCACAAATCAATCAGCATGGCCAGTAAGCCAAGGCCAACATGGAGGCAGGGGCCTAGCCGGGCAACAACTCTCATCTGCACACACTCAAGACCACACCCTCGACCTCCAACAATGTGCAGCAGTGAAGTACACATGCACTGGTGACATTGCACATGCACCCATGACTATTCCAGGGTGGTGGGTGGGAACCAAGGTGTAGAAACACATCACACATGGACACTCAACAAGACTCCTGAATGTCTGACACACTGCACACTACGCTGTACATGGACATGACGGCAATACCACACCGACCAATGGGATCCCAGCCACAGTCACACACCAATGAAGAAGCCAAGGTCACCCACAAAGAACACACATAGACAACAACCAACATTGCAGCCCGGACCCTAAGGAGTGCCAGCAGTCACACACACAACGTGTCACAATCACTGAAAGATAACACAAACTGGAAATCACATGACAGGGGCAAACAACAAGTGACAAAGGGAAACCTGACTGTCACCCATCTGCGTCTGCACACAAACTCTGCCCTGACAGCAAACACACCTATGGGTGACACCCTGATGACCAGTAATGTGCCATGCACCCACATCACAGAGAACACAGGGAGAAGACTTTGGGGGAACATAGCTCAAGTCAGCAAGCATCACAAACAGGTACAACACTAGGGATCACAGCATGCGCAGATGAATGGAAGTGAACACACAGACATGCACATACAACACACACCTTGGGCGCAGGCAATGTCACACGTGTACACACTGCCATGAGGGGACTCCACTCCTGTGTGAGGAAAGCTGTGCCATATGTTGCCTCAGTAGGGCCCCATCATGTCAGCTGAGCACTTGGTCACACAATCAACAATTAGCACCAAATGAGGGCTCCCATCACATCAGCCTGGTCATGGATGTGCCAACGGAATCATCAGCACAGATCCAACACACTTGTATAGCAATGTTGCACTGACTACACGGATGAGTCCCTCCCCATTGATGCCCAAACCTGCATGTCCACTGGAGATGGCAACACGGTCAGGGAAGTAGACAAATGCAACGATGGCAGGCACAACAGATGTGCAGGGGTGGAAGCCACAGATATGAAATTGCCAATGTAAGTAGGAAACCCATTGCCAAATACTGAACACATGACACCCTCAGATGCTGCTATTGATGACATGGATACACCACATGATAGGACACATTCCCCCTGGACCACATGGGTTCCTGCACAGTAACACTTCATAATCATGAGACCAGATATCACCATCACTGCAGCAAGGGCATGGTTAGCTGCACCAACAACATGTACATCTGAAGCATGAGCACTAGAGAAAAGAAAGTTGCTTTATTCAGCATATGTGTTGTTTGATAACGACGTCCAGAAGAAATTAGAGCAAAGGCCAATGGCCAGTCCATTGTCAAAGTTCAAACAGGGTGGCACTGGCAGATGTCACCCTACGCATGCCTGCACAATACCAGGGACAATCCACTAGGAGGGGCAACCGGGGGGGCAGGCCAGGCACCACAGGGACAGGATCAGGGCTCACCAGGGGGAGTCAGGGAAAGGGTGGTGGGTGCTGGAGAGCCACTGACAACTGCAGTGGAGGTGTCTGACATGGTGTGTGCCGGCACAACTGGGGGCATGACACAGATGTCGTGGGTGCCGGCACAACTGCAGTGGACCCTGCAGATGGGGTGGACAGGTCCGCCACTGCAGTGCCCAAGTCAGACAGGGCGGTAGTGGACTCCACTGCAGTGCCTACCTCCAGGGGAGGAGAATGGGGAACAGGCAAGGTGGGTTGGACAGAGGGGAGGACACCCTCACCACATCAGTGGCACAGACAAGCGCAGCGGGGGTGTGGTGCTGGGAGAGCAAGTGGCAGGGGGAGAAGGCCGGAGCATCTTGGGGATGGTATATCTGTGGGTGGGGGAACCTGGGGCAGGGTGTGGTGGGGGCACCTGTGCAGTGGGGGCCTGAGGGATGGAGGACGGAGACCTTGTGCCTGAGCTGCAGGGCGGTGGCGGGGTCTTGCTCTTAGCACTCCGGGGGACTTGCGGGTGGGGGCCTCAGTCCGTCTGCGCCTGGGGGAGGGTGTCCGGGGGCGAGGGGCACTCTGCTCCGTGTGGGTGGGCTTCCTCTTCCCCCGGGATGCTGGAGCAGCTTCATCGGTGGGGAAGAGGCCGAGGTCACAGAGGAAGAGCTGCTGTGACTTTGGGGTTGCAGGTGAGGCAAGGGAGGGTGCTTTGGAGGGAGAGGGAACTGAGGACTGCGCAGTGCATGTGGATGCGTGTGTGTGTTCCAGGGCCCCATCCCCTGTGAGTCTGGCTTCAGTCCCCTGAATGTGCGTGCGTGTGCGTTTTGTCATTGGCGTGTGTGTCAGTGTGCTGGATGTGTGTGTGCTGGTGTGTGCCTGTGCCGGTGTGTGTGTGCCTGGGATGGGTAAGGTGCTGGGGAGTGTGGATGGAGCAGAGGCAGGAGGGGTGAGGGACCGTTTGAGGAGGGACACTGCTGCCGTCAGGGAGGAGTCTATGGACCTATTGCCCCTCTGTAGGTCAGACATGCCCGATGAGATGCCCTCCATGAACGACACCAGCTGAGTCAACAGCGCGGTGTGCGCATGGAGGACACTCAGCATGGCTGTCTGCCCTACATGGAGCTGGCGAAGGAGGTACACAGACTCCTCACTCAGGGCAGCAGGGGACACAGGGGCAGGGGGTGCGGTGCCTGGCCCAAAGGAGACACGCTCCCGGACATGGGAGCCTCCACGGACCTGGGGAATGGGAGCCGATGGGAGGGCGGTGGTGGTGCTGGTGGTGGCGGGGACAGCAACACTAGCTGGGGTGTGGTGGCTGCTGACACCCGCCTCCACAAGGGAGTCATCCTCCGAGTTGCTCTGGTCCTCAGCTGAGGTGGATGCTGCTGAGGACTCCTCGGTGTGGCTCCCCTCGCCCTCCGTGCCACTGGGTCCCTCCGACCACTCCTCGGCTGCTGACCCAGTCTGGCTCTCCGGCTCCTCCTGGTCCGTGGAGCTGTCCCCTTCCGTGGCCGTGGATGTATCTGCAAACAATGGGGAAACAGACAGACATCAGTCACCTGCACATAACGCACACACCACTGTGAGCACAGCACATCACAGAGCAAGCCCTGGCATCATTAGTTGTACATTGCTAAAAGTGCACTAATTGAACAGGAGAAGTCAATTGTCAGTCTGATGCCAAGCATGGCACTCACATCCCACATGGCCTTGCACCCATCTGTCTGGTGTCTGTTGGATTGCAACACCCCAGTGTTGACACATGCACCAAGTACACAGTAGTTGGACAGTGCAGAGGACACGGTGTGGACACATCACAGCTCTTGCCACTGAGTCAGTACAGGTTTCCGGATGTAAGGGATGCCCAGAGTCAAATAGGAAATGCATGTGATGCATACCAGCGACAGACACCATGATGCACCCATGTCCTGATAGCCAGCGCCACTATGGTGTGCATGTAGCACATGTCACTCCCCTGCAGGCTCACCAATCAGTAGACACATGCCATGGCGGAGGCATGACTGCAAAGTCATACATCACTGTCTCAGTGATGTATGACTTTGCAGCCAGACAACAACACTCTGCACTGTGTCACAATAGTAGGTCATGGGGAATGCAAGTCCTGGAGCTGCACAAGTGCACATGTACATCCCCCCCACAACACATCCTCTTAACCCTCATCTGTCCAGGTCATACCTATTGGACATATGGGAGACCTGTGACACTACCCTCTGAACCTGAGCCCCTCACACTCTGCTGTGCATGGGGAACAGCTGCCTGAACTTCACATTTACATGCCCCAGTCTGCATGGGCAGCTGATCAGACACCTATGTGTCACACAAGTATCGTCTCCTATGGTCACATCTCCAGTGGCATGCTGAGCCCCTACCAAGAAACTCCACAGCAGTCCTGGCGACTAATCCACAGCACACTGACACAGAGGCAGACACCTGAGGGGTCAAATCACTGTGCACAATGTGTCCGCTGATACACGGGAGTGGGAGTACAGAGTGTATTGTATGGCCTGGAGTAGGCATGACTGTCCAGCCCCACATGAATGAGGGATGAGCCCTCGACTGTAGGCAGCTGGCTAAGTATGTGTGACACACGTCATATACATACTCCTGGGGCCCAAACATTGTTCCCACCCGCAGCATGGGTGTGTGCCAGGTACCCCAGCCACATGTGGTGGATCAGCTCAGCAATTGGACCACAGATCAAAGTAACACGCTGAATACATGTCAGAATACAGGCATTGTGTAAGCAATGGACCCACCCATGATGCCCACCACAGAGTCAGGGAAACAGATGCTGTCTCCCACCTTGAGTCAAGCAAACTGCAAGGACACAGTCCTAAGTGACAGAATTCCCTGCATGTAAGGGCCACACCTGGGTATCAGATGAGGAGTGGGCAGTGCACAATAGAGGGACATGGCTCCTGGACAACATGACTGCTGTACTGTGGCAGTTTAACCAGGCCCGAGGAGGGCACATAGCATGTTAGACAGAGTACACAGTGCAGTCTTTGACTCACCCCCTCCTTGCTGCTCTCTGGCCTTCAGCTGCCCATCCAGGTCTGGAAAGACCACCGCCAGGATCCTGAGCATGTGGGGGTCAGGGTCCGTGTTCCGCCCCTCCTGCGAGGAGGCGACAGCTTCAGCTGGACCCGTGCAATCCTCCGGGTCCAGCCCCGAAGGTCCTGCCACCTCTTTTGGCAGTTGCGGATCCGGCGCTTGTAGACCCCCACGGACCGGACAGCCCGGACGATGTCCTTCCATATCTCATGCTTCCGATGGGCAGAAGCCTGTCAGGATGACAAAGTGATAAGGCCATTACTACACATGCAACATATCCGTGCATGACACAGTTGCATATACATGTCGCAATCACAGGGGCACATGGTGTACCCAGGCAGTGCACGGCTGCCCATGGACAGTTTTCCAGAAGTCACTACATGGTATCATTGCATGGGGAGTAAAACCCTGTTCAGAAGCACTGTCACTGCACCATACCTGTCCAGTGCAAGTCACTACACACTATGGGGGGTGACAACTACTCAGTGAGCCTGCTAGCCAGTGGTGTGCTGACTCTCAGCCTTGCTAGTCAGACAAAATGCACATTCAGAAAGGCAGTGCACAGAACACTCACCTGCTCCCCTGGTGTCCCATACAGCTTGCTGTACTGTGGAAGTAGGCTGTCCAGCAGGGCCTGGTTCTCCTCAAGGCTGAAGGCTGGGGCTCTCTCCACAGTACGTGCCATTGCAGGGTCCAGAGGGGCAGAGACAGCAGCAGTGCAGTGGCAGATGTCGTCCTGGAGCATGTAGTGCAGGCAAGTGGGCTCTCAGGGGAACAGGCAGCAATATATATGTGCTGGAGAGGCAGATACTGTCCCTTGTGTCCAAAGTGATAGGTCCAAGTCGTTTGCATCTTCTGAATCTGGCCAATCCATGGAATAGCAGCACCAAAACACGCCCACAGCATCCTTCAAAACTTCAACTTCATGACATACATGATTTTGCAACATTGTTGTGGGTGACCAACTGATTTTCCAGCAACCGACTCGTTCGAAATTCGAAAACGCGTCCGTTGCCAGGCAAGCCCATTGTCAATGGGTGCGCACCGATCGGTCCATTGAGGTACAACGCGCACAGGGGTACAACGCGTACCCGCACACATTGAAAGCAATGGGCCGGCCGGAGGCACCGATCGGTCCATTGCTGTTCAACGCGCACAGGGGTACAACGCGTACCCGCACACATTGAAAGCAATGGGCCGGCCGGAGGCACCGATCGGTCCATTGCTGTTCAACGCGCACAGGGGTACAACGCGTACCCGCACACATTGAATGCAATGGGCCGGCCGGAGGCACCGATCGGTCCATTGCTGTTCAACGCGCACAGGGGTACAACGCGTACCCGCACACATTGAATGCAATGGGCCGGCCGGAGGCACCGATCGGTCCATTGCAGTTCAACGCGCACAGGGGTACAACGCGTACCCGCACACATTGAAAGCAATGGGCCGGCCGGAGGCACCGATCGGTCCATTGCAGTTCAACGCGCACAGGGTACAACGCGTACCCGCACACATTGAAAGCAATGGGCCGGCCGGAGGCACCGATCGGTCCATTGCTGTTCAACGCGCACAGGGGTACAACGCGTACCCGCACACATTGAATGCAATGGGCCGGCCGGAGGCACCGATCGGTCCATTGCAGTTCAACGCGCACAGGGGTACAACGCGTACCCGCACACATTGAAAGCAATGGGCCGGCCGGAGGCACCGATCGGTCCATTGCTGTTCAACGCGCACAGGGGTACAACGCGTACTCGCACACATTGAAAGCAATGGGCCGGCCGGAGGCACCGATCGGTCCATTGCAGTTCAACGCGCACAGGGGTACAACGCGTACCCGCACACATTGAATGCAATGGGCCGGCCGGAGGCACCGATCGGTCCATTGCAGTTCAACGCGCACAGGGGTACAACGCGTACCCGCACACATTGAAAGCAATGGGCCGGCCGGAGGCACCGATCGGTCCATTGCTGTTCAACGCGCACAGGGGTACAACGCGTACCCGCACACATTGAAAGCAATGGGCCGGCCGGAGGCACCGATCGGTCCATTGCAGTTCAACGCGCACAGGGGTACAACGCGTACCCGCACACATTGAAAGCAATGGGCCGGCCGGAGGCACCGATCGGTCCATTGCAGTTCAACGCGCACAGGGGTACAACGCGTACCCGCACACATTGAAAGCAATGGGCCGGCCGGAGGCACCGATCGGTCCATTGCAGTTCAACGCGCACAGGGGTACAACGCGTACCCGCACACATTGAAAGCAATGGGCCGGCCGGAGGCACCGATCGGTCCATTGCTGTTCAACGCGCACAGGGGTACAACGCGTGCACCGCGACACATTGAAAGCAATGGGCCGGCCGGAGGCACCGATCGGTCCATTGCAGTTCAACGCGCACAGGGTACAACGCTGCACCCGCACACATTGAAAGCAATGGGCCGGCCGGAGGCACCGATCGGTCCATTGCAGTTCAACGCGCACAGGGGTACAACGCTGCACTCGCACACATTGAAAGCAATGGGCCGGCCGGAGGCACCGATCGGTCCATTGCTGTTCAACGCGCACAGGGGTACAACGCGTACTCGCACACATTGAAAGCAATGGGCCGGCCGGAGGCACCGATCGGTCCATTGCAGTTCAACGCGCACAGGGGTACAACGCTGTACTCGCACACATTGAAAGCAATGGGCCGGCCGGAGGCACCGATCGGTCCATTGCAGTTCAACGCGCACAGGGGTACAACGCGTACCCGCACACATTGAAAGCAATGGGCCGGCCGGAGGCACCGATCGGTCCATTGCAGTTCAACGCGCACAGGGGTACAACGCGTACCCGCACACATTGAAAGCAATGGGCCGGCCGGAGGCACCGATCGGTCCATTGCTGTTCAACGCGCACAGGGGTACAACGCGTACCCGCACACATTGAAAGCAATGGGCCGGCCGGAGGCACCGATCGGTCCATTGCAGTTCAACGCGCACAGGGGTACAACGCGTACCCGCACACATTGAAAGCAATGGGCCGGCCGGAGGCACCGATCGGTCCATTGCAGTTCAACGCGCACAGGGGTACAACGCGTACCCGCACACATTGAAAGCAATGGGCCGGCCGGAGGCACCGATCGGTCCATTGCAGTTCAACGCGCACAGGGGTACAACGCGTACCCGCACACATTGAAAGCAATGGGCCGGCCGGAGGCACCGATCGGTCCATTGCAGTTCAACGCGCACAGGGGTACAACGCGTACCCGCACACATTGAAAGCAATGGGCCGGCCGGAGGCACCGATCGGTCCATTGCTGTTCAACGCGCACAGGGGTACAACGCGTACCCGCACACATTGAAAGCAATGGGCCGGCCGGAGGCACCGATCGGTCCATTGCAGTTCAACGCGCACAGGGGTACAACGCGTACCCGCACACATTGAAAGCAATGGGCCGGCCGGAGGCACCGATCGGTCCATTGCAGTTCAACGCGCACAGGGGTACAACGCGTGCCCGCACACATTGAAAGCAATGGGCCGGCCGGAGGCACCGATCGGTCCATTGCTGTTCAACGCATCACTGTATATGTGACTGGCATAGGTCAGCATGCCTGTCTCAGATGGACATATGCCAGCCACAGATAGCTCCCAGGGAGTGAGGGGCACACCTACATCACGACAGCCTGTCCAAACCTTATCATAAGGCATGTAAGGCTGCATTTCCTATTGTGTGTATGTTGGTGTACATGTTGTCCTGTGGGTGTCACCTGTGGGCAGCCACCCCCAGGCTGTGCACGTGTTCATGGGGACAGGATCCTGGGTGTTACGTGTACGTGACCACTGTGATGTGCAACTGTTCATATCTGTGCATGTGTCATGGTCACATTTCACAGTGGTGTTTGTGTATGTCATGTCACATACCCCGTGAGTCCCATGTGGGACGGTATGTTTGAGCCAGGGTGTCCCAGTGGCACAATAGTGATGGCCCTCCACAGTCTTTGTGCATGTAGTGTTTACAATGTCTCTGATTTCATGTGCACAATGGGAGACAGTCTCCACATCCACGTTGTGTGTGCATGGACTCTGATGTTGTGCGTGTGTGTCACAGACGTCCATGGCTCTCCTGCCATGGCAAGTGTGGCCACTACCTGTGGGGGTCATGTTTGTTTTGCTGTGGTGTACACATGATACTACAGGTGATGCCAGTGTCCATGTGGCATTACAGGGTCCCTGGGAATGTGCCTGTCGTTGAGCTGTGGTGCCTGGGGCACATCTGTCCTCACATGTCACTGGGGGGTGACTTTGACACAGCATCATGATATCCAATGGGCCAACCTGGGACAAATTGATGCCACCTGTAGGACCGTGTTGACAGATGTTGGCCATGTATGTACCATACATGTCGTTCCGGTACTGCACACTTCATGTAGTTGTGCCTCATGATGATGTATGTTGGGAACTTGAGTGTGTTCAATGCCGCATATGTGGGGTGACTGACGATCTTGCTTACTTCTCCTCTGCACTGCAGGGCTCCTGCTGTCCATCGGCCATTCCCAGACCTGGCAACGATGGTGGAACGGGACAGCATCCGACGGTACCGCTTCACCAGGCAGCTGATTGAGGATTTGGCAGTGCAGTTGTCCCCACATTTGCAGCCTGGCCGGCCGTATCCTACAGCGCTGACCCCCAAGGTGAAGGTGATGGCAGCCCTACACTTCTTTGCCACCGGTACCTTCCAACATACTGTGGCGTCTGCTGGTGGGATGTCACAGACCATGTTCAGCCGTGTGCTCCGCGATTTCTTGGCGGCAATGTTGCTCTTCCTGAACCGGTACATATATTTCCCTAGACTGCGACGACTCACTGACGTGAAGAGTGACTTTTATGCCCTGGGGAGGATGCCGCATGTCATTGGCTCCATTGATGGGACACATGTGGCTTTGGTACCACCACAGGCCCAGGAGCAGGCCTACAGGAACCGCAAGCACTACCACTCGGTCAATGCACTGGTGGTGTGTCTTGCAGACATGACCATCACACACGTGTGTGCCCGTTTCCCTGGTTCAGCACACGATGCCTTTGTGATGAGGAGTAGTCGCATCCCCAGGTTGATGGCACAGATGCAGAACCAGCGTGCCTGGCTTGTCGGTGTGTACTGACTTTGTGCCATTGTGTGTGATCTGATCTGTAGTATTCCGCCCACTTTTCCAAGCCAGCTGATGTGCACTTGTCTGTCCGTAGGTGACTCGGGATACCCCAACATGCCGTGGTTGCTGACACCCCTCAGGAACCCTGTGACACCTGCCCAGATGCGCTACAATGAGGCACATGGTCGGACCAGGAGAGTGATTGAGCGGACCTTTGGTCTCCTGAAGAGCCGCTTCCGCTGCCTGGACAAGACCGGAGGGTCCCTCCCATATGCCCCTGCCAAAGTGTGCAAGATTATCATCGTCTGCTGCATGCTCCACAACCTGGCAGTGCGGAAGGAGTTGCCTCTCATCCAGGATGACGATGACCAACATCCGCCACCTGTGGAGGATCCTGGCCTGGACCACGATGCCAGTGACGATGATGATGATGATGATGGTGATGGTGATGTCCGCACACAGCTCATCACCAACTTCTTTAGCTGAATGTGAGTATCCTGAGGTGTCATGTGAATGATGTGAGTTGGCATGATGTGTGGGTGGTGCTCTGGTGCTGTTGGAGTGTGTCCATGGGCTACTTGACAGGATGTGTGTTGCGATGTGTGGTGACAGGTGGGCTGTACTCCCCAACAGTGTTGACATGCTAACTTGGTTCTGGGTGGGTATCTTGTAACATGTATTGTGCATGAGTTTTGCTGATCTGTCCTGTACTGCATTGCTTTTGACTGTGTGTCATTTCTGTCCTTCACAGGGTACTTTCAGATTCGTTTGGTCAACTGTGTCCACCGACGACGTGATTGCACATCCAGGCTGGTAGCTGTTGTGTCCCTACAGGTGATGTGCGCCACACCCATGGACTTCCTTCCGTCTACAGTTGTTGACTGTGTGCCCGCTACCAGGTGGGGTTACCTTGCATCTGTAGTGGTTACGGCATGTTGCTACTGTGTAATAAACCTGTGCTTCACTTTGTGATGTGCGTTGTCTGTGGTCACACATTTGACTGCCATTTGCTTACTGCACCTGTGGGCTACTTGACTACAACTGGGAATGGGTGTGGTGTCTGTGCATTGCACCGTCTTCCCTGGCAACATCAGTGTAGGCAATGAGTCAGATGGCCTAGGTGTGTATGTGTTGTGTAGCCCTGGTGGTGTGTCTCCCTCATATGTGTCACGTTGCCTGTACTCACATGCCTGTGTTGTCCTTGCTGTTGCAGTTCGCATACACAGTGTAATTTTGCAGTTCATCATCCCCATAACAGCACCCACGTTGGAATCACGACAGAGGCAAGTATGGTGTATTAGTGTGTTTATTGTGATACATCTGTGTTAATAGTGCATAGGATGGATTGTGCTGTACATGAATCTTGCAATCCCAAGTTCCTAGGTGAATTGAAAGTCCAGGTAGACAGGATCCCCAGTATCGGGCCACAGTTGTCTGACACATTGTTCCAACTTGTACTCCCCATGCAATGTGTGGGAGTAGTGTTGCCATCAACAGGGTGAACAGTCTGTGCACAAAGGCGAAAATCCAGAACAGGTTCAGGCTTCCTGGGAGTTGCGCTTGGCCATCAGCCTCTCACTTTCCCCTCCTCGGACGACCCCTCTTCTTGGGGGGCCCTCAAGTGCAGGCTGCTGCGCTGCAGGGGACTCTCCGCCAGAGTCCTCCTCCCTCCCTGTGGCAGTTGCAGTTTGTTCGGTACCAGATGTTGTTGGCACACAGGGAGGTGTGGACTGGTTGCTGTTCATCTGGCGGAGGCATTGTAAAATGTCCCTGTGCACCGCCGTCATCTCATGTAGTACATCCCACTTGGACTCCACGCGGGACATGTGGGAGTCCACACGTGACATGTGTGACTCCACGTGGGACATGTGGGAGTCCAAGCGGGCATGATGGGCAGCCTGCTGCTGTTTGATGTCTCTGAGGAGCCCCACTACCTGGCTGAGCTCTCCGGTGCTGGACTGGTACGCATCAGCTATGCGTACCAGTTGTGGGTCTTCATGCACACCAGCAACGTCTGCAAGCAGCGACCTCTGTCTCCCACCCCTCCCACCACCCCTGCTGACATGTGCAGTGTGTGCAGTTGCACGCACAGATAACCCTGGTCCACCTTGGGGGTGGTGGTGGTGGTGGTGTCCATGGCCCCAGGTTGGTCCAGGGTCACTGCGCTGGTGTTGTTCCTTATTCTGTCCATGTCGGCAGGGATGGTATTCGTGGTGACAGTCGTTGGAGGGGTGGGTGCAGGGGGTGCAGCTGGTGGACCTGCTGGTGCTGCAGCTGGTGGTCCTGCTGGTGCAGCAAGTTGACTTGCACCGGATGTGCCAGGTTGTTCATCGTCCGAGGAGGACAGAGGCTGTACGACGCCAGTGAGCTCGGCATCCTCTTGAGCCTGGGACTGGGACTCCTCAGCGTCTGCTGCTGTGTCCCTATCATCACCTGTTTTTGGGAGACACAAACAATGTATTTCATGTTTCTGCAGGCATCAGTGGTTGACACACCTGACAGTTGTGACTGTGCCTCGGGGTGCGGGCCTGTACATTGTATTGTCCTAAGTCGTCACAGTCAGGGGTTGATATTGGTGTGGCACATTGTCCTGCATTATTTGGGCATTTCTATGTATTCTCTGGGGTGTGAACATGGTCTGCATTGATTGTGTTTGGTTGACAGCCAGACCTCCTTCCCACCCACACACCCACCCAGTCAGTTATCCCACCATGGAACGTGCTTGCATTGCAGGGAGTGGAAGTTGTCTCTCAGGATGTCAGTCAGTGGTGTCCTGCTGTTTGTTGGTGCACAGTTGCCAGCAGGGCCTTGTGCTCCCCACAGCAGTAGCCAGTGTCAGCCATCTTGTGAGTCCTTCTCCACTCCCTGTGATGTGAGCATGGTTCAGGGTGGTGTTGATGGGACAGTTGTGGGGGTGACCAATGTCTGTGACTACGACTCCCATCATGCTATTGCCTCCACCCCCTTCCCAGCATGCCCATGCTTCTTCCTTTTGACTCTGCTTCCCTGTGGGGTGGGCTGGCTGTGCTGACAGGATGGCTGGGAGTGTTGTCCTGGCAGTTGTTTGGCTAAGAGTCCCAAGAGTGTCCCTGTGCTTCACACAACATAACCCAGGGTGGTGGTGCTTTGTGGGATCTTGTGTTAGGATGGAGGGCATTGCATTCTACCAGGTGGGTACTGTGGAGTTTGTGTTGGTGGGGGGGTGAGGGGAGGTGCTGGTGACTATAGTCAGTGCTGCAAGTCCCCCTTCCCACCCAGCCAGCCAGATATCCCACCATGGAACGTGCTTGCATTGCAGGGAGTGGAAGTTGTCTCTCAGGATGTCAGTCAGTGGTGTCCTGCTGTTTGTTGGTGCACAGTTGCCAGCAGGGCCTTGTGCTCCCCACAGCAGTAGCCAGTGTCAGCCATCTTGTGAGTCCTTCTCCACTCCCTGTGATGTGAGCATGGTTCAGGGTGGTGTTGATGGGACAGTTGTGGGGGTGACCAATATCAGTGACTACGACTCCCATCATGGTATTGCCTCCACCCCCTTCCCAGCATGCCCATGCTTCCTTCCTTTTGACTCTGCTTCCCTGTGGGGTGGGCTGGCTGTGCTGACAGGATGGCTGGGAGTGTTGTCCTGGCAGTTGTTTGGCTAAGAGTCCCAAGAGTGTCCCTGTGCTTCACACAACATAACCCAGGGTGGTGGTGCTTTGTGGGATCTTGTGTTAGGATGGAGGGCATTGCATTCTACCAGGTGGGTACTGTGGAGTTTGTGTTGGGGGGGTGAGGGGAGGTGCTGGTGACTATAGTCAGTGCTGCAAGTCCCCCTTCCCACCCAGCCAGCCAGATATCCCACCATGGAATGTGCTTGCATTGCAGGGAGTGGAAGTTGTCTCTCAGGATGTCAGTCAGTGGTGTCCTGCTGTTTGTTGGTGCACAGTTGCCAGCAGGGCCTTGTGCTCCCCACAGCAGTAGCCAGTGTCAGCCATCTTGTGAGTCCTTCTCCACTCCCTGTGATGTGAGCATGGTTCAGGGTGGTGTTGATGGGACAGTTGTGGGGGTGACCAATATCAGTGACTACGACTCCCATCATGCTATTGCCTCCACCCCCTTCCCAGCATGCCCATGCTTCCTTCCTTTTGACTCTGCTTCCCTGTGGGGTGGGCTGGCTGTGCTGACAGGATGGCTGGGAGTGTTGTCCTGGCAGTTGTTTGGCTAAGAGTCCCAAGACTGTCCCTGTGCTTCACACAACATAACCCAGGGTGGTGGTGCTTTGTGGGATCTTGTGTTAGGATGGAGGGCATTGCATTCTACCAGGTGGGTACTGTGGAGTTTGTGTTGGGGGGGTGAGGGGAGGTGCTGGTGACTATAGTCAGTGCTGCAAGTCCCCCTTCCCACCCAGCCAGCCAGATATCCCACCATGGAACGTGCTTGCATTGCAGGGAGTGGAAGTTGTCTCTCAGGATGTCAGTCAGTGGTGTCCTGCTGTTTGTTGGTGCACAGTTGCCAGCAGGGCCTTGTGCTCCCCACAGCAGTAGCCAGTGTCAGCCATCTTGTGAGTCCTTCTCCACTCCCTGTGATGTGAGCATGGTTCAGGGTGGTGTTGATGGGACAGTTGTGGGGGTGACCAATATCAGTGACTACGACTCCCATCATGCTATTGCCTCCACCCCTTCCCAGCATGCCCATGCTTCCTTCCTTTTGACTCTGCTTCCCTGTGGGGTGGGCTGGCTGTGCTGACAGGATGGCTGGGAGTGTTGTCCTGGCAGTTGTTTGGCTAAGAGTCCCAAGAGTGTCCCTGTGCTTCACACAACATAACCCAGGGTGGTGGTGCTTTGTGGGATCTTGTGTTAGGATGGAGGGCATTGCATTCTACCAGGTGGGTACTGTGGAGTTTGTGTTGGGGGGGGTGAGGGGAGGTGCTGGTGACTATAGTCAGTGCTGCAAGTCCCCCTTCCCACCCAGCCAGCCAGATATCCCACCATGGAACGTGCTTGCATTGCAGGGAGTGGAAGTTGTCTCTCAGGATGTCAGTCAGTGGTGTCCTGCTGTTTGTTGGTGCACAGTTGCCAGCAGGGCCTTGTGCTCCCCACAGCAGTAGCCAGTGTCAGCCATCTTGTGAGTCCTTCTCCACTCCCTGTGATGTGAGCATGGTTCAGGGTGGTGTTGATGGGACAGTTGTGGGGGGGGCAATATGTGTGACTGCGACTCCCATGATGCTATTGGCTACACTGACTTGGCCAGCATACACAGAATTCCTTCCTTTGAGTGGTCTTCACTGTGTGTTGGTGTTGTTGTGGTGGCTACATGTGTGGATGTGTGTGTTAGTTCTATTTGTGCCACTGCCTAGCTGTAGTTGTGGTTGTGTTTGTACATGTGTTGGCACAGTTGGATGTGACTTTTTTGATGGCATGTGTTGTGTTTATCTGACTGACATACACATTTTGGGATGATTCTGTTCTAGTTGCTGTGTAATTGCTATGAGTGCATGGTTTGACTCTCCCCTTGACAGTGATGTGTGTGTTTTGTGGCAGTTTATTGTGTACATTTGTTGTGTACTCACCAGGCTCTGGGATGTTCTCTAGTCCATATACGCTCACTGGCGGAAGGATGGCCCGCACCTTCTCCTCCCAGGGCCTGAGGTATATTGGCTTGGCAGGAGGGCCACTGCCGGTGTGTTGGCTGTTGATGTAGTCTATCTTCAGCAGGTCCCGTACCCTCCTGCGCACGTCATACCACCTGTTCTGGATGTCCGTCTTTGTGCGCCGACATGGTGATTGGGCGTTCACCCTGTTGATGATCCTCTCCCACATCTTGGTTTTCTGCGACATGGGGGTCTGTTGGACCAGAGTGCCAAACAGCTGTGGCTCCACCCTGAGGATCTCGTCTACCATGACTTCCAATTCACTATCTAGGAACTTGGGATTCTTCTTGGGGGCATGGTGATGGGTGGTGATGGTGGGTGATGTGTGTGTTGGTGTGCAGGTGAGGGTGTGTGGGTGTGTGTTGTGCTGGGTGTATGTGAGGTAGGTATTTGTTGGTGTGCTGATGGTGTGTGGCTTGTGTGAGGGATGAGCTGTGGGTGTGTGGTTGCTTTCTCTTGGGTGCTGGCAGTGGAATGGCATTTGCAAAGGCTCATGGTAGTGATTTGTGTCCTTTATATAGGTGGAGTTGTGGGTGTGTCTTTGTTCTCTGTCCCCACCCACCCCAGTATTTATTGGCTTGGTAATTGCTTGTTTGGCCTTTTTTGGTTGATTTTTCCTTTGTGCTGTTTGTGTATGTTGGAAACGTTCTTGTGACCGAGTCGGACCCTGCATTGGTCTCGTACGGTGTTTTCCGTTTCGTTCACGCTGTGTTTGTGCAGTTTTGTATGCTGCGTACGCGTCGGTCGCGGTGTATTGTGTTGCTTCGGCTCGGTTTTGTATGCGTGTCGGTCGTACGGCTTGTCCTCCGTCCGACTCGGTCGTGTTTTTCGCGCCTTGCATCGTACTTTGCGGTTTGGAGTTGGCGGGTACGATTCGGTCGGATTTGTTCCGGATGCGTGTCGGTCGGTTGGATTCGCGTGTTTTTCCGGCCGGATTGCTATTTTCCGAGCGGCTCGGTCGGTCGGCTTGGTTTCCTAACGTGTCGGTCGGATTTATCGCGGCTTGCATCGTACTTGGCGTGTCGGGCGCCACTGGTACGTGTCGGTCGGTAATTTTTCCGGCTCCGAGTCGGTCGGTGCTTTTTCCGGCCCGAATCGGAATCGACCCCCGTATGTACTGTTTTCCAATGGGTGCATAACAGAAATAATTGAAGAACATTAACATCTATCTTAAGCAAGCAGCCTAAAAGTGCAAATAAAGATAAGTAATACTACAACAAATAAAAATGCTACACATGTAAACTTAATAAACAAATTTTAAAACACATATTCGACTACTGGTTATTAATATAAACATAAATATGCATATCTATAAAAATGCAGATATATATATACACACATGCATATCTATGCATACATATGCATACTTATGCATCTATCTTCACACATATACATATATAAGTATATATGTATGCACATATATTCATAAAAATATGCATACATATATATGTGCCATCCTGAAGCCCAATGGAGGGCTATAAACATAGTCCCATAGTGCGTGCCAGCAGACATACCCACTGGAGGGTTGTGAAATAAAATATAAGAACTACATCTCCCAGAGCACTCAGTGTAAAAATGACGTTTTCCATCAAGGAGGCGCACCAGAAGCCAAGCCATTTAAATAAAGCTCGACTGGGAGAATGCAGGTGTATGAATTGTAGCTGCTGACACGGGCCTCTGAAGAGAATCGCAAAGGATTCGAAACGCGTCAGGCCGGGGACGTTACATGGGGATGTTAAGTTGGATGCCTTTGAAAATAAAGTAAGATACTTACAAACTGCGGATTGCGGTCTCAAATCTGGGCAATCCTGTTGTGTGAATATAACCGCGGCGGTTCCAGGCCGCGTGAGACGATGCACCGCCGATAATTAAAGGACCCGAGGAGTGAAAATTTCACCTGGACACGGGCGCAGAAGGTACATGGAACGCAGGCATCCAAAGTGCCATCCTGAAGCCCAATGGAGGGCTATAAACATTGTCCCATAGTGCGTGCCAGCAGACATACCCACTGTAGGGTTGTGAAATAAAATATAAGAACTACATCTCCCAGAGCACTCAGTATAAAAATGACGTTTTCCATCAAGGAGGCGCACCAGAAGCCAAGTCATTTAAATAAAGCTCGAGCGGGAGAATGCAGGTGTTTGAATTGTAGCTGCTGACACGGGCCTCTGAAGAGAATCGCAAAGGATTCGAAAAGCGTCAGGCCGGGGACGTTACATGGGGATGTTAAGTTGGATGCCTTTGAAAATAAAGTAAGATACTTACCAACTGCGGAGTGCGGTCTCAAATCTGGGCAATCCTGTTGTGTGAATATAACAGTGGCGGTTCCAGGCCGCGTGAGACGACGCACCGCCGATAAAGGACCCGAGGAGTGAAAATTTCACCTGGACACGGGCGCAGAAGGTACATGGAACGCAGGCATCCAAAGTGCCATCCTGAAGCCCAATGGAGGGCTATAAACATTGTCCCATAGTGCGTGCCAGCAGACATACCCACTGGAGGGTTGTGAAATAAAATATAAGAACTACATCTCCCAGAGCACTCAGTGTAAAAATGACGTTTTCCATCAAGGAGGCGCACCAGAAGCCAAGCCATTTAAATAAAGCTCGGGCGGGAGAATGCAGGTGTTTGAATTGTAGCTGCTGACACGGGCCTCTGAAGAGAATCGCAAAGGATTCGAAACGCGTCAGGCCGGGGACGTTACATGGGGATGTTAAGTTGGATGCCTTTGAAAATAAAGTAAGATACTTACCAACTGCGGAGTGCGATCTCAAATCTGGGCAATCCTGTTGTGTGAATATAACCGCGGCGGTTCCAGGCCGCGTGAAACGACGCTCCGCCGATAATTAAAGGACCCGAGGAGTGAAAATTTCACCTGGACACGGGCGCAGACGGTACATGGAACGCAGGCATCCAAAGTGCCATCCTGAAGCCCAATGGAGGGCTATAAACATTGTCCCATAGTGCGTGCCAGCAGACATACCCACTGGAGGGTTGTGAAATAAAATATAAGAACTACATCTCCCAGAGCACTCAGTGTAAAAATGACGTTTTCCATCAAGGAGGCGCACCAGAAGCCAAGCCATTTAAATAAAGCTCGAGCGGGAGAATGCAGGTGTTTGAATTGTAGCTGCTGACACGGGCCTCTGAAGAGAATCGCAAAGGATTCGAAACGCGTCAGGCCGGGGACGTTACATGGGGATGTTAAGTTGGATGCCTTTGAAAATAAAGTAAGATACTTACCAACTGCGGAGTGCGGTCTCAAATCTGGGCTATCCTGTTGTGTGAATATATAGAAATAGATATACATGTATATCAATATATATATATATGAACATATCCGTTCATATCTAAATATACACATATATATGCATTTATATAGGTATATGTCTATATATATGCATATATATACACATATATATAAAACTGCATATCTATAAATCTGCATATCTATATAAATGCAGATCTATATGTACATACATATGCATATACATATAAATAAGCATATATATGTACATATATGTAAGTAATTAACGACCAACAACATAAGACTCTTTCCTCCTACATTGACAACCCACCAATGTTGTTGCCATGGTCCACGTCACAAGGGAGGAAGGATGGTTTCTATGTTCATCCTCTCCAGAACCCTTGCTATTTAGGACAAACAAAACACACAACATGTAACAGAAATAATATTCCACAACGGATTAGTTGGCTGATAGTCTGCTGAGCATTATTAGATTCATAATGCAATGACTCATATTCTCAGGAATTCTTTCACTGGCAAACGTTTTGTATATGGTAAACGAACAAGCAGTCAATATACCACCTGGTATGTTCAATAGTCTCTGAAACAATGTATGTAAGTATACGTGATTGAACACCACACCAAAGGTTCCTTCGCAGTAAGCAGTGGTACAAAACAAAGAGGGAATCAGAGCTCCCTTTCTAGTCAAGGCGTGGTGTTGTTCGTTTTACGAGAAGAAGCTGTATGCCCCACCCATCGGCATCAACGGCATCAAAGGAACAAAATGGAACGAAACGGGGGAGGTGGTGTCACTGACACCCTTACCGCACTAGGCAATTACACCACAGCCACATCACCAGGCTACCGCGCATCGGAAACAGGATAATCTGCGCCGAGACCTTCCAACCTTTCATAGCCCTCGGCGTTGTAGGAGGCCATCACTTCCTGTGCGCGCACGTGCCGCGCCGCACAGGATTCTGGGAAGTGTAGTTCCTCCTCCCTTCTTGTCTTCCGTGTTCATGGAGCCGCGATTTCCAGTCCACCATGACTGTAGCGATCGGTATGCTGCTGCGTACTTATTCCAGGTCCGGGTATGGTCTTCCCGCTGACCCGATACGGCGCCCGCATCCAACTGGGGTAAGTGTGTAACACATATATATGCATATGTCAACCATACAAATATGTATATATACATTTATATGCATATGTCCACCCATATATAAATATATACATATATATGCATTTACATATGCCTATATATTTATATATATAAACATATATACATCTGCATATCTATACAAATGCAGATATATACACAAGCATACATATATATGCATACATATGCATGTATGCATATATATGCACATAGATGCATATATATGTGTATATGTATGTACATATATAAAAATGCATATATATTCATTTAAATATGCATACATATATATGTATATAAATGTGTATAAATATATATATGCATATATCTATACACATAATATATATATGCATTTATATATGGATATATAAATATATATACATATATAAGCATATATATACATCTACATATCTATATAAATGCAGAAATAAATGCATGCATACATATGCATATATATATGCATACAACATGTAGATATATATATGTATATATCTTTACACATATATTCATATATTTGCACATATATACATATACATATATATATATATATATATGTATGCACATATATTTGTATATAAATATGTATAAATATATATATGCATATATTTGTCCACATATCAAATATATATATATATATATATATATATATATATATATGCATTTATATATGTGTATATCTATATATATACATATGTACATATATAAACATATATATACATTTGCATATCTATACAAATGCAAAAATAAATACATGCATACATATGCATATAAATGCATACATATGCATGTATGCACATATGTTTACACATATATATATACATGCATACATATATATGCATATATATATCGATATATATGTATAAAACATGTCGCTATCTGTATATATGCATATATATATACACATATATATGCACATATATACATATATATATATGTATATGTATGCACATATAAAAAATGCATATATATTCATATAAATATGCATACATATATTTGTATATAAATATGTATAATTATCTACTGACGGTCGCCAGTAGATAGTTATAGTTAGGACCTTTATCCATAGGAAATCTGCAACATTCTATTTGAAATAACTTTTGCGCCGGTTGACGAATCTTCGCGAAAGCTTCCAACTTGTTGGGGCGCTCCGCTCCGCTCCTACCCTGAAAGTCTCGGGTTGATTTGTCAAGCGGGGGCCGAGAAAAAAGGGGGGTCCCAAAACGCGTTTTCTCCATGTTAATTCCCATAGGAAATTTTAGCCACGGCTACAGCCCGAACTGCTGAACGGAATTACACCAAATTTTGCAAAAAGGTAGCGCTTGGTTCAGAAAGCGACCTTTTTTTTAAATGGTGTAAATCCGTTCAGTAGTTGCGGAGAAATTCAAAAAATACGAGTGAAAAAATCGATTTTCTATAGGAAACTTTATGCAAGGCTACAGCAAAAACTGCTGAACGGAATTACACCAAATTTGGCAAAAAGGTAGTGCTTGGTTCAGAAAGCACCCTTTTTAAAAATGGTGTAAATCCGTTCAGTAGTTGCTGAGAAAATCCAAAATAAAAGTTTCGATATTTAGAGGCACGGAGAATCCGCGCACCCTCCCGACCACGAGCTGCATGCTAATTGGCTGTCAACACTCCAAACCAGGAAGTGTTGGCAGCCATCTTGTTCCTCGGTAGAACCGAGGGACAAGAAAAGACAAAAACAAGGGCGCAAAACGCAAAAAGGGGGCAGGGTAGAAACACCCTGACCCCCTAGCCCTGCTCAGGGGGTCCTACAAGGACCCCCAGGTACACATTTTTTTTATTTTTTTTAAAAATCGGCAGAAAATGCGCTGGGTGCGCGGATCCTGCCGATAAAAAAACTAAGCGCGGACTCCCGCGCTTTGTGGTTAATTGGCCCCCGGGTGGGCCAAGTCCCGGGGGCATGCAGGGCTTTATTATTAATTATATGGAGGGGCCTCTAAGGCCCCCCCAAGCCCCGTGGACCGCCACCCCCCGGGGCTTTAAACAAAATGGTGCGGGAGGGCTCTGAGCCCTCCCGCAGCCCCGGGGACCGCCACCCCCAGGGGCTTCTTTTTAAAATTAAATCACCTGTGTGGGGGCTCCAGCCCCCCACACGCCCCGGGACCGCCACCTCCCCGGGCACTACCAAATTTAAAATGGGGGTCCGTTTTGACCCTCGAAGCCCCGGGGACCACCACCTCCCCGGGCTTTGCAGATGTGGGGAGGGGGCCGCGCGGCCCCCTCCTGGAGCCATTGATGTCCCTGGGGACTGCCACCCCCAGGGTCGGCTCCTGCAGTGTCCCGGGTGCTCACCCCGGGACACTGTAGTTTGCAATGACAGGACGGGAGCCTCGCGGCTCCCGTCCTGTCATTGCAAACTGCTTTGCTTCATTGAAGCGAGAGCAGGAAACCTGCTCTCGCTTCAATGAAGCAAGCAGATTGCTTTCCACATGGGGAGCTGCATGTCAGCAGCTCCCCATGTGGAAAGCAATGCCGGCTCCCGAGGGATGCGGGGAGCCGGCTGGGACTGTGGGGGATTGGGAACCCCCACGGTCCCCAACGGAGAGGGCCAGCCCCGGGGATGGGGTCCCCGGGGCAAGTAGTGGCCTGGAAGCGGGGCCACGCGGCCCCCTCCCCCCAAAAAAAATAAATAAATAAAGGCCTGCACCGGGGATGGGGTCCCGGGGCAAAAGGAGGCCTGAGGAGGGGGCCACGCAACCCCTCCTTAAAAAAAATAATAAAAAGAGTGGCCATGCCCCGGGGGATGGGGTCCCGGGGCCGGAATCGGCCATGGGAGGGGGCCACGCGGCCCCCTTCCCGTTTTTTAAAAGAAAAAGGGGTAAGGCCCTGGGGGATGGGGTCCCCAGGGCCCAAAAAAGGAAAAGGAAGGGGGCCACACAGCCCCTCTTCGGGAAAAAAAAAAAACGATCGGGCCGCAGGCCCCGCCCCTTCCTTTACCACTCTGCAAACGCGACCACTTGCAAACGCGCCCTGGCGCGTTTGCAGAGGGGAATGAATTCCCTTGAATACTGGGGTCCCTGGGGGCCAACTAGCTCACCAGGAACCTCCAGTATGCGCTAGGGCTGCGTTGCAGAGAGGTGTACAGAGGCCACGCCCCTTTTACACCTCTCTGCAACGCAGCTCTGTGGCGCTTACTGGAGGTACCTGGTGGGATAGTTGGACCCCAGGGACCCTCAGGATTCAAGGGGACTTAATCCCCCAACTTAAAACGCACCACGGGGCGCGTTTGCACAGTGGTGAAGGGAGGGGGCGGGCTTCAGGTGACATGTATGCAAACAGGCCCCGTGGCGCGTTTTAAGATGGGGAATTAAATCCCCTTCAATCCTGAGGGTCCCTGGGGGCCAACTAGCCCACCAGGTACCTCCAGTAAGCGCCACGGAGCTGCGTTGCTGAGTGTTGTAAAAAGGGGCGTGGCCTCTGAACACCTCTCTGCAACGCAGCTCTCTGACGCATACTGGAGGTATCTGGTGTGCCAGTTGGCCCCTAGGGACCCTCGGGATTGAGGAGGAATTAATTCTCCAACTTAAAACGCGCCACAGGGCGTGTTTGCAGACATGTCACCTCAGGCCCCACCCCCTTCCTTCACCATTGTGCAAATATTCCTCTAAAATCAGCCGAACTACGAATTCCGATTTACTCACCTGTTATCAGGAAAGACCTCAGTGCTGCATCTTTGAGCCCAGTACTGATCCTGAAAAGTAATTTTAACCGTACTTACCAGTAACTTGAATTTCCTTCCATAGGCTAACAATGACTGGTTTCATTTGGAAATTCTTCTAAGTGTGGAGTTTTGGAACTTTATAATATTCCTCTAAAATCAGCTGAACTACGAATTCCGATTTACTCACCTGTTATCAGGAGAGAACCCAGTGCTGCATCTTTTAGCCCAGCACTGACCCTGAAAAGTAATTCTAACCGTACTTACCAGTAACTTGAATTTCCTTCCATAGGCTAACATTGACTGGTTTCACTTGGAAATTCTTCTAAGTGTTGAGTTTTGGAACTTTATAATATTCCTCTAAAATCAGCTGAACTACGAATTCCGATTTACTCACCTGTTATCAGGAGAGAACCCAGTGCTGCATCTTTTAGCCCAGCACTGACCCTGAAAAGTAATTCTAACCGTACTTACCAGTAACTTGAATTTCCTTCCATAGGCTAACATTGACTGGTTTCACTTGGAAATTCTTCTAAGTGTTGAGTTTTGGAACTTTATAATATTCCTCTAAAATCAGCTGAACTAATTCCCATTTACTCACCTGTTATCAGGAGAGAACCCAGTGCTGCATCTTTTAGCCCAGCACTGACCCTGAAAAGTAATTCTAACCGTACTTACCAGTAACTTGAATTTCCTTCCATAGGCTAACATTGACTGGTTTCACTTGGAAATTCTTCTAAGTGTTGAGTTTTGGAACTTTATAATATTCCTCTAAAATCAGCTGAACTACGAATTCCAATTTACTCACCTGTTATCAGGAGAGAACCCAGTCCTGCATCTTTTAGCCCAGCACTGACCCTGATAAGTAATTCTAACCGTACTTACCAGTAACTTGTATTTCCTTCCGTTGGAATCCATTGTCTGGTTTTCCGCAGAAAAGTTTCAAAGTGCCGTTTTCACAAACTACAAATATTCCTTAAAAATCGCCTGTGTGACTTAAACGCATTCTTTCAACTGTTTACAGGAGATGCACCAGTGCTGGATCCAGGATCCACCACTGAGTAAGAAAAAGTAACGATAACACTACTTACCTGCTAAGTGAATTTCCTCCCATAGGATAACATTGGTGATTCTATGTGAAAACGTTTCTAAGTGTCAACTTTTAAAATACAATAATATTCCTTACAAATCACTACTGTAACCAAAACGCTTTTACTCAACTGTTTACAGGAGATGTCCCAGGACTGAATCTAGGATCCAGTCCTGTGGTTAGAAAAGTAATCCATAAAGTAACTAATTGCATTTAACTAGAAATTCACATTGAGCTCAATGTTGCATTGTGTTTGAAATTGTGTTGCCCATTGCAACAACTGTAACTACTGTACTTAAAAGTCTATTGCCTATTTGCAAAGTATTTAAACTAAAGTAATTCATTCTGAGAAAGTATATTTTGTAATGTAATGTATAATGTAATTACAATGTAATTTAAAAAATAAAATATCTAAAAATAAATAGTTTAAAAAAATGTAGTAAATCAGTAACAAAAAATAAATATAACAATTAATACATTTAAAAATTGTCATTTACAAAACCTTTGAAATTCACTGAAAAAAACCATAGGTTTCAGACATGTTATAGTTAGGAATTAGCATTTAAAAACCTTTGAAATTCACTGAAAAAACCATAGGTTTCAGGCACGTTATAGTTAGAAATTAGCATTTAAAAAACCTTACAAATTCACTGAAAAACCATAGGTTTCAGACACGTTATAGTTAGAAATTAGCATTTAAAAACCTTTGAAATTCACTGAAAAAACCATAGGTTTCAGACACGTTATAGTTAGAAATTTGCATTTAAAAAACCTTACAAATTCACTGAAAAAACCATAGGTTTTAGGGACAGTTATAGTTAGTTGGACATTGCACTCGTACAAAACCCGTGAAATTCCCCCGTTATAGTTAGTTCAGCTAACTATAACTTGCGCCCCCGCAATGCACTGCTGTTGACGTCACATATTACATCACTCATGACATGGTCCAGTAGAAGGCTGGGAGCCGAAACGCGTAGACCGTCCTCTACCGTTTTTCTTTTAATGTATTATGATTTAAAATAATAAAAACAGCACGTACTTGAAACCTCTGAGTGTGGTGCTGTGATCCTTCACCGAGTGATTGGAGCGGAGGAGTTTGGAGCATACCTACATATATATGCATATATACACAGATAGATACATCTGCATATCTAAATAAATACACATATAAATGCATGCATACATATGCATGTATATATGCATACATATGCATATTATGTACATGCAAATTTGCAAACACAATAATGAAAGCAAATCTACAAAGCAACACCATTCACAAACAAAATTGCTTTAACTTCAACAAAGGCGAGACCTGTTGCATTTTCAATGCTTGTTTTTTTTAAATGTAGCCCGTTTTCCTTAAAGGAAAACGGGATGCATTTAAAAAAAAAAAAAATTAAACATTTTCGTTTCATTTTTTAAGGGCAGGCCAGGCAGTGGTCCCTGGGACCACTGCCTGCTCTTAAAAAATAATATTGCATGCATTTACAAAGGGGAAAGGGTCCCCTGGGGACCCCTTCCCATTTGCGAACAGCGTCATACATCTGGCCCTAAGAAGCTTATTTACAAGCCCCTTGCACGGCTGGTATGTCACTTTTCCCCATATTAAAAGTGACGCAAGATTCTTGGTGGAGAGCAAGTGGTTTCAGGTGCTTCTTAAAGTTTGACTGCACTGATTCCATTCCGTGGGGGCTGGCAGTACTGTGCATCCTGCTGTGAGTAGTGGAAGGCAGGTGAAGGGTCACACTCATGCTTGCTACTTATATTGACAGGAGCAGAGATTTTGTATCTGACTCCTTAGTGTATGATAATGTCTTACTAGTGAGGAAAAATGCATGATGTTATTCGATGGGTCGGGTTGATGGCAGAATTTCTCCGGATGTTGCTGTAGAACATATAGCCCGTCTTAGGAGGAACAGCCAGGCAATCGCGGGAGCTCAAGCACACCTCTGCTTGCCGGCCTGGCTCCTGGCCACCCAGTTATTTAAACCACCTCCACAATTTCATTCACAGGTCATGTTTACCTTTTTGTCTTCAAGTTACTTTTGAGGTCCGTTAAACCTCAGGTCGTGGAGGCTGTTGATGGTCCTAAAAATGTTCACCCGCAGGACGGTGATGCCCTTTTGGTAAAGATTCATTCACGTACGTTGTGCTTATGTAGTGCCTCGATCTTTTTTATTAAAATAATAGTCCATACTTGAGGATTTTACGCATGTTTATGTAGTGCCACTTTGTTAGAAACGTGTAAATCCGTTATGTTTTTTTACCCACCTTCTGTGCTCCATCTTTTTTTTGTATCGGAAGTGTGGATGTTCTGGCGGGTTGGATATCTTGTTTTTTAATGGAATAGTTCCAGACTCCATGCTGTGGGCAAGTAATTTGCTTCTTACTTTCCAGACTGACAGAGGCACCAATACACTGCATTGCTGCGAACCCCCATTCCCAGGCCAGTAGACACCTCTATAAATCTCTGCCTATGGCACACCTATGCCTTTGGACCACCCTGAAAGTAAGGAAAAAATACCACCTCATTTGTCCATTTTACCTGCAGATGTCTTGACATCCTTTGATGTTCATGGCACAAGAGAGGAACATAGGTCCTCCCCCTCATCTGTTGTCGAACGTTTAGAAGCTGTCTGCAGTTTTTAAAATTAATAATGTACCTCTTTTGCGTCTCACCATCATAACAGCGTATATTCAGCAGCCTCTGGTAATGACTGGCTGGCAGCAAAGGTCTCTGCTGGTAGCAAAGTATTGCCATTTTTCCACAAGAACTCCTTCTAGTTAAGTGGTAAAGTCAAGACATCCTTGCAATGTCTTTGCTCAAAAACACAGAATCACAAAATCCCAGCTCATATCGTGCTTCAGCCAGGACCCTACAGGGCCAATTAAACAGAAGCTATCTATTAATATAACAGCTTCAGGCAGCAGGAGCCCAGGCCTGCAGCAGCATCGCATTATCATTTCAATGTACACACAGCCTCTTTGCACGGATTTTATCCAGTGCGCACAAAGACATCTTATATCTTGACTAACCATTATTTTGACCTCGATCACACATACAAGAGAATGCAGACCTTTTCTCCTAGATGTGGCTGGGTACTGCCTCAAAAGGACAAGAGGAATCGGAAACTAAGTTCGCTTCCGAGAAATAGTCTTTCTTGTCAGAGCCTCCTTCAGATCTGCCAGAGCTACAGGCCACAGCTCCAGTGATGAGAAGACAATGCTGGCAAGGGCACAAGAACACGAGGATGTGACAAAAGCGCAGATGAAAATAGCAAGACTCGTTCCTTTGTCGTTCCTCGTGACTCTTAATAATAATAATACTGGAACTTATAAAGAGCAAACAGCTACCTCAACCAGAGGTGTCCCGGCGCTCTAACAGCAGGCATTACGCGCATAGAGGTCCACGCACTGATCCCAAGCCTAGTCAGGCCTAAAGAGCCATGTCTTCAGCGCTTTTCTGAAGCAGGACTCTGAATCAGCTTGGCGGAGGTTCCCAGGCAGGGCGTTCCACATTTTGGCCGTCCTCACTGAGAACGCTCTACCACCCAGACGGGCTTTCGCAAGCGGGGGTACAAAGCAGATTTTGTGAGTTTGACCTCAGAGATCGATTTTGCTTATAGCAGCATAGCCTTTGTTTAAGGTATCCGGGGCACTTTCCCTTCAGAGCCCGGTAGGCCAGAGTCATGGCCTTAAATTCGATTCTTTTGACTACTGGGAGCCAGTGAAGCTCGAGTAAATGCGGAGAGACATGATGCCGAAAAGGTATGCATCTGATCAGTCTCGCAGCCGCATTCTGTACCATCTGAAGGCGTCTAATCAAATATTTAGGAAGGCCAAGATATAAACCATTTGCGTAGTCCAGCCTAGATGTCACTGTGGCATGGACTACGGATTTGCGGAGGTCTTCTGGCAGGAAATGTAAAAATTTCCGGAGGTTTCTCAATTTGCTAAAGCAAGTAGCAGAGACTTGCTGAATTTGAGCCGAAAAGGAGAGATCAGCCTCCCACTTCACGCCTAAGTTTTTAATATTAGTGGCGGTGGTAGGGGTGGGCCCATTTCTGACGGCCACCACAAATCTGGTGCTGGCGCTGGGCCCTTTCCAAAAACAGCACCTCTGTTTTTCCCGCATTGAGTTTTAGCTTGTTTTTATTCATCCATAATGCTATATCTCTCAGACAGCCCTTAAAGTTCTTGAAGGCATCTACCGTCTGCTCTTGAAAAGGGAAAACCAACTGGGTATCGTCAGCGTAAGAAATCGCCTTCACCCCCAGTTGGCAATCAGAGAGAAAAGCGGAGCCAGGTACAGATTAAAAGCAGAGGGCTCAGCGCTGAGCCCTGAGGAACACCACACCAAAGGTGTTTAGGCTTTGATTCAAATGGTTGTAGGGCGACTCTCTGAGTGCGACCACTCAGATATGATTTCAGCCAGGCCAACACCTTCCCCCGAAGCCCATGTCCCGTAATCTCTGAACCAACATGGCATGATCGACTGTGTCAAATGCCGCAGACAGATCCAGGAGCACCAGCAGTGCTGATGCCCCTGAATCGAGCGACCCTCTCAATGACTCAGCCACCTCGAGGAGAGCAGTCTCCGTGCTGAAACCCGCCCGGAAACCAGATTGTGTGTCATGCAGAGAGCCCTGGCTCTCAATAAAGTTAGTCAGTTACTCTTACCACACCAGTTTAAAGGCCAAAAAAAGCTAGTAGCAACTCGAAATATAGGACCAGATGTACAAAGCTATTCAGCAATCACAAAGCCTGCAATTCGCTAAATCAGTGAGTTTCTGACCGCTTAATGGCTTTTTTTAATTGATTAAACCCATTTCGCAATTCAGTAAGTGCTTATCGAATCAAAAAATGGGTTTAGAAATGCATAATGAATCGCAATTTGGAAGGGTAGTATTTAAGGTGTCTGTAGTATCCTCTCCAGCCCAGTAGCATGCAAATTACCACGCCACACACGGAGCTCTGTAGTGCATGTCTTTATTCTTCAGAGTGCAGCCATTAACTGTATGCACTGCGCCATGAACTATATTAACCACACCCAGACACACACAAATGTCTTTCAGGGACCAGAAGGGTCCCGCTATTCATCTCTACAAGACACTACATCTCATCTGCTGTTCAATAAAAAGTACAAATATTACATATATACATCATAGTTCCTCAATGAGTCATCAAGGTGCCTGAGCCAGTCTTCCAGACCTAGTCGTTTGAGGGTGATGAAACGGAGGTGCGGGGCCTGCCTTAGGCACCGGAGAGTCAGAGGTAGGCATAGGAGGTATGCTAGCTGGACTTTCAGGTGGGCAGGTCTCACTGCTGACATTTGGAGCAGACGAACATCAAGGTAGGTGCTTGAAATGTGAATCTCTTGTGAGATGCTGCAGGCATACTGTGACACTGCACTGGTACTCATGAAAAGTAGTCAGCAGGATTCTGATCTCTCCCTGGCCTATGCACAATAGTGTAATCATACTCTTGCAATCGCAACCCCCACCTCTCGATGCGAGGGGGCATCTTGGCTTTCGGATTCCCAAAAGTGGTGAGCAACGCCTGGTGGTCCGTGATAAGAGTGAAGGGCTTTCTGTATAGAAATACAACGAAGTGTTCACAAGCCCACACTATAGCTAGACTTTCCTTCTCGGGTTGGGAATAAGCATGCTGGTCTGTAATAGACTCCTGTTCACATAAGCCACAATGTGCCTTTGAGCATTGTCGTGTCCAATGTGCTGGGCACGGATTGCACCCAACCCCACTGGGCTGGCATTTACAACAATCTCAGTATGACGTTTTTGGATTAAAAAAAAAGCCTTTTCAGTAGAGTTCTCAATTACATGTTTGATTTTCCTAAAGCTTCGATCGCATTCAGGTGACCACTCGATCACAGCATTCTTTTTAGTCAAATCTCTCAAAGGGGCACTGACTGTGGTAAAATCACAAATGTGCCTGGAACATTAACTGGCCATGCCAAGGAAGGATCGCAGCATGGTCACATCTTGTGGTGGAGTAGTGGACGCCAAGGCTTGTACTTTAGCCAAATCTGGTTTTATTCCCTTTTCAGAGAAAATATGCCCAAAGAATTTGATTTTTGTTTTGTAAAACTCACACTTTTCAGCCCTCAAAGTGAGACCAGAATCAGTGAGCAAGCGACCTACTTATGTAAGGGCTTTGTCATGTTCCTTGAGAGTGGCCCCAAATATCAGTATATTATCACTATAATTAAAAGCATGTGTGACAGGCTATATTATGTGGTAAATGACATCCTGAAAAAGTTCTGCATCTGATGACTCCCCAAAACGTAGTCTTTTGTATCTGAACAAACCAATATGGGTCAGAAAGGTGGTAATGTACCTGTAGTTTTTCTAGAGTTCAAGTTGATGAACCCCTTGTTCAGATCAAGATGAGAAAATACTTTGGCACTATTAAGCTGTGTAATCATGTCTTCAATGTACGGAACTGGATGTCATCCTCAAGTGCCTTCTTAGCTTGGCACATGTTGACACAGATGCGCATGGCACCTCCACTGTCCTTTTTGGGCACTACCAGTATGGGTGAAACCCATGGTGTTGGACCAGTAGAGCGTTCAATGACATCATGCTTAAACAGCATTTCCAGTTCTTTCTCAACAGCTTCCTGTAAGTGAAAAGCAAATCGACAATGTCATTGAGCAACAGGGCGAATGTCCTCATTGATATGAAGTTGAACTTTCATGGTCTTAAGCTTTCCTAGTCCATGAAACAATGACGGGAACTGAGTTACTATGTTGGCATGTTCATTTATATTATAGTTGATGGAAATCAGACCTATGTCAGAAGCAGTACTGAAACTGAGTAAACATGCACTTGACAAAGTACCTTGAAGAACATGAATCAGTGCTTGTACTTTTGTATTCTTGTGTTGTATGGTGGCTACAAATGATCCTTGACTTTGCAATGGCTTGGGAGCAGCTCATATGTATATCTTTGTCTTCGAAGGTGTGAGGCGGGGCACCGGCAACAGTTCATTGTACTTCTCTGCCGGCATGATGTTTATAGATGCACCATTGTCGATGATAAAAGGTATAAACAACCATTCACCTTTAGTGTGATCTTGGGACAATGTCCAAAGGAACGTGGCTGTTTTACGTGGCGATCTCGCTTGGACTTGGAACTCTTCTCTGCATAAAGCCAAACCCGTGTGCTCACGTCATTCACCAGTTGAGATCATCATTGCACAGCCATTTTCTTCACTGTCGCTCGACAATGTTTCAAGTTTGATTTTATTTTCTTAGTTAATTAAAACCCTAGGAGTACAATTAAATCACCACTGCAAAACAATTAATTCACAATTATTAAATTTCATTTTTTTTAAAAACTAACTTAAGACAGTTGGCTAGTTAACAATTAAAATGTAGTTCTTATAATGCTGATTGCAAAATGTTAATCTATCCATATACACAAATAGGAGCAGAGTAGAACCAGTCCGAGTGAGTTTGTTCTTGTAATGCAGAGGGTTTTGTCAGACTCTATCTTTGCAGGGTCCTGCTAAGGGGACACATTTACTAAAGTGCTTTAATGCCTCGAACCATCTTCCTAATGAGTTTCGGGGCTCCCTGTAGTCATTAGAAGAAGCGCAAAGGGTACAAGGCTGTTGTGATGATCCTGCAAGTCACCCTTTAGTTATGTTAATCGCCCCTGTTAATTACCTCTCGTCCTGTTAACTGGGATTCCTTGCTTATTCACAGGTTTTGACACCACGGAGCAAAGTGCAGGATGTGCCGAAGCACTATAATCACCCCCCTTGTCTCCCCTGAAGATTTACTGATTTGGCCCCTATAGCTATGCTGTATATTACTAGCCAGTTCTCATCTACTCACTTGCAGTCTACAGCCGTAACCTTTTTCGCCACAATCCTGAGAAATTTTACCAGCGCAAAGTTAATTGTAAGATCCACAGGGTTGAAACACGCAACAGCAGTTTCTCTGCATGTTCTTATCTCTCTCTTGAGGAACTCTTTGCATAGTATTTTTCGGAGTTCATCTAAGGTGGCTTTGCAAAGGTGCAGCACTTGAATGATGTCCTCAGGTGCTTGGCTGCAGAGTCTACATTAATCCCCTTAATCCTTTGTTTGCCAAGGTGGGTAATGCACTGATACTGGAATTATCCCTAACCTGAATTTTAAGAACTGCTCCTTTGTGTGGATGCTGTAAGGTGTTAATAGGTAGGCTTGCGGGGACAGCTTCTGTAATTGCAGAGAGTTAACCACCCATGGTTCCATCTTGCGAGAGTCTGCTTGTCCTCCAAAAGGGACATTATTTTAGTGTTTAATTTTATGATTTTTTTCAATTTACTGCAGCTCAGATTGTGGATCCAGACAGACAAAAGGTCCAGGGTGGCAAGTGAATTTTGCAGGAAAGCTCTCATGGGTGATCTATACCTCCCCTGTATTTCTAGCAGAGATGATGACCCAAGGAGCCTTCCTTCGCAAGTTTAATAGTTTGGCAACAGCTCACAAAAGCCTCCTGTCTGCCCAAGGTTTGTTGGACCAGTCCAAACTCGAGACTTATTTGCACAGGGGTCGTGCACGCTGGGAGATGGAAGACAGCTTTGTAAATTTTTGAAACTGTAATTCGAGCATCACACTGTCCGACCCCTCAGATCCTCACTCCCATGAGCTAACGTAGGGAGTATTCTGGCTCGATAATGATGTTGAGGAACCTTTTGAGGATGAATACGATGACGATCGACCCTGTTTAGTTTCTACTTGCCTCAATTGGTGTCACCTCTTGGTTTGTGGGCGTGGCTAGAGGGTTTCTGGAACTTTCTGGCTTTAAAGCTGTATTGGATCACAGAGATTATCCAATTAACATTTATCTAGGAACTGGCAGCAATGGTTGTATTTGCATACCATGGTGTGAAAAATCACTGATGATGAAGCATGCCACGAAAAGTTGTAGGCAAAACAATTTTTCAAAATCTTTCGAGATTCCTATTTGGCAATCCCAAATTTAAAATTGCACAGGCTGGAATGGCAGGCCTGAGACATGGTTCAAAAGGGCTACTTAAGTGGGTGGCACAATAGGTGCTGCAGGCCCGCTAGTAGAATTTAATTTATGGAACCTGGGTACATGTAGTACCACTTTACTAAGGATTTATGAGTATATTAAATGTGCCAATTGAGTGTAAGCCAATTTTTCCATGTTTAAAGGAATGAGTACAAGCATTTTAGCCGGTTAACAGTGGTAAAGTGCACAAAGCCCTAAAGCCAAAAAAAAAATCAGGAAAACAGGAGGGGAGAAGGCAGAAAGTTATCAGGAAGACAACCTTAAGACTGTCAGGTCTAACAGCCAACATTTGTCCAACTGAAGGCAAATCGCAGTAATATTGTTGAAACTCACACATACATTAACCTGTGTGTCCAGATCCCAGCAGGAGTTATACATTTACCACAATGCTCCTGCTCTACAATAAAGCTCCTGGAATGTGTCCAGAGACTAACACTGACAAGCGAGGAAAAAAGGGTTGGGAATGAGAAAGAGGATAAGACAAGTGGCCTGGGTTCATCACCCTCTTGTTTTCAAACTGCATGTAGCTGCAGCCCTGGCCATGTTATGCTGTTCTTTTTTTTAGTCAGTTCTCCAGTACCGGCGGGCACCTACTGTGGAAACAAACATAGATTACAATGATCCACCTGTGTGTTTATCGATACAATTCTCACTTCATGTAAAACTCTGTAAGGATTGGTTTTAGAAGCACTTCATCCTACTCAATAACTAAATGTTGTGATCACTTCTGGTCTTGCCTTTTTCAACTCTTGAGAAGTTCATGTTGGTTCTCAGGTTTTTGTTCTTACAGGATATGAAATTGTCATGGACTTTATTACTATGGATTGTGGATTAGCAGAATGCTGCACCACTGGATTGGAGATCATACCTAAAGGTAAGTGGATTTGGAGGGTAAACCTGACGATCCTGTGTCTCAAAAGAACTGGCAAATCCTTCCAGCATCAGCACAGCTTTTATAGGCAGTCATGCTAAAGATTGCCTCCAGTACAATGTGACTAGGGAAATCTTGTGAAATCATATGGTCATGCAACACTTAATTTGGGAGCTTCTGCTGTCTCTATAGTACTCCAGACTCTGTGGACGGCAGAAGGTCCAAGTCCCTTTGAGTGTTGAAAGTGAGTAGGTCCTTACAAGATGGGATGGCATAAATATGACAAATATTAACGCCATGAGAGAGTTCTTCATCCAGATTTGCTGTGTCGTAAAGACGTGCATGAACTGTGAACGTGGGACTAGTGCAAGTCTCTTACAAGACGTGGCTCAGGATTTCAGTTTATTGGCAAGTGAGCCTCTGTACTCCCTTGTGGAAGCCTACTTAAACACTGTCAAGAACAGCTCAGTGGATGAGTTTAGTGATTATGTTTTAAGTGGACAAACTTTTACAATATTGGGGAAATGTGCCCTTTGTTAAGTGGATATTTCTTGCCTCAGGATATCCTGTGGGCAGAGCATTATGAGGAAAGAATTATGGTTGGAACACAGCCCTGCACCCACCCAGCTATCCAGTGTGAAAAAAGGGGCAGTGGGCATAGCATACAACAGCAGGTGACTGCATGATGGGACACTGGAATTTGCTAGGGCAGACAAGGGGTGGTGGAATTAATCATTGGCAGGACCCAGGGCTTGGTGTGGATGGGCTGAGGACAGTGCTGTGGGGGAAGATCAGGACTCCAAGCTCAGCTAGGGTTGACAAGCACTGAGGGTTATATAACGTTACAACCCAAGCTTTTACCCCGTATGCCGTTACAACGCAAATTTTTACCCCAACTTGCTGTCGGGGGTGCGCTAGATGTGGGAATAGTATCATTTACTATTCCAACACCTTATACCCCCTGCAACAAGCCATTTGCGTTGTAACGGCATGCGGGGTAAAAGCATGCGTTTGTAACGCATCCGTTGTAACGGCTGTTTCCCAGCACTGAGCAGACGGAGCTCCTCAAGATTTTGCCAAGGGAGCGTGGGCTATGAGAAAGAGATGGGAGACTGCTACTGAGCAGCAGGTGTCACCCACCAGTGCATAGCATGTGTTTAATGAGCTCTAATGCAACAGAGGAAAACAGGCCCAGTGTAGCAGAGGTCACTAATAAAAGACAATCACAATTAAAGTACAAAGGGCCCTTCAAATCCTTAGTCCCTGGACCCGGACCAGCACCTGCTGCACTAACAGTAGTTACTGGTCTTCAAGTTGCTCATTTTGTCTGCTTTCCAAGTCTTCTTCCTGTTTCCATCGGTCTCTATTATCTCTGTCTTCCTTTCACCCTCTCTCTCCTCCCTATCCCTTACTCTATCTCTCACTCGCCTCTTATCTCCTTCTCTTCCTGTCATTTTTTTCTTGCTCTTCTTTGTCTTCCACAAACTTTTCTCCCGAATACTCCTTTATCCTCTCTCTTTTCTATCTCTGTCCTACCATTCTCTCCTCCAACCTCCCACTAATGTACGTGTTCCCTCTATCTCCTTCCTCCCTTTTCTCTCACTCCATTTTCTTTTTTTCTCTGTGCCTTCCATCTCTTTCCTCCTATTCTTTCACTTTCTCTTCCTTTTCCAAATGTACTTTTACTCTTCCTTATATTCTTTGCCGGTTCTGTCAATTTAGCCTCTCCTTCCTACCTTTCACCCTTTCCTGTTCTTTCATTCCTCTTTTCTCTCTTCTCCATTTCTCCCTTATCCACTGTCCTGTCCTCCCTAATCCCTCAATTCCCCCCTCTTCCCAAAGAGTAGACACAGCTCCATGACCCAGTTGAGAGCTGGTGACCTGGAAACTAACTGCTGCGGGTAGAAGACGGGCTGAGCCCCTTCTCTGACCTCTTGACCTCAGTGCCACTACACTACACAGTGGCTCCTGCTGCCGTGAGTCGTCTTGTGTGACAGGGTAAATGGTTTCCCATTGCAACGAAAGGCTCATGCCCCTTTTTGGAAAAATCTTCACAAGCTTTGAAATTGAAAGTCTGAAAAGCTAAAATGAAATCATGTGAAGTTGCAAATGGGCTGACTTTTCAACTTTGCATGACGTTGCTCTGGACATCTGACCTGCTATGCCTTTTTCTGACTCATTCTATTTACTGCAGAGTCTAATGCCCTTCTCGTGGGTTTCTGCATAATAATTGATTGATCAGCAACTTGGGGAACATACCCCTATTGTTCTGACGCCCCAAGTGACTTAATGCATGTGCTTCTCCCATTTTCCTTGCTGTCGATTGTCCTACATAAGATTCACAAAGACTGGACAGCATTGCTCCTTGTGACTCCCAGATGGCCTCAGATGTACCCATTCACACTCCTTCGGCAGTTGGGCCTCAATAACTGATGCCAATGTCCCCGTCCCTCCTCTGTTCTCCCCAGCCTCTGTGGGATATGATACCTCAGGTGCCACTAGCGACTTGTAGACTGTTGGGATGCTCTAGAGCAGTTTTTCCCAAACTGTGGATCGCAACCCACTGGTGGGTCGCCAGCCCGTTTCCGGTGGGTTGCAAAAGTTCAAGCAATAAATGATGAGGCCAGCAGCGACCTGTCCTTAACCGCTTCGCCGCGATCGGGATTCCGCACAGGTTCTGGACATTCCGATCACGGGTGTGGTCGTGACGAGCTCAGCTCGTCATGCGCACAGCGCGACCGCGCAGCATGACGAGCTGAGCTCGTCATGAGCATCGAAGGGGTTAAGGGAAGAGCAGCCATGCCCCTGCACCTTTTAGACATAAAGAGTGTCTGTCAGGCTGAGCAAAGGTCAGTCTGACAGACCAGTGGCAGCTGGTAGGAAACGGTGTGTGGGGGGCATGGGGGGGTAGAAAATAAAAAAGAAAGAAGAAAAAAAGAGAAAACTTACCTGCTGGTCATGTCGCCAGCCGCCGCCTCTCCGTCACAGGAAGCACCCGGGCTCTCCTAAGCCAATCATAACCCTGCAATGCAGCATTGTGATTGGTTTCCCTAAGCCAATCACAACGCTGCAATGCAGCGTTGTGATTGGTCTGAGCACCATGGTTCATCGCTCAGACGGGGACAGGGAGGCTGTGCATGTTCCCCACTCAGGCTGTACAGCCTGGGTGGAGAACATGCAAAGTGCAAATGACTGTTTGGCCGGGCCAAGACGGCCGGCCAAACAGTCATGCAAGCACTTAGAGTGTGCTTAACACTCCTCCCACCGCCCCCCCCCACACCTAGGAACGAAAAATAAATTGATAATAACGTTCTGTTATTATCATTCTATTTTTCCTCTGCACTGCTCTTAAAGCAGTGAGACGGCGCTCTTCCGCCTTAGAGGAGGAGCCGCCCCTTTGACAGACACTCTTCATTTTTAGTTCAGGCAGCCAGGAGCTAGGCATGCGCTTAATGTGCAGGCTCCTGTCTGCCTGAGCTGAACTTTGCTGTACTGAGAATGTCACAGCTCCTGTGGGGGTAGCCTCCTCAGCTCAGCAAAGGTCCTCGAGGTTCTTGAGGAGCTGCAGTGATAGCCTCGTACCTGGCTACTTCAGTTTTAATTCCTAAAATGCCCAGGGCCAAATGTCTATCACTGACATTTTGTCACAGAGTGGGTGGGGTCAGCAGTCTCTCAGACCCCATCCTACTCTGTGACGAGGTAGAGATTGCTGCCTCCCTTCATTGGCTGACCTAAGGCCAGCAATAAGGGGAATCAGCCTCAAATCTCCTGGCACCTCCGAGACGTCCCTCCCTGAGACCTGCAATAGGTAAGCATTGTGTTTTATTTACTGTCTGGTGCGTGTGTGTATGTATGAATGTATGTGTATTTGTGAGTGATTGTTGGTTGTGAATGAGTGTGTGTGTGCGTGTCTGCATGTGAATGCATGGGTGTGAGTGTGCATGTGTGTGCTCCCGCTCCCCTCTAAGTTGTATTTACCGACCGCCACTGAAAGAAGCATTTGAATTCTGTATTTATCTTGTCACATTAGCTGCACTTCAAAGACAGAGGTCAACTGTCAGACTATGTCTTCTGACAAATTTCTGCTTATTTTTTTACATGGGGATTTGTATTTACAAATTCCTTTCTTTGCAGAGAAAGAAAGGTAAAGTGAATTATGTGACAATCGTGCTGCAGTACAAGGAGAGTGAAAGCAAAGGCTGTAGTTGCCATTTATTTTAACACACAACTAAATGCAAATACATGCCAAATGTAAACTGTACACATTCAGCAGTTAGCAAAGCACAAATGAAGCACATTTTTTGTAATTCAGAAGAGTGATGGAAATAAAGGTTTTAATAGGGTCAAAACAAATCAAGGCGCTTTATTTACTTGGTGATGCACAAATATTAAATATTTACTGAAACCCGATTTCCACACATTATCATTTGTGCGCAATGTAGTTTTATCAGTACAACTGTAGGTCTGTGCAAATTTTGTGTCCATTTCAGTGGAAATGCGCTGTCTGTGAATGACAGTGCACTACCACATAATGCTTTAGTTACATTAAAAAATCGTCCTCCTCATCTCCATTAAAGCTAGGTGGGTTGTGAAAGGTTGTCCTGCTAAAAACTGAGTCGTGGTTATAAAAAGTTTAGGAAGCACTGCTCTAGAGAGGTAATTGGAATTGTATTGATATAGCGCTTACTACCTGTGATGAGGCGTCAAATCGCTTTTTCTGCGATTAGCACGCTACTACAGAACCCAAAAGGGATTAGTGGTGAATTAGTATATTGAAATATGAAATTAATTTGAGCAGTGGACATGTTCGTCTGTTATTTGGATTGAAAAGGATAGTGAAGGGATAGAAGAGGGAAGTAGTCTAAATGAAGCATTACAGTTAACAGCCGACTCCGCTGGCTTCTGAGTACACTGGAATACATTTTCAACCTGCTGCTTCGCCCTATGCTATGTTGATATTTTTTTTATTTTTCTGAAATGTGATTCTCTCAGAAGCACATAAGAGATAAGCCGCAGGCTGCACCAGTTTCATCTCTTGTTACTTTGATGGTAAATAAAGTCAAAGTTCTCTTCTACACGAAGAAGACCAAATGGACAGTTAAATCTCTAGTCAGACATTTGTTTTTTTGACTAACAAAGCAGCGATTTTTAAGATTGCCCGAACCCTAATTACAGGAAAGCAACGGATACATTCGAGTGAATATGGACAAAATAACATTCGAAAAGCAAGGAAGCCGGGAAAATCCTGCCACTATTAATTTGCTGTGCAGCTTTAGATAATTGAAGCCAAAACTGCTCATTCGCGGCTGGATTTCCAGCGTCGGGCAGTTGCTTGCAGAGGGTGAAGCCACAGGTGGCGCTGCGCGCGTGGTGTTCTATTAATAGCGCCCGCCCGTAACCGCAGGATGTCACCGTGGAAGAGGCGCTGCAACAGTCATTAGAATGTGAGGCCTCGTCGCCGTGATGCTCTCGCGGAGATGAGCAGGCAACATCAGGGAAATGTGTGCACGGCAGCTCATTTGGCAAGGGGCTCCTTCGGACTAATGGGCTGGAATTAAAGCTGCTGCTCACTGCTACGAGAGCTCTCGCGGCCTCCTGCATTCTGATGAACACAGAGACCGAACTACCAACTCCTTTCTCGACAAAAAAACACTACAAGGAAAAGGGTGCGAGAACGGGTGCTGCGAATGACGCATTTGCTACGCTTCATGCTGGCCAGACTAAGGTTCGTGGCGTACAAATGTTGCCTCCAGGGAATTATGTTCTAAAAATGAATGAGTAAAGAGACATAACATAAAGGGCAAACGAATAGATTCTGCAGCACTATCCGCAGTTAATGATCCTTGTAAGCACGGATATTTCACGCCACAGGATAACCCCATGATATGTGTTTATTCTTTATTAGGCTCGCTTATGCACTGCTTTAACCCATGCAGCTTTGCAGTAGCTTTCATGGAGCATATCTATAGGCTTATTTAACAGCAAGCAGAGAGATATATTTAATTAGTTTATGAAAGTATCTGCTACTGTGGCAGATGTACCACTTGCTCAGACATTTGGGTGATGCTACAATGCAGAGACCTGATACTCTCTACTACCAGTCACACTCTCAACTCGCTTCACTGCTAGGATTGTGGAGAGGGAGGAATTCTGGCCATGGTTTGCTATGGTTTTTCTCCTATCCTAAAGGTGTCGTAAGAGTGTCTTAAGTTAAAAGGCCATAGGACTGCTCACAATGTTCTCCAACTTCTTATTATAGTCCTTATTCCTTATCAGGTGCTCGTACACTGTAGTCCCTCTTTCTAAATCCTTGTTGGGCATTCCCTGTTCATTAAGTGCATCACACACTCTCTTGTGAACAAATTACTATGTTCATTTGAAGATTCCTTCAGCTTTTATTAAAAGTTATGGAGACATCTTCACACTAACATAATAATTTTCAAGGTTGTTTTCAGCCTGGGTGTGCAGTTTTAAAAATGACTTAAATTGTTTTAAGCCAGAAACAAACTTCGTAAATAAGGGCCATGTTTAATTGCTTAAGACCACCCAATTTTGTCATGGCAGCCCAACACAATTTTCACTTGTGTGACCCCTGTGCAAGACTGCAATTTAAGAAATGGTGGTATTGTTTTGAAAGCTCTCTAAAAGTACCTGTCGTGCTGGTAGAAAATTAGCAGTATGTCAGGATCAGTCAGTACATGCACATACCCCTGTTTTTGAAAAGCAATACGAAAAATATGTTTTAAAAATTAAAAGAAAAACACACAAAAATGGAAATTTTCAAAACTCAATTTTTTTGTTCAGAAATAGAATAAATGCATGTTGTTTGTCAATGTGTCATTTCTTTCACTATAAGGGCCAGATGTACGACCATTCCAAATTGCGACTCGCAATTTGCGCTCAATTGCGAGTCGCAATTTGGAATGTACAACAGTGTCAGAGGCACTGATTGCGATTCTCAATGGGGTCGCAAAATGCGAGGCTCATGAATATTAATGAGCCACTCGCAATTTGCGAACCCATTGGAAATGGCTGGCCCTCCCAGGGATGGTGGCCTGCTGGGCTCAGCAGACCTCCATGTCTGGGACTGCTTTTCAATAAAGCAGTTTTTTTTTTTAAATGCAGCCCGTTTTCCTTAAAGGAAAACGGGATGCATTTTTTAAAAAAATGAAACGTTTTCATTTCATTTTTTAAGGGCAGGTAGTGGTCCCTAGGACCAATGTCTGCCCTTAAAAAATATTTTCAGAATCAGTCACAAAGGGGAAGGGGTCCCCTCGGGACCCCTTCCCATTTGCAACTCCATTACCACCCTCTTGGAGAGGGTGGTAATTTGCGAGTTTTTTGCGACTGCAATTGCTGTCGCAAAACATTGGTACATGGCTTTGCAGTCGCTATTAGGAAGGGAACGCCCCTTCCAAATAGCGAGTCGCAAAACCTATTTAGCGAGTTGCAAATAAATTGCGACTCGCTAAATAGGCTTTGTACATTACCCTGTAGGTTTTTGCATGCGCAAACGGGTCGCAAACCCGTTTACGCATGCAAAAATGGGTCGTACATCTGGCCCTTAATGTTTTATATCTGTGTGCATGTGTGTGAGTGAAGTAAGGCGTGTTCAGTGCGAGTGAATGTCTGTGGATGTGTAAGTACGTGCATGTCTGAGCGTGTATGTGACAGGGTGCATGGTTGTGTATATGTGTGACTGAGTGTGTGTGTTTGTGTCTGACTGAGTGTATCAGAGTAGTTATGTGTGGGTCTAGTTGTGCATGTGTGTGTGAGTGCGAGTGAATGCGGATTTGTGAGTTCATGTATGTCTGAGTGTGTGTGTGTGTGAGACAGAATGTGTGGTGGTATATATCTGACTGAGTGTGTGGGGGTTTGTGTCCGTGTGCAACTGTGTGAGGGCATGTGTGTGTGAATCTAGTTGTGCTTGTGTGCGAGGTGTGAGTTCGACTGAATGTGTACATGTGAGTATGTGTATGTCTGGGTGTATGTGTGACAAAGTGTGTGGTTGTGTACATGTGTGTATGTGTGACTGAATGTATGAGAGGGTGTGTGGGGGTGTATGTGTCTGACTGAGTGTGTGAGGATATGTGTATGTGGGTCTACTTGTGTGTGTGTGTGTGTGTGTGTGTGAATGTCTGGATGTGTAGATACGTTCATGTCTGGGTGTGTGTGTGTAACAGAGTGTGTATTTGTGTATGTTTATATATGTGTGAATGAGTGTGTCGGGGTGTATTAGTCCAAGGAGGTTGCGAGCTGCAATGCAAAGTCCTGTATCGGGGATGTGTCACGCAATGGTTCCGATGCAGAGTTTTGTGAGGTGATGCGTTGCACTGTGGTTGCGATGCAGATCTTTGTGAAGCGATGTGTTGCACAGCGTAGGTTCTGCTGGGACCACACTTGGGCTGGCAGAGTAACTTCAGGTCCACTTCCGAGGGTCCAGGACTGGGGTAGCACCACTTCGGAGGGCAGGACTTACAGCGGTCAGGGTCCTGGTGCTGGGTACAAGGTTGTTGGGGCCTGTTCTGTCCATGAGGCTCTGATCAGGAGGCCAGCCTACTAGCACTTGGAGTCATTCTGGTGGTACTGGGTTCCAGATGCAGGTCCAGTCGATCTCACTTAAACAGGAGGGCAGCAGGATAGTGCAGGAGGGCAGCAGGCCATCACAGCAGGTCAGCAGAGTGTCAGTCCGTCTTGCAGCCTTCTTCTGAGTTTTCCACAGGTCTAAATGTATAGGGAAGAGTTGGGTCTGATTTTCCATTATTTATACCTGGTGCCCGCTTTGAAGTAAGAGAAAGGTCTGGAGGTTTCCACCCCCCCCTGCGGAGTCAGGAATCCCCTTCCTCCCTGCCTGGGCCTCAGCTTGTCTGGGGACACAAAAGACCAGTGACAAACCCTTTGTGCATGTATTCAGGCAGAGCCTTTGTGATGCAAGTGCTGGGCGACAGAGTGGCTCATCCTGCCAACACCTAGTCTCCCATTGTCTTACTGTCTGGGAGCAATGCACAAAGATCAACTGCCAGCTGCACCAAGCCTTGTCACCTAAGGACAGGCTGCAAGCACCAAATGGTTATGACGAGAAAATGCAAACTTTCTAAATAAAGGTAAAAAGAAACAGATGATGGACAGAATCAAATCAAACATTCACCCCCAGTCACAGATCTAGGTTAAATCCATCGTTTTTTTGAACGCCATGCCATTCCAGTTCAGACCCATCCATATGCAAATCAGTCTTGACCCTACCCCCCCAAGAGAACATTCTAGCCCGAACTGTCAGACCAGGTCCTCCCTGGACCAGAAACAAGCATCCTCGGGCTGGTTTCGGGGTATCACATCTCATCAGTCAGGCTAGCCTGAATCTGGTGGCGTAGCGAGCATGGGACCCACATAGTATTGATTTTCTGCTTTTGACGACACTTCTTTTTTAGAGATGATGCTACCCTGTCTAAAGTTCTCCTTCCGTTCACGATCAGAATAAGCAACTTCCTTTTACAGCAAAAGCCTTCTCTTTAATACTATAAACAAACTTTTTCTGTTAAATTCCAACTGCTTTTCTCATCACCTGCTTCATTGATTTCATTATTGTTTTGACATATTTAATTGCAAAATAAAAGCTGTACATTGTAGTGTCCTCTGCAACTAATGGGGATGACTGTGGAGAGGGACTGGCCTTTCTGTGAAAAGGCAGGTACAGTGTGTAAAGTGAATGTAGCAAGGACTTTGCTACATAATGAAGTGCACCTATACCAAGCAACTGGTTTGTCCTTCGCGAGCATGCCCAGGGTCACCCCTGTGTGACCACATACTGATACTTAGATATGTTAAGTGACTGACCTCTTTGTGAAAAGCTGTATACAGAGCTAGCCCTGAGTGTAGTATGGTCAAAGTCACATACTGACACTTGGGGGCCGATTCCGATCGGAAAACATATTGACCGACTCGGTACGGGAATTTAGTCCGACCGACACGTACCGCTGCTGCCCGACCCACGTAGTACGATGAAATGCATGTGAATCACGACCGACTCGTACGGAACACAAGCCGAACCACCGAACCGCACGGAAACCAGCTATCCGGCCGGGAAACCACGCGAATCGAACCGACCGACACACACCAGGAATGAACCCGACCGAAACGTACCCGCGAACTCCGACCCGCGCAGCACGATGCAATGCGTGGAAAACCAGACTGAGTCGCACGGAGCCCAAGCCGTACGCCCGACACGCATACAAAACCCAGCCGAAGCAACCAAATACTCCGCGACCGACGCGTACGCCGCACATGAAACCTAGCAGAAACACAGCGTGAACGACTCGGAGAAGCTCGCACGAGACAACTGCAGCGTCCTACTCGGTCAGAAGAACGTCTCCTACATGCACAAAAAACACAAAGGGAAAAATACAAAAAAAGGGCCAAACAAGCAATGACAAAGCCAATAAATACTGGGCTGAAAAAACATGGAACAAAGACACACCCCCAACTCCACCCATATAAAGGCCACAAATCCCTACCATGATCCTTTGCAAATTCAACTGACCTGCCAGCACAGAACACCATCACACAGCAACCACAGACACACTCACAACTCATCCATCACACAAGCCACACACCATTACCACCTCACAAATAGCACCCTCACATACACCCAGCAAAACCTACACTCACCCACCCTCACTTGCACACCCACACACACATCAATCCCCACCACCACCCATCACCATGCCCCCAAAGAAGAATCCAAAGTTCCTAGACAGCGAATTGGAAGTCCTGGTAGATGAGATCCTCAGGGTAGAGCCACAGTTGTTTGGTACATTGGTCCAACAGACCCCCATGTCGCAGAAAACCAAGATGTGGGAGAGGATCGTCGACAGGGTGAACGCACAATCACCATGTTTGCGCACAAAGGAAGACATCCAGAACAGGTGGTATAATGTGCGCAGGAGGGTCAAGGACCTACTAAAGAAGGATTACATCTTGAGTCAGGCACCGGCAGTGGCCCTCCTGCCAAACCACTATACCTCAGGCCCTGGGAGGGGAAGGTGCGGGCCATCCTATCACCAGTGAGCGTATATGGACTATCAAACATCCCAGAGCCTGGTGAGTACACAACCAATATACACAATATTGTGTGACAATACACACACATCACTGTCAAGGGGATAGTCAAAGCATGCACCCTTAGCAAATCCACAGCAACCAAAAGATAATCATCCCAAGATGTGTATGTTAGTCAGATAAACACAATACATGCCATCTCATAGTGATATGTAACTGTGTCATGACATGTACAAACCCAACAACAAATAGAGCTAGGCAGTGGCACAAATCTAACCAACATACACAGTCAGATATTTTGCCACCACTAGAACACCACCTCACAGGGAAGCTCACTGAAAGGAAGGAATTCTGTGTATGCTGGTGAAGTCAGTGTAGCCAATAGCATGATGGGAGTTGTAGTCACAGATATTGGTCACCCTCACAATTGGCCCATCAACACCACTCTTTACCATGCTCACATCACAGGGAGTGGAAAACAACTGACAAGATGGCTGACACTGGGTACTACTGCGGGGAGCACAAGGCCCTGCTGGGAACTGTGCAACAACCAACAGCAGGACACCACTGACTGACATCCTGAAAGCCAACTTGCACTCCCTGCAATGGAAGCACATTCCATGGTGGGATATCTGGCTGGGTGGGAAGGAGGACTGACACCTCTGACCATAGTTACAAGCAGCTTTTCTCACACACACCCTCAACACAAACTCCACACAACTCACCTGGGAGAATGCAATGCCTCACACTCTAATTAAATATCCCACAAAGAACCACCACCCTGGGTTATGCTGTGTGAAGCACAGGGACACTCTTGGGACTTGTAGCCAAACTAACGCCAGGACAACACTGTCAGCCATCCTGTCAGCACAGGCACACTACCCCACAGGGAAGCTGAGTCAAAAGGAAGGAAGTATGGGCATGCTGGGAAGGGGGGTGTAGGCAATAGCATGATGGGAGTGGTAGTCACAGTTCAACATCCCCCACCCACATGGCCCAGCAAGCTCACACTGAAGCATGCACACCTCACAGGGAGTGGAAAAGAACTGACAAGATGGCTGAAACTGGCAACTGCTGTGTGGAGCACAAGGCCCTGCTGGGAACTGGGCACCACTAAACAACATGACCACACTGTCAGCCATCTTGCCATTGCTGTCACACTCACACACAGTGAAGTCCACTCAAAAGGAAGGAAGTATGGGCATGCTGGGAAGGGGGTGTAGGCAATAGCATGATGGGAGTGGTAGTCACAGCTCAACATCCCCCACCCACATGGCCCAGCAAGCTCACACTGAAGCATGCACACCTCACAGGGAGTGGAAAAGAACTGACAAGATGGCTGAAACTGGGTACTGCTGTGTGGAGCACAAGGCCCTGCTGGGAACTGGGCACCACCAAACAACAGGACCACACTGTCAGCCATCTTGCCATTGCTGTTACACTCACACACAGTGAAGTCCACTCAAAAGGAAGGAAGTATGGGCATGCTGGGAAGGGGGGTGTAGGCAATAGCATGATGGGAGTGGTAGTCACAGCTCAACATCCCCCACCCACATGGCCCAGCAAGCTCACACTGAAGCATGCACACCTCACAGGGAGTGGAAAAGAACTGACAAGATGGCTGAAACTGGGTACTGCTGTGTGGAGCACAAGGCCCTGCTGGGAACTGGGCACCACCAAACAACAGGACCACACTGTCAGCCATCTTGCCATTGCTGTCACACTCACACACAGTGAAGTCCACTCAAAAGGAAGGAAGTATGGGCATGCTGGGAAGGGGGTGTAGGCAATAGCATGATGGGAGTGGTAGTCACAGCTCAACATCCCCCACCCACATGGCCCAGCAAGCTCACACTGAAGCATGCACACCTCACAGGGAGTGGAAAAGAACTGACAAGATGGCTGAAACTGGCTACTGCTGTGTGGAGCACAAGGCCCTGCTGGGAACTGGGCACCACCAAACAACAGGACCACACTGTCAGCCATCTTGCCATTGCTGTCACACTCACACACAGTGAAGTCCACTCAAAAGGAAGGAAGTATGGGCATGCTGGGAAGGGGGTGTAGGCAATAGCATGATGGGAGTGGTAGTCACAGCTCAACATCCCCCACCCACATGGCCCAGCAAGCTCACACTGAAGCATGCACACCTCACAGGGAGTGGAAAAGAACTGACAAGATGGCTGAAACTGGCTACTGCTGTGTGGAGCACAAGGCCCTGCTGGAAACTGGGCACCACCAAACAACAGGACCACACTGTCAGCCATCTTGCCATTGCTGTCACACTCACACACAGTGAAGTCCACTCAAAAGGAAGGAAGTATGGGCATGCTGGGAAGGGGGGTGTAGGCAATAGCATGATGGGAGTGGCAGTCACAGCTCAACATCCCCCACCCACATGGCCCAGCAAGCTCACACTGAAGCATGCACACCTCACAGGGAGTGAAAAGCCACTTCTAAGATGTCTGACAATGGTCCTCTGTCGTGGGGAGTACCAGGCCCTGCTGGGAACTGGGCACCAACCAACAGCAGGACACCACTGACTGACATCCTGAGAGTCAACCTGCACCCACTGCAAGGGTGGGATGCTTCATGGTGGGATAACTGGGCTGGGGGGAGAAGGAGGGCCGGATGTCCACCAAATACAACCAATGCTGCCCATGCACACACCTCAACATTCACATTGAAATGCTTCAGGTTGGCAGGACAATGTGCTACACCAATATCAACCTCTGACTGTGACAACTTAGGACAATGCAATGTACAGGGCCTCATCCAGAGGTACAGTCACAACTGTCAGGTGTGTGAACCATTGATAAGAAATAACCTGCCCCGTCTGATCAACACCTGGCCCTATAACAGGATCCTAACGTACATACTCTATCCCTGGAGCAAATGAAGGACAAATGAATAATAATATCAATTTATACAAAAAAACAATATATATTTTTTTTATTATTATTAAATCCATAATCATTTCGACAATTGATAAATACACATCACAATAATAACAATGATTAATAATTACTAAGACACAGTTCAAACAAAGACATATATATACACAACGTCCCACACACCTACTTACAACAAAGCATTCATATCATCATGCATTCCCAAACTTCATCAACTAACTCAACATCACACACATCATTATAACAAAACATACAACAAGTTAAAAATAGAACATAAAAGCCACACGAGGATCAGATGACAAAGAGAGATACAAGTCATCAAGGGGTAGGGATGAAAATAATCCAGCTGCCCCCGCAAGAAAAACGCCAACGCGCGTTTCGGTGAGTTGCCCCAGCCGGGGCTACACCTTCATCAGGGCGTAAAATAGACAAAAGAGGGGTGGGACAGAACACCAGTAGTTAAGCCCTCCAGATGTATCACATATAGTTTCCCAAAGCCGAGGGCATGGACAAAAGAGCCTGCAAACAAGACTTCTCTGGACCGTTCGAATTCTAAATGAACCAAGGATCGCAATGGGCTTCTTCTTCCATAGAGATTATACAATTCCTTATAAGTAGGTCACAACCAGGATGATCTTATACATCAAGGTAGCCCCCACCCATTGTCGCGATATCACAACATTCAGATGGATTCTTTAGTCAGTTTAGAGCGCAGTATCATCTGACACGGATCGTTTGTCCCGATACGCAGGCTGCCAAGCCGAGCGCCACTACCATCCACAGGGTGGGCATGATGCCGGCGGAAGAGGGGCCGCGGGTGGGCGAGGGCCTGTCGTGGTGGGTGGGGGGTCTGTCCAGCCGCCGCTCTCGGGCTCCTCTCCCGGTGATTGCTCGGGTTTCCGGCTCCCTGGAAGGGCTCCTGTCGCCGGTGTCACACTGGCTCAGTCCCCCGCGGTAGTAAAGTTTCCTGCGGGCCCTGCTGGCCGTGCTCCGGTGCGTGAGGGGGGTGTATCCGCCGCGGAGGTGCCTGCTGGTCCGGAGAGCTGCGGCGCATCCTCTGCTCCCTGCACTCTGAAGGCTCCCGCGCGCACACTGGCTGCCAGAGGGAGAGGCCTCCCACTCGCCACACCAGCCGCCCTGTCACTGCGTACCTGTCCCCATCGAGTCAGGGGTCCCCCTTCTTATTAGTCGTGTGAACCATTGATGCCTGTAGAAACATAACTTACATTGTGTGTCTCTTCCAAAAACAGGTGATGATGGGGACACAGCAGCAGACGATGAGGAGTCCCTGTCCCAGGCTCCGGGGGACACTGAGCTCACTAGTGTGGAACAGCCTCTGCCCTCCTCGGATGGCGAAGACCTACCTGGCCCCTCCGGTGTGAGTCATCATGCAGCACCAGCAGGACCAACATCTGCACCCCCTGCACCCACCCCTCCAACAACTGCCAACACACAGACCACCCCCGCCAACACGGACAGACCAAGGACCACCGATGACAACAGCACAGGGACCCCGGCCCAACGGACAACAACCCCAGTAACAACCCCCAAGTGGGCCTAGGGTCACCTGTGCGTGTCACCGCAGGTCCCGCACGTGTCGCCAGGGGTGGTGGGAGGGGTGGTAGACATAGGTCACTGTTTGCAGAGGGGTCTGGACTGCATGATGACCCACAACTGGCACGCATTGCTGATGCGTACCAAAATAGCACCAGAGAGGTCAGCCAGGTAGTGGGGATCCTCAAGGACATTCAACAGCAGCAGGCTGCCCATCATGCCCGCTTGGACTCCCACATGTCCCGTGTGGAGACACACATGTCTGGCATGGAGTCCAAGTGGGACACATTGGAAGAACTGACAGCGGTGCAGAGGGACATATTGACATGTCTCCGCCAGATTAGCACCAACATGGCCACACCTCCCTGTGTGCCCACAACATCTGGTGCTGCAACAACTGCAACTGCCACAGGGAGGGAGGAGGACTCTGGCGGAGAGTCCCCTGCACCGCAGCAGCCTGCATGTGAGGGTCCCCCCCCAAAGAAGAGGGGTCGTCCGAGGAAGGAAAACTGAGAGGCCGATGGCCATGTACATCCCCCAGGAACCCAACACCTGTTCTGGAAATTCTCCTTTGTGTGCAAACTGTTCACCCTGTCGAATGCAACCCAACTCTCCCACATGACATGGGGAGTTTAAGTTGGACCAATGTATCAGATGACTGTGGACTTTACTCAGGACATTTCTGCTACCAAGACTTCCAACTCATCTGGGAACTTTGGATTACAATCCCAATGTACAGCACCCACCATCCTGTGCACTATCCTCACACATGTATGTAAATAAACTCACTAATACACCATACTTGCCTCTGTTGTGATTCCAACGTGGTTTCTGTCATGGAGATGATGATCTGCTAAATGACACTGTGCATGCTAACTGCTACAGCAAGTTCAACACCGTCATGTGAGTCATGGCGATGTGACACATATGAGGGAGACACACCACTAGGGCTACACAACACATACACACCAGGGCCATCTGACTCATCGCCTACACTGATGTTGCCAGGAAATACAGTGGAATGCACAGACACCACACCTATTCAGAGTCTGTGTTAACTAGCCCACAGGTGCAGTAAGCAAATGTCAGTCAGATGTGTGACCACAGACAACGCACATCCCAAAGTGAAGCACAGGTTTATTACACATTTGCAACATGTTGTTTGCACTACAGATGCAAGGTAATCCCACGTGGCAGTGACCACACAGTCAACAAGTGTAGAAGAAATAAAGTCCAGGGGTGTGTGGCACCTCACCTGTAGGGAAACGACTGCTTCCACCCTGGAAGTTGAATCATGGTGTCGAGGGATCACAGTTGACCAAACAACTCTGAAAGTACCCTGTGAAGGACAGACATGACACACAGTCAAAAGCACTGAAGAACAGGACAGAACTGCAATACTCATGCCCAATACATGTCACAAGATACCTAAACAAAACCAAGTTAGCATGTCAACACTGTTGGGGAGTACAGACTACCTGTAAGGACACATCGCTGCACGCTTCCAGTCAAGTAGCACATGGCCACACTCAAACAGCACCAGAGCACCACCAACACATATCACGCAAACTCACATCATTGACATGACATCTCTGGATACTCACATTCAGCTGAAGAAGTTGGTGATGAGCTGTGTGCGGACATCACCCTCAACATCATCATCATCACTGGCATCGTGGCCCAGGCCAGGATCCTCCACAGGTGGCGGATGTTGGTCATCGTCATCCAGGATGAGAGGCAACTCCTTCCGCACTGCCAGGTTGTGTAGCATGCAGCAGACGATGACAATCTTGCACACCTTTGCTGGGGCATATGGGAGGGCCCCTCCTGTCTTGTCCAGGCAGCGAAAGCGGCTCTTCAGGAGACCAAATGTCCGCTCGATCACTCTCCTGGTCCGACCATATGCCTCATTGTAGCGCATCTGGGCTGGTGTCACAGGGTTCCTGAGGGGTGTCAGCAACCACGGCATGTTGGGGTATCCCGAGTCACCTACATACAGACAATTGCACATTAGCTGAGTTGGAAAAGAGGGTAGAATACAACATTGCAGAACACACACAATGGTACAAAGTCAGTACACACCGACAAGCCAGGCACGCAGGTTCTGCATCTGTGACATCATCCTCGGGATGCGACTACTCCTCATCACGTAGGTATCGTGTGCAGAACCGGGGAAACGGGCACACACGTGTGAGATGCTCATATCTGCAAGACATACCACCAGAGCATTGACCGAATGGTAATGTTTCCTGTTCCTGTATGCCTGCTCATGTGCCTGTGGTGGGACCAAAGCCACATGTGTCCCATCAATGGAGCCAATGACATGCGGTATCCTCCCCAGGGCATAGAAGTCACTCTTGACGTCAGTGAGTTGTTGACGTTTAGGGAAATAGATGTACTGGTTCAGGTATCTCAACATTGACTCCAAAACATTGCGTAGCACACGGCTGAACATGGTCTGTGACATCCCACCAGCAGAAGCCACAGTGTGTTGAAAGGTACCGGTGGCAAAGAAGTGTAGGGCTGCCATCACCTTCACCTTGGGGGTCAGCGCTGTAGGGTATGGCCGGCCAGGTTCCAAATGTGGGGCCAACCGCACCGCCAATTCCTCAATCAGCGGCCTGTTGAAGCGGTACCGTCGGATGCAGTCCCGTTCAACCATCGTTGCAAGGTCAGGGAATGGTCTATGGACAGCTGGTGCCCTGCAGTGCATAGGTGAAGAAAGAAAGATTGTCAGTCACCCCACATATGTGGCATAGACCATACTCAATATCACATGATACATCATTACGAGACACAAGTACCTGATGTGTGTGCCGTTCTGTAAGGACATGTATGGCACCTACATGGGCAACATCTAACATCACAGTTCAACATGTGTTGACAACAAGTTCCAGGTTGTGCTATGGGATATCATTAGGCTGTGTCACAGTACCCATGTACTGCTGTCACGTTCCAAACACACACCACAGTGACATGTGAGGACAGATGTGCCCCAGGCATCACAGCTCATTGACAGGTAGATTCCCAGGGACTCTGTATTGCCACATGGACACTGGCATGACATGGCATATCATGAATACACCACAGCAAAACAACCATGACCCCCACAGGTAGTGGTCCCTGTTGCCTCTGCAGGACAGACATGGACATCTGTGACACACACACACGCACAACATCAAAGTCCATGCACAAACGACGTGGATGTGGAGACTGTCTCCCATTGTGCACATGGAATCAGAGACATTGTAAACACAACATGCACACAGACTGTGGAGGGCCATCACTATTGTGGCAATGGGTCACCCTGTGACGTACATACCTTCCCACATGGGACTCAGGGGGTATGTGACATGACATACACATACACAACCTGGAAATGTGACCATGCCACATGCTATGAAATGAACAGTTGCACATCACAGTGGTCATGTGCACAACACACAAAGGATTCTGTCCCCATGAACACGTGCACAGCCTGGGAGTGGCTGCCCCAAGTGCCACCAAAAAAACCACATGTTGATCCCCATACACAGAAAAGGTAATGCAGCCTTACATGCCTTAGGATACAGTGTGGACAGGCTGTGGTGTTGTAGGTGTGCCCCTGAGTCCCTGGAAAGTAAATGTGGCTGGCATACGTTCACCTGTGACAGGCATGGTGACATATGCGAGTGACTTGTACAGGGACGCGTTGTACAGCAATGGACCGATCGGTGCGCACGCATTGGCCATTGCATATGATGTGAGCGGGTACGCGTTGTACAGCAATGGACCGATCGGTGCGCACGCATTGGCCATTGCATATGATGTGAGCGGGTACGCGTTGTACAGCAATGGTCCGATCGGTGCGCACGCATTGGCCATTGCATATGATGTGAGCGGGTACGCGTTATACAGCAATGGACCGATCGGTGCGCACGCATTGGCCATTGCATACGATGTGAGCGGGTACGCATTGTACAGCAATGGACCGATCGGTGCGCACGCATTGGCCATTGCATATGATGTGAGCGGGTACGCGTTGTACAGCAATGGTCCGATCGGTGCGCACGCATTGGCCATTGCATATGATGTGAGCGGGTACGCGTTGTACAGCAATGGACCGATCGGTGCGCACGCATTGGCCATTGCATATGATGTGAGCGGGTACGCGTTGTACAGCAATGGACCGATCGGTGCGCACGCATTGGCCATTGCATATGATGTGAGCGGGTACGCGTTGTACAGCAATGGACCGATCGGTGCGCACGCATTGTCCATTGCATATGATGTGAGCGGGTACGCGTTGTACAGCAATGGTCCGATCGGTGCGCACGCATTGGCCATTGCATATGATGTGAGCGGGTACGCGTTGTACAGCAATGGTCCGATCGGTGCGCACGCATTGGCTAGGGCCTGGCATGGCAACGGACGCGTTTTTGAAGCTTGAACTAGTCTGATGCAGTGAATTCAGTCGGCCAGCCACAACAATGTTGCAAATTCATGGGTGTCATGAAGTTGAACTTTTGAAGGATGCTGTGGGCGTGTATAAGTGGTGCAATTCCATGGATTGGCCAGATTCAGAAGATGCAAACGACTTGGACCTATCACTTTGGACACATGGGACAGTATCTGCCTCTGCAGCACAAATATAATGCTGGCTGTTCCCCTGAGAGCTCACTTGCCTGCACTACATGCTCCAGGACGACATCTGCCACCAACACTGCTGCTGTCTCTGCATCCTCTGGCCACTGCAATGGCACGTACTGTGGAGAGAGCCCCAGCCTTCAGCACTGAGGAGAACCAGGCCCTGCTGGACAGCCTCCTTCCACAGTACAGCAAGTTGTATGGGAAACCAGGGGAGCAGGTGAGTGTGCTGTCCACTGCCTTACTAAATGTGCATGTTGTCTGACTAGCAAGACTTCCAGTGTGCACACCACTGGCTAGCATGCTCACTGAGTAGTTATCACCCCCCAAAGTGTGTAGTTACATGCACTGAACAGGTATAGTGCAGTAACAGTGCATTCCAACAAGGTTTTACTTCCCAGGCAATGATACTATTTAGTAACTGCTGGCAAACTGTTTATAGCCATAGTTGCACTGCCTGTGTACATCATATGTCCCTGTGATTGAGACATGCATATCCAACTGTGTGATGCACGGATATGTTGCATGTGTAGTAATGGCCTTTTTCACTTTGTCATCCTCACAGGTTGATGCCCACCAGAAGCAGGAGATCTGGCTGACCATCGTCCGGGCAGTACGATCCGTGGGGGACTACAAGCGCCGGATCCGCAACTGCCAGAAGAGGTGGCAGGACCTTCGGGGCTGGACCCGGAGGATCGCAAGGGTCCAGCTGAAGCTGTCGCCTCCTCGCAGGAGGGGCGGACACCGGACCCTGACCCCCCACATGCACCGTATCCTGGCAGTGGTCTTCCCTGACCTGGATGGGCAGCTGAAGGCCAGACAGCAGCAAGGAGTGGGTGAGTCCATGACTGCACTGTGAACTTTGTCTGACATGCTATGTGCCCTACTCTGGCCTGGTTAAACCTCCACAGTACATCAGTCTTGTGGTCCAGGACCCATGTCCCTCAATTGTGACATGCCCACTCCTCATCTGATACCCAGGTGTGGCCCTTACAGTCTGGAAATTGTGTCACTTGGGTACTGTGTCCTTGCATTTTGCTTAGCTCAGGGTGGGGGACAGCATTTGTTACCGTACCTTTGTGGTGGGCTTCATGGGTGGGTCAATTGCTTACACAATGCCTGAGTTCTGACATGTAATCTGCGTGTAACTTTGATATGTGTTCCAATTGCTGATCTGACTCACCACATGTACCTGGGGTATTTGGCACACCCCCATGCTGCGGGTGGGAACAATGTTTGGGCCTCAGGAGTATGTATATCAAGTGTGTCACACATGCTTAGCCACCTGCCTACTGTCCAGGGCTCATCCCTCTTTCACGTGGAGCAGGACAGTCATGCCTACTCCAGGGCATACAATACACTCTGTACTCCCAATCCCGTGTATCAGCTGACACGTTGTGCTCAGTGAAATGTTCCCTCAGGTGTCTGCCTCTGTGTCATTGTGCTGTGGCTTCGTTGTCAGGACTACTGGGGTGTTTATCGGTTAGGGCTCAGCATGCCATCTGAGATGTGACCATGAGAGACGATACTTGTGTGACATATAGGTGTTTGATCACTTGACTGTGCAGACTGGTGCATGCGACTGAGAAGTTCAGGCAGCTGTTTTTCATTCACAGCCGACTGTGAGGTGCTCAGGTTCAGAGAGTTGTGTTTCATGTCTCCCATATATCCAATTGGTATGACGTGGACAAATAAGAGTTCAGATGATGTGGTGTGTGGGGGATGGACATGTGCACTTGTCAGCTACAGAACTTGCATTCCCCATGACCTAGGATTGTGACACAGTGCAGACTGTTGTTGGCTGGCTGCCCTGCCCATGTGACTGGAGACAGTGATGTATGACTTTGCAGGCATGCCTGTCCCATGGCATTAAACTTCCTAAAAGTGATTCTGCAGGGGAGTGACATGTGCAACATGCACCCCATTGTGGCATTGACTATGAGGACATGGGTGCATCATGTTGTCTGGTGCTGGTATGCATCACATGCATTTCAAATCAGACTCTGGCCATCCCTTTATCCGGACACCTGTACTGACTCAGTGGCAAGAGATGTGATGTGTGCATGTTCACATACTTCACCGGGTTCTCTGCAATGTCCAACAACTGGGTAGGTGGTGCATGTGTCCACACTGGGGTATTACCATCCGACAGGCACCAGACAGATGGGTGCAAGCTGTTTGAGGGTAAATGGGTGGTCACACCCTTCTGCTTACCGGCTCATGAGAGCACGACCCGCACTCTGCTCGTTCACTTGAAAAGAAGGAACAACGGTGTGAAATACAGTGGCACTTCATTAAACAATTCAGTAACACCGAGAACTGTTCATTTAATGCTGCTCGTCAACACATGAGCAGGATGAAGATGAAATCATCAACAATATTACAAATCATATTTTAAGTGAAGCACAAAGATCTATGTAACTATCTATCAGTGAGCTACAGCCTCTGGGGCAAGTCTTAAAAGAGGGATCATGAATAGGCAAGCGCCTAGAAGGCAAATCTTAAATGAGAGAGCAAGAACCATCCAAGGCTACACAATTTAAGCTAGGATAAATGCAATGAATTGGGTGTGGATGAGCTAAATTAGAGAGGCTGACAAAGCCAAAAGGCTAGCAATCAGAAAAGAGCATTACCACCTTGAGAGTAGAAGTTCTAGGCTCAAGATCAGGAGAACGGCCGACTGGGAACCCTCACCATGCAATGCACTGGTATGAAGAGTTCAGGGCGTGGACATGGGTGCAAACCTTTTATATGGCTTAATGCAGAACTCCTACCCACAGTTGACGTGAGCCCTGACGTGAGTCCTTGACCGCACGCTTACAGTAACTGTGGAAAGTTTTTTGAAGAACAGAGAAGTAGTATCATGGTGAAAACAGGGGCTTTTAGCAGGTGGTCGGTGCTCTTGACCGCAAACATAAGAAAAAGATAACTTTTACCGTAAGATGCTCAGGAATTAAGATTTTATATATTATTTCTCTTTCACGTAGCCGCCTTTTCAGTTTCAGTTGAGCAAGCGTGGAAAGTTTCATGAGTTAAAATATTGCAAACATTGCTTGTGAAAGAGCAAGATGTACCAGCAGAGTGTCACGTACGTGTGGGCTAACCTTATTCTTGTGACTGTGGAAATGTACAGGGGGGGGGCTGGTGCCGCGGTGGATGGCACAGGTCCCTGCTGTCAGGTCAGAAAGGCCTACAAGATTTGTTGTATTAAAAATGATAGCAAGAGGCAGTGGCCTCTTGGGCCTACATGTGTGTGTGCATCTAAGGAGGTGGGCTTGGGCCTAAGTGTATGTATCTAAGGGGGTGTGGACCACTGTGAGGGCTTGGGCCTAAGTGTATGTATCTAAGGGGGTGTAGACCACTGTGACAGGTACTAAAAGGCTAAAAGAAAAATGGACAACTTAGGACATCTATCAGGGCCTGACTGGTGGGGCCTATATGGGAGTGCCATGTTTCATGGGCAGAGCAGAAAGGTACATGGGTCTGTGTCATATGGTAGAACAGAACCCTACTTCAAAGGCCAGGAGGGGTGTGAGTGCCATGGTTGACCATCAGACTGACAATTGGCTTCTCCTAATCTGTGTGAGCACTTTTGGCAATGTTCAACTAAGGATGCCAGGGCTTGCTCTGTAATGTGCTGTACTTACTGTGGTATGTGCGGTCAGTGCAGGTGACTGATGTTTGTCTGTTTCCCTAATTGTTTGCAGATACATCCACGGCCACAGGAGGGGACAGCTCCACGGACCAGGAGGAGCTGCAGAGCCAGACTGGGTCAGCAGCCGATGAGTGGTCGGAGGGACCCAGTGGCACGGAGGGCGAGGGGAGCCACCCCGAGGAGTCCTCAGCACCATCCACCTCAGCTGAGGACCACAGCAGCTCGGAAGATGACTCCCTTGTGGAGGCGGGTGTCAGCAGCCACCACACCCCAGCTAGTATGGCTGGCCCCGCCACCACCACCACCACCACCGCCCTCCCATTGGCTCCCATTCCAGAGGTCCGTGGAGGCTCCCGTGTTCGGGAGCGTGTCTCCTTCGTGCCAGGCACCGCACCCCCTGCCCCTGTGTCCCCTGCTGCCCTGAGTGAGGAGTCTGTGTACTTACTTCGCCAGCTCCATGTAGGGCAGACAGCAATGCTGAGTGTCCTCCATGCACACACCACTCTGTTGACACAGCTGGTGTCGTTCATGGAGGGCATCTCATCGGGCATGTCTGCCCTACAGAGCAGCAATAAGTCCATGGACTCCTCCCTGACGGCAGCAGTGTCCCTCCTCCAACAGTCCCTCACCCCTCCTACCTCTGCCCCATCCACACTTCCTGGCACCCTACCTGTCCCAAGCACATGCACACCTGCACAATCACCCAAACACACAGACACGAGCAGCACAGAAACACCCAAAACAAAGGCAAAACATGCATGCAAGCATCCTCAGGGGACTGATACCACACCCACAGGGGATGGGGAACAGACACACACACAGGCATCCACAGTCACTCCGCAGTCCTCCAAATCCTCTCCCTCCAAGACCCCTTCCCTTGCCTCACCTGCAACCCCACCTAAAAACCAGCTCTTCCTCTGTGACCTCGGCCTCTTCCCTTCCGATCCAGCTGATCCAGCATACAGGGGGAAGAGGAAGTCCACCCACACAGAGGGGAGTGGCCCTCACCCCCGGACACCCTCCCCCAGGCACAGACAGACTAAGGCCCCCACACGCAAGTCCCCCCGGTCCCGGAAGAGCAAGACCCCACCACCGCCCTGCAGCTCAACCACACAGTCTCCTTCCTCCATCCCTCAGGCCCCCACAACACAGGTTCCCCCACCACACCCTGCCCCAGGTTCCCCCACGCACATATACACCATCCCCAAAATGATCCGGCCTTCTCCCCCTACCACTTGCTCTTCCAGCCTCACACCCCCCGCTGCACATGTTTGTGCCACTGGTGTGGAGACCGTGTCCTCCCCCTCTGTCCTGCCTACCTTACCTGAACCCCATTCTACTCCCCTGGAGATAGGCACTGCAGTGGAGTCCACTACCACCCCGTCTGACTTGGGCACTGCAGTGGGGAACCTGTCCACTCCATCTGGCCAGCCCACTGCAGTCGTGCCGGCACCCACACCATCTGACTCATGCCCCCCAGTTGTGCCGGCACCCACCATGTCAGACACCTCCACTGCAGTTGTCAGTGACTCTCCAGCACCAGCCACCCCTTCCCTGCCTCCTTTTGGTGAGCTCTGATCCTGTCCCTGCGGTGCCTGGCCTGCCCCACCGTATGCCCCTCCGAGGGGAATGTCCCTGGTCCGTAGCAGTGCAGGCAAGCAAAGGGTGACATCTGCCACTGTCACCCTGTTCGGACTTTACTGTTGGACTGGCCATTGGCCTTTGTCTTTTTTCTGGACTTTCAATTTCACACACATATGCTGAATAAAGCTCCTTTCTGTTCTCTGGTGGTTTTGCTTCAGATGTAAATGATGATGATGCTAACCATGCCCTTGCTGCAGTGATGGTGATTTTTGATATCATGAAAATGAAGTGTTACTGTGCAGGTCCCCATGTGGTCCAGGGGGAATGTGTCCTATCCTGGTGTGTAGCCATGTCATCCTTTGCAGCAATATGAGGGTGTCATGTTTTCAATATTTGCCAATGGGATTTCCTACATTTATTTGCAATATCACATCTGTGGCTTATACCCCTGCACATCAGTTGTGCTTGCCATTGTTCACTTTGTCTATTTCCCTGACCGTGTGAGCATCTCCACTGGACATGCAAGTTTGGGCATCAATGGGGAAGGACTCATCTGTGTTATCAGTGCAACTTGCTATACATGTGTGTTGGATCTGTGCAGATGATTTCGGTGACACTCCCATGATCAGGCTGATGTGACGAGAGCCTTCATTTTGTGCTAATTGTTGACTGAGTGACCAAGTGTTCTGCTGACATGATAGAGCCCTGCAGAGACAACGTATGGCACAGCTTTCCTTACACAGGAGTGGAGTCCCCTCATGGCAGTGTGTAATTCCTTGACATTGCCTGAGCCCAAGGTGTGTGTTGTGTGAGCATGTCTGTGTGTGTTCACTTCCATTTTGCTATGCAGGCTGGGATCCCTAGTGATGTTCCTGTTTGTGATGCTTGCTGAGTTGACCTATGTTCCCCCAAAATCTTCGCACTGGGTTCTCTGGGATGTGGGTGCATGGCACATTACTGGTCATCAGGGTGTCATCCATAGGTGTGTTTGCTGTCAGGGCTGAGTTTGTGGGCAAACGCAGATGAGACACAGTCAGGATTCCCCTTGGCACTTGTTGGTTACACAAGTCATGTAATTTACAGTTTGTGTTAGCTTTCAGTGATTGTGACACGTTGTGTGTGTGTGTGTGACTGCTGCCACTCCTCAGGGTCAGAGCTGCAATGTTGGAAGTTGTCTATGTGTGTTCTTTGTGGGTCACCTTGACTTCTTCATTGGTGTGTGACTGTGTCCGGGATCCCATTGATTGTGGTGGATTTCACGTCATGCCCATGTACGGCGTACTGTGCAGTGTGTCAGACATTCATTCACGAGTCTTGTTGACTGGCCATGTGTGATGGGTTTCTGCACCTTAGTTCCCACCACCACCCCTGGGATTGTCATGGGTGCATGTGCAATGTCACCAGTCCATGTGAGCTTCACTGCTGCACATTGGTGGAGATCAAGGTGTGTGGTGTTGAGTGTGTGCAAATGAGAGTTGTTGCACGGCTAGACCCCTACCTCCATGTTGGCCTTGGCTGACAGGCCGTGCAGATTGATTTGTGCTTGTGTAGGTGTGATGGTAGTTTGTTGCTCAGGACACATGACTGTGGTTCACAGTGTGAACGACATCTAGCTTTGTCATCACAGTGGGATTATCATGCAGGCCAGGGTCACCACAATGTGGGGTCCCTGGGGGTAGTGCTGTGGTGGGTCTGTCTCTTGCTGTGTTATTTGCTGTTCCTTCAAGCTTGTGTGACATGTGTAATTTGGGCTCCCTCTCATCTAACAATGCCTGATTGCCCACATAGGGGAATCCGATCCATGAGTTACTTTTGTGTGGCACTGTATACACATCTGTGTAATTGGGATTCAGGCCTCCTCATGTGTTGTGTGGCTGCCTGGGGACACTGGCACCCCCCCCATCACCTGTTGTGTTTGATATGCAGTGTGAGGATGCCTGTTTGTGTTTGTGCATCTGCACCACTGCATTGGCATATCTTTAGTGTGCCATTGGCTGTATGTTGTTTGGTGGCTTTCCCCTGCTGTCCCTGGGACTCCTAGGTCATCAGTCAGCACAATGATCATGCTTTGTATGTCCCATTGCTGCCATGGTAAGGTATTTTGTTCACCTGACATCTACAGTCTCCACAGGATATCTACATTTGTGTGTCCATTGGTGCAGATATGTGGGGCTGCATTATGATGGTCACTTCTGTCATTGTATTATTGACAAATGTTGACAAAGTCAGCCCCCATGGGTGATGTTTGTCTGCACATGGCCAAAGGTATATCTTATTTGCACTGCACTGTTTGCCTCACCCAATCTATGTTGCTATGGGACACAAGCACTACTATGCCACATATGTGTTTGTTGTTCTGTGACCAGGAATCATCCATGCTGTTTGGCATTTGCAGCTTTTCCCATGACAACACTTACATTTTGGTCACTGTGATGATGGGGGTTTAGACCCCATTGCCACAATGTTCAAAATGTGCTTCAGCTATGGACCCCACACTTCCCTTTTGGTCACTGTGGTGATGGGGTGTTATACCCCATTACCACAGTGGTCATGGTCTGCTTGCATTGTGGAGGCCACACACATTTATGTGTGACACATGTGATAGGGGGTCACATTGTATGCTCAATGTCATGTTCAGTGTTGTAGGCATTTGACACAGACTACACACGCTTGTCATGGTGTTGGGGGGATGTATTTTTCAGACATTCCTTATGTTGGAGTATGCTGGTTGTGTCATGCATTACCCGTCCTATGTGTAGGGGTGGTGTGGGTGGTAGGCATCCATCCCCTATGAGTGGGGATGGTAGTAGTGACAGGCATCCAGCCCCCTGGGTAGGGGTGGTGGTAGTGGTAGGCATCCAGGCCCCCTGAGTAGGGGTGGTGTTAGTGGTAGGCATCCATCCCCTATGAGTGGGGATGGTAGTAGTGACAGGCATCCAGGCCCCCCTGAATAGGGGTAGTGGTAGGCATCCAGGCCCCCATGAGTAGGGGTGGTGTTAGTGGTAGGCATCCATCCCCCTATGAGTGGGGATGGTAGTAGTGACAGGCATCCAGGCCCCCTGAGTAGGGGTGGTGGTAGTGGTAGGCATCCAGGCCCCCTGAGTAGGGGTGGTGGTAGTGGTAGGCATCCATCCCCCTATGAGTGGGGATGGTAGTAGTGACAGGCATCAAGACCCCCTGGGTAGGGGTGGTGGTAGTGGTAGGCATCCAGGCCACCCTGAGTAGGGGTGGTGGTAGTGGTAGGCATCCAGCACCCATGAGTAGGGATGGTGTTAGTGGTAGGCATCCATCCCCCTATGAGTGGGGATGGTAGTAGTGACAGGCATCCAGGCCCCCTGAGTAGGGGTGGTGTTAGTGGTAGGCATCCAGGCCCCCATGAGTAGGGGTGGTGTTAGTGGTAGGCATCCATCCCCCTATGAGTGGGGATGGTAGTAGTGACAGGCATCCAGGCCCCCTGAGTAGGGGTGGTGGTAGTGGTAGGCATCCAGGCCCCCTGAGTAGGGGTGGTGGTAGTGGTAGGCAGCCATCCCCCTATGAGTGGGGATGGTAGTAGTGACAGGCATCCAGGCCCCCCTGGGTAGGGGTGGTGGTAGTGGTAGGCATCCAGGGCCCCCTGAGTAGGGGTGGTGGTAGTGGTAGGCATCCAGCACCCATGAGGAGGGATGGTGTTAGTGGTAGGCATCCATCCCTCTATGAGTGGGGATGGTAGGAGTGACAGGCATCCAGGCCTCCCTGAGTAGGGGTGGTGGTAGTGGTAGGCATCCAGGCCCCCATGAGTAGGGGTGGTGTTAGTGGTAGGCATCCATCCCCCTATGAGTGGGGATGGTAGTAGTGACAGGCATCCAGGCCCCCTGAGTAGGGGTGGTGGTAGTGGTAGGCATCCAGGCCCCCATGAGTAGGGGTGGTGTTAGTGGTAGGCATCCATCCCCTATGAGTGGGGATGGTAGTAGTGACAGGCATCCAGGCCCCCTGAGTAGGGGTGGTGGTAGTGGTAGGCATCCAGGCCCCCTGAGTAGGGGTGGTGGTAGTGGTAGGCATCCATCCCCCTATGAGTGGGGATGGTAGTAGTGACAGGCATCAAGACCCCCTGGGTAGGGGTGGTGGTAGTGGTAGGCATCCAGGCCACCCTGAGTAGGGGTGGTGGTAGTGGTAGGCATCCAGCACCCATGAGTAGGGATGGTGTTAGTGGTAGGCATCCATCCCCCTATGAGTGGGGATGGTAGTAGTGACAGGCATCCAGGCCCCCTGAGTAGGGGTGGTGTTAGTGGTAGGCATCCAGGCCCCCATGAGTAGGGGTGGTGTTAGTGGTAGGCATCCATCCCCCTATGAGTGGGGATGGTAGTAGTGACAGGCATCCAGGCCCCCTGAGTAGGGGTGGTGGTAGTGGTAGGCATCCAGGCCCCCCTGAGTAGGGGTGGTGGTAGTGGTAGGCATCCATCCCCCTATGAGTGGGGATGGTAGTAGTGACAGGCATCCAGGCCCCCCTGGGTAGGGGTGGTGGTAGTGGTAGGCATCCAGGCCCCCCTGAGTAGGGGTGGTGGTAGTGGTAGGCATCCAGCACCCATGAGGAGGGATGGTGTTAGTGGTAGGCATCCATCCCTCTATGAGTGGGGATGGTAGGAGTGACAGGCATCCAGGCCTCCCTGAGTAGGGGTGGTGGTAGTGGTAGGCATCCAGGCCCCCATGAGTAGGGGTGGTGTTAGTGGTAGGCATCCATCCCCCTATGAGTGGGGATGGTAGTAGTGACAGGCATCCAGGCCCCCTGAGTAGGGGTGGTGGTAGTGGTAGGCATCCAGGCCCCCATGAGTAGGTGTGGTGTTAGTGGTAGGCATCCATCCCCCTATGAGTGGGGATGGTAGTAGTGACAGGCATCCAGGCCCCCATGAGTAGGGGTGGTGTTAGTGGTAGGCATCCATCCCCCTATGAGTGGGGATGGTAGTAGTGACAGGCATCCAGGCCCCCTGAGTAGGGGGGTGGTAGTGGTAGGCAACCAGGCCCCCCTGAGTAGGGGTGGTGGTAGTGGTAGGCATCCAGACCCCCATGAGTAGGGGTGGTGGTAGTGGTAGGCATCCAGGCCCCCTGAGTAGGGGTGGTGGTAGTGGTAGGCATCCAGGCCCCCATGAGTAGGGGTGGTGGTAGTGGTAGGCATCCATCCCCCTATGAGTGGGGATGGTAGTAGTGACAGGCATCCAGGCCCCCTGAGTAGGGATGGTGGTAGTGGTAGGCATCCAGCCCCCTATGGGTGTGTATGGCATTGGTGGTAGCCATCCCGCCCCTATGGTTCTGCTGTTGCTAGTGTACGTCATTTCTGCATCCCTATGTGTGTGTGACATGTGTTGGGTACGTGTCGTTTGTTTGTGTTGTGGGTGTTTGACTTACCGTCTGCGCCGTACGTGTCCGTACCGGCCCCGGTAATAGATGTAGAGTATTGGTAGGACCTGCGCGATGGGATTCATGGTTTGTTCGTCTCGTTCGGGTTTCTCGTGGCTTCGACTCGTACTCGTCGCTGGCTTGTTCATCTCGTCGCCGTGGATCGTCTTGTGGCGCGAATCGGAGCTTATGTACAGCTCTCCCGGATGCTCTGACGTGCCGGACGTAGCGACGGGTTCGGCGCGTACGGAAGGCGCATCGTACTAGTCCGGCCGGAAGGTGCTGTGTATTTGGTTCCGTGCGACTCGATTCGGCGTTTACGGATCCGGCTGGGGCGGGGAACAGGAGCTGAAATGGGCAAGTAAGGCTCGCTCGGAATCTGGGCTGTTATGCGCATCGTACTTGCTCGTTGGGACGACTGTTCGAATCGGTCAGGAAACACGCATTCGGCTGGGTTTTTTTCCGGACGAATAGTGTTAGGTGCGCTTCCGGCCCGAATCGGAATTGGCCCCTTGGTGTACAGAGGGACTTCCATCTCTGTGAAGAACTGTCTGTTGGTTTACTGCTACATATAGTACAGAGTTACACTTCTAATATGGATTAGATGTGATAAAAAAAAATGGATTGTATGTAAACAGTTCACTGCATGGACAAAGCTATATGAGGTTAGCCAACTAATCGTGTTTCTGTATGGTAAAGCAGTGGTTTCTCGATGAAGAGATCTGTACTAAGTGTAAGCTGTTGGCACTTGGGTCTTGACATCATGATCAAGATTCACTAGGAAACACTCTAGTATCTTTCAGAGCACCTGTGCACGCAGTGACGATTATGGGCCTGATGTATCAAAGGTTTTTATCCACTTTGTGTCTATAGAAAAATGCTTTAGTACATAGAGCCCTAATGTAACATCTGAATATCCATATAATTGGTCTTTCCCGTGGTAATGAACCGAACTCTCTGTGAAGGCCTCAGTCAGTAGAACAATTTTATGTTGAAGAAGCGTGGCCAACTCAGAAGATGACTGTGGTGAAGGAGTGGTCGCTTCTAGAAGAGATAGGTGCCGGGTGAATGCTGTACTTCATATAGACTTGGTCACATAATGGGACACAACGTTACCAAGAGTCTGGTTTATCTTTGTGCAACTCCGGGCAGGGTGAGCACTGTGTGTGGTAGTAGTTTGGCCACATAATGGTGATTATTTGTAATGAGAGACCAGGCTCTCCATGAAGGGCACTATAGAGGGGAAATCCTGTGTATAGTATGATCTAAACCACGTACTGGAACAGTGCTCACCCTGTGCAGAGCTGTTGAAGGATAAGCCAGTGCCTCAATACATTTATACCCTATTATGTGACATATTCCCTACTGCTTACAGTTTTAGCCCTGAACAGAGTTCTTCATGGTGAGGCTAATCCCCCAACACGGACATCACCTATTAGTTGGGCAAGCCTGTTATACATACACTTTCATCCTGAGCATAACTCTTCATGAAGAGATCAATCCCCCAGGCTCATCTTACTAGTAGCTGATGTGTATGGATGGGGGACTGGGCCCTGTATCAATAGCTCTGGTCAGGGCGAAAGTTGTACGTAGTAGACACTTGCCCTACTAATTCGTGATGTGTGTGGTGAGGGACTGATCTCTTCATGCCGAGCTTTGTTCAGCGTGACTGCTCTATGTAAAAGAGACTTGGGGCCAGATGTACTAAGGTTCTCGTTTGTATTTCTTAAATAGCGACTCCGTAGGAATCGTTATTTAAGAAATGCAAAAGGATATGTACAAAATTTGTGATTCCCCAATAGAGATTCCTACAGATTAGGAATTGCTATTAGAGAATCGCAAATAGAAAATGCCATTGCATTCCCGCATATGGGCAAAATAGGAAATGGTTCGCATTTCCTAAATTGCGATTTCCTAATAGGAAATTACAATTTGAGAAATGCAAAGTCAAGGGTGCCCCTTGGCTTAAGGCGCCCCTGGACGCACCCCGAATTTCCTAGTGCACATGTAAGTGCACATATGCCCTAGGGGCATATGTGCGCTTCATGTCACAATAAAAAATGCATTTTTAATGCATTTTTTTTATTTTGCGCATGGTTGCCATGGACTTGAAGTTGATGGTAATTGCATTTCCTACATGCCCTATTCGCATTTAGGAAATGCTCTGTACATCTGCTTTAGGTAGGTAATCCCTATTTATGTAATAGGTAATCCCTATTTCCGAATCGTAAATCGTGGTCGTAATTTGCGATTTCTACAGTGTAGAAATTGCAAATTGTGACCAATTTTGGCCCTTTCTACATCTGAAAAAGCCATTTAGCATTTCCTAACGGGCCAAAATAGCGATTCGGCCCGTTAAGAAATGCTAACTGACTTTGTACATCTGGGCCTTGTTCCACTAATAAGCGTGTCTCATGGGGGACTGGACTCTTCAAGGTGAGCTTTGGTCAGGGTAAAAGCTGTATGTAAAAGAGGCGCATTCAAGTAATAGCTAATGTGTGTGTTGGAAGACTGACCTCTTCATGCTGAGCTTTGTTAAGGGAGACGGCTGTATGTAAAAGAGGCTCAGCCAACTAATAAGTGCTGTATCTGGTTGAGTACTGACCTTCTCATGCTGAGCTTTATTCAGGGTGAAAGCTGTCAATCAATCAATCAATCAATCAGGGGGTTTGTATAGCGCGAGCTACTTACCCGGGACGGGTCTCAAGGCGCTGAGGGAAGGGCAGGGGGGTTCCGCAGCTCCTGCAGGTTCACTGAGTTCCATCGAAGAGCCAGGTCTTGAGGTCCTTTAGGAACTTGGGGAGCGAAGCAGTCTGTCGGAGGTAGAGAGGGAGTGAGTTTCATGCCTTGGCCGCGAGGAGGGAGAAGGAGCGCCCTCCTGTTCTGCTTTTCTTGATCCGAGGTAAAGTTGCAAGGGAGAGCTGGGCCGAGCGGAGAGAGCGCAGGGGAGCATGGAACATGAGGCGGTGGTTCAGGTTGGCTGGTCCGGCGTTGTGGAGGGCTTAGTGTGCGTGGGTGAGAAGCTTGAAAGTGATTATCTTCTCGATAGGGAGCCAATGTAGGGTCCGTAGGTGTTGGCCGATGTGGCAGTGGCGTGGTAGGTTGAGGACTAGTCTGGCGGCGGCGTTCTGGACGTTCTGGAGTTTGTGGGTGAGGTTCTTGTTGATACCGGCGTAGAGTGCGTTGCCGTAGTCCAGTCTGCTACTGATGAGGGCGTGAGTGACCGTTTTCCTGTGTTCGGGGGGGATCCACTTAAAGGTCTTGCGGAGTAGGTGGAGGGTGTGGTAGCAGGAGGAGGTGATGGCGTTGACCTGGCGGTATATACAAGAGGTTCCACCTACTAATAGGGTGGGGACTAGGCGAAACCTGCATATCAAAAAGGCTCAGTCTATGAATAGATTATATATATGTAGTGTGGGACTGGCCTCTTCATACTCACTTTTGTTCAGGGTGAGAGTTCTATGTAGAAGAGTCTCTGCCTACTAATATGTAAATTGTGACCTGCGTGACTGGCCTTTTCATTCTGATCTTTCTTCAGGGCGAGAGTTCTACATAGTAGAGGCTCGGCCTACTAATAGGTAATCTGTGTGGATGGGGACTGGCCCCTTCATGCTAAGCTTTGTCAGGGCAAGAGCTCTATGTAGAAGAGGCTCGGCCTACTTATAGGTGATGTGTGTGCTGGGGGACTGAACCCTTCATGTTGACTTTTGTTGAGGGTGAAACCTGTAAGTAGAAGAAGTTCAGCCTACTGATAGGTGATCTGTTTGTATTGGGGTACTGGCCTCTTCATAATCACTTTTGTTCAGGATGAGAGCTCTATGTGGAAGAGGCTCGGCCTACTAATATGTGATGTGTATATGATATAGGACTGGCCTTGTCATTCTGAGCTTTGTTTATGGCAAGAACTCTATATAGACGAAGCTCAGCCTACTAAGTAGTATGTCTGGTGGGGGACTGGTCTCTTCATGCTGACCTTTGTTCAAGGTAAAAGCTGTATGTAGAAGAGTGTCGGCCTGCTAATAGGTGGGATGTGTGGTGGGGAAATGGCCTCTTCATGTTGAGCTTTGTTAAGGGGAACAACTCTATGTAGAAGAGACTCGGTCTACTAGTAGGGGATGATTATGGACTAAGATGGGCTTCTTCATGTTCAGGCTGACACCTGTATGTAGAAGAGGCTTGGCCTACAAATTAGTGATGTATCGGTTGGGGGACTGGTCTCTCTATCAATAGCTTCGGTCAGGATTAAAGCTGTATGTAGAAGAGGGTCAGCCTTCTAATAGGTTATTAGTGTGTTTGGGGACTGACTCTTCATGCAGAGCTTGGTTCAGGACGATAGCTCTATGTAGAAGAGGCTTGGCCTACAAAAAGGTGATTTGTGTGCTGGAAGACTGACCTATTTACACTGAGCTTTGTTGAGGGTGACAGCTGTATATTGAAAAGGCTCGGCAGGATGTGTGGTGGGGAACTGGCCTCTTCGTGCTGAACTTTGTTCAGGGCAACAGATCTATGTAGAAAAAGCTCGGCCGACAAATAGGTGATGTCTGTGTGGAGGAGTGTACTGGCCACTCTATCAACAGCTCTACTCAAGGTGAAATTTGTATGTAGAAGCGACTCAGCCTACTAATAGGTGATCTGTGTGCTGGAGGACTGTCCTTCTCATGCAGAGCTTTGTTCAGGCCGAGAGCTGTATGTAGAAGAGGAGCAACCTACTGATAAGTTGTGTGTGTGGTGCTGGGCTGGCCTTTTCATGCTGACGTGTGTTCAGGGTGAAAGCTGAATGTAGAAGAGGTGCAGCCTACCAGTAAGTGGTGTGTGTGGTAGGGGACTGGTCTCTTCATGCTGAGCTTTGTTCAGGAGAGCAGCTCTATGTAGAAGAGGCTCGGCCTATTAATAGGTGATGTTTATATGGTGGGGGAATGGCCTCCTCTTGCGGAGCTTTGCTCAGGGAGAGAACTCTATGCAGAACAGGCTCTGCCTACTACTAGGTGATTTGTGAGCTGGGTGACTGACCTCTTCATGCTGAACTTTGTTCAAGGAGAGACCTCTATGTAGGGGAAGCTCAGCCTATTAATAGGGGATTTCTGAGCTGGTTGACCACTCTCTTCATGATGAGCTTTGCTCTGGATTTCTTCTACATACATATTTTTGTTTGAACAGAGTTCATCATATGCAGGCCAGTCCATACCACAAATGACCCCTTATTAGTTGGCCAAGCCTCTTGCATATAGAGCTTTGATCCTTAACACAGCTCATCATGTAGAGGTCAGTCTCACACCACAGACATTACTTAGTTGAGCAGTCTTTTTCAACATACAGTGTTCGCTCTTAACTAAGCTGTTCACATGAAGGTCAATCCCCCACTGCAATCATCATCTAATGCTTAATCAAACCTTGTCTACATACATCTTTGCCCCTGAACATAGCTCTTCAGAGAGAGGCCAGTCCCCCAGTACAAAAAACTATTACTTACCCAAGCTTCCACTACATACAGGTTTTGCCCTGAACAGGCCATTAAACACACAGCTTTTGCACTGATGCTTATGTATTGGGATCCGGGGATCCATTGTGCAGCTGAACGCGACCCCCCCCCCCCCGATCCTGTGCAGCTTCATGGTGGATCTGCAGATCTGCAAAACACCCTTAAAAACAGTAGAAGACTAAGGCAAAGGGAGAGATAGGTTACTGTTATCAATTTCTGTTCTTTCCCTTCCACTTGAAAATTGACCAGCATTGTGTGTCAACACATTTACTTGCTTCATTTGCAACATAGATGTGCACTTTCCATTACACACTTCCTCCATTGGCCTTTCTACAAGCTCAGTTTCCTTTGCAACCAATTTGAAAAGCTACCTGCAGGTCACACATTCAAAAGCATTGACTCTTCTGCAGGTCTGGTTCAGATTCTCATTGGTAGTTGTCTTTTACTGTTAATAAACATAAATCAATTACAAACAACATAACATTAATTATATTTGTTCTCCCAGTCAGCAAATGCAAGGCAAAAAGGAGTTAATCACTAGCTAATCTACCATTCAGGACTCCAACACCAGCCAACCAAAACCTTTGCATTGTCTCTTTTTTCATTCTCTTCACACTCCATGCTGTTTGTGAACATTTCTTATTCTGCTACTGACTCCTCCTGAGTCCTGCTCCTTCAAACCAGCATCATGGTTAGAGTGTGGTTTGTGGGCCACAGCTTTGTCTTTCGGACCAGAGAGCATGCAAAAATGGTAGCATTTCCAGAGATCTTGGATTTCCCCAAGTGGACATTACTTGGATTGGCAACAGAGATATGACGAGGCATCAATTGTTGCATAAAATTGAGAGCATTTCGGATTGTGAGCACCCAGACCATATGACTGTACACTTTGGTGGCAACGATCTGTGCTCAATTACAGGGGGACTTGAAATGAAGGACAGATTGACAACATTGATGACTCTCTTTCCTAACAATGCCTTTGTATATTCCAACATAAGTCAAAGGCAGAAGTGGCAGTGGCCATCAAAGTTCTGTCAAAAGATTGAGAAATTGGGGAGACATGTCAACAAAGCAATTTCAACATTTCTCCATGCCCATAGGATGGGCTCCATTTAACATTATAATATCCGTTTTGACATGCCAGGAGTGTGCCAAATGAACAGAGTCCATTTCACAGCAGAAGGGAACATGATCTTCCTTAACAAAATTAAGGAATGTATCCAGTTCTACCTAAATGTGTGCCCAGCACGCTATTGACTCAGAGCCACCCAATGAACAAATGACAGCATTTTTAGGTCGAGCCTAGCGGCAGCACGCATGCGCTGCTCGCTCTGCGAGACTGCTGTGGTAGAGTATTGGAGAAAAGCCGCGCCCACTATCCTCCCATATTTTTCATTGGCTTGTGTCATTGTCTTTCGTAAATGCTGCCTTCGGGATTCGTTAATAAGCTTGTTAGTCCCTCCTTAGTACGGCCTTGTGTTCATTTGTAACCTCCCATGGCTACTGGCCCCTTTACTTCGGTTGTTACACAGGACCTGTTATTTGGTCTGTAAGCACTATTCACTTTATTGAGTTTCTCTGACTGCAGGCCGGACATGCGCTGCTTCAGCTGAAACTGCTTGTGTTTTTTTAAGCAGCATGGCCTCCCCGTAACATGGGAGCCTGCTTTCAATCACTTTAACCCGGCATTATCTTGTGTCTGTTTCAACCCCCCCAAGTAAAATGGATTTGGAAATGATTAGCGAATTAAGTCATGTGAATTCCAGGTAGCACATAATCGTGTGCTAATGGGCTTTAGCTGAAAAAGCACATCTGTGTTACAGTTCTTCTGCACTAAAGCCACCGGACGGGTTGTTTTCAAAAGCCTGTTTTATTAACAACAACAACACCACCACCAACACCACCACCAATACCACCACCAATACCACCACCAATACCACCACCAATACCACCATCACCACCACCGCCAATACCACCACTAATGCCCCCAGTACCACCACTCCAACCAATACCACCACCAATACCTCCACCACCACTAATACTACCAATACCACCACCAATACCACCACCAATACCACCACCAATACCACTACCAATACCACCACCACCACCAATACCACCACCACCAATACTACCGCAAATACCAATACCACCATCAATACCACCACCAATACCAATTCCACCACCACCAATACCACCAATACCACCACCACCAATACCACCACCACCACCAATACCACCACCACCACCAATACCACCACCACCACCAATACCACCAATACCACCACCAATACCACCACCACCAATACCACCACCAATACCACTAATACCGCCAATGATACCACCACCACCAATACCACCACCACCAATACCACCACCACAAATACCAATACCACCACAAATACCAACACCACCACCACCAATACCAATACCACCACCAATACCACAACCACCATCAATACCACCACCCCCACCATCACCAATACCACCACCAATTAGCGAATTAAGTCATGTGAATTCCAGGTAGCACATAATCGTGTGCTAATGGGCAGAAGCTGACAACAGCACATCTGTGTTACAGTTCATCTGCACTAAAGCCACCGGACGGGTTGTTTTCAAAACCCTGTTTTATTAACAACAACAACACCACCACCAATACCACCACCACCAATACCACCTTCACCACCACTGCCAATACCACCACTAATGCCACCACTACCACTACCACCACCACAACCAATACCACCATCAATACCTCTACCACCACTAATACCACCAATACCACCACCAACACCACCAGTACCACCACCACCAGTACCACCACCACCAATACCACCACCAACACCACCACCAATACCACCACCAATGCCACCACCACCAATACCACCACCAATACCAATACTACCGCAAATACCAATACCACCACCACCAATACCAATACCACCAATACCACCACCAATACCACCACCACCACCAATACCACCACCACCAATACCACCACCAATACCACCACCACCAATACCACCACCAATACCACTAATACCACCAATGATACCACCAATACCACCACCACCAATATCACCACCACAAATACCAACACCAATACCACCACCACCAATACCACCACAACCAGCAATACCACCACCACCATCAATACCACCACAACCAGCAATACCACCACCACCACCAATACCACAACCACCATCAATACCACCACCCCCACCATCACCAATACCACCACCAATACCACCACCAATACCACCACCAATACCACCACCTCCACCACCACCAATACCACCACCAATACCACCACCACCACCAATACCACCACCAAAAATACCACCACCACCAATACCACAACCAATACCACCACCACCAATACTACCACCACCACCAATACCACCACCAACACCACTACCACCAATACCACCACCACCAATACCACCACCACCACCAATACCACCACCACCACCAATACCACCATCACCACCAATACCACCACCAATACCCCCACCACCACTGCCAATACCACCACTAATACCACCACCACCACCAATATCACCACCACCAATACTACCACCAATACCACAAATATCACCACCACCAATACCAATACCACCACCACGACCACCATCGCCACCACCAATACTACCACCACCAATACCACCAATACCACAACCACTACCACCAATACCACAACCACTACCACCAATACCACCACCACCAATACCACCATCACCAATACCACCACCACCAATACCACCAATACCAATACCACCACCGATACCATGACCACCACCAATACCACCACCAGTACCACCACCACCAATACCAATACCACCAATACCACCACCACCAATACCAATACCACCACCAATACCACAACCAATACCACCACCAGTACCACCAATACCACCACCAATACCACCACCAATACCACCACCAATACCACCACCACCAATACCAGTACCACCACCACCAATACCACTACCACCAATACCAATACCTCCACCACCAATACCACAACCACCAATACCACCAATGCCACCACCACCACCACCAATACCACCAATGTGGTTGTGTGTGTCTCTCAGTCTGGAAATAAGTGCATGTGTGGATGTAGCTGTGCATGTGTCTTTGTGTGGGTGTGTGCTTGAGTGTGTGGAAGTAGTTGTGTGTATGTATGTGTGCAAGAGAATTTGTGTGGAGGTGTGTTAGTATATGTGTGGGTGTATGTGTGACTGTGTGTGTGTGTGGTGTGTTTATTGGTGGGTGTCTGACAGGGAGTTTGTACATCTCTGTGTGTGAACATGTGGGGATGTCAGTGTGTGTGTGTGTCAATATGGGTGTGTGTGGGTGGGTGTAGTTCTTTGTGCAGATGTGTGACTGAGTATGTGTGTGTGAGTGAACATGTGTGCTATCTGTGTGGGTGTATGTGTGTCAAATTGTGGGTGTGGGCATGTTTGTGAGTGGGTGTCTTTGTGTGGGTGTGTGACTAAGTGTATGTTGTGTGTTTATGGGAGTAGTTGTGTGTGTATGTATGTGTGCATGTAAGAGAATGTGTGTTTTGCTCTGTGTAAGTGTGTGTCAGTGTGTGTGTGTGTGCATGTGTGTGTGTAAATGTGTGAAGATGTTTGTGGCTGTGTATGTCTGTTAGTGTGGGAATGTGTTTATGTGTAGATGTAGTTGTGTGCCTGAGCGTGTGTCTCTTTGTGTGGGTGTGTACCTCAGTAAGTGGGAGTAGTTGTGTGTGTATGTATGTATGCAAGGAATGTGTTGAGTTGTGTGTTGGTGTGTGTGCGACTCTGTGTGGGGGGATTTATGTGTGTGAGTAACTGTATGTTTGTGTAGGTGAGTGTGAGTGAACCTTTGGGGATGTCTGTGTGGGTGTCAGTATGGTTGTGTGTTTGGGTGTAGTTATTTGTCTGTCTGTGTGGCTGTGTAACTGAGCGTGTGTGAGTGAATGTGTGGGGTTGTTTGTACAGGTGTGTGTATCAGTGTGGGTGTGTGTGTCTTTGTGTGGGTGTGTGACTAAGTGTATGGGGGTGCATTTGTAAGAGTAGTTATGTGAGTAGGTATGTGCACATATGTGTGTGTGGGTGCGGGTGTGAGGGTGTGTGTGAGACTGTGTGTGGGGTTGTGTGTGGAAAGTTGTGTGTGGTTGTGTGACTGAGTATATGTGTGTGTGTGTGTGTGTGTGTGTGAATGTGTGGGGGTATTTGTGCAGGGGGTGTCTCATTGTGGGTGTGTAACTACATGTATGGGGTGTGGTTGTGGAAGTAGCTCTGTGTGTATGTGTGTGTGTGCAGGAGAAAGTGTGTTGTGCTGTATGTAAGTGTGTGTGTGTGTGTATTATTGGATGTTTGGGGCTATTTGTGTGGCTCTGTTTGCCTCTCAGTGGAGGAATGTGTGTATGTGTGGATATAAATCAGAAAAAGGGGGAGGAGGAGGATTGGGCTAGGTTCACCCTCCTGTGTGATCAGAATACATCAAAAAGAATCCGTAGGTGACGGATCAAAAGAACCTAGCCAAGAAACAAGGGCGGGTTCACCAATTGGAGTGAAGGCCACCTCTGCTGGTTGAAAAGAAAAATTTATTTTCTTGTGTCCCCTCACTCACCCAGGGTTGCCCCTAGGTGACATGCTTCATCATTGGGGCCATCCCAAACATCTACTGATTGGGGCGTGCTGCGACTTGCGGATTTACGTAGGAGCACTTACCTTGTGAGGCTATGTGTTGTGCAGTGAAAAATTATTAATGCACACCTATTGTGTGAGCATTGGGAAAAATATATACATACTGTTGCTTCTAAACACGTAGTAATTATTTTTTGGCAAAAGTGCGCCTCATGGTCTGTCTGGGTGGAGGGGCCTGAAGAAACCTGTGCTCAGCAACCCTCCGTCAATACGACCTATTCAGTCCCAAGGCAGACCGCATCTGCCTTTTTCCCAATGCTCACACAATAGGTGTGCATTAATAATTTTTCACTTCACTTTATTTTAGGTCCGGCACGGAGTGGTACACAAAGGGCTGGTCCCTTTGTTGTCCTGAAGAAAAGGTTTAGGGGATACCTTGAAACATGTTGACATAATACAAGGGATTATAATTACATAACAGTTACATTTCCCTTTTATTAACCCCCTTTTTATCCCTACAAACTAGGAGCAGGAATAAAACAATAGATCACTAGTTAGGTAATTTTAAAACATCACTTACACCACTCCCCCCTACACTGCACAACACATAGCCTCACAAGGTAAGTGCTCCTACGTAAATCCGCAAGTCGCAGCATGCCCCAATGAGTAGATGTTTGGGATGGCCCCAATGATGAAGCATGTCACCTAGGGGCAACCCTGGGTGAGTGAGGGGACACAAGAAAATAAATTTTTCTTTTCAACCAGCAGAGGTGGCCTTCACTCCAATTGGTGAACCCGCCCTTGTTTCTTGGCTAGGTTCTTTTGATCCATCACCTACGGATTCTTTTTGATGTATGTGTGGATATAGTCATGTGTGTGTATGTATGTGTGCGAGGGAAAGTATGTGGAGGTGTGTCTTGGCATGTGTGTGGGGTTATGTGTGTAGGTGTGTGTGAGTGAACATGTGGGGATGTCTGTGTGGGTATGGGACTGATTGTGTGTTGGGTTGTGTGGGTGTGTGTTAGACTGTGTGGGGTGTTGTGAGAGGGTGTGTGTGTCTCACTATGTGTGTGTATGTATAAATGAGGGAAACTGTGGAAGTGTGTGTCGGTGTGATGTGTGTTGTGGGTTTCACTCAGTGTGTGCGAATGTGTGTCAGAGTATTGTGTGCGTGTGTGTGTGTGCATGTGAATTTTTTTGTAAAAACAAACAGTGTTGTGGATCCAACGATAAGCTTCAGGGGGCTGTTAAGTGCTGCAGATTCACCAAACAGCCAAAAAAACTTCATCAGGCCATCATTATTGATCAATGGTTTGTCACCAAAAATCATCTCAGACCTACTACAATAAGCATAATCTGTGCAATACAAGCACTGTTTTTGAGCAGTAGCACACACATTCTGCCCAATAAAATCCAATAGGGAGGAAGATTAACATGTGGGCTGAGCCAAAGCCCCTTACTCAGAAATGATTCTTGATGTTCTTTTTTGTTGATCACATAAGGACTAACAAGAGTTGTGCTGTTAAGCCAGACCTGAACATGATATGCCACGAATATTTTGGAACATAGACAGCTGGATAAGAACATTGGGACAAAGAACTTGATGCACAGACATGAAAACATAGATAGACATTGGAACTTAACGGACTGTGTGGTAAACACTTTACTAAACATTAAGGAATATGGACAAGGAATCACAAGAATGGACAATACCAGAAAAACACTGTAATATGGTACACTTTCGTAGGTAAATGTCCAGGTTTAGGAAGGACAGAATATAACCAGAAATATGGATATAAGAAAAAAAAAAGTGAACACCCATATGCATGTGAACACATATGCAAGGAAGGCAGTCAAGGGAAGCTCAAGGGAAAGAGACATGGAGAAACAGACATTGATACATGCAAATTAGGACATTGGCGCTAGGACATGGACAACAGCACTGGGAAAGTGGCTTTGGGAAGTGGGCACTTGGGACAATGGAATAGATAAAGCAAAATGAACAGGGACACCTGAACAAGCATGCTCAGATACGGTCTGAAGTAAGAATAATGGGACCAAGGTACTGGGATCAAGATGTTGGGGAAAGGACACAGGGCAATGAGACATAAAGGAAAGAACACAAGAACAAAGGCAGTTTCATAAGGGCTTGGAAAAAGAATATTAGAGCTATCACCCTGCAACTAGAACGTAGGGACTAGGAGACTATCACAGTAATACTAGGACAAGAACACTGTCACTAGAGCATAAAGAGAAGGACACTAGGACATATAAATGGAGAAAAGGACACAGAAGCGAGGACACTAGAACAAGGACTTTGGTACAGGAACACTGGGATACAGGTACCAGGCTTCAAATCCAAATACTGGGGTGGTAGCACCTGGACAAGGAGACCTGATAAAGAAAACTAGGATAAGGGCATTGAGTCTGGCATGTAAAGATGAAGATGTAAATACAATGCGTAGGTTCAAAGATATGGCAAAATGACACGGCGGCACGTACGCTGATGTAAGGCGTACCCCCAGAAAGGCACAGAACTGCCTCAAAATCCCTCGCCCATCTAGAAACCGTACAAATGCAGATGTTGCGATTAACAAATACCACCAGTCTCGAAAGCTGTTTAGTTTATATGCGAAACACAAACCTCACTTCCAGTGTTCTTTATTTTTAATATAAAGTTTATGAGTGGTGCTCAGAGTTGTTATTGCTTCGTCTAAATCTTCATGCATTGCATTGGATCAGCATTTTGAAAACCTGCTTCTATTGCCAGATTTGCAGCTTAAACAAAGTTCTGATTCTCATCATTGTCATACTGAATAATTGAAAGATCATTTTAATTAAACCTATAAAAATGCTGGGCACCATTCAGAATATTTTATCACACTGCCAGCTCTTCATCGTGGCCGACAACCAGCAAACCACGCAGGAGGAGCAGCGGGGTGTAGGGTTCATACACACTGTGAAGGGATGTGTGTGAGGGTCACGTGTGAACCGGTGGGAGCACCTCTGCTTTCCAGTCCTCCAGAGGGTTATGAAAAGAGTATCATTGATTTGACTGATAGTAGTACATGGTATTTACAGCATTACTAAAAGGAAAAACTAATTTGAGCAAATTCTCTGTGAAACAAAAATTCATTACTGTCTCAATCCCTGACAAAGTCAGTGACTGTGACTGAATAATTCAGTGTTCCCTAATTATGTGCTACAAGCACGTGACCTTTTAAAGGGAGCGAGTTGTCATTCACCCATGACGACTATTACACGAGCTTTCATTTTGTGTTTGCAGTATTTATCCACATGGAGCAGATTGCAAATCCTGGACAGTATTTTAACTGATGTTTTTATTGGTATTTCAAAAGAAAATTGGCTTTTTGTTTTTGCTATTTATACAGCTGGATGCAGGTTCTTCCTATCAAACACGGTTAAATAACTTCTTGAAACAGAGTTTTCAATAAAGCTCATACCAGGTGCATTGGTCTGTATAAGAGGTCCACAGTAGTGTAATGTTATTTCCTGTAATGCAATCACTTGGGGTTCATATGCTCTGTGATATCTCTTCTGTTAGTCCTGTGATATTGGTGGAATTGTGCCACTGCTGCTATAACTGACTTTTTCTGTTTTTTCTTAAACTCTAGATTTAGAGACGTGATGTAGGCTCTGACATCCACAAGATATTTTAAGCATACATTGTGCAAGCTTAATATATTTAACTGACTGGAATGTCTTTTCAGATCTCATGTATTCTTGATAGTTTGCAAAGGGCTGTGCAAAGCTATTATTAATGACATTTCAAAATGCCGATCTCCAGGCAAGCCCAACTCCATTACTTCTTGCCAAACTGTACATAAAAATCCCTCATGATCACAGACAGGGGAGACTTCATAAATCAGTCACCAATTGCAAAATCTTGATTGCCTACCCTCAACATTCATAACGTGAATCCAAAAGTTTTTACATAAAATAATTAAGGGCCATAGGTACGAAAGTCACTGTTTGCGATTTCCAAACAGCAATTTATTAGAAATCACAATTTGGAAATCGCAAAATGAGATGTATGTAGGATAGTATTCCACTATTAGCAATTCCTACAAATTTGCTATCGCAATTAGGAAATTTCCTATTTAGAAATCACACTGATTCATTTTCCAAATAGGAAATCGCAATTAGGAAAAGTTTAATTTTGCATGCAGAATGATAATGTAAGAACTAGGAAGTCTAGAAATGCAGGGTGTGGCCACAACTCAGAAGCCTAGGAAGGTGCTGGAAGGAAGGTGTGTTCCTGTGTGACTACTGGCAGAGAAAATCAAATTTCCCAACAACACCATGCCTAAGTATGTTGGGGATAATGACATTCAATCAATCAATCAACACATTTATAGAGCGCACTACTCACCCGTGAGGGTCTCAAGGCGCTAGGGGGGAGGGATGAAGCAGCTACTGATCGAACAGCCCGGTCTTAAGAAGTCTCCTGAAGGTCAGCAGGTCCTGGGTCTGTCGCAGGTGGATGGAGAGGGTGTTCCAAGTCTTGGCGGCGAGATGGGAGAATGATCTGCCGCCGGTGGTCGTTCGGCGGATGCGTGGGATAGTGGCGAGGGCGAGGTCAGCGGAGCGGAGCTGGCGGTTCGGGGTGTAGAAGGTGAGTCGTTCGTTGAGGTATGCTGGTCCGGCGTTGTGGAGTGCTTTGTGGGCGTGGGTGAGGAGCTTGAAGGTGATCCTCTTGTTGACCGGGAGCCAGTGTAGGTCTCTCAGGTGGGCGGTGATGTGGCTGTGGCGAGGGGTTCCGAGGATGAGGCGTGCGGAGGCATTTTGTATGGGTTGGAGTCGTTTCTGGAGTTTGGTCATGGTTCCCGCGTAGAGGGCGGTGCCGTAGTCCAGCCTGCTGCTGACGAGGGCTTGGGTGACCGTCCTTCTGGTTTCGGTGTGGATCCATCTGTAGATCTTGCGCAGCATGCGGAGGGTGTTGAAGCAGGAGGAGGAGACAGCGTTGACTTGCTGGGTCATGGAGAGCGTTGAGTCCAGGATGAAACCTAGGTTGCGTGCGTGGTTGGTGGGTGTCGGAGGAGCTCCCAACGTGGCCGGCCACCAGGAGTCGTCCCATGCGGAGGGGGTGGAGCCGAGGATGAGGACCTCCGTCTTGTCAGAGTTCACTTTCAGACGGCTGGTCTTCATCCACTCTGCGACGGCCTTCATTCCCTCATGGAGGTTGGATTTGGCGGTGCCCGGGTCCTTGGTGAGGGAGAGGATCAGCTGGGTATCGTTGGCGTACGAGATGATGTTGAAGTGGTGCGCTCGAACAATGTTGGCGAGCGGTGCCAGGTAGATGTTGAAAAGGGTCGGGCTGAGGGATGATCCTTGGGGTACGCCGCAGGTGATCGTGGTGGCTTCGGATCTGAATGGGGGAGACAGACTCTCTGGGTTCTGCCGGTGAGGAAGGAGGTGATCTAGTTCAGGGTTTTGTCGCGGATCCCTGCGTCGTGGAGGCGTGTGCATAGGGTGTGGTGGCAGACGGTGTCGAAGGCGGCCGAGAGGTCCAGGAGGATGAGGGCCACGGTTTCGCCGTTGTCCAGCAGGGTCCTGATGTCGTCGGTGGCAGCGATGAGGGCGGTTTCGGTGCTGTGATTGCTGCGGAAGCCGGATTGGGAGGAGTCCAGGATGTTGTTCTCGTCCAAGAAGTGGGTTAGTTGTCTGTTGGCGGTCTTCTCAATGACTTTTGCCAGGAACGGGAGCAGGGAGATGGGTCGAAAGTTCTTGAGGTCCTTTGGGACCGCCTTAGGTTTCTTGAGAAGGGTGTTGATCTCGGCATGTTTCCAGCTCTCCGGAAAGGTGGCTGTCTTGAAGGAGCTGTTGATGATCTTTCGGAGTTGAGGTGCGATGACGGAGCTTGCTTTGTTGAAGATGTGGTGGGGGCAGGGGTCGGAAGGAGAGCCGGAGTGGATGGTGTTCATGATTTTGATGGTGTCTTCGTCGTTGACGTGGTTCCAGGAGAGCAGGAGGTCGGTGTGTTTGGTGGGTGTTGAGTCGGGGGTGTCGGCGTCTGTCTTCGGTGTCTGGGCGTCGAAGCTGTCGTGGATGTCTGCGATCTTGCGGTGGAAGAAGGTTGCCAGGGAGTCGCAGAGTTCTTGCGATGGCGGGATGTCATTCGTGCTGGAGCTGGGGGATGCGAGTTCTTTCACGATGCTGAAGAGCTCTTTGCTGTTGTGTGCGTTGTTGTCGATGCGTTCCTTGAAGGAGGTCCTTTTGGCGGATCGAATCAGTTGGTGGTGCTTGCGTCTGGCGTTCTTGAGGGCAGCGTGGTTGTCTGGTGTCTGGTCTTGGCGCCACTGCTTCTCGATTCTTCAGCAGGTTTGTTTGGAAGTCTGGAGGTCGGCGTTGAACCAGGTGGCTCTCGTGTTGGTGCGCCTGTTAGAGGGTCTCCTGATCGGGGCGAGGGTGTTGGCGCAGTCGTCGATCCATTGTCTGAAGTTGTGGGCCGCTGCGTTGGTGTCAGAGGGTTCGGGTGGAGGGTCACGGGCGAGGGTGGTGAGGAGCTGGTCTTCGGTGACTTTGTTCCAGCTGCAGTGTGGAATTCATTGCGGTTGGATGTGCGCGGTGTGTTTCTCGAAGGAGAAGTGGATGCAGTGGTGGTCGGTCCAGTGGAGTTCGGTGGTGTGGCTGAATGTGACGTGGCTGCTGGCGGAGAAGATGGGGTTGAGCGTGTGTCCGACGGAGTGGGTGGGTGTCGTGATGATCTGTTTGAGTCTGAGGTTGGCTAGGTTGTCGATCAGGGTTGTGGAGTTGCTGTCGTTGGAGTTCTCGAGGTGGAAGTTCAGGTCTCCGAGGAGGATGTAGTCTGTGGAGGCGAGGGCGTGCGTGCTGATGAGGTCGGCGATGGAGTCGCTGAACTGTGGTCGGGGTCCCGGGGGTCTGTAGACAAGGGTTCCTCTGAGGGTGGTGTTGTGGTCGACGTGGATCTGGAAGTGTAGGTGTTCGGCCATGCTGAGGGAGTCATCGATGTTGGTAGAAATTCTGATGGTGTTCCTGTGGACGATGGCGATTCTTCCTCCTGGTTTGTTGTTTCTGTCCCTGCGGGTGATCTTGTAGCCGTCCGGGATGGCTATGGCTATGTCGGGCGCCGAGGAGGCATTCGTCCAGGTCTCCAACAGGAAGGCGTCGTCCGGGGAGGATGAATCGAGCAGGTCCCAGAGTTCGACGGCGTGCTTGTGGACTGAGCGGGTGTTGAGCAGTATGCATATGAGACTGTTGTGGTCTGCTTTAGTGGGATGGGCAGGACATGCCGGTGTGCGCTGGCTGGTGTAGCTGCAGTTTCGGCAGGTGAAGGGTCCGTGGGTGAGCTTCGGGGTGGCCTGGAAGCAGGTGGAGGGTCGGCCGGCGTTGAGTGCGTGGAGGGTTTTGGTGTCGTATCGGCATCGGGTGTCGTGGCGCACGCAGGTGCCAGGGGGTCTGGCACTGGGCGCGGTCCAGGCGTGGACGGGCGCAGACGGGCTTGCCTTAGGCGCGCCACCAGCGGCGCAGCCGTGCAGCAGCCGCCATTAAGTAGGGGTCGGGGAGGGCTGGACAGCTGGGAGGCGGGAGCGGGGAGGGGAGCTGGATTGGGCCGGTCGCGCTGGGGGGGAGGGGCCGCGGGGGCAGCAGCGGCGGGGAAAAAAGGGCTAAAGAAGTGAAGGAAAGGGGGAGAAATAGGCAGAAATAAGGCACAGAAGAGCAGAGGTGCAGAAAAGTGCAGAAAGGTGAAAAATAGAAGGGGCAGAAAAACGAGTGAAAACGAGTGAAGAGCAGAGCAGAAATAAGGCACAGAGGAGCAGAGGTGCAGAAAAGTGCAGAAAGGTGAAAAATAGAAGGGGCAGAAAACGAGTGAAGAGCAGAGCAGAAATAAGGCACAGAGGAGCAGAGGTGCAGAAAAGTGCAGAAAGGTGAAAAATAGAAGGGGCAGAAAAACGAGTGAAAACGAGTGAAGAGCAGAGCGAGAGGAAGGAGACAGAGGTCCACTGGACCACCAGGATGAGGCGCAGGGAAGACCTGCGGGTGGAGTAGGGCCTCGAACACCAACACAAGAGAGTGCAAGTGCAGGGGCAGGCCTCACTTAGTGGTGGAGCTGCGAGGGAGGGGGAGCAATTTCACTGACAATGGGTCAGTGGTCTTGCTCATTACCAGCAGGAAGCGGAAAGTTACATTTTCAGATAAGGAGCTGGAGCTGTTGAAAGAGGAATGTGTGGCACACATGGACCAGCTGTTTGATAAAGCATCATTTTCTGTACCTGAGGCCCAGAAAACCAAAATTTGGAGCAGCATCCCAGAAATAAGTAAACTCTCTTGGTGTCACCCAGAAGACCATACCTGAAATAAGGAAATACTAGTACGACCTAAGATCTCGTACTAAAGAGAAGGTGGCCAGCAGGATGGCTGAGGCTCATGGCACTGGTGGTGGACCCTCCAAACATCCTACTTCCACTCCAATGGAATCACTTATTGCGGGGACACTTGAACTGAAAATGTGGTGGTAGTGTCAGACATTGACACCTCCAATCTTGCAGGCTCCAGCCTAGGTAAGTCATTTTCTTGTATACATTTTTCCATAACATATTGTTTGTTAGTCTTCAAGCACAACATCTGAGCAACCAAAACTCCATTTAGATGTTTACTGTAATTTGAAATGCATTATGGGAGTTGTAGGAGAACTAAATTACATGATGTACTGTGTGTTGATTAATAAACTACACATATCTATATATAATCTCCATGTCACAAACACATAAATCACATTTTCAACAATATTAAGCAAACTTGGTAACCATTTATTTACAATAACTATATACATACATTTCCACAGATCACACCCAGGACGTGTCTGGAATCAGGGGAAGCAATTAGCACACATGTGGAAATTAAGGACAGCACAATTTCTACTCCTGCGCCCATAACTCCTACTCCAACTAATAGGAGAGGAAACGTGTCACCACTACCAGGCTTTGAGGAAGGTAATGAGGAGCAAACACACTGTAGGAACACAACTTCTTCTGTGCGCAGTACACACAGACAATGTCGAGTCCAGCAACAAACAGTTCACAATGATAATGTCTCTGATGACATGTCAGACAGTTCTCAATTGTTTGGTGGCCTGGAGAAATCAATCGTCACAGTAAAGCGCCTGCAAGCCAAACAGATAAAAACAGTGAATAGGCATCTGCAAAGCATGTCCCGTTCAATGCTGCAATTGTAGAAAAGACAAGAGCGTTGGATTGCTGCCATGGAGAAGTAACAATGTCTGCAAAGCCGAAAGCACAAGCAGCACATGGCACATTATGACACATTTAAAAAATCAATCAATTGGCAGTAGCCACCACCACTCTTGCCAGGAGAACTGTGAACATCCAAAATGACTTGGGGCACTGTTGCCAAGATGTAGCACGCAGGCTGGAGCAAGTTACCACAGCTCTGGAGAACATTCAACACAGAACCTGTCTGTCCCTAACATTTTACCACAACATGAAAATGAAGACGACTCTAGCTTCAGTGGCACATCTGTGCCAGATGGATGCTGTACAAGGTGAACATGCTGACACACATCTTGAACAGATGTATCCCCAAACCCACAGCCAAGACCTACTGAGAAGTTTAAATAATGACATCCTATAAGGGAACAGTTGATGATACACAAGAACAAGACATCGTTACCACCTGAATAAAAGGTTATCTTTCAGTAATGAAAAAAAATTACCATCATATGTGTTAGCTAATTCTTACCTGAAAAATAGTTGCTTGTGATCTCTGTGCATTATTCTCAACCCTCTGCTGCACTTGTCCCATACTGCTGATTCTGAAGTGGTGGTAGGTTGTCATCTGAGTCTGATTCTGGCTGTATGTTGACATTGTGAAGACCCTTTCTCATGGCTATGTGGAGAATGGCAAATGTGGCAATGATTTTGCAGCAGGTCACTGGTCTGTAGAGTAGAGCTCCACCAGTTTTGTGGAGGCATCTAAAACTTGATTTGAGTATTCCAAAAGTGCATTCAATTATTGATTGCATTGTTTGATGTGCCCTGCAGTACTGCCTTTCACTTCTAGTTCTTGGATGCAAGTATTCATGGCCGGACTGGGAACAGACAGCAGCCCTGGCACATCCTCTCGACCAGCCTCGAGATGGGGTGCCACTGAGAAGCACCACTGACGCTTTTGTTACACAGGGCCGATTTTGCAGCACTGCTGCAAAACCAGCCCCAATGGGTCAAAAACCAGCACCCACCCTTCCGGCCTACCGGGAAAACGTGTAGTGTCCACTAGGGCCAGTCCGGCCCTGCAAGTATTGTGTTAGCATCCAAAGGTGTAAGGCATATGCTGCCTGCACGCTTGAGATTCATTCTTGCGGCAGCTAAATTAAAAGAAGAACTGAAAACTCCTATTTAGACCTCAGTGGTGATTGAGGGTTGGCGGTTCTCCGCCTTGTTCTTTTTGGGTAACTAAACGAGATGGGACACTCTTGCCAGAAGCCGTGCGCTAGAGAAGATCCTTTCATTTTTTTATTAATGTATACACTGTTTCCTTAAATAGTATGAGAAGGAGAAACTATTGTATTATTTGACAACCATACTTTTGAACACTGTATGAATTGAGTTTGCAATCCTCTTGCCAAGTAAAATGCCATCGTCAAATTCACCCTGAGACAGACGGCTATTTATGCCATTGTGGCAAAACATAAAGGTGTCATGTGTGCTGACTGGCAAACTGGCTACAACATCACCCTGATTGAGTGAATGGGTACTTTTGCTGTTTCTTTAAATGAATTTATTTGCAGAGGGTTTACATATGGCAATATGTGTGCCATCAACACAACCCATAACGTTAGGAAACTGTGCTACCCGATGAAACATTCGTTTTTTGTGTTGTATATCTTGGGGAGTGTTTGGAAAAAATAATATTTTGGTTCACTTTGCCAATCATGAGGTCCAAAAACATATGAAAAAACCCAGAAAATGCACTTTGTGACACTTCCCCTGCCACTCCTATGACTCACTGGTAACTGCCAGAAGCTAAAAGGTGTAGACAACACAATAACTGCACATGTGATGGCATTGCATTGCTTCTGACTGTTTCGGTTTTGTAGCTCAATCAATCAATCAATCAATCAAGATTTAAAAAGCACGGCTAATCGCCTGATAGGGTATCCAGGCACTTGCAGGCCATGGAGGCTTATTCGAACAGCCAGGTCTTGAGGGCCTTTCGGAAATCCAGAAGTGAAGTGATGGTCTGGAGGTGCGTGGGGAGGCTGTTCCAGGACTTTGCTGCGATGTGGTAGAAGGAGCGTCCTCCACTTCTGCTTTAGTAGATGTGGGGAGTACGGGCAAGTGAAAGGGAGGTGGAGTGTAGTCTTCTCGATCGTCGGTGGAAGTTCAGGCAATGGTTAATGTAGGCGGGTCCTTGGTTGTGTAGAGCCTTGCGTACGTGGATCAGCAGCTTGAATTGGCATCTCTTCTGTATGGGGAGCCAGTGGAGTTTCCTGAGGTGGTGTGTGATGTGGGTTCATTGGGGAAGGCCGAGGATGAGTCTGGCTGTGGCGTTCTGGATGGTCTGAACTCACTGTAGAAGGTGTGCGGATGATTCCTATGTAGAGGGCATTGTCATAGTCCAGTCGGCTAGTCATGAGGGCTTGTGTCACAGTGCGGCTTGTGTGTAGGGGTAAACACTTGAAGGTCTTACGTAGCATGTGTAGAGTGAGGAAGCAGGCAGAGGAGATGGCGTTGATCTGTGATTTCATGGTGAGCTTGTTGTCAATGATGATTCCGAGGTTTCTGGCGTTGTTGGAGTAAGTGGGTGCGGGTCCTAGGTCTAATGGCCACCAGGAGTCGTTCCATATGTTGCTGCTGTTGCCAACGATCAGTACTTCTGTCTTGTTTGTATTTAGCTGCAGGCTGTTGTTCTTCATCCAGTTGGTGACGTTTTTCATGCATCTCTGGAAGTTGGTCTTGGCGGTGGTGGGGTCATCGGTGAGTGAGAGGACGAGTTGGATGTCGTCTGTGTAGGAAATTATGTTAAGACTATGGGATCTGATGATGTTGGCCAGCGGGGTCTTATACGTTGAAGAGCATGGGGTTGAGGGATGAGCCTTGGGGGACAAGGCAGTTGATCTCCTTGGGTTCAGTTGTAAAAGGTGGGAGGTGGATCTTCTGTGTTCTTCCAGTGAGGAAGGAGGTGATCGATCTGAGCGTGTCCCCTTGGAAGCCGACGTGAAGTCTTTCGATTAGTGTGTGGTGGGATACGGTGTTGAAGGCTGCCGAGAGGTCGAGGAAGAACAAAGCTGCTGTTTCTCCTCAGTCGAGGAGGGTTCGGATGTCGTCTGTGACTGTGATCAGGGCAGTTTCATTTTGTGATTGCTGTGGAAGCCGGACTGGGAGGCGTCGAGTAGCTGGTTCTCTTCCAGGTGTGTCATGAGTTGATTGTTGATGATCTTTTCCAGTACCTTTGCTGGGAATGGGAGCAGGGAGATTGGACGGTAGTTTTTGAGTTTGCTGGCGTCAGTGGAGGGTTTTTTGGGTAGTGGTCTGACTTCAGAGTCTTTCCAGGCATAGGGACATGTTGCAGTGGTGATAACGCTGTTGAGTATTGTGGTGAGTTCCTGGCCGATCCATTGGTTACCGAGGTTGAAGATGTGGTGCAGACATGGGTCTGCGGGAGCTCCCAAGTGGATGGATTTCATGGCGGAGGTGGTGTCCTGGGTGGAGAGGATGTTCCAGGTGGTCAGTGTGTGGTTCATGTCAGTTACGGTGGTGGTGTATCTGTCGAGGAAGTCCGTAGGTGTGGGTTGGGGTTTGAAGATTCTGTATATGGTTGCGATCTTGTAGTGGAAGAAGTGGGAGAGGTTGTCACACAGCTCCTGTGAGGGTGTAATGTTTTTTACGCTGGCATCCGGGCTGGAGAATTCCTTAACAATGTTGAAAAGTTCCTTAGTGTTGTTGGCGCTGGTTTCAATGCATGCAGCAATAGCTGTCTTCTTTATTGTGCTCAGTAGGCGGTGGTAGAGGTTGAGGGAGGTCTTGAAGGCTGCCTTGTCGGAGGTGTCCCTGCTGGTACGCGATCTCCTCTCCAACTGTTTACTGTTTTGTTTCGCTGTTCTGAATTCTTGATGATACCAGCTGGCCTTTTTAGAGGATTTTCTCTTGATGGGGACGATGCTGTCTGCACAATTGGTGATCTATGCATTGAAGTTTTTCACTCCCTGTTCGAGGTTGGTGGCTGTAGCAGGGTTGGAGGTGCTGGAGGTGTTTGCCCAGCTAGTCTCTGAGATTTTATTCCACCTTCGGTGGAGGGCGTTGGTCATCTTGGGGGTGTCGGTGCAGGGGCTGGAGATGCTGAAGTGGCAATGGAGTGATTGGTCCATGTGAGTTCTGTGACATAGCTGTATTTGACTCGCCTTGTGGAGGTGAAAATTGGGTCCAGCATGTGTCCTGCGGTGTGTGTAGGGTCGTTGATGATCTGGATCAATCCAAGGCTGCTCATACTATCAAGGAGGTGTGCAGTATTTTTATCATTGCGTTGTCAATGTGGAAATTTAGGTCACCGAGGAAGATGTAGTCCTCAGAGTCTAAGGCTAGGGGTGCAATGAAGTCTGCAATGGTGTTGCAGAAGCTGGAGCATGGGCCTGTAGGTCGGTATGCGAGGGTGCTTCTGATAGTTGTCTTCTCGTCCATGTGGAACTTGAAGTTGAGATGTTCCATGGGGGTGGTGGTGTTGTCGGTAGTGGTGGTACACTGTATAGTCTCTTTGTGGATGATGGCTGTTCCTCCTCCCGGCTTGCTGGTGCCATCCTGGTGAATAATTTTATATCCTTGGGGGATCGCTGTGGCAATGTTTGGGTGGATATGGGGTTGAGCCAGGTCTCAGTGAGGAAGACCATGCTGGGTGCAAGGGTGGCGATAAGTTCCTATAATTCAGTGGAATGCTTGCATAGTGAGCGTGTGTTGAGAAGAGCGCATGCGAGTTGGTGTTTTTGCTCAGGTACTGTCTGTGGTGTGTAAATGGTGGGGCTCGTCGGTGGGCTGGTGTGTGTGCAGTGGCAGGTGAAGTGGCAGTGGATGCCTGTGAAAGGACTTACCGTGGGTCGGTGCAGTGGCAGTGTTTGTTGCAGTGTCTGGGGTCGCGGGTGTAGAGTAGGCCTGGGCGGAGTTCAAGGAGTCCCGCTGTGCAGAACTCCGCAAAGTGACCAAAAAAGTCTGCCTTGCTACGCGGAGTTCCGTAAGCGGCAGAGTGTCTTTCGTTATGCCGTTTGCGTTGATTTTCAGTGCAGGGTGTTTGTCCTGTGCTGTAAAATCAGCGCAAATGGCACAGCGCAAGAGGGCACTGCTTCTCTTCTTGCCGCTCGAGTAGATTTTCTACTTGAGTGGCAGCTTTCTCAACGCGAACAGAAGGTTTCTTAACACTAGTGGTCGTGACCATCCGTGACCGCCTGCATTGAGAAATATGACCACCTGTGTTGAGAAATCTCGCTGGGAGGTGGATTTCCCTCACTTGCGCTTGCCAACTTGACATTGGCAAGGGAGGAAAAAACTCCATCACGCTCAGCTGAGTTTTTTGGAACTCCGCATGCTTCGCGGAGCACGGAGTGGGGAAAACTCTGCAAACTCCACGAACGGAGCAGAGTTCGCCGCCCAGGCCTAGTGTAGAGCTCAGTGATGTTGCATCTTCGGGGGCAGGAGAGCCAGGGGTTGTGGCACTGGGTGCGGTCCAGGCTCGGACATGCACAGACTGACTTGTATTTGGCACGCCTTCAGTGTGCCAGGGGCGTGCTCGCTGCACGCGTTCGCCGCACGCATCCGCTGCGTGGTCATGCTGTGGCCTGGATTAGGTAGGTCCTGGGGTTGGAGGGGCTTCTGTTGGCAAGAAGAACAATGAGTGGGAAAACCCAGTTGGGAAAACCCCTGTGGGAACACACGGGCAGCTGCAGTGTCACTGGATCAGTCTGGAACAAGCAGGAACTGGAGGCCACAGGCAAGTGGCAAGCTAGGAGTCCAGGTGCCTACTGATGTGGTTGTGCTGCTGCCTGCATTAAGTAGGCCCTGGGGTGGGCAGGGCTCTGTTGGCAGGAAGAACGGTGAGTGGGAAAACCTGGTAGTGGATTGCTGAGGATGTAACTCAGCAATTAAATCCAAAATGACTTCACTACTCAGGCTATACTTCCATAAATCTCCTCCTCAGTCTGTTCAAACAGGGTGACCCTGACACTAAATATCCTCGCCTGTCTCCTCCTCCTTCTCTGCCTACCAGCCAAAATCCTCATCCTCTTCACGAAGACATACGGAGCCGCCATTCTGAAAGAGCCAGATGCATTTTGGGTAACCTTTTATAGTATGCACCTGGTTACCACCTGATACACATTGATGGTAATTGCATTTCCTAAATGGCCATTTTGCGACTAATTGCATTTAGGAAATTCTTTGTACATAGTGTTAGCAAATCACTACTTGGTATTATCAATTTGCGATTTCCAAATTTGTAATGCAAAAAAAGGGATTTCTACATGATGGAAATCGCATATTGCACCATGTCAAAGGCCTTTTGTACATACCAAAACACCATTTTTCATTTCCTAACAGCCTGAAATAGCGATTTGCACCATTAGGAAATGCAAAATGCCTTTCTACATATGGTCCTAAGAGTTTAACTTTACTAATGCTTTGCCAATGCTAACTATTTAACCAGCCCTTCCCTCCACATCCCTGGCACAGTACTTAGAGGTAATGGATTTCTCATGGAGCACACTATTTCATGGTAGTGTGATGGGTTTAGTGGACAAAATGTAGAATCCCCAAATAACATAAAGGATCACAAAGGTATGGCGGGAGATCCTAGGGGAATGGAATGTCGCGGATGTGCTGTAACATGGGTGTGATTCATCATACTTGAAACCAGGTCAGGCTACAGAAATGTTATATGTTAACAGTTTTAATCAGGTTTATTAGAATTGCAATTTTTTCAAATCAAACTATTTGAATGGAATCATTTTGAAACTGCTTGTTTACACTAAAAGTGCATTTTTAATTTGTCATCCGTTTAGGTAAATGTTACAAACAATTAATGCATTATGAAAAAGGATGTGTACATTAATATGACATAAAGCAAAACATCTACTAAAATAATAAATGAATTCATTAGCAACTCCAATTGAATATACCTACTTCGTTACCTAAAAGAAACACTTCATGGTAATCATCAATCACAAGACACACCCTTGGAGCAACTGTTTCACACATTTGCAGAGCAGTCTAGGTGGAGTCAAAGTTGGCCAGTGCCTAATATAGCACACCAAGGTAATTCCCTGAGAGAGACCCTGGAAATTTAATATAAGAGAAAATAATTTGACCCATAATTTATTGAACATAGAACATGAGACCATGAAGTGGAACAACATACCAAACACACCCCCTGTCAGGACTCCACACTGCCACCGCCGCTATCGTCCCTCGTCTTCTATCTGTGGGGAAGCAGGAAGCACACAGGCTCCCTCCCCTAAGTTAATCATAACACTGCAATGCCCGAGAGGGCCAGCCAAGCAGTCATGCCCACTTTGGAGTGCAGCAACCAATCCTCCTCCCAGACGTCACAGGAGCCCAGACCCGCGCAGCCCAGCCTGGCTGATACCAAAAATAAAATTATAATAACAGAAATAACTTCTGTTATTATCATTTTATTTTTGCACTTTACACTGCTCCGAGAGCAGTGGGGCGACACTCCTCTGCCTTAGTAGAGGAGCTGCCCCTGCTTACAAGAAGAGCTTGCTTTCTGCAGGAACAAGGTCATTCTGGAGGAGAGGATTAACGTACACAAAGGAGTGTGAAAGGGGAAGGACAAGGCAAAAGATGAGGGCTAGAGCAGATTGACACAGACTGGAATTAGGACACTGCACATGAACTGGGTAATGCCTGCAAAGACAAAGTATAAAGACAAGGCATATACTGTATAACACAAAATAGGGAAAAGGCAATAAGAAAGTACAATGCAGAAGAATAATAGTCAAATTATTAGAAATGATAGTTAGTAATGCTCATTGGACAGTGATCTATCTGTAATGGAAAAACGATCTAACAATAAGGCAAAGAGCAGTTAAACTCAGAAAATCGAGTAAGACAACCAGGAGCTCTTATAGAAGTAGAGTGCTAAAATGACTGAAAAAGAGGCACCAGGCCAGAGCACACATTGGCATCCTCAGTAATAATAACTAAGATTTCAATATAAACAGAAGAGAGGGCTTAGGTAACTGAGCAAAATGAACAGAATTCACAAACAAGGATCAGAAACTCATAACTCCATTTTAGAAACTTGGAACAATTTAAGATGAACAATACATGACTTAAAGTGTGCAGAATTAGGAACACTTCAGTACAAGACCAAGACAAGGAGTTTGCTTACAACACGAAAGGTGACAGAGCAGTTAAAGTAAAATTCAACATGCACAAATGAGCTAATTAACAATACAGGAAATGGGAAAAGCAAGTAATGTAGAAAAGTCAAAGGACACAATCACTAGGAGCAAGCCTGAAAGCAAAGCAACAAGACACCACCAATTGCCAAAGAGTCTAAACAGTAAGGTGGTCTTTGAGAACCTTTGCACACTGAGTTCTTACCAGGAAGAAATAGCTGGCTGCTCATAGGAGGAGCAAAGGTGCACGAGGAGAGAGCCAGGTACAAGAAATCAATCAGGTACTGTGAATCAGGGAACCAATAGAGGAGACACTGCACTGGGACTTGGAGAGGGAAAGACTAGGAAAGCCAGAAGGAAGAAGAAGGAACTACCGAAGAAGCTACAAGGAACATGATGCATCAGGATGGTGGTGTTGTTGAAACCAGGACTGAATTGTGATGTGAAGCATATTGTGCAATAAGCTAAAGAGTGTTTTGACATAAGCTGCTGTAAAGATAAGACCCCTCAAGGCCCTCTTGAATGCCACATGATGGCAGAGCGGCAGAATCCTGACAACCCACACAATTGGCAAAGCTGCATCTCTCTACTAGTGCAAAACCACAAACGTATAATGATCAGGAATAGTAGGCAATCCTATCCAGAACATCATAGAAGTATATCTGAGCAACCCTAATACAGATGGCATGCATTTAAAAAGTGGGATCCCTTGCAGTAAACTAAATCAGCATATCTAGAGCCTTGGATAATAACTAAATGTACCAAGGCTTTTGTAAGACCTGACATCCTTGGTGTGGTATTCCGCCAAACTTTTTGCCTTCACCCCTTCTGCTTTACTGATTTTTTGCCGACTTTAGGGCTTTACCACTGCTAACCAGTACTAAAGTGCTTGTGCTCTCTCTTTCTAACATGGTAAAATTGGCCTACACTTATTTGCCACATTTAATTGACACCTAAGTCCCTAGTAAATGGTACTACATGTATACATAACCTGTAAATTAGAAGCTACTCGTGGGTCTGCAGCGCTCATTGTGGCCCTCACTAAAGTAACATTTTTAAACATGTCTCAGGCCTGCCACTGCAGCCTATGGTGCAGTTTTAAACTCTCATTTCGACTAACCCTGGGCGTTAAAATCCGCTCCGCTCCGCTCGCGGAGTTTGCGGATTTTTGGCAACTCTGCGTTCCGCGTAGAACGCGGAGTTACCAAAAACTCCACGATCCGTGGCGGAGCGGAGTTTTTTTCTTGTTTGCGCTTTCAAAATACGTATTTGCACGTGCGATAGCGACTTACTGGGATCCCTGCATTCGCCAATGAGATTTCCTATCCGTTCTCGTGCGCCATGAGATTTTGGTAGCCGGCCGCACGATCCCGCAAGAGTGTGCGATCGCGAACACGTCATTCGGAAGCGCCATCGGACATCCGGCGGACGTTCCGTGAAGATCGCGATGCCGAACACGCAGAATTTGCAATCTGGAGAAGAATATCTCTCGAACAGCATAAAACCTTCTCGAAAATGATGATTTGGATGAAAAAACCTCCTCAGATTTTACTTTTTTTTTTAAGGGGAAGGAAGTGCCCCAGAGTCTCCAACTTCCTGTTCCTGTCCAGCAGGCTCCTTCCAGTACTTTGTCCATGTCCTGTTCACTGTTCCTTTGGATTTGGAGCTGGAAGGATCACTCTTTGTGCCTGCTGCATCATATATCATTGGATTTGAGGACTTTTGGATTTGAGATTTTACAAGTAAGTTGGAGAATTGGTGTTGTTTGTTTGATTGGGGCATTGCACCTACATTTTTGTGTACTTTTCATCATTTTTTTAAATTTATTGTTGTGGGTGGTCTGTAGTTTCAGTAGGGGCCTAGTTGTTTTTCTTTGTATGTAATTTTCTACTAGTTTTGTTTTATAAAGGAAACATGTTGCAAAGTTCACTACATTTTCTCCAACTTTTGCAATCAATTTGCAATATTTATTTAATTCACTAGCCCAGTAGTCTGGCCCAATAAATAGGCCTTTCAGCCAGTAGGCCCAGAGCTACTCATGGGTGCATGAAACAACTGTTTCTGTGGTGTCTGTTGAATTTAAACATCATTTAGGGCATGGATGGCATTGGATTGAATTGCAAAAAGTCTTTTTTGGGGGGTATTTCACTTTTTTGGTGTGTGTTAAATAAATGCCTTTGTTGGATGTGTGTGTGTGTGGTGTGGTTGTTGTGTACTTGCAAACCTTTTTTAGCCCTGTGGATTTTCGTTTTTTCAATTTTGCATTAAAGCTGTGTTGTTTAGCAGGCCTCCTTTGTCTGGCCAAATAATAGGCCTGCTTGAGTTCATTGTTTTACAAGCCTCCTGCTTGTTGTGACTGTGAGTGACCATGTGGCTGGTGGCCATTTTGTGGTGGTAGTTTTTAGTAGTGTGCTGCTTTTGCCATATAGGCCTGCGTATCTTTCCTTTGTTCCTCTTGGCTTATGCTTCTTGTTGTTGTGGCCTGGCCATGTGGCTGGCGGCCATTTTGTGAAGCCAGGCAGTGTGCTTTTGCCATAGGCCTGCATTGTCTGTCTTCCCTTTCTTGTTATTGTGGGTGGCCTGGCTATGTGGCTGGCGGCCATTTGTGTAGCCAGGCAGTGTGCTTTTGCCATAGGCCTGCATTGTCTGTCTTCCCTTTCTTGTTGTTGTGGGTGGCCTGGCCATGTGGCTTGCAGCCATTTTGTGAAGCCAGGCAGTGTGCTTTTGCCATAGGCATGCATTGTCTGTCTTCCCTTTCTTGTTGTTGTGGGTGGCCTGGCCATGTGGCTGGTGGCCATTTTGTAGAGCCAGCCAGTGTGCTTTTTGCCATAGGCCTGCAAGCTTGTGGCCTAGTCTGCCAATAGGCCTTTCAGCCAGTAGGCCCAGAGCTACTCATGGGTGCATGAAACAATTGTTTCTGTGGTGTCTGTTGAATTTAAACATCATTTAGGGCATGGATGGCATTGGATTGAAATGCAAAATGTGTTTTTTGGGGGTATTTAACTTTTTTGATGTGTGTTAAATAAATGCCTTTGTTGGATGTGTGTGTGGTGTGGTTGTTGTGTAACTTGCAAACCTTTTTTAGCCCTGTGGATTTTCGTTTTTGCATTTTTGCATTAAAGCTGTGTTGTTTAGCAAGCATGCCTCCTTTGTTTGGCCATATAATACAGGCCTGCTTGAGCTCATTGTTTTCCAGGCCTCCTGCTTGTTGTGGCTGTGAGTGACCATGTGGCTGGTGGCCATTTTGTGGGAGTAGTTTAGTAGTGTGCTGCTTTTGCCATTTAGGCCTGCGTGTTTTTCCTTTGTTCCTCTTGGCTTATGCTTCTTGTTGTTGTGGCCTGGCCATGTGGCTGGCAGCCATTTTGTGAAGCCAGTCAGTGTGCTTTTGCCATAGGCCTGCATTGTCTGTCTTCCCTTTCTTGTTGTTGTGGGTGGCCTGGCCATGTGGCTGGCGGCCATTTTGTGAAGCCAGGCAGTGTGCTTTTGCCATAGGCCTGGATTGTTTGTCTTCCCTTTCTTGTTGTTGTGGGTGGCCTGGCCATGTGGCTGCCTGGCGGCCATTTTGTGAAGCCAGGTAGCATGCTTTTGCCATAGGCCTGCATTGTCTGTCTTCCCTTTCTTGTTGTTGTGGGTGGCCTGGCCATGTGGCTGCCTGGTGGCCATTTTGTGAAGCCAGGCAGTGTGCTTTTGCCATAGGCCTGCAAGCTTGTGGCCTAGTCTGCCAATAGGCCTTTCAGCCAGTAGGCCCAGAGCTACTCATGGGTGCATGAAACAACTGTTTCTGTGGTGTCTGTTGAATTTAAACATCATTTAGGGCATGGATGGCATTGGATTGAATTGCAAAATGTGTTTTTTTGGGGTATTTCACTTTTTTTGGTGTGTGTTAAATAAATGCCTTTGTTGGATGTGTGTGTGGTGTGGTTGTACTTGTGTTGTGTAACTTTCCAACCTTTTTTAGCCCTGTGGATTTTCATTTTCGCATTTTTGCATTAAAGCTGTGTTGTTTAGCAAGCATGCTTCCTTTGTCTGGCCATATAATACAGGCCTGCTTGAGTTCATTGTTTTCCAGACCTCCTGCTTGTTGTGACTGTGAGTGACCGTGTGGCTGGTGGCCATTTTGTGGTGGTGGTTTAGTAGTGTGCTGCTTTTGCCATATAGGCCTGCGTGTCTTTCCTTTGTTCCTCTTGGGTTATGCTTCTTGTTGTTGTGGCCTGGTCATGTGGCTGGCAGCCATTTTGTGAAGCCAGGCAGTGTGCTTTTGCCATAGGCCTGCATTGTCTGTCTTCCTTTCTTGTTGTTGTGGGTGGCCTGGCCATGTGGCTGGCGGCCATTTTGTGAAGCCAGGCAGTGTGCTTTTGCCATAGGCCTGGATTGTTTGTCTTCCCTTTCGAGTTGATGTGGGTGGCCTGGCCATGTGGCTGCCTGGCGGCCATTTTGTGAAGCCATGTAGCATGCTTTTGCCATAGGCCTGCATTGTCTGTCTTCCCTTTCTTGTTGTTGTGGGTGGCCTGGCCATGTGGCTGCCTGGTGGTCATTTTGTGAAGCCAGGCAGTGTGCTTTTGCCATAGGCCTGCAAGCTTGTGGCCTAGTCTGCCAATAGGCCTTTCAGCCAGTAGGCCCAGAGCTACTCATGGGTGCATGAAACAACTGTTTCTGTGGTGTCTGTTGAATTTAAACATCATTTAGGGCATGGATGGCATTGGATTAAATTGCAAAATGTGTTTTTTGGGGGTATTTCACTTTTTTTGATGTGTGTTAAATAAATGCCTTTGTTGGATGTGTGTGTGGTGTGGTTGTTGTGTAACTTGCAAACCTTTTTTAGCCCTGTGGATTTTCATTTTTGCATTTTTGCATTAAAGGTGTGTTGTTTAGCAAGCATGCCTCCTTTGTCTGGTCATATAATACAGGCCTGCTTGAGTTAATTGTTTTCCAGACCTCCTGCTTGTTGTGACTGTGAGTGACCGTGAGGCTGGTGGCCATTTTGTGGTGGTGGTTTAGTAGTGTGCTGCTTTTGCCATATAGGCCTGCATGTCTTTCCTTTGTTCCTCTTTGCTTACTGCTTCCATCCCCTTTGCCAGCCGCAGCTCCCTGAATGACGTGATGCGCAAATTAATGCCAAACAGGTTCCACTTCCATTACATTTGTATTTTTGTTTTTGTCCTTCTTCTTCTTTCCTATCCTTCCTGAGTGTACACAGTATACCATGAAAGCCCTTGTTGTCAAAGTCTCACAAATGGCTACACTGTTGTTATGTTTTTTTAATAACTGACTTAATAAAATGTAATAATATAACACTAACAAGTGTGACCACCACACACTAAGTTATATATTATATTTGTTTGTTTGTACTAGTATTAATTGAACCACAACAACAAATGCAACATTTCACTGATGTTCTTCTGGCTTCTTTGCTTTTAGGTGCACAAAAGACTGAGGAGGAGGTGTCATCATCATCACCCGTTGTACTGCTAGACAGAAGTCCTGCTGCGCACGACGTCACGTGACGTGTGACCACAGACATCTCTGCAACTTGTGCAACTGCGTCCTGCTGACATCTGAAGAAGATGGCCCCAAAGAAAGGTACCAGGTCATCCAGTACCAAGAAAGTTGCCAGTGAGAAGAAGGAACAGAAGAAGGAAGAAGTGGCACTTACCAAGACTGGTGTGCCGCCCAGGATGTTTTTTGGGAAACAAAAAATTAATCCTGCAGTAGCGGTGTCCGGGGAGCAGGCTGGGAGCAGCACCTCCGCATCAGTGGGCCCACCCCACCAACCTAGGCCCAAGCCCATGAGTGTCGCAGAGGCAGCCAGTCTAATTGCGCAAACGCCAACGAGCAGTGATGTTGAAATTGACTTATCGTTATCGCAAAGTTGTACCCAATCAACGCAGGAGGAAACTCAGCAGATAAGTGGGCAACAACAGCCGCAACAACAGCCACAACCACCGCCCACAATAGTAGTTGTTCCTCCCGAAGTATGGGCAGTTCAGGAAATCAAGCTTCCTGCAGAGGAAGAAGAAGAGCAAGCCACTCTTTCAGAAGATCCATTGTCTTCCAAATCCCCAGCAAGGAAAAGGAGGGTTAGTCCATCACCTTCTTCTTCAAGCCCCCCTTCTGATGATCTAGATGCCACTTGGAAGCCACCAGCTCAGTCTGAGAGTGAGGCACGCCACAAGACAAGGCTAGGGAAAAGGAAGGTTCCAGAAAGCCTTAGAGTTATGGAGGTAGATGTAGAAGAGGAGGATGATGACGAGCCAGTCATCATGAACATCACTCCCACCCCAGTGGAGATGGAGACCGACATTATTACCCCATCCCAAATTGCTGTGAGGGATGTGGCATGGATACCACCAACACAGGTAACACCAACACCACCTCCAGCTTCCATATTTGCATTTGCAAAGGCCCGGCAGGGACCTACATCCAGCACAACCACCACCTCAGTAGGTAGTGGTACTGCACAGAGTCAAATTCCAGGCACACCCACCAGTTCATCCGTCATTGCAAGTGGCACCTCCAGCAGTGCAAGAAAGTTCACCTCCCCAGTTTGGGACTTCTTTTCGGTTAGCAGTAAGGAGGAGAACGTTGCTATATGCTCAATGTTTCGACATAGTGTTAGTCGGGGTAAGGTTGGTACAAACTATGGTATCGGAGGCCAAACAACCCATCTGAAAAAACGCCACTTGATCCAGTGGGAGGAACACCTTAAAGGCCAAAAAAGTAAAACTGCACCCATTGCTGTTGGTGTGGATGAAGAAGTAGAAGAAGATATGATCGCGGTGGAAGGTGAACAAGAGGGAGACATTTTCTCTGGTACACAAAGTAGCCCTGTCCCCAGCAGTGCAGTGGTACCACTACCGCCCACATCATCATCATCCTCAGCAACATCTCAGTGGCACCGTAGTAAGAATCAGGCTGAGCCTGAGACACCAAGGCAACAGAGTACCGCAATGAAAAAAAGTGCGTCGTTGAGCCTAACAAAATCTGGGTTCAAGAATTCACCTGCATCAGCGGGGCCAGAAAGGGAACAAATCCAGCCTACCATTGTCAGCATGCTTAGGTCAGAGGGGCAGTACGAACGCAACCACCCAACGGCACATTTGTACAATGTGAAGCTGGCGAAACTGTTAGCGCTGGACCTTCTCCCTTTTTCTTTTGTGGAAGGGGTGGGTTTTCTGGAATTTGTGACAGCCATCTGCCCACAATGGAAGGTTCCCAGCCGGTCCTATTTCGCCAGAGTTGCTTTTCCAGCACTACATCACGACGTGCTGGAATTGCTTGGACAAGCTTTGCAGCAGAGTGCTGTTCACAATATCCACCTGACAACAGACATGTGGACCAGTTGCCAAGCCACTGATTACATGTGCATCACTGCACACTGGATCTCTTTTGTGGGGGTTAGAGAAAAGATATCTGCAGCAGGTGTTGTTGACACTGCTGAGATTTTTAATGCCACTCGTAAACATGCAACTGTAGCCATGTTCGCCATGGAGAAATCTCATACTGCTGCAAACATTTTGGAAGAGTTTAACAGCAAGGTCTTTGAATGGCTGAACCCAAGAGGGCTTAACACTGGTTTTGTTGCCACGGACAATGGCAGTAATATAGTTAAGGCCATGGGCGATGGTGGCTATTTCAGGGTCCTGTGTTTGGCGCACTGCATTAACATCATTGTTCAAGACTTTCTGAAAAAAGAATACTGAGTCAGCAACTTACTGACCACCTGCAGAAGAATATGCACACATTTCAGCCATTCTTTTAAAGCCCGGAAGCAGCTGAGGATCATTCATCGTGAGCATAGAATGCCAGTCAAAGCACTCATCCAGGAGGTGCCAACACGTTGGAACTCAACTTATTACATGCTTGAACGTCTGTTTGAGCAGTACAGACCAATCAATGACTATGTCATGCAAAGACTAGGGGATGCTACTGTGAAAGGCATGACCGTTGAGATGGACCAATGGGGCCTAGTTAAATGCCTGACAGAGATGCTACTTCCTTTCGAGCTCTTCACACGTGAAGTCAGCAAGGAGGACTGTACTATGGGCCAAGCTATCCCATTGTTGCACATGCTAGAGCAACAGCTGAAGGCGGTGTCTGACACGTACGCAGGTGTGGAGGAAATAAATGAAGCATATGAGTTGGTGGAGAGCTTAGCCCTTCGCTTATCTGAAAATACAAGGGTGCAAACTAAGATTGTGTCAGACAAACATTACATTTCTGCCACAATTCTGGATCCAGGATACAAATCAGCACTGAACACTAAGACATTAATTCCTTTTTCAGAAGTGGATGTTGCCCAGTACAAAACTTGGATAGCTGAGGCAGCCAGTGACTTGGAAAAAGAACGGCTGGTAATTAAAGGCCCGCTACTCCAACCCACAACAAGTACTGCAGCAGGGCATCCGGCGTCAAGTTCAACTTCAGAGCCTGAGGGCAGTGCGTTTGGCTCACAGCAGTCACCAACACTTTCAACAACAGCAAGAACAGGATCATCGGCCCCAGTAAAATCGGCACAGGATTGGTATCTACAGCAAGGGCTTGTTAGGTCCAGTGCTTATGCAAAGGCAAAAGAGGCCCAGCAAAGCGGAGCACCCCTGAGCATTGAGCAGATGGTCCAGGCCTATCTGGATGACCCAACAGAGGTCTACATTGATCAAAACCTATTGGTGTATTGGTATGGGAAAAGGCGCCAATGGCCAGTCCTCGGCAGGCTGGCGACAAACTATCTGGCTTGCCCTATCGCAAGTGTCTCTTCTGAGCGTGTTTTCAGTGCTGCTGGTGCCATTGTAACAGTGAAAAGGACCAGTTTCTCGCCCAAAAACGTGGAGAGGTTAACCATGATCAAAATGAATCAGCACTTTATACCACAGGATTACAAAATACGTGAATCACAGCAGGAAGATGAGGACAGCTACTTAGGTGACGGAAGTAGTGTGTTAGATGACCTACTTCTGGTTGAACCACCAGAGTTTGAGGACGAGCTCTACTTCCCTGACAACTAGGCTTTCAACTAGTTACTTTCTTTATTCCTTATTTACTTTTATTATTTGTGTGTGTCTCTGTCTTTCTGGTTCGAATCACAACAAATCCATCACCACCGTCTTCTCTTTTTATTGCCATATTGGAGTTGCAGCTGTGTGCATTTAAGTCCACTCCTCCGAGTCCTGCTCCATCCTCCTGACTCACCTTAATCCATTTCCCTCAAGCCAGACATTGGATGGAGAATAGTACAAGAAATGTTGCCTCGTCGAGTCCTTCCAAAACAAGTGGAACATGATGACTATAGCTATCCTCCTTTCCGAGCCGAGAGAGACTGCCCCTTAACTTAAGATGAGAAGGAACAGGTAATGATGGCATGCATTGGACGCTGACTCTGAGTGATTGGTGTTTGTGTTGTTGTTGTTTGTTGTGCATGAAGTGAAGTCAAAGTGTACTAGTATTTAATCTACACACTAAAAGTGACTCAAGTCAATGTTTCCCTTCTTGTTGTTTATTAATAAAATTGTACTTCTACTGCAGGCCGATCCATTGCATTTTTGAATATGGAATCTGGACTCACTCGGTACACTACAGACTGAGTTGGACAACACCATGATGATGACCACATAGTATCTTCGCAGTCAGTCAGTTGGATCGGAGATGATTGATGGAATAACTCAGGGCGTTTCAAATCACGAAGTGGCATAAAAGGTAAACAAGTCAAGTCAACAACAACCACAGCAGACCTACATGTCTGTGTAGTAGTGGTGGAGTCGAGTAGTCACGAGTGTAGTAGTGGTATGACTGACAGCCGTGCATTGATTTAGTTACTTACTTAGGAAAATGCTATGTTGCTGTATATGTGTGCTCTGTGACTGTCTGGCTCAGTCAAAATCTAAGCTAAGCAGAGGTTGGGTCAGCCCTGTGGGCCTGCTCTGTCCTGTTGCTGTTGTATGTTAATGCTGGAAACATACAACAGAGTAGACATGATTTAGCCATGCCGCCTCTGAAAGTGTTTGCACTCCTCCGTAATTCATGCTTTTTTTTCTCCTTGATTTTTCAATATCCCTTTTGTTTTTCCATCTACACTTACAGGCCGGCCTTTACCATGTGCTAAACAGAGAAAAACAACTCACACTCACCTACCAATCCGCATCCGCCAGGCAGGCAGTGGCACCCAAGATTGACAGACGCAGCGTCCATGAAAGGGAGGACCAAGAGGAATGCCGAGATGCAACTCTCCAATTTGACCAGTATAACATACAGTAACTTTAGTATCATTCATCATCTTTTAAATAATTTGATTTATTTTTTCTCTCCAATTATTACGACTGTGTGTTTGTTGTTGTTGTTATTATGTTTGTTCTTTGCTTATAATTGATCCCTACAGATATTTTTTAATTTTCTTTACTAGCTTTAAAAGGATGCCCGGTACAACAGAACATAAAATTTATGTAATTTGGGTCTCTCTGAGGGCAGACAGGCAAGGCAAATAGCATAATAATAATTAATAATATACTGCTGCCCTATACTGTCTACTAGTCCAGTTAGTAAGTACTACTTATCATCAATAACCATCAAGTCATCATCATGCATGCATTTCCTTTTTCTCCCTTAACAGATATATGATGGTCATCTGGCAAGATTGTGTGTGTTGTTCAGTTGTTGTTGTCCATGTGTAGTGTTTGTCTTTGTCAAACCTTTCCCTCAAATACCCCTTCCCAACCATTCATCAAACCCTAACCCTCTTCCCCCGGGCTGTGTGATTTATATTGAGGTGTGACTAAATTAAATATACACCAATAATTGATCACACACTTGCTGGGGCGGATGTGGTGAAAGCAACACTAATTCAATTTCACTCAAGGCAGGGCGAGGATCTTCTGCTTGCCAATGCCCACCCATGCTCAGTATATTTGCAAGTCAATTTTTTTCTCCAAAGGAACATAATCCATCATAATTAATTGCCGGCATCGATTGGATTCATCATCCCCCTCCTAAGTTACAGCACTAAAGGTTATGCTTGTGTCGAGTGACTCGAGTCAACTACAGTTTGTAACTTGTTGTACTAGGCTATCCCCGCCACTGTTATGTCTTATTTTACTTCATTCTACTACTCCTTCCATAGTCTCTCTCAGGCGACTGACTGTCTCATTTTATTTTTTTGCAAATGCTACTGCCAGTGTATACTGTACTACCACCACAACCATGGCATCTTGGGAAACCAAACCATCATCACCATGCAGCCATCGCTGTGCCTAAGTTTAAACAGCAATCACAGGTAAGAGAAGAAGTTTGGGGGAGGCATAATTAATAATGGAAATTAATTCATTAATTCACACACTCACACCCTTGAGTCCAGTTGCAGACTGCATAGACTAAGAGGAGAGACTGACAGTACTAGTAGGACAAGTCACTCAGTGAGGGTACCGCATCTATCTGTTTGTGTGTTACAAAATAGGCAGATTATTTAAATCAAAAACTGGCTGCGGCCCTGCAGCAGCAAAGGAAGGAAACCGTCTGACGTAAAAGAGTAACTCCCCCACAAAACAATTACATCGTATGTAAAGTTTAAGTATAATTATAATTTAATCCCCTAACAAAATAAACTAATGTAAAAAATCCCACCTGACCCACCCCTCTCCCTAACCCCAACCAATGTCCAAAAAGTCCAACCAATGTCCTTAAATTCAAAAATAAAATTGTCCATAAATATATAAACCCCAACTTTTCCCCAACGAACGCTCAATGCCCAACCACCAAAAAAAAGGAATAAAAAAGGGGCAATCCAACAGGATCTCTATCGGCGGGCTCGCAGTCGCCGGTTAGTAGCCAGGACCTCCTTTAGCTGCTCCTCTAGGCGCGCCATTCGGAGGAGCATGCGGCGCTGGAAAAGTCTACAATTGCATCCACAGGGGGGAAAGCAGTGTTGGATACAGAAGTGCGACGGGCGGCTGCCAGACCGCAGAGCCGTACCACTCGAGGGGCCTGGCTGGAGCCCGGGGCATTGGAGGAGGCTGCAGCTGCTGCCGCCTCCTCCTCCGCCAGAACCACCAGCCGCCGATATTCCGTGAGGATGGCCTCAAGCTTCCGGCACCGGGCCATGGCTGCCAACTCCTTCCTGTGTGGTCTTTTTGGTTGGGAAGGAGTAGCTATATCAAAAAAGAAAAAAGACTATTGTAACCAATACTGTTAGCAAAACAGTAACACAAAATTAATTCTACACATTAGTGGCACAGTAGCACTAGCAAGCACAGTACATAACATTTGTGGTATCTATCCTCCCACTTCCTCGGCCTCTAACATTTGTGGGAGTTTCAGGCATTATACTAGCACTATGGACTCGAGTTCTCTCTTGTTTAGCAAAGTTAAGTAACCTTGTTGTAGCCGGCATGCCAGCTCAGTCGGCTTGCGCCCAAGAAGACAAACATACTCGTGACGCAGTCTGCAGACTCACGTTATTTTTATTTACTACTGTCTGCAGGTGGGGAACCTGACTACACAATCATCTTATTTTTCTATTATGGGTGGCACTGGTCATACTCTGTTATTACATCAAGGGCAACTGCTCAATTTCACTTTCACCCTGCCCTGACTACTACAAAAAGGCAGATGATATCTGATCCAAATGATCATTGCTTATATATGGGACGACATGAGTAACTTTGTTTTGATTGATTGTGTAACCATGCAGCCGATAGGCCACCCATGGCAGGCTGACACAGTCGAAAATAAATTAACATAGGTAGGGAGTGGGCCTCGGAGTCGGAGGGAGGCGCTTGATAAGTAACAACATACATACACAATATATATGCTGTGCTTGCAAACTACTGTGAGTCAAGGGAGTATTCTGAAAATACAACTTCTATTCTCCTTGGCTTTGCTACTCTGGCACAGTTTATTTTCTTTTACATTCTCTTCAAAGACTCTTCATCCAGTGACAGTCTCCACCTATGCTATGATGAATACCATCCAGGCATCCATCCATTCAAAGTAAACATGTCTATCATTCTTAATCTCTCAACAAACCTTAGTTTGTTTCACCAACAAACATTTATTTATTTTTTTAAACCACCACCCATGCGTCCTTCCTTCCTTGCTTGCCTTTGAGTTTGACCCATGAAACACCCCGGAGGATTCTTGCTATCGCCCATACAGTTTCACCCACCCAGGCAGGCATCTTTTCTTTCACCTTCCACCCATCTTGCTTCAACCACCCATGCATCTGATTCCTATCAGCCACCTATGCATGCATCACACGTATCCTTCTCTGCCAGTCATATATATTACATCTCGCCCGTCCTTCCTCCTTCCATCCTTCTTTCCCTTTTCGTTCAACCCATCCATCAAGGTCATCTGATCTGACTCTTAGTCTTCTCCATAAAACTTTCCCAGCTGAGTTGAAGTCAGATAGAAGAGGCCATTAGTTACTCAACTACTACTCCTGCCGCTAATGCTATTGCTCTAATGCTAAGTAAAGGGTGTCTTCTTCAACCGTTGTTCACAACAACTTAGTCTCTCTCAACATACAGTGTACACCCTTGCAGCGAGTGCGTAACTATTGTCAATAAGTAATGAATATAAGTATAACTTACCACCGCCTGCCACTGCTGCTGCCGCATCCACCCCTGTGGCAGCTGCCGCATCCACTGCTCCCTCCTGGCTGGCGTCGCCTTCCCGCCGCTGGCTCCGGCACTGGTGGTCGGTATGCCTAGAAAAAACATTACACATTTTTTAGATGCCATATACATCTCCCCCTATTTATTTGTTTTCACTAGCAAGATTGAAAAAAAAGTTAAAATACACATACATATACCACATACATCACTAGTACAAATCAGGTACTAGAGTAGAGTAGACACTAGTAGTACTATGTCCTATCCTATCAAAAATAGTAAAATTTCAGGTTGGGCATTTTGTTGGTGGGAATTGTCGAAAAGCCTCTCTAGATTAAAAAGACTAGAAGAGGACAACCCAAAGGACTGGACTCAGTGGCTAGAGCTATTGATGAATCTGAGTTTTAAAACCTTTTAAATAAAAATAATGAGTGGCCAACTGGGCAAGCTTAGCTACAGACAGACTAATATAGTAGTAGAGTAGTACAGAGAGTCAGAGCAGAGGCAGTTAGAGGCATGGATAACAAGAATTTAGAAACGGATAGTCTAGATCGAGGAAGATTTGGTAAAAAATAGAATTAGGAAACGGAAATAATAGTTTGGAAAATATGGTGCAGTAAAAGTTAGGGAAATATAATGATTAATATTAACAACTGGAGGACTTACTGGGGCCAGCAGCAGAGCCCTCGGTAGAGGAGCGGTCCTGGCCCTGGGAGGCATCCTCCGATTCTTGCCCAGCTCCCGCCGACTCTGACCCCGTCTTCTTTCCCCTGGGTGCTGATCATGTAAGATATAATAAAGAAAGAGACAAACATTGATGATTGGTGTGAAACAAATAAAATATTTTAAAAAACACTCAGAAAAACATTTTTGGAAACAACAATTGCAATAAAATTGACCTATCTAATCTGGTCGACTAGTAGTATCGAGGGATTCGCGGACCATCTAGTTAATATTTATGAACACTGATCCAGTGTTCCATTCTGATTCCAGAATCCTAAGCCTAAGTTAAGTTACGTACCACCTGACCTAGCCCACCTATTCCAGACGGGCCAATTGTTCACTAAGTCTGCATTTCCATTTATTTTAGTCCTCAAAATGCATAGATGGAGGACGCATGCATACATTTTTGCATACACCAAATTGTTGGTTGGTTGCTGCTGATGTTCTGCTAAGCCTATTACTCGCTCACTAACAAACTACAAAAGGTTCTACTAAGTACTGGAGTAAGCAGCACTCAGCAGCACGTGATGTGACAGAGGATGCGTCACGCAGACCGCTAAAAAATTACCAACTAATACTAAGTAACTAAACTATCTATCAATCCACCAATATCTTAGTGACAGGAGGACAAAGGAAGGACTAGAGTCTCTCTAGCATTACCTAACTTAAGTTCTCTAAAGTAAACTCTCTTACATAATCAGCCTAAGCGAGCGCAAAGTTGCAAACAAGTAAGATTAGTAGTGCCGCCGAGCACCTGTGTCTAGGCGAATAACAATCACAGAAGATTGCATGCTCGCGTAACTCCGCGTAGCCTCGCTGAGTTTTTCTACCACTTCGCGTAGCACGGCTACGCGAACTTCGCCCAGGGTTAATCTCGACCTGGCTCAAACCTTCCTGCCAGGATTAAACGTAATTTACCTACCTGCAATGTAAGCAGCAGCATTCTTGCTATTGGAATAACAACAGTAACAGTCTACAGAACACACAATACTACTAGTATTATACTATTAGCTACTCCCCAAGCCCCACGACCTCGACACCTAGCAGGTCCAGCAGGTCCTGCTCCCGGTCCAAGATGTCAGACCACCGGTGGGTCAGCTGGTTATGGGTGCGCCGGACCCCAGAGCAGCGAAACACTGCCCGGCGCACCCTCGCCCGCCGGCGGTGACGCTCCTGGGTAGCGTACCCGGAGCCAGGCCTGCCGCCTGCTGCCAAGGTCAAGGGGAGGTGGCGCTGCACAAAAAAAACAAGGGCGCCCACCTCCGCCTCGCTGAAAAGGCCTGGGCCTGCCCCCCTTCCGGACGCAGTCTGCCACAAGGGAGGCGGCTCTTCTTGGGCGCAGCCGCCTTACCCTTGGACTTGGAGCCGGTGCCCTTAGCCATGGTTCTGGCGTGGGTGGGGGGGCGGAAAAGAAAATGTCGGAGTAAAAAAATAAAGTCAGGAGAAGAAGTAGGAGAGTAAAAAAGGAAGTAATATAAAACAGTGAAAAAAGTTTAAAGAACGCAGTAAAAGTAGAAATAAAACGCAAAATATACACTTATGGTCAGAGAGGGATAGAAAATAAGTAAAAAAGATCAGAAAAACATGTAAAAAACAAAGGATTGAAAAGATTATAGAGGGATTGAAAAACAGGCCCCAGAACCATGCAAAGAATAGGAAAACAAGATGGCCGCGCCCATTGGCGACTGCGTGGTGAAGTTTGCACGATATGTCCCCCGAACAAGCAATCCGCGTTGCCGAACGTCAAAAACGTCTCGCGAGCACACGCAAGCATGCAGAAACAAGCAACTCCGCATGCTTGCGTAACTCCGCGTAACCTCGCTGAGTTTTTCTACCGCTTCGCGTAGCTCGGCCACGCGAACTTCGCCCAGGGTTAATTTCGACCTGGCCAAACAATCCTTTTTCCAGGCTCAAATCTTCCTTTTTTATACTTATAAGCCCCCCCCCCTGCCAAAGTAGGCCCTAAAGGCTAATAGGGCAGTGTGCACAGTATTTTAAAAGTAGGATAACTACTTACGTTTTACGTGTTTTGGCAGTGAAAAAAAGCCTAACGCTGTTTTTCACTGCTGTAAGGGCTATCTCTCCCCTTGACTAAAACTGGGTTACCTTATTACAATTATTTAGTGATAACTTAGATTGGGAGCAGGTATAATGTTTACATTCAAATGAATTGTAATTTAAAATCCTCTTCAATGGTGAAGTCAGATTATAAGTCACAATTCTGAAAATGCCACTTTTGTAAAGTTCTTACATTGGTGTTGTACTGATTGGATTTTTGTCATTCTTTTATCATTTTATTTATTAACTTTTACCCTATTTTTTTACATTAGTTTGAAGTTTGGAGTTTTTCTGGTGTTGTGTTTTCACTTTATCACTGTTTGTGTGCTGCATAAATACTTTACGCATTACCTCTAACTACCAGAGGGTTAAGCATGGGTTAATTTAGTGAGTTTTGTAGTCAACCCTGACAAGGATTGTGGTTCTTGCCTGATTGGGGAATCCACCTCAATAAACCAATAATCAAATTTCTTACAGCTTTAAATTGATGACTGAGAAGACTCTGGTCATTCAATGGATTAATTAGGACCACAGCAACAAAGGTTAAATTATGATCTGCATGTCTACTCATTTCAAAACAGTTCCCTAGCATGACCAGGCAAAAAGACATGAGGGTCACTTATGCTGTACAATACTGCCAATTTAAAATGTTGACCAAGGAAGCACTCCAGGCTGACCTTGGGTATAACATTAATCTTATGGCTTAATAATACATCAACTTCCAAAAACCCCAAACCTGTCTCCAAATTGAGGCCTCTGATGGATCTATGACCACATTACAACTTGGAAACCAGCCGGAACACTGTTATGTGAAGTGGTGGAGTATGAGACCTTAATAACTATTTGGTTTACGATTTAGAATTTGTGCCTCAGCGTACCTGGAAATAAAGTCCCTGCTGTTGCTGGGACCTGAGACTACAAACTTTTGATGTAAATAAGAATTCATCAGAAGCTGTAAATCAACATTCAAATGTAAATATCACGGTTAAACATCAATTATTGGGAGTCGATGATATTTTGGTATGAGTGTAAAGGGTTTTATTAATGTCTTTTAGTAGGTATTTCTTTATTAGTCATCAATAAGTAATCAATTCATCAGTAATACAATGCATAAAATGAGACCATACAAAGTAAAACCTTCATTGCATCCAGACCTATTTACTTCCTTTAACTTGTGATGTCATTAGACCACGGTGGGGGACCACTAAGCCCACATAGAGGCAAAGGTCCCACCTTTGCCTATTCCACAGCAGTCCGCCTGCTCTATTTAGGGTTCTCTACCTGCTCAATGGTGTGTTTCTGAAGAAAGTGCACCTGCTAACACAGTAGGAACACATTCGGGGCATCATGTTATGGGGAATCCGATCAGAGAAAATATGCATTAGGGGGACTGCCCTAAATGCTCTAAAGACAGCAACACTTTGGCATCCAGACCACCTCCAACGCTTCGGCATCAACAGGTGGCAGAGACTCAATCGCAGTAGTGACTGGCAGGGAACGGGGTGGAGGAGTGGGGGGTTGGCACGGGGGGGGACAAAATGAAAAAAACACTTACCTTCTCACAGCCGCTGTGACCTTCTCTCCACCATTGTGTCTCCTTCTCCATCAAGTCCCTGAAGCAGGAAGCACCCAGGCTCCCCTAATCTAATCACAACGCTGCAGCATTGTGATTGGTCTGAGCGCCGTGGTTCGGCGCTCAGATGGGGAATGGGAGCCTGTGCATGTTCCTCACCAGGCTGCGTATTACCCAAGACGGCCGGCCAAACCGTCATGAGTACTTGAAGTGTGCAAACCACTCCTCTCCCTGTGCCACCAGCCCCGCCCTAAGCCATCCCCGAACCTACGAAAAATAAAATGATAATAACTACATTATTATCATTTTGTGTTTCCTGCTCTGAGAGCAGTGGGGCGATGCTTCTTCGCCTTAGCGGAGGAGCCGACCCTGTTCAATTGGCACACAATCTGCAGCTCTGTCACCTCTGAATAGGGCTGGATTGACCTCTGCAAGCCCCAAATGAGGTCCTAAGAGTTGCTTTCAAATTCTTAATGCTGGCTTGGAACAGTGATACACTCTGTTAGACCTGGCTTTTCCAGCAGGTTTATCCCCAGATCTTTTGCTTTTTGGCCTCCTGTTTAGGACCCCGTTTTTGTTGGCTTTATGACTCTGGGCACTTTACCACTGCTAATCAGTGCTAAAGTGCATATGCTCTCCCTGTAAATTGTGTTTATGGATTGGTGATTCCCTGACTGGCATATTTGATTTACTGGTAAGTCCCTAGTACAGTGCACTACTGTATGTGCCCAGGGCCTGTAAATCAAATGCTGCTAGTGGGCCTGCAGCACTGATTCTGCCACCCACATGAGCAGCCTGTAAATGTAACTCAGACCTGCCACTGCAGTGTCTGTGTGCAGTCTAGTACTGCCATGTCGACCTGGCAAGTGCACCCACTTTCCAGGCCCTAAACTTCCCTTATCTTACATGTAAGACACCCCTAAGGTATGCCCAAGGTAGCCCCATGGGCAGGGTGCAGTGTATGTCAAAGGTAGGACATGTACTAAGGTGTGTGACATGTCCTGATAGCAAAATACAGTGTATTTCGTTTTTCACTATTGAAAGGCTATCTGTCCCATAGGATAGAATGGGAGTTTATTTATAACATCTTATAAATATAACTTCTCATCGGGACAAGATAGAGAGATGGAGTTTAGTATGCCTGAACTCAGAATATAAAAATGCACCTTTTAGTAAAGATGATTTTTAGGTCAAGCCTCGAGTAGCGCGCAAGCGCTGCTCTGGCAAGACTTTAAGTAAGGGGGTTTGAAAAGCTGACCACGCGCTCGTGCGTCATGGCCTTTTCCGTGCGGTTATGCGCAAGCAAAAGGCCATGGTGCACGAGCGTGTGGTCAGCTCAGCAGGCTGCCGCGCTCGCTCGCGCCCGCTCCTCTCTTCCCTGTAGTTGCTTTCACTTTCGCGGCTGCATTCTTACAGCGCGCGCAGGGGCCATCTGGTTTACCGGGTTGCCATATACACAGAAAGACTACAATTAACCATTTTTTGTTCCTTTCCCACCCTTTAAATAAATCCATTATTTCAAACAATTCCTATCATTTTAGGAATTGGACTTTTTGTGTATACCAGAACTGAGATTCAAACCGGGGCTCATATACAAGTTTTGTCCAAGAAAATCTTCTGATTTTCATGGAAATGTCAATTCCTCATTTTGACAATTCTACAAATCGAGCTTTGTTAACCTGGTTTTGTCATATTTGTGTCTCTATTTTGGTAACCCAAACTGAGACTGAGGTACAGATGTTTGGGGGAGGGGGAGGGGGGGTAACCTTAGCTGAAGTAGTTTTGTTTTACTTTCTCACTTCCATAGCCAGACGCTGATGACCAAGCACATCTCGGGGACAGTGGCTTGTGTAGGCTTTGGGATGGTGCCTCTATCAAGAGGTGGCCTAGGGGCGGAAGCGGGTCCATTGCTTCTGATGGAAGTTCCCTTCGTGCACAAAGATCATGAGGTTGGCCAGGTCCTTTGGCAGACTGGCAGGATTGAAAGATACACAGACACCCGAGTATGCACTGGACAGACTGCCATTGGTTAGGCAGGCTCTATCTTTGTTAGGGATTTGACGTGAGGGGGGTGCAAGAATAACAGATACATGCATGTACCCTACAAAGACTAAGATATGCTCCCTATATGAATTCAGAAATATAACTTTCATAACTCCTATCAATCTATCATCATACCCACACCCTACGTCACCACATGGAAAAATTCACATTAATTTAATGTTGCACCCTAATATAATGGAGTTCTTTTGTTCTGTTCTCCCCTTTGACTTTAGCAATTCAAAAACAACCTAAAATTCAAAGCACTGCCTGCTAAACTAGCTGTCCAGGGATAGGATGCAATTGAGGCTACACAAAACCCACTCTGGGCTGCACGCTACATGTCACGGCTCCTCGTGTGAATGGGTGTTGCTCTGATGCATAACACATGGCATGTTTGCAGGGTACGCCTAAGTTCTTTAGTGCTATTTTCGTTGTGCAGCCAAGTTAAATCACCATTCAAATACAGCTTCACTAAATCAGAGAACAAATAAATTAATCTTTTCTGACAATGAAGTCTGCCCGAGAAATTTAAGGTCATGTCAAGTTGTTTAGTTTTTAGAGCTAGCCAAGTGGTAAAACAATGGGAAAGTACAGGGACGCCATTTGTTTTCCTCGCTCTGACCGAGGAAATCGAGTGATGAAGCAAACCTTTCTCGGATTTAGCAAAGTAACGAAATCAGATTTTTGTTCAGATGAAATTTGCAACATACCTGGCGGGCCAAGTTTCTCGCTACGAAAACGGCACTGACAGGAAGTACTTTGTTGCATCCTTCATCTTGACATGACTACCAGCTAAATCACAGAAAATTAGACACATCTGGCCTTTAGAGAGAGAGGATGGGCCGGGGGAACTCCAAGCAGCATCTCGAATACCAAAAGAATAAAGTAACGGAGTAAACAGGCTTTCAGGCCCTTGGCTTGCATTCTGCAGCAGCGCCATAGTCTGTCAGCGAGGAACTTCCATCGTTGTAAGAAGTCACTTTCAAGTACAACGGTTCGGGCGAAAGGAGGGCTTCATTCTACGGTCCTAGGCTGACGGTTTGAAAATCTTTGAGAAACAAGCAGTGGCAAAGCCAATAGGTCTCACCTACCGTAGAGCTATTGGCTTTGTCAATGTCTTTAAGCCATGTTGTATAGCACCACGCCTGCTGTATTAAATAGTACAAAACATTTTTTTTTAATAAAGGACTAAGTCGTGGCCAGTTTTTGTTTTTGTTTTTATATTGCTGGTGGGACAGGAGGCACCACAGCGGGATGGACGACAACACGGCCAACCGAGGGTCTCGGAAGAAAGCACAATGATGTGGTCAGGGCTGGCTGATTCACAGCGCATTTTTTTGTTTATATTGCGGGCTGGGAGGCAACACAGAGTGGGTGCCGGAGCCAAAACAGAGGGAGGGTGAGTCATGGAGCACATGGACAGTAGGGGTAAGAAGGGGGCATGAGACCAAGCACACAGAAAACAGTGGATGCAGGGCAAGCTGAGAGACGATGAAGGGTGGAAGGGGCTGGGGAAAGCAACAATATGAACAAATGAAGGAGGGAGGGGTGTGTGTGTATGCAAACACCACAGACAACAACAGAAGGAGGGAGGACAAGTGGAGATAACAATGGAAGCAAGAAGCGGGGGTGGGGCAAGCAAAAACAGACAACAGAAGGAGGGAGGACGGGTGGGGCAAGCAACAACAATAGAGGGATAGAAGGCGGGTGGGGCAAGCGACACGGACGAGGAAGGGAGGGCACGTGGTTGGGGCAAGCAACACATATGGGGGATGGAACACAGAGAAGTACGCGAGTGAGCGAGAGGACAAAGGCGCACTCTAGAGTGGTTACACAGAAAGACAAGCAATTGGCAATGCCAATATATCTGCCATACAAATTAAATTGCAGAGTAGAGTGTTGTAGAGTGCAGTGGCATAAAGTGCAGTAGCGTAGAGTAGAGGCACAGAGTAGAGAGGTGCAGAGTAGAATAGAGCGGCGTAGAGTGCAGTGACAGTCGCAATGGAGTGTAGTGGTGTGAAGTGACAAGCACGCAGTGGCGCAGAGCGCAGTGGTGCAGAGAAAAATGGCGTTGAGTTCAGTGGTGGAGAGTGCAGTCTTGCAGAGTAATATCACAGAGTGCAGTGGCGCAGAGTAGAGTGGTGCATAGTAGAGTGGCATAGAGTGGCATAGAATGCAGTGGCATAAAGTAGATTGTTTCAGAGTAGAGTGAAGTTGCATAGAGAGGAGTAGTGCAGGATAGCGTGCAATGGTATGGATAGTGGCGTAGAGTAGAGTGGTGCAGACTAGAGTGGCACAGAGTAGAGTAGATTGTTTAAGAGTAGAGTGAAGTGGCGTAGAGTGGAGTGTTGCACAGCAGTGGCATAGAGTGCAGTGTTGCAGAGTAGAGTGGAGTGGCCTAGACTGGAATGGTGCAGAATGCAGTGGGGAAGGGTGCAGTGGTGCATAGTAGAGTGGTGCAGAGTGCAGTGCCATAGAGTGTGGTGCACAGTAGATTAGAGTGGCATAGACTGCATTGCGTAGAGTGGTGCAGAGTAGGGTGGCACAGAGGTCAGTGGTGGAGAGTGCAGTGCTGCAGAGTGGAGTGTTGTAGGTGCAGTGGTGTAGACTATAGTGGCGTAGAGTGCAGTGACGTAGAGTATAGTGGAGTACAGTGCAGTGGTGCAGAGTAGAGTTGGGTAGTGTGCAGTGGCCTAGGGTGCACTGGTTTTGAGTAAAGTGGTGAAAAATGCATTGGCATTGAGTGGAGTAGCATACAGTACAGCTGGCATAGAGTAGAGTGGAGTGGCATAGGGTAGATTGCAGCGGCATAGAGTGGAGAGGCACAGAGTGGAATAGAGTGTCGTAGAGTGCTGATTGTTTCAGAGTTTAGTGCAGTGTTGTAGAGTGCAGTGGTTCAGAGTAGATTACAGTGGTTTAGAGTGATTGGCATAGAGTGCAGTGGGGTAGAGTGGAGCGATGCAGAGTAGAGTGACGTAGAGTGTAGTGGTGTACAGTGCATTGGTATAGAGTGCAGTAGAGTGACAGAGTGGTGCAGAGTAGAGTGCACTGGCAGAGAAGTGGCGTAGAGTTCAGTGGCAGAGACTGCAGTGTTGCAGAGTATAGTGGCGTAGAGTGCAGTGGCGTGGAGTGATGCAGAGTCTAGTGGCATAGAGTGCCGTGTTGCAGAGTAGACTGTCAGAGTGCTGTTGTGTATAGAAGAGTGGCGTAGAATGCATTGGCGTGGAGTGCAGTGGCATAGTCTGGTGCATAGAGCAGTGGCACAGAGTACAGTGGTGAAGAGTAGAATAGAGTGGCGAAGAATGCAGCGACGTAGAGTACAATGGCATGGAGTGCAGTGGCATGAAGTGCTGCAAAGTAGAGTATAGTGGTGTAGAGTGCACTGGTGTAGAGTAGATTGGCATAGAGTGCAATAGTTTTGAGTAAAGTGGTGTAGAGTGCATTGGCATACAGTGCAGTAATGCAGAGTAGAGCGCAGAGTAGAGTGGCGCAGAGTGCACTAGCACCAAGAGCAGTGGCGTTGAGAGCAGTGGCATAGAGTATATTGTTTCAGAGTAGAGAGGAGTAGTGCACGGTAGAGTACAGCGGTGTAGAGTAGCGTAGAGTGCAGAGTAGATTAGAGTGGCATAGAGTGTAGTGGTATAGGGTGAACAGGCGTAGAGTGGAGTGTTACAGAGTAGAGTGCATTGGCACAGAGTGCAGTGGCATAGAGTAGAGAGGCATAGAGTAGAGAGGTATAGAAAGCAGTGGCATAGAGTGCAGTGTTGCAGAGTAGAGTGGCATAGAGTGGAATGACGCAAAGTGTAGAGATGTAGAGTGCAGCAGCATAGAGTGGTGTAGAGTGCAACAGAGTGGTGTAGAGTGCAGTGATGTGGAATGGTGTAAAGTGCAGTGGCCTGGAGTAGAGTGGCACAGAGTGGAGCAGAATGGAGTGGCATTGAGTGCAGAGGCGCAAAGTAGATAATTTCAGAGTGGAGTGAGACACGGTACAGTACAGTGGCGTAGAGTAGCATAGAGTGCACAGTAGATTAGAGTGGCATAGAGTGGATTGGTATAGTGTGCACATGCTTAATAGTGGAGGGGTACAGAATAGAGTGCAGTGGCATAGAGTGCGCTGTTGCAGAGTACAGCACATAGAGTGCAGTGGCAAAAGAGTGCAATGGTGCATAGTAAAGTAGGCGGGGATAGTGCATTGGCCTACAGTAGAGTGGTGTAGAGTAGAAAGAGGCAGAGTGCAGTGATGCCGTGAGGAGTGGTGCAGAGTAGAGTGGAGTGGGGTAAAGTGGAGTATGCATGGTGTGGTAGTGCACTGCCATTACAGATAGCACATCTTCAATTGAAAAGACAATTACATTTGCACAGACAGACAGTTTTACTGATAAAAGTATATAGCGCACAAATGATAATGTGTGGAAATGTCATCACCTAGTATACTGATTTGTTTGGATCGTATTCAAAGATTTGGAGGGGGTACCATCTACGCGGCTTTTATTGATCTTAAGTCGGCTTTCGATCTTGTTCCACGCACCAAGATGTGGAGAGCATTTGCAGAACAGGGCATGCCATTGGAATTATTGGCCATCTTAGTCACATTACATGACTCTAATTATGCACAGGTACGTTGGGGCCTGCAAGGGAGTGTTACTGATAGGTTTTCTATTGCAAAGGGGGTTCGACAGGGGTGCGTTTTAGCACCAACCCTCTTTTCTCTATTTATCAATAGGGTAGTGTTGTATTTTCAGAGTCATTCTACTGACGCTCCCACCTTAGCAGGCATGAAGATTCCTCTGCTCATGTTTGCAGATGACACTCTGATTATTTCTAAGACACAAAAAGGACTCCAGTCAGCTATTATTAGATTTGAGGAGTTTTGTCAGGACCACGACCTTGTAGTTAACGTGGAGAAGACAAAATTCATGGTTCTACACAAACACAAGGTTATAAAGGGCAGAGCTGTAATGAATGAAGTTACCCTTGAGCAGACCCATGCATTTACATATTTGGGGATTACATTAGGTAGAAAACTTAATTGGAAGCCCCATATTGATTTGTTGGTCCTTAAACATGCCCAACTGTCCGGTGCCCTATTGAAGGAACAGCGTCTTTCTTACACCAAGCCCGTTGCTCCTGTCTTAAAAATATATAACTCTAAAATTAGTGCCTCGGTTTTATATGGGGCAGAACTATGGGGATTTGATAACTTGGTTCCCCTGGTTAATGCCCAAAACAAATTTTTGAGGGCCATAACTGGTCTTCCCCAATCAACACCCTTATTGCCTCTCTTTTTAGATTTGGGTTGTCGTTCAATTGAGGACACGGCACGATTTAGACCCGTGGCTTATTGGAGAAGGCTTTGGGTTACACCTGAACTGTCCCTGTATGCTCAGGCTCTTCTTACAGTCAGGGAGGCAGACCGTATGTGTAAAATACCATGGCTGAGACAGGTAAAGGATACTCTGAGTGAGATGGGGATGAGTAGTTTGTGGGAGAATCCCGTCGATAATCCTTTCCCTTCAAAGAAGGAATTTACGATGGTGTACTGGAATATGGTCAAAATGAAGCGTTTTTCCTCTCTAATAAGGCCATCACTAACAAAGGAATTTTTAGAGCACAAATACGACATAGAGTATGAGAACTATTGGGATTTTATTAATGTTTTTAATGATAGGAAACTCTACCATCAATTTAGAGTGGGTTCTCTCCCGATTAATTCTTATGTTAGTAAATGGCACGCCCAAAATCATAGTAAATGCCCCTTCTGTTTAACACTAAACGAATCGTTAGCTCACATCTTATTTGTATGCCCTGCTCATAAAATTCCGAGGCATAAATGGCTCAAACCAATTTGTATGAATATGGGCATTCGTTCTGGTAACGAAGCATTTAGGGATTTTAAAAACTGACACTAAAGAACCCATAGTGATTGCAGTTGCTAAATTCCTTAGTTGGATGTGGGCCATACGTGCAAAGAAGATGAGGCTAAGTTAGTTTGATGAATTTTATAAAGAGGGAGTAGTATACATTGTTTTATGTTGTATTAGAATTGAGTGTACTCACCTGGTCATTTTATATATATATAAGAAGATATTTACTGGTATGATGTTGCGGCACTAAGGTTAGAAGTTTTATTAGTTTTAATTATTTATTGTATATTAACGGTACCTCAACATTGTGGATCTATTTTTTTCTTTCTTTGATTGTTATTCTATTGTATAAATTTTGTAAAAATGTAATGACAATGAAATGGAGCTTTCTGTTTTAAATGTAAAGTCTTTTATGATTTTTAATCGAAATAAAGACATATTGAATTGAATTGAATTGATTTGTTTGGATCGTATTCAAAGATTTGTTTCCACCACACTTCAGAATGACCAAAAAGTGCTTCATTTGTGCTTTTCTAATTCTGAAATATCTGCACAGCTAATTTACAGAGATTTAAATTTTGTTGTGTGCTACAAAAAAAATAAAAAAAATAATAACATTGTACAGCCTTCCTCAAACACACCCCCAGTAGCCAGCATGATTGTCATATAAATCCTCTCACTTTGAAGTCAGAGGGGAAAAAAGTAAACACCAAGCTCCCTGGAAGACAGAACCTGACATTTGACCTCTGTCTTTGAATGCACAGCAAATGTGACACGATAAGAACTACAGTTAAAGGCCTGTTTACAGAAGTCCAGCACTAGTGGAAGAATAGAGTAAATAGGCTTTGGGCAAAGGAAGGGATGAACTCAAGCTAGACAGACTAAAAAGAACGGAGCCAGAAAATAGAAAGCAAGCAAATGTGAGTTACAAACGACAAAGCCAATGGTAAGCGATGAGCGGAATTCATTCCCAGGGAAGCTTCCTGAATGTCCAAGATGTTGTTAGCAAACAAGACGGCTGCGTTAAAAATACCACCTAGGTCCAGTGAGCTCAATAGGACACGGATCCAATCCACCGAGATTTCTGCATTGCTTCTCTGTGCTGGATACTGGTTCTCTCCTCACAGCTACAATTTGGTGCTTAGTACAACTCCTTTCTCTTGATTTCACTTTCCCTTTAGATTAATGATCTGGGCTAAGCATTCTGTCAATTGGAAGTCAATTTAGTTTTTAAAGAGTAAGTAGCTGCCTTATTGCAACCCAGCAAAGACACCATGCAATATAAAGCACATAGTCTGTGGGAGAATGCTATTGACTGCCAACAGTAGATTTAGTGAATGGGGAGAAACAGGACTTCCTTAGCCAGAGACTTGTGTTTCTTTGGAGCTCTGTAACAATCTAAAATTGAGTAAACAATTGTCTCATTGATGGATTTCTTAATTAGAATCCAACCATTTTATAGAGAGAATGCTTTGGTCATTTGGTCTTTCTTATATGTTTAGAAAAGAAATTGTGATGTCAAGAGATGAAAACAATTGTTCACACATCGCAAGCTCAAAATAAAGTTCAACTACTTTGGAGTGCTTTTATTTCCATGAATGTGCGACTGTGTGTACTACATATGCAAGACTGTCTTCTGAATGAAGTTTTGCATCAATGTCAGTATGTGAAAGAGTGCAGCACTATTTTGAGCATTGGGGGAAAACATTGTACTCTCAAAGGTTTGCTTACAGCATAATCTCAAATGTTCTTGAACTATTAACCAGTACTTTCATATTTACTGTACACCACGTGAATAGGTCCTTGAATCAAAAACACCAGTTGGCACTATTGCAATACCAATAACAGCCAATACCATTAGACACCTTCGCTTTAAGTCACACATATGTTTAGCAAGTTTCAGTAACATATTCACAAGAACTTATTCCTGTAAATACATCTCTGCGCTCATAATCACAGGTGCCACGTGTACATAGAGGTACTAAGCCACATTCTCCTTCGCATTTAGGTTAACAATGTATCCATGCTTGGAGTTGGTACCATGTTTGATCAAATCTCTGTCTTGGTTCCTAGAATGCTGAATCTTAATGCCTAATAGATCTAGATGAACCTTTTTGTCTCTGTGACATGACCAAACAGACATATTAGAAGGCAGTGGAAAACAGCGTTAGCCAAACTAAAATACGTAACTTTGGCATATATCAGTGTACGAGCACATTACTTCAACCCAGATACCTAAACTTTCGACCTGAAAATGATACTGACCATTGTCTCATCTTGCTGTCACCTCTAGTGCCTAAAAAGTCTACAACTGGAAAATGATCAGTAAATTCAACTATGCAAAGTTCTGGCAAATTGAGTTAACGGTCATCACCAATGTAAGGGCAGGCTGATATAGAGGGCAGTCACTAGAACAGGGGTTTAGGTCATGACACGTTTGGAATGAGGCACCAGATCCCGGTTAGAGCTCATCTGCAAGCCAGGCCTTTAGTTGAAGACAATGTTAGTCCAGGGTGAATCATTTAAAGAGATCCACACATTTCTATGAGAAGTTCGGGGAGAATCATAAATCTTCGAAAACTAATTCCAAAAACGCACGCTAACCAATCAATGTCCTTAACTCTGGAGGAAGTTTTCAAAAATAACTTCAACAACAATCAGGAAAACTGCAAACCGAACTTTGTGACCTTTGTTTCTGAAGCGTCATCGCAAAGCGCTCATCAGCCGGCAGAAACATGGACCCTGTGCAGCTCTGCAAAGCATTTGGATCGAATTCTAGAGTGGAGCGTGTGCTTTTTTAGGTCTCGGCCTGCACCAGCGCTTGCGCTGGTCTGGCCGAGAGTTTTAGTAAGCGGGTTTTGGAAGGCAAACACTGGCTTTCGGCTGGCGACCAGCTTGAGTTCACAATGGCGTGCACCGCGCAGCTGCCATCTGGGTTTCCTATCTCTTCCTCATTTCCTCGTCATGGCTCATTAACTCTCTGGACTCTGATGTTTCAATCGCAGCAGCAGCTCACATTACCAACTGAGGGCCCTGGACTACAGTCACATGAAAAACAACAGCGATTAGCATTGAAATGCAAGCTTTTTTTGTCTAGTTAGAAATATTGCTTCGGTGGGTTGATTTCACCTTATATCGCTATTTGTTTTATATTAGGAGTCACAGCCTAATTACCAGTATTTTTGTCTCTCGCTGTTTTTTTAAATTTATATTTATTCGCGCAAAGCACAAAGCTATATTTAAGGTTACTTTTTCCGAGTCACTTCTTCACTCTATTTAAACTCCACACCCCCCACTCTTATTGTCTCTCTCCTTCTCTCTCTCTCCCCTCTCTAATTCTCTCTCTACTTAATTAACTCTCCCCTCTCTATCTTTTTTAGCCTTTCATTCTCTCTCACCCCTTTATCTGTTTCTCTTTCAAACTCCTTCATTCACTCTCTCTCCCCTTCTTTCTCTCTCTCTATCCCGCTCCACTCTTTATTCTATGTACACCCTTTCTCTCTCTTTCTCTCTCACCACCCTCTCTAATTGGGCATTATATCTTCACTCTATCTCTCACTCGGCAACACCACAGCATCCCTCAGCGCAACCACAGAGCCAGCACAGCATCAATCAGAGCCAGCACAGCATCACTCAGCACCAACACAACATCTCTCAACGCCATCACAGCATCACTCAACGCCATCACAGCATCACTCAACGCCATCACAGCATCACTCAGTGCAACCACAGCATCACTCAGTGCAACCACAGCATCACTCAGTGCAACCACAGCATCACTCAGTGCAACCACAGCATCACTCAGTGAAACCACAGCATCACTCAGTGCAACCACAGCATCACTCAGTGTAACCACAGCATCACTCAGCACAACCACAGCATTACTCAGCACAACCACAGCATCACTTAGCGCCACAACAGCATCACTCAGCGCCACCACAACATCACTCCGCGCCACCACAGCATCACTCAGCACCACCACAGCTTTACTCAGCGACACCACATCATCACTCAGGGCCAACACTGCATCACTCAGCACCACCACAGGATGACTCAGCACCACCACAGGATGACTCCGCACCACCACAGGATGACTCCGCACCACCACAGGATGACTCAGCACCACCACAGCATCGCACAGCGCCACCACAGCATCACTCAGCGCCACCACAGCATCGCTCAGCGCTACCACAGCATCGCTCAGCGCCACCACAGCATCACCCAGCGTCACCACAGCATCGCTCAGCGCCACCACAGCATCGCTCAGCGCCACCACAGCATCGCTCAGCGCCACCACAGCATCGCTCAGTGCCACCACAGCATCACTCAGCGCCACCACAGCATCGCTCAGCGCCACCACAGCATCGCTCAGCGCCGCCACAGCATCGCTCAGCGCCGCCACTGCATCGCTCAGCGCCGCCGCTGCATCGCTCAGCGCCGCCGCAGCATCGCTCAGCGCCGCCACAGCATCGCTCAGCGCCGCCACAGCATCGCTCAGCGCCGCCACAGCATCACTAAGCGCCGCCACAGCATCACTAAGCGCCGCCACAGCATCACTAAGCGCCGCCACAGCATCACTCAGCGCCGCCACAGCATCACTCAGCGCCGCACCAGCATCACTCAGCGCCAAGACAATATCACTCAGCACCACCACAGCATCACTCAGCACCACAGCAGTATCACTCAGCAACACCTGAGTATCATTCAGCATCACCTCAGCATCGTCTCCGCAACAGTCACCACCACCACCACTACCACCTCAGCATCACTCAGCACCACCTCAGCCTGCTCTCGGAATCTGGCATCTGTTGATTCTCCCCTAGCGTCTGGCCGCTGCTAGTGTTATAATACAGGTACTAGTTCCCAACCTTCACCCTCCGATTGTTTGTGCCCCCTCAAAAAAAAAGCTTTAACAAACAACCATTGCAGTAGGCAGAAACAAGTTGCCAGCATTGCAAGAACAAAAGAAAACTGAGGAAATTTTTTATTGTAAATACTTTTTTTAATATGGTCGTTCAGTTTTACATAATGCCTTCTTGGTCATATATAAAGTAACAAAAATGCTTCTGACACTTTTTTATTATAACTTTTCAGCATGCCGCACAGCAGCCACACTTCTCTACAGCACAGCTTGAAGACATTGGCAAAGTCAATAGCTCTGGCTAAACACTTATAAGGCCCCAAAGGCGAGACCTATTGGCTATGCCAATGCTTGTTATATTGTGTGTTTGAAAATACCACTTTTAGAAAGTGGGTATTTTCTTGCTTAGCCATCCTGTGTGCCTCTGCTTGTGTTTGTGTATTGACTGTCTGGCTTTTGATTGACAGGGGCTGGGGATGTGCATTCTCTCAGACGGCCACGGGGGGTTGATGTGTGTCCTGTCTTTCCTGAATGAGTCAGGGCTGGGCTAAATAGACCTGGTCTGCATTTAGAGTAGGGGGGAGATTTCCTTGCACCTGAATAGTCCTGGTTTGCCTTACACAATGCTGTCTCCACCTCCTGCCGAGAAGCTGCACCAGAGAGGACAGAACTGGTTTTGGCTGGGCAAAGAGCTTCTCTGCCACCAGAGAACAAAGGAATTTGTGCTATAAAAATGGGGGCCCAGACCCATGAACTTTAGATTACTGCTGAACTAAGGAACCTGCCAGGAAGAAGAACCGCAAAAGCTGCAGGAGGAGTACTGCCCCTGTGCTGTATGCTGTTGCGGTTGGCCTGCAGTGGTTGCTTCTGTCTTGGGTAGGGAAAGGACTGGACTGTGCTTTCATCATCCTGCTGTTAGAGTTTTCTCCAAGGGCTTGAAGTAGAGCTTTCCTCCTGTTTGAAGTCTCAGGGATAGAAAAGACTTCAAAAATTACTTCTAGGATTCAAGAGGAACCTTTGCCAAGGAGAAGAACTGGAGAAACTGAGGAGAAGTACTGCCCCTTTGCTGTGTGCTGTCTGGGGTTGGCCTGCAGTGGCTGTTTCTGCCAAGGAAAGGTCAAGGACTTTGCTATGTGCTGTGTTCCCTGCTTGAGGATACTCTCCAAGCACTTGAAGTAGAGCTTGCCTCCTGTTTTTGAAGTCTCAGGTAAGCCTGGGCGGAGTTCGCAGAGTTCCGCGAAGTGCAAAAAGACTCTGCCGTGCTACGCAGAGCTCCACAAGCGGCGGAGTGCATTAGATAAATGCCGTTCGTGATGATTTTCAGTGGCAGGTGTTTGTCCGCACTGTGCAATCATCGCGAACGGCACCATGCACAGCGCAAGCGGGCACTGCTTCCTTTCTGTCGCTCGAGTGGATTTTTACTCGAGCGGCAGCTTTCTCAACGCGAACGGACAGTTTCTCAACATGAGCGGTCGCGAGCATACGCGACCACTCGAAATGAGAAATCTGACCGCCCACGTTGAGAAATCTCACCAGGAGGTTGATTTTTCATGCTATCGTTCGTCAACTTAATGCTAACGATCGCGAACGAGGAAAAATCTGGCCAGGAGGTGGATTTTCCTCGCTCACGCTCGCCAACTTGACGAACGGGAACGAGGAAAAAAACTCTGCTCCGCTACACAGAGCGGAGTTTTTCGGAACTCCGTGAGCTCTGCATAACGCGGAGGGCGGGAAACTCCGTAAACTCCGCGAGCGGAGCGGAGTTCACTGCCCAGACTTAGTCTACGGGACACAAAGACTTCACCCCTAGCTCCCCTAAACTTTCTTGCCGGGAGTTCTGACCTGCCAAGAGGTGCTTGCTGCTGTTCTGGGCCTCCGGAGGTAGTTCCTGCTGTTGGGAGCTGGAAAAGCAACGCAACTAAGAGATGCGCGATGCAACCGCACCTGTTTCCGACGCATCGCTGAAGAAACCAACGCAGCGCCTGCCTGCGGCTCGAGAAATCGCCACACACTGCATCGAGTGCTCAATCTACGAAGTCCGAGATCACTGCATCGATTCCGACACATGCCTGGCTGTGCAGCTGCAAAAACCAATTCATCGTGGGACTGCAGCTGGAGAAACCGACGCATCCCCAATCCTCACGCATCGCATCTGGGCGCCACGCCTGCAAGAACGCCAGGGCTGCAGTAAGAAACCTATGCATCACCTCCCTGCACAGTAAGAAACCGACGCATTACCTCTCCTTCCGTAAGGAACACACACATCACCGCCCCTGCGTGGCAGTAAGGCACCGACGCATCACCTCCCTTAAAGTAAGGAACTGACGCATCACCATCCCTGGGCGTAAGGAACCGACGCATCACCTTCCCGGTGACAGTTTTTGTTTGTGGGCGTGACGCATCCAAGGTACTTTGTGTGAAACATGTCGCATCTGCAATTTGCTTCGAACAGAACTGTTTCTACCTATTGAAAGTCATATTTTTATTACTGTATTGTGGATTTTTGTTGTTTTGGTCTTGTTTGGTTTAGATAAAGATTAATTATTTTTCTAAACTGTGGTGGTGTCCATTTGTAGTGTTTTCACTGTATTACTGTATGTGTGTACATATGCTTTACACACTGCTTCTGAGATAAGCCGGTCTGCTCGTGCCAAGCTACCAAGGGGGTGAGCAGGGGTTATTTTGGAAGTGTATCCCCCTGACCCTGACTAGGAAGAAGGGTTCCTACGTGGACAAAGGTGCAAACCATTGCCAACAAGAGACCCCCATTTCTAACATATGTGGCAGCGGTGGGATCTGGACTTGCATTTGTGCCTTACATACAGTGATTGGTGTACACTACTAGTATAGTGCAGACCATTACGCAACCACATACTGTCTTTTTCTGTTTTCTGGTGTCCTCCTGGAAGTATTTTTGATACTGAGACTCTGGTTAGTTGTTGCACCTGTGAAGTCTTGAGAAAATGGAACTTGACTTCTGGCACATGTTCATCTATACGATGAGGGAGCTAGGTGTGTTCTGCAAGGAAAGGGGGCTGCCTGTGAAGAGAAGGTCCAGGGAGGATCTAGAGGCAACCCTATTTCAGTATGAGCTACCCTGCTGGGGGCCAACACTACCAGTGTAGTCTGAGGAGGAGGACTTCCCTGAAAGTGAGGGAGAAACAGAAAAAGATGGCTGGCTTGTGAGCACAGGCTGAGAGAGCTTGATGAGGTGCTCAAGAGGGCTGAGGCCAAGAGGGCCTTAACCCAAGAAGAAATGTGTTGTAGCTCAGGAAGTGAGCTTGGCTGGGCTGGGGGTAGAGTCCAGCTCAGATGGTAGCAGCAAAAAGGTGTTATCTGGTGCTGAGGGGGCAGTACACACACCCAGAGATGTGGCACCTGCCTTGAAGGATGAGGTTGACACACACTAGGGGGTTCAGGTTTATGAGGTAGCTCCAGTGGTGCGCAGTGTCCCTGAAGTGGATTGGGGAACTGGCACAGGGGATCATATTCCTAGTGGTGGGAGGGACACACTAATGACTCTATATGAGAGGTGCAAGGAGAGGGGTTCCCCCATGGTAGAAGTCCTGATCTGTGAGTATGAAGACTGCCCAGAAGAGTGTGGATTGTATTGTATTGTATCGACATTTATAAAGCGCGCTGTAACCCTACGGGCATCCTGGCGCTAAGATACGAGTAAGATGCTGGCGGGTACGCAGTGTGGCTGGGCCGAATGATTATGCTCTGGGAAAGAGCCAAGTCTTGACTTTCTTTCGGAACAACAGTAGGATTGAGTGACAGAGATAGTCAGACACTGTCTTGCCAGTCTCAGAAGGGTGATCTGGGGTACGTATGCGAGGCACTGGATGGTATGGCAAAGGGTAGCATGGTTAACACCTGTGTGGGTCTGTGTGATTCAATTGGTGAGAGAGCCTACCCCAGTCCCCTGTCCAGTCTCAGGGTACAGACCCTGGGCTGGTGGGTCAGTGTCAGGATGTCATCCCCGACAGGAGGGAGAGTGGACAAAGGGTGCCAGGCACCTGGGGCTACTGTCCCCACTCTCTGATGCCACAGAGGTTTGAGAGCACTGAGAGGCGTAAGGCCTGGGTCTCATCACTGACAGTGGTCAGTGGCCACTGTGGCTTGCTGTCCTGGTAGACAGAGTGGCCCCTGGGGGGGGACAGGAGTCACACCCCTAGGGTGGACTGGGCCACACCACTGTGTTGGCCATATGGGTACTGTATACCTGCTGGGACACACCTGTGAGCAAGCTATGGTTAGGTGCTGTACAGATGGGGTCCCCAGATGAGAAGGAGGGTTCCCCACGGGTTAGCCTAGTGGACCCTGAGAGTATGGACAGAGGGTTCCAACTGGGTTCAGCACAGCGTAGAACCAGAACGTGCCCCCGCTGTTGTGGTCCAGGTCTAGGTTCTATCGCCCCAAGAAGGGAAGTCCATCAAGGGATTGATTAGTCTACCCTGGCTTTAGGCTGGAAGGGGGTTGTGTTAGACCTGGCTTTTCCAGCGGGTTTATCCCAAGACTTTTTGCTTTTTGACCTCCTGTTTTGGACCCTGCTTTTGTTGGTTTTGTGACTCTGGGCGCTTTGCCACTGCTGATCAGTGCTAAAGTGCATATGCTTTCCCTGTAAATTGTGTTTATGGATTGGTGATTCCATGATTGACATATTTGAATTACTGGTAAGTCCCTAGTACAGTGCACTGTGTGTGCCCAGGGCCTGTAAATCAAATGTTGCTAGTGGGCCTGCAGCACTGATTGTGTCACCCACATGAGCAGCCTGTAAATGTAACTCAGACCTGCCACTGCAGTGTCTGTGTGCAGTCTAGTACTGCCATGTTGATCTGGCAAGTGCACTCACTTGCCAGGCCCTAATCTTCCCTTTTCTTACATGTAAGACACCCCTAAGGTATGCCCAAGGTAGCTCCATGGGCACGGTGCAGTGTATGTGAAAGGTAGGACATGTAATGAGGTGTGTGACATGTCCTGATAGTGAAATACAGTGTATTTCGTTTTTCACTATTGAAAGGCTACCTGTCCCATAGGATAGAATTGGAGTTTATTTATAACATCTTATAAATATAACTTCCCATCGGGACAAGATAGAAAGATGGAGTTTAGTATGCCTGAACTCAGAATATAAACATGCATCTTTTAGTAAAGATGATTTTTATATTGTGTGTTTGAAAATACCACTTTTAGAAAGTCGGTATTTTCTTGCTTAGCCATCCTGTGTGCCTCAGCAAGGTTTGTGTATTGACTGTCTGGCTTTTGAATGACAGGGGCTGGGGATGTGCATTCTCTCAGATGGCCACCGCGGAGGGGGGTTGATGCCTATCCTCTCTTTCCTGAATGAGTCAGGGCTGGGCTGAATAGACCTGGGCTGCATTTAGAGTAGGGGGAGGAGATTTCCTTGCACCTGAATAGGCCTGATTTGCCTTACACAATGCTGTCTACACCTGCTGCCGGGAAACTGCACCAGAGAGGACAGAACTGGTTTTGTCTGGGCAAAGAGCTTCTCTGCCACCAGGGAATAAAGAAATTTGTGCTATATAAAGTGGGGCCCAGACCCCTGAACTTTAGATTACTGCTGAACTAAGGAACCTGCCGGGAAGAAGAACCGGGAAAGCTGCAGGAGGAGTACTGCCCCTGTGCTGTATGCTGTTGGGGTTGGACTGCAGTGGTTGCTTCTGTCTTGGGCAGGGAAAGGACTGGACTATGCTTTCATCATCCTCCTATTAGAGTTTTCTCCAAGGGCTTGAAGTAGAGCTTGCCTCCTGTTGGAAGTCTCAGGGATAGAAGAGATTTCAAAGATTACTTCTGGGATTCAAGAGGAACCTTTGCCAAGGAGAAGAGCTGGAGAAACTGAGGAGAAGTACTGCCCCTTTGCTGTGTGCAGTCTGGGGTTGGCCTGCAGTGGCTGTTTCTGCCAAGGAAAGGACAAGGACTTTGCTGTGTGCTGTTTGCTGTATGCTGCTTGAGAAAGATCTCCAAGGGCTTGAAGTAGAGCTTGCCTCCTGTTTTTGAAGTCTCAGGGATACAAAGACTTCACCTCCAGCTCCCCTGAACTTCCTTGCTGGGAGTTCTGACCTGCCAAGAGGTGTCTGCTGCTGTTCTGGGCCTCTGGAGGTTGTTCCTGCTGTTGGGAGCTGGAAAAGCAATGCAACTAAGAGAAGCGCGACGCAACCTCACCTGTTTCCGATGCATCGCTGAAGAAACCGACGCAGTGCCTGCCCGCGACTCGAGAATCGCCACACACGGCATTGAGTGCACCGATCTACGAAGTCCGAGATCACTGCACCGATTCCAACACAGGCCCAGCTGTGCGGCTGCAAAAACCAATGCATCTTGGGACTGCGGCTGGAGAAACCGGCGCATCCCCGATCCTCACGCATTGCATCTGGGCGCCATGCCTGCAAGAACGCCGGGCCGCAGTAAGAAATTGACGCATCACCTCCCCGCACAGTAAGGAACCGACACATCACCGCCCCTGCGTGGCAGTAAGGCACCGACGCATCATCTCCCCTAAAGTAAGTAACAGGTGCATCACCTTCCCTGGGCATAAGGAACCAACGCATCACCTTCCCTACGACAGTTTTTGTGTGTTACACATCCAAGGTACTTTGTGTGAAACGTGTCGCATCTGCAATTTGCTTTGAACAGAACTGTTTCTACCTTTTGAAAGTCATATTTTTATTACTGTATTGTGGATTTTTGTCATTTTGGTCTTGTTTGGTTTAGATGAAGATTGCTTATTTTTCTAAACTATGGTGGTGTCCATTTGTAGTGTTTTCACTGTATTACTGTATGTGTGCAGAAATGCTTTACACACTGCCTCTGAGATAAGCCTGTCTGCTCATGCCAAGCTACCTAGGGAGTGAGCAGGGGTTATTTTGGAAGTGTATCCCCCTTACCCTGACTAGGAAGAAGGGTCCCTACTTGGACAAATGTGCAAGCCATTGCCAACTAGAGACAACCATTTCTACCACACTCACTGCACGATTTGTGCATTATTGCTATCTATATATTAACCCTTAAACAGAGAGAGAGGGATAGAGAGAGAGAGAGAGAGAGAGAGAGAGAGAGAGAGAGAGGGTAAGAAAGCGTGATAGAGTGTTTGTGATTTCTTTAAAGTATTTAATTAGTGCCTGTATGTCCACGTCTATTAATTATGCTATATTGAATCTCAGTACATTCAGCAATCATATTTAATTGCAAAATGCTTACTTAAACATCTTCTCTTTGCTTTCAACCCTCCTTGTATTTATTCATTTGTTGAGCCTAACAAATGATCTCCTTGAATTAATATCTCCTTTGTGTTCAAACTGTACTGAGCATCTGTCATCTTATATTATGTATGCAAATTGCACGGTGCTCCTAAGCCCACTTGGGTCAAGCTTTATAAAACAAACTTTAGGAAATAACATTAAATACATGCAGCAAGACAATTCAGTACAAGGCTGCTGTGTCTGCATGGTCATAGCTTCAACCATCACGCTGTCAACAGATCAATACATTATCTGGCTTGTCTAATGCGGTCCCGTCCACCAAAATGCTAATGAGTATTGGCATTAGTTTTAAAAGTACAGACATCAGCAGATCACAAGATAACTACAACCTCAGCATTAAGAACAACAAAAGGTCAATACTCATTGGAAAATGATGGACTTAAAGAGCCTTTGGAAGAAAACCCCACATCGTGTTCAGTTTAAAGTAACTACGTTATCTATTGACAACTAACTATGCGGTTTTTGAGGTTGTATTGCATTGTACTGGTGTTGTCCTTGTGGAAATTACAGTGTTAAGTTTCATGGGAAATATATGTATACACTACATATGCATTAGATTTGAACAGTTATGAAAAGAGATTTGCGTCTTGCATTAGGAAAACATGGTTTCTGCTAATCAGGTTTATCATATAATATAGTTATGGAAATGCTAAAAAATAGTTTCAACATTGAAATGAGTCATCTGCTGGCTGTTTGCATTAAAGAGAAATGCTTGTAGTGAGCACCATACTGCTAAGCACCTCATGAATCCACAGAGAGGAATATGAGATCCGAACAGAACAAACGCTCTTTGAAATGCATGTCTTCAGGCAGGAATTTGGAGACTTGCTGACTCATTTGAGTGTGGAACACGGCACACTAGCCCACTTGTTGGTGGAGGTTCTGGCCTCCACACACCCTGAGGAGGTCCACCGCCGACCATAATTAGAGATCCCTGCCTGGTGAGGAACACCATGCCTACACTGCTTCCACCAGTGCTGCGGTTACATTGTAGGCAGACACCTTGATTTGTTTTGCCCCACTTAGTAGTCTTTGATGTTTCCCTGAAAAAACTTCCATAGTTGGAGTTGTTTCAGAAAAATATTTTAAAAAATCAGTGTGCCTGACAGGCTGTTTTTCCCTGCATATCATGACCACTGTTGTTTAACCTGGCCGTGACTACCATAGCAGTATTGATCTAGAAAAATTCAGTGGCAGTAGCCTCACCAAGTTTGATTCAGTGGCTTTCTGGTGAATGGGCTGCCGGGTCAAGGGTTTCCCCTGGTAGAGCTGGCTGAAGCTTTGTTATCAGAAACTCAGGAGTTCCCCTACTTCCAAAAGGCCAGGAGAACCTCAGGTTTGACAGCAAGTGAGTATCCAGGAAAAAAATTACCCCCCACTTTGAACCACGTTTGACAGGACTGTGAGTGGACAAACAATGTGTACAAGCCAAAATGTCCTTCGGTAGTTCTAGGGAGTCAGTTTTGTACAGTACAGTTACATAAGAATTTAGCAAAAAAGATTCCCGTTTTCCTGTCATTTCTGAGGAGTGCTAAAAAAAATAAATCAAAGTCTACATACTGAGACTGAACTTCCACCAAGTTTTTTGTGGGGACCTCGCTCTGCTAAAATTAACCTCGTCCAAGAACAGAGATTTAGGAAGGTGCGTCAAGGAGGACTTGCCTTTACTTAAAGCTGTGCCGATGTGCAATAAGCTACCATCTCAAGTAAGATCTCAGACGGATCTGCTTAAGTTCAGGAATGCCCTCAAAGCCTGGCTTTTCCCTAAATAACACCAAGAGGACTCTCAGATTTCAGTTACTGTTTCCTCTTCCCTTCATTTTCCCCTTACTGATGAGTTTAGCAACACCAGCGACAGGATACCATTCTAGGTCACAGTGGGCTCTATAATTAGCCCCATACAAATACAAATATCTTTCGAGAAAATAATGATGCCTATAACTTCAATCCATCCAATTGGGACATCTAAGTAATTTACTCAGATCACACTGATTATTCATCTAGTTTACAATCATCCACTACCGTATTCACCTTTCTGTTTCTAGGGTTTGCTTTAACAGTGCAACTGTCACTGGATATTTATGTGAGAATTACCAGGAGAGGGGTTTTGGCTCCGCCCGCACGTTGGGAGCCTGGAGTACATGTTTTGATTGGGCAGAAGATGTGTGCTTCCACAAAAAATTGCCCTCCACAAGCTGCTTGAGCTTGAACGTACAGTGGCAAACGCATGCCATTATAATAGTATTTTTCTTTGGCAGCAACACAGATGGGAGGAGAGCAGTAATTAACATACATGGATTTTTTTGTTTTAGGACTGGCTTGATAGTACACTAATAAATCAAATTTATTGGCACTGACAATGATTGCTCAAGTTTGAAATGCAGTCAGTGCATATGAAATTATTTAGTCATTACATATCTGTAACCAAATACTGTAGGAAATAATGATGATCTTTGAAGACACATATTTTCCATCATTCAATGCAGCATCATTTTGGGGAATTCGAACATTCAAAAACTATATTGCTTTTAGGTAACAGGCTGGCACAGCAAAGTTCAACAATCTGCTGGGCATATTTTAATTCTCTTCTACATTCAACTTGACCTGCAAAATCGCGGAAGAAGAAAAATTAACATTTCCATGTAATTTAACCTCACCAGGCTAGAGGGCTCAGTGGCGTAACACAGGCCCTGGCAGCCCCCGCGGTGTGGGGGGCCCCAAGCTCCAGGGGGCCCCCTCAGCACAATACTCTGGCTGGAGAGCTCCTGATTGAGTCCGGATGGGGCCCCTCCTCGTACCTTGCAGGGTACCCCTCAAGTTTCATTATGCCAGTGGGGCTTAGTAGGAGCTCTTCAGCACCCGCTTAAGCGGCTGGAGCTGGGGCCTCGCAACGCCACTGGAGAGGAGCACTGCCAATGTATGGCAGTGCTCCTCCTGTGTCAAATTCTTAATGACCCCCCACCCCCAATGTCAAGGACTATGTAAGCAGTAGTTCAGAAAAAACGTTAAATTAATCTTAGTCTGGTGCTTATGACCCTAAACATGCCAGTGTGTTTAAGGTAATACCTGAAAAAGAAGCACAAATATATTGATCACTTTCATGAGGTATGGGAATGCTATCTTGGTTAGAGCCACTACAAAACCTTGACCGGGACTATCTTTCTTTGCTTGGACAGTCTCGGAAATGTCTTCTGCCAGGGTCCAATGTTTATGTGTTGGGAGTGGAGCACAGGTAAAACAGTTGCCCAGCAGAGCTGTGCTAAGCCCAGTAAATGGAAGTCGCACTCATCCTTTTCCATCTCCTCTGACAAGTAAAGCATTGACTGCACTGGGAAGGAGGGCCAAAGTAATTCTTCCCCTCTTCCTACCTGCAGCTGTACCTCATGGAGTCCCTACACTGCTGTCTTTTTCATAGCCTCATGAGCACACTTCCTAAAGTAAGAGAGGTGTTCCAAAGGTTTAAGGTAAAATGATGGGCCCCACCGTCACATTGTGACGAGGGACCCCTGAGCCTTCTCTTTCTCACAAATATTCATTGGCCTAGGGCTGAATGTGTACACCATTAAGGGTTACCCCACCCACAGGAGCTGCAAGGGGCCGCGTTATGTCCCAAGGATGTGCAGCGCCAGATTCCACCTCGTTGGTATTGTGGCATCATCTGCTCGTCGATTATGTATTTCCTCACTCTGAACAGTTGGCTATGGTCAGGTGACACTAAAAGCTCCACAGAGTCAAGGGCGGACTCCTATGAACGAGAGCTGCTGATCTAGTTTATTAATGCTGAAGTCACCTTCCTTATTGCTTCCTTAGGTCTACATCAACTCAGTCCTTTAAATGACATGGTAGGTGAAACGTTTAGGTGTGGAGAAAATACCTGCAGTGAGATGGTCACCTGTGGTGTAGCTTGGTAAGCAGCTACCCTGGGAAGAAGGCTTGTATCGCTGTGTGCCTCTCCCTCGGTTTCCTAGCACGGGAGACTGACTCCCTGCCTTACACTTCAGCTGAAGCATTTCAACAGTGGGAATTAACAGGCCTGGAGCCCGTTATCGAGGAGGAGTGAGGGGCAGGACCACAACCCCAAGTGCCACTAGAGGCAGCGCCGCACCACGACACCCGTCAGGCGCCAGGAGGCTCATATTTTACCGGCTGCACTCCCCCGCTGCACGGGAGCCCGTTATCGAGGAGGAGTGAGGGGCAGGACCACAAGCCCCAGTGCCACTAGCGGCAGCGCCGCACCACGTCACCCATCAGGCGTCACGAGGCACGTATTTTACCGGCTGCGGTCCCCCGCTGCACGGGAGGCGCGCGGGCGTGCGCCCGGGCCAAGAGCGTGCCCATCTGCGCCGGTCAGTGGTCGGTAGAGGCCGGGCCTCCCCTCTTTCTTCTTTATTCTTCACCCGGAGGCTATATTTTCATTCAGAAGCAGGTGAGACTTATACTTATTCACTGTTATGCCTAAGTTGAGGCCTGAGGGGAGTCTGAGGGGGGGCCATGCTCACTCCTCGGGTGACTTCAGACTCTATGCTCAAGCGAGTAGTGGGCATAGTTTCCAAAGAGATTGAACTCACAGAGCGGCGATTGTCACTTGACCATGGGGTGCCTCCTTACCTGCCGCCTATAGAAGGTGCCGTGGAGGGGGGTGTCACTACCAATACAACACTAGTTACAAATAAGGATGGACTGATGCTGTTCGACACCTCACCTTCTCAATCATGCAATGACAAGAGCATTATTACGTCCAAAAGCCCTGCCAGTCGGCCCATGTCACTTGGGCAGAAAGAAGTACATATGGATGCACCATCGGCGGCGAAAACTGTGAAAACGGCAGCAGCTAAGAGGAAAAGGGCAGTTAACAAACAGACAGGAAGTAAGAGCAAACAGCCACCCAGAACAGCACCTAGCAGTAACCATCTATTAATGTGGGCCCAACCAGCCCAACAGGAGAACATTTTAAACATCACACAACCTCTACCACAATCAGCCTTACAACAGCCAGTTCTATCTCCGACCAGTGGCAATGTAAACAATGTAAACAGCAATGCCACCTTAGTCCCTTCCCAGGAGGATTCTTCCTTTTGTGACACCTTATGCGAAAGATTTAGTAATATTTTGGATATTAAATTAAAACCACTGCTGGAGAGACTTACCGCTCTTGAGACGAGATTTGGCCCCACAATTGGTCCTGGTAAACCAAGGAATGCTGATAAAAGCACAGAGTGTGACTTAAGCGCTGCACCCCGTGCTTCACTTCAATCCAGAGGAACAGTAGCGCACACATAGCCCAACATAGTCCAGCGCGACATTATCACTAATAACCATCCTGGATCCATCCTACCGTATGGATTGCATGGACAAATTCAAGAAAATGAAAGTAGGCCACCTACCATCAACCACTGGGAGAAGGTCAACATTACCAACTCTAATTGCACCTCTTGCAGGCAAAAAGCCACTGACCCCGTAAGTGCGACAGCACTGCAAGTATTTAAGGGTTCCACGGACATCTTGGACCTCCCACCAGCAGCATGCCCCTATGTGGTGGTCCTGGCAGGAGTCCCACCACTAAGGGCTAATCAAAAAGAATCCTGGCAGGACCTGAGAAACAAAAATGCAGATTGGTTAATTAAGCATAGAGGCCTTAGGCCCTTTGACATCAGCGACCTATTAATGGTTCGGAGAGTGGGTTGGGTAGGGCAATCTGAAAAAAGCATTGCGGGGGACTGTATTGTGATTAATTTACGAAGACCAACATTTGCTCCTAATTTATTAAATTACCAGAAAGATACCCGGGCTTCCACTACTAACATCTGTTGCCTCCCACTTGGTTTCTTTTATAAGCCCCCAATGGTAGGGCCGATTCTCCTACCCACCCCCCATATTTCATTGGAAAATAGATTTGCTGTATTAGAGGGTCTGGACGGATTGGATTGACTGGAATCTCCTCCTACAGACAGAGTAGACTCAACCACCATTGTGCCAGCTCTAGACACCCCCCCCCCCCCCCCTGAACATGCCAGGGCTTTATGTAACTGAAAGCCATAAAAACAATGTTCTGAAAATTCTGAGTTGGAACATAGCATGCATTCTAAACTCTTATGGCCTGAGTGGATTTCTTTTATTGCCCAGTATGATATCCTGTTGTTTCAGGAGACCTGGTCTGTAAAAGAAGTATATATTAACAGCTTTGTTGGCTTTCATAATCCAGCATCCCCATCAAGATCTGGTCGTGCGATCGGGGGTCTGGCGCCCTGGGTTAATATCAAAGCAGGAGGAAGTGCAAAGGCCCTAAAAGCGGATAATGCTAACCTCTTAACGATAAGATACAAAAGAGGAGGAACACTGTATTTAATTTATTGCTATAATAAAGATTTCACTAATGTGCCGAACATTAACCTGACTTCATTATCTGATCACATTACTTCTCTCCAAAACACTATTATAGATAGTGGGCAACCAGCAGGAATATGCATAAGAGGTGATTTTAACATAAGACTTCATTTGGCACCCTCATATGATCCACATATAAGAAGCTCACACTTTACACTAACAAAGGCTATTGCTATTGATAAGAATGTTGACGGCAGGGGACGTGAGCTGACCTCCTTACTGGCTGCTCATGACTTAGTTAATGTCATGGATGTCATATGTATCGGAACTGATATTCCCCCTAACTTTAAAGGACAAGGTCATAGTTCTACTATTGATTATATTTTCATATCCTCATTCCCTATAGATTTTTTATCATATGGCAATGTGACCCTATCTAGTTATAGCGACCACAATCCTATTGAAGCACATTTAGTGCTGGCCCCTAGGCCAAAGTACAACAAGGAGATTCGGGCACAATATCTTGATCCTTCCACAGATGGTTTAAGGTTGAAATGGAGATCTGTAGCACCCGAGTGTTTATTACAAAAGGTAATCATTAAAATGTACCCTTAGTACAGGCCTGCCTTATTGAGACTGACATTGCTAATCCTGCAGTTGTCCCTTTCGTACATCTTTGTGATGCAATAAAAAAGAGTTCATGGTCCCAAATCTTGAATCTACTAGCAGACCACGATGGTTCAATCGGGACTATTCTCCTGCTAATAGCCACTTGCGACGCACCCTTAAGGCTATCCCAAAGAATCCTATAGCTGTGATTGAAGCCCGCAAACACTATAAGCGGGCACTACGCATTAGGAAAGCTGAACTAGTGACACAACAATGGGACTCACTCATCACAGCTGCAAATGGGAAGAATAGTTATCTCTTCTGGGCCTCAGTCAAAAAGATGAAACAACCTAATTTTACAGATTCTAGGATTGATTTCCACATCTCTAGCCAGGACTGGGATACTCATTTCTCTAAACTTTATGCCCTGGCAAGCCCAATCATAGATACTCTGCCGGATCCCGAACTCAGTTTAATTCAACTGACTCTGGAAGAGGTAGAGGAGGTATTACAGCAGAGCATCTGGGGCAAGGCACCCAGCCCTGACGGAGTACCTATAGATATTTTGAAACACAATCCGACACTCTGGGCGCTGTTACTACTGAATGTCTTCAACAGCCTCGCCATAGCTCCTATCCCCGAATCATGGTCGACATCTATTAAAGTGCATATTTTCAAAAAAGGGGATCGTTCTCAGCCCAGCTGCTGTAGACCCATCTCATTAATAGACAGCACTTATATTGGGCAGGGTCTTTTAGAATCGCATATATGAATGGGCAGAAGAAAAATTAATATTACATCCTAGTCAGTATGGTTTTAGACCTAAAGTGGGCACTATAGAGCAGTGCCTCAATCTCAAATTAGTTATAGGGCAGTACATCATAGAAAGAAGTTCTCCTGTGTACTGAGCCTTTATGGACCTATCAACAGCATTTGATAGCATTAATCGGTCCAAGCTATGGTCCATTTTAATTTCCCTTGGTCTGGAAGAAGCCTTAGTGCACTTTTTAGCTTACCTACACAGAGGAATGAACGCAAGAATAAGAATTAACACTAATGGTGAAGTCTCAGAAGATGTTAATATTATGAGAGGTGTGAGACAAGGCTGTGTTTTAGCCCCGCTTTTATTTATTTTATATATTAACGATCTTCACTCATTTTTAACCACCATTACTACTGATGTCCCTATAATCCGGAGTTCCCTGCTACCAGCATTGCTGTACGCCGACGATGCCGTGCTGATGGCTCCTACTCCGAAGGCCCTTTCACTTTTAGTGAACAAATTGTTAGAATTATGGCATCATTAGATCTTCAAACGAATTTTAACAAGTCTTTTATTATGTCCTGTGGCCCTAAGAAATATAATACATCATCCGTGAAGTCAGGTGACCACATTTTATTCAGCACAAGCACCTCACTTACCTAGGTATGACTTTTAGCAATAGTGGATCTTGGAAAGTACATATTGCAAACAGTAGAAACAAACTCTCTAGAGCCGTAGGTTCGCTACTCAGCCTGCCTCCTCCTAAGAAAGGGAACGTTTTGGTTCCTTTATTGAAGATTTATAGATTACAGTGCCTCCCGTCTGCAACCTATGGGGCTGAGGTTTGGGGAACTGAGAACTGCCATCAAGTACAACTAGAAGAAAACAGGTTCTGCAGAAAGTTGTTGGGAGCGCCGATCTCTAGTTCCAGTTTTATCTGCCACAATGAGTTAGGCATCCCCTTTGTAGAAGATCACATTAGTGTCCGCCCGCTGCTTTTCTGGCATGCAATCTGGCAAAATTCAGAGGGAGCTCTTATGAAAGATATCATAAAAGACTGCCTTGTGTGTGACAATGGCAGAAAAATCCCATGGCTAAAGTATATTGAATCCTGTCTGTGTAAGATAGGCTTCAATCAGCTATTTGAAACCCCAGAGGGTCTGTGTCCTATTAACAAGAAACATTTGCAGGCGTGCTGGTATCAACTTGTACAAGCAGAGAGAGTAAAGAGGGAGTCAGTAAAATCGAGAGCATCGGCCTATTTAAGCAGAAATCAGAGATGGATTGGCTCACCCCAAAGTTATTTGATCGGCCCCGTGAATCACTGGGAATGCAGTTTACTGTTCCGTTTTAGGAAAGGCACAATAAAATACTCACTAAACTTCCCATTAGGCTTTCAAGCTAACTTAGACGTCTGCCCATGTCTATGCGATGGGAAATCTGGCCAATCTATGTTGCACTTTTTATTTTTCTGCAATTTTTATTCTATATACACCAAAAACATTTTGCTCCCTGTGATTAAGAAGTTTCATATAAGTGACTTTAGAGAAGCCAATAATGTATTATTCCGATTGGCTGATGAGGACATTCTTAACTGTGTCACTTTGTTTCCGAAAATTACAGTGCAAGCACGCAAATCAAGGTCTGCGCTAGAATTTTAGCATTTTTGCACTTTAAATTGCTGTCCTATATTTGACATGAATTTTCTTTTTTTTTATCAACTTGCTTGCTTTTACAGCGTGGGCAGTTCTGTTTTTAAAGTGAATTATGTATATTGTGCTGTTTTTTATCATGTACTTTTATGGTTAGAAATGTTCAAACCGAATAAAGAAAGAATTGACTGATTGATTGACATGCTCGGCGCGTGCTAACAGGAAAATGAAGACATGTCCTCGAAACAAACGGAGTATAGTCCATGTGAATCATGGAACATTGTTTTTGTTTTCAGAAACAAACACCTGTTTTGTGGATTTGTTTAAAAAAACAAAAACAATGCCATAGCATGGCAGCCTGCTAACAACTGGATTATCGTTGACTATCATCAGAAGCTCCTGCTGCCCCAGAGCTTTAGTTGCCAGTTCGCCACCATAAATGTACCACATATGACCCTTAATATGGCATGGAAAATAATCAACATGCAATAGTAACCATTGAATGTGCGATATCAGCTAAGATCTCATTGAAACAAATGTTCATCTAAGTCAATAGAAATGACAGTATGCAGACAGATCAACTTAAACAGCAGGTCAACCAGTTTTTGTGTTATGGACAGGCAATAAATGAAGAAACAATAAGTATAAAGTGCATATTTTACAGTCTGAGAATGGTTTGACATGGTCTCTTGCAGTAATTTAATTATCAGGGTCAGCTTAGTCAAATTTCCCACAGTCCTAACATAGTGGTAGCTAGAGATAACAAGAGCTATCCCCAGAGACATTTTGAGACATGATATGTTGTTATGTTATGTTACGTTACTAGCATTTATAAAGCGTGCGTACACCAAACGGTTTCTTAGCGTTATAGTAACAAAACCATTACATACTGCTCGCACTTTTAGTCATATGCTTATTTGAACAGCCATGTTTTTAGAAGTTGTCTAAATGTGATTCAACAAGGAGTCGTCCTAATATCAAGTGGGAAGGAGTTCCCGATAAGGGGGGTGTAGGAAAGTGCCCCCTTTTTGACATGAAAGGTTCTGGTGGGTGGGACCGCGCAAACCTATCTACGTGTAAACTAATTTATCTCTTGTATTCTACTTGTGTAACAATTTAGCGTGCTGGGTAGGAAAGAGGAAGCCAGCATCTGTGTTAACAAGGTTGTAAGTGCAAGTGTAACCATTCACTTGCCCGTTCCCGCACAGCTGAGGGTGCAAATACGCTATTTGCTCAAATTAACAATTCTCTAAATCAATACTGTTCCAAAACTCTAAATATACTAATCACGCATTATCTCAAAACAATAATCTTTTTTATAACGGATACTTTTCCATAATCATCTTGTTGTTAACATGTGATAAACAAAAACATATGGTCATTACAGACATCATTTACATAATGTTCACAAAAAACAGTAATCTTTGTTGTTGTTTTCCCAATGCATTTCGGGATAATCCTATCCCTTCGTCAGGGGAACTGCAATTCAAACATAAATTCCCGTGTTAAACATACAAGGAGGATAAAATACCCAATGAATTCTCAAACATTTTCAGCATGTGTCATCATTCCAAGTGCTAAAAAATTGCGTTTATAGTGTCCCCAGCTTCCAAATAATAAAGATAGAAAATGTGCCCTTTACCAAAGAATATGATGTAAACAGCGACCTGCCACCTATTCACCCGAAACAATAATCAGACACAGTAACCACGACTTACTGTCACAAAGAAATCTGCGTACTGTCCAATGCCCGCAATGTGCGTATATCAAACAGCTACCTAAAGGCATAAAATAAGTCCTTAAGACACAGAATGGAAATTATACGTGCTAAAGATATGCGCCACTGTGGTGCTCATGACTGATAAATACCTTCTATCGTGGTGGTGCACCCGGCGTGCCGTCCTAAGAGATCATGCGCATCAGCTGTACTCGACCCACTGTAAACAATCAGATGTCCATAAGTGACCGTCCACATTATAGCTCTCCAAAACTGTCACAAGATAACAACCGTTACCGACTTACCTATCGCTTCACAAAGTAACTACCACATCTCCGCTTGAACCGCTGCTGGAAGTAAAAGTTCCCGGAAGAAACAGAGGAATTTAAACTAATCCGCATCGCCGAAATCAAAGACGGCGGCAAAAAGCGTGTAAGAAGACTTGTCCCATTTACGTGGGGGCCATCTTGTAATAGTATAAATCAAACGAATGTGCGGTGAATGACCATCCCGACAGCTCTAAAACAAACATTTAGAGTAAAAACTGCCCTGATCCAAACGGCGCTGAACCCAACACTCGCGGTGATAAGGAGACAAAGCTGACTGCTGGTTATAAAAGTGGCCGTCACGTGATGCAAAGTAACATGGGTCCCCTCGCCAACCTTTCACCGCTATATCGAGAGCAATAACCATGTAGAGGCTTGTGAACGTCAACCACTTGTTGCATAATTTTGTAAGTGATATCAATGCAAACGGAAAGCATGCAGTGAATAGAAATAGATATGTACAGTGACAGCTCCTGTGAATAAAAAAATGTCATATATAAAAAACAGTTTATACAGATGTATCATCGCCGTCTATAGATGAGACGTATAATCAATCCTAGAAATTAAATATTTACATTCATGAACCATGTTGCTTTTAACTACATTAAAAATTGCAGTACACCCAAGTGTTGGTGTTGCAATGTGAACCCATAGTTATATGAATAAACTAAACGAGAAAGTGAACTAAACTGTAGGACAAGGGACACTATTTGATCATATTTGACCATGTGGGTACAATTTAAAGATAACAAGCCATGTCAAGCTTGTCATTTAATCCAACCGGCAACATGGTGTTCAAAAATTTTATCCACCATATTTCCCTCTGTGATAACCATTTGGAGTTATCACGTTCCGGAATTAATTTGATCTTCTCTAGTACCAAAAATCTCAGTTGAGGTATGGTATGGTTAAATTCTGACCAGTGTGATGCCAAACTCGAATTAGGGTTCTTATTGCGTATACGGCTTTTGTGCTCGGTAATCCGAACTTTAATCTTTCTTTCCGTTTTGCCCACGTACATTCTGCCGCAGGGACATTTAATGCAATAAATTACAAACATAGAGTTGCAATCAGCCGAATCACGCAATGTGATGATTTTGCCAGTTTGGGGATGTGAGATGGTTGAGCCTGTGATGATGTTATTGCAATGCACACAGCCTTTACATGGTCATTGCTCTCGATATAGTAGTGAAAGGTTGGCGAGGGGACCCATTTGTTACTTTGCATCACGTGACGGCCACTTTTATAACCAGGAGTCAGCTTTGTCTCGTTATCACCGCGAGTGTTGGGTTCAGCGCGCATGAGGTTTTCTCTCCAATTTTTGGGGGAGCGCTGTTTGGATCAGGGCAGTTTTTACTCTAAATGTTTGTTTTAGAGCTGCCGTGATGGTCATTCACCGCACATTCGTTTGATTTATACTATTACAAGATGGCCCCCACGTAAATGGGACAAGTCTTCTTACACGCTTTTTGCCGCCGTCTTCGATTTCGGCGATGCGGATTAGTTTAAATGCCTCTGTTTCTCCCGGGAACTTTTACTTCCGGCAGCGGTTCAAGCAGAGACGTGGTAGTTACTTTGTGAAGCGATAGGTAAGTCGGTAACGGTTGTTATCTTGTGACAGTTTTGGAGAGCTGTAATGTGGACGGTCACTTATGGACATCTGATTGTTTACAGTGGGTCGAGTACTGCTGATGAGCATGATCTCTTAGGACGGCACGCCGGGTGCACCACCACCATAGAAGGTATTTATCAGTCATGAGCACCACAGTGGCGCATATCTTTAGCACGTATGATTTCCATTCTGTGTCTTAAGGACTTATTTTATGCCTTTAGGTAGCTGTTTGATATACGCACATTGCGGGCATTGGACAGTATGCAGATTTCTTTGTGACAGTAAGTCGTGGTTACTGTGTCTGATTATTGTTTCGGGTGAATAGGTGGCAGGTCGCTGTTTACATCATATTCTTTGGTGAAGGGCACGTTTCTATCTTTATTATTTGGAAGCTGGGGACACTATAAACGCAATTTTTTAGCACTTGGAATGATGACACATGCTGAAAATGTTTGAGAATTCATTGGGTATTTTATCCTCCTAGTATGTTTAACACTGGAATTTATGTTTGAATTGCAGTTCCCCTGATGAAGGGATAGGATTATCCCGAAATGCATTGGGAAAACAACAACAAAGATTACTGTTTTTTGTGAACATTATGTAAATGATGTCTGTAATGGCCATATGTTTTTGTTTATCACATGTTAACAACAAGATGATTATGGAAAAGTATCCGTTATAAAAAAAGATTATTGTTTTGAGATAATGCGTGATTAGTATATTTTGAATTTTGGAACAGTATTGATTTAGAGAATTGTTAATTTGAGCAAATAGCATATTTGCACCCTCAGCTGTGCGGAAACGGGCAAGTGAATGGTTACACTTGCACTTACAACCCTTTTTGACATGGTCACCCCCACTTTTTGCCTGGTATCTGATGCAATTTTGATAGAAGTGCACTGGGTTCCTGCTATCCAGGTCTGCAGTGCCAGATCTATTTCCCTAAAACTGTACAATTGTTCCCCAATTGGCAATGCCTTCAGCACCCCTGTAAGTCCCTAATAAATATAACCCTGGCACTTAAGGCATGGGGTTTAAAGAGAGTCCCTAAAGGTTGCATCATGTATTGTGCCACCCTAAGGGACCCCTCACCACACTCATGCAGACTGCCATTGCAGACTGTGTGAAATGGTGCAGACAATAGTGAAAGCACTAAGTGGCACACCTCCTGTGTGCCATGCCTGCATGCAATGTATGTAAGTAACCCCTACAGCAGACCTTCTAGCCGTAAGGCAGGGTGCATTATATTACATGTGTGGACATATCTGCATGAGCATATATGCCCCTGTGATATCTAAGTTGATTCTTAGACATTGCAAGTGAACAGGGAAGCCAGCCTGGCTATATGTACTGGGCCCTGGTGATTACGAGATACCCAGCTACATGATGGCTTCACTGAAACCAAAGGTGTTTAGTATCAAACACCTCAAATTAATAAACCCACACTGATTCCTGTGGTGGATTTATTAATACATGCACCCAGAGGGTAACTTAGAGGCACCTCCTGAACCCTACTAGTCCTCTAGTGTGCTGGCTGATAGGTACAGTCAAGCCTGCCACCGCTCTCAGAGGTCAGGAACAATGCCTGCTCTGTCAGGGGGTGTTTACACCTCCTTCAGCAGGATGGCTAGTAAATCAGCATATCAAGGCCAGAGGCTTCAGGGCCTCTGCCGCCTTTGATATGCGACCACAGCATCCCCCAGACTTGGGAGATGCCACTCCCTGCCCTGAGGTCAATTTGGCACCAGGACAGGCGGAAAATTAGTTATGCAAGGAGGGGTGGAGCACACCCAGGTCAGACACACCCCTAAGGTGAGCTGCCTTTTGTGCCCCACTCTAGGAAAATTCTGCCACCTTGGTGATGGCAGAATTAGGGACACTGGGACAGGTTTATGCCCATTTCCCACAGGAAGTGGTCATATAAGGGGCGTAGTGACACCAAGAGTAAGTAGCACATTGGCTACTACTCTACACTCCCTAACGCCCCTAAATTGAGTATTTAGGTGGCCCCTGACACCAAAACTTTAGATTCACCTGACTAAAGAAGAAGAGAACACTGAAAAGCCGATCAACGTGAGAACTGAAGATTGCTGCGGACTTTTGGGGCCAAACACTGCCTGGCCACTCCAGACTCGACAATTGCAAAGACCTGACTCGTACTACAGCTGTGCATCCTCCAAAAGCCTTGGAGGGTTGCCAGCACTTCGAAAACCATTTAGCATCTCCCTTGGAGTGGAGGAGCCACTTCCCTGCATCCTGCCGGCACCGACTGTGACATCTGGTTCCAAGAAGCTGATGACCACCAGGTTGAGCGATGCAGTAGCCACCCAGGAGGAGGTCAGCATTCTCAAAGAGATCAGATCCGTCCTCCTATCAAGTTTGGAGACACCAGGACAACTACGAGCCTCCCTACACCAATAACCGGGGTAACGACCCCTTGCCGCTACCAACGCTTGTTTAGAGTCCAAACCAGACTCCAACAATCTGCAGACTGAGCAGCCAATGAGGAATGTCAGCTCCACAGAGGCCAGTACTGGGAGTGGCCTAGCAGTCCTGTTTTGTCCCCCTTTGCAGGTCCAAACCGAGAACTGTGACCGCCTACGAAGGCACGAGAGCCAGTTGACCAAAACCCGATGCACCCGAGTTCTCTGGCCCAGAACCACGAACACTGACTGCTCCTCCTTGCTCCCAGGACCTTCACAAACTGAGCCCCCTATTGAGAACTCCCGGACTTGTCCCCAAGTCCCCCTTTGCAGCCTATTTCTAGGTGCGCCCCCCCCCCTCTTTGCCTATGGTGTAGCACACAAGGCTACCAACCCATGGACACACCAGGGCAGGTAGAACTGAACTGCTGGTGGAACTTGGGCCCTTGGCCTAACAGCCCATGACCAAAAGGGGGACCTCGAAATCCTATTGCAAATACCTTTATGCAGTAAATGTTCTTCTCTCTGTAGGAAAGCATTACCATGTAAAAACACACTGTTTGATAACATTGCAAAAAACTGTAAAAGTGATAACTTGAAAAGTACTTACCCAATTACGAAGTTCTTGGTGTTGAAATATATATAAAAAATATGTGTTATTTTTCTAAATTGGTGTGGATCTCCTTCTTGAGTGTGTGTATCATTTATTGATTCTGTGTATGCAACAAATGCCTAATACTCCCCTCTGATAAGCCTAAGGTAGCTCAACCACAATAATGCAAATAGAGCACCGTGGGATTGTAAAAGCAAGCCCCTGTCCACTTATAATGGATACCTGGACTCTACACAGCATACCTCTTTTGGTGTACTATGTAAAGCGCCAGCTTCCTACAGGGGGTGAGTACAGAAAATCTGGAGCCGCCAAACTTCTTCTTTTTGAAGGAGGGAATAGTGAGGATATCAGGTGAATGGATCTCCAGTTACGGGTGGGTAGGTATTTTTGGATACGGGCAAAGATGAAAGCTGGGCTGCTACCATAGAATGATTTAAAAATGGTGCATCCAGTCTTGAAGACAGTTCTCTGTTTTACCAGCAGGCAATGTAGTTTCCTCATCAGGAGGGTGATGTGGCACTTTCTTGGCTGATGGTAGATTAATCTGGCTGCCTGATTTTGTGCCAGTTGTAATCTATGGATAAGACCTTCAGGGAGGCCAAGGTAAAGCGAATTCGCATAATCTATCCTCGAGATGACTAATGCGATGAAGACCTAGATAAGAGCTTCAAAAGTGAGGAATTTACTTCTTTCTAATTGTCCAAAGCTGTAAAAAACAAGACAAGATCACTGCCCCTAATTTGGGTTTTATAGACAGGTTTTATCAATAAGAACACCAAGGCTCTTAACTGAGCTCTTAGGTTGGGGGGGAGGGGTACCCACTGCAGCTGGCCAAAAAGTGGCGTTCCAAAATACATGCTTGCTGCTAGTTATGACGATCTCCGTTTTGTCAGAGTTTAATTTGAGTTGCTTGCTATTCATCCAATTGTGGATGAATAACATCATATTTTGAAAGGTCGCTATAGATTCTGGGGAGTTGTTGATAGCAAAAAGCAGTTGCATATCATCCACATAATTGAGAATTCTTATCTTCATTTCTTTCAGGGAGCACACCAGGGGACGTATGTAAAAATTGAAGAGGTGTGGAGTCAAAGAGGACCCCTGAGGTACTCCACAAATGAGTTGGACCTCAGAAGAGCAGAAGGGGGATAGGCGGACTGACAGCGGTTGTTCAAGAATGAGACAATCCAAATAAGCGCTGTGCCCCATAAGCCTGCGGCTCCGATACGGTCAACCAGAAGTTCATGGTCGACCGTGTCGAAGGCCGTCGAAAGATCAAGAAGCACCAGTGCCTGAGTGGTGCCCTTATCAGCTTCTTTTCTCATGTCATCTACAACTGAAAGGATGACTTCTTCGGTAGAGTGGGCCGGCTGAAAGCCTGCTTGATCAGGGTCATGAAAGCATGTTTCCTCTAGAAAAGAGCATAAACATCTGGCAGCATGCATCTCTAAAACCTTTGCTAGATAAGGAGGCAGTGATATAGGGCAAAATGGCGGAGTGCGCTCTGGCCCAGGCCCCCAGCCTTTCAGGGGGCCCCCTGATAGAGCCAGCTCTGTTCTGCAGAGAGTCTTGCCCTGATGACCCTTAATAATTATTAAATAGATTGGTTTAAATGCCATTTTCATGCAACATCCATAAAAATGTTTGTTCTGAATCTAAACAGGACCTCACTTGCAGGGCCGGCTCTAGGGCGGTGCGACCAATTTCATGAGGTGTGGCCCATATAAATGAGGTAATCTATTGCCTTTGCGCCCATGGCATGTTGAAGACGTGGTCACAAAAGTAACAAGGCAGTCAGGAAGCGCACTGACCGTGCAGGGCCACATGCAGAGTGCACACATGGGGCTTCATTATACAAAGTGCAACAGGGGTGCAAATAGCTCCAACCTTTGGCTACCCCAGGGCATTTTCATACTTTCATATTGCAGAAGGGGCAGCAGACACTTGTACTGCCCTTTTTGTACTATGGATTATGCATTCCCAAACGGGCAAATCCTCCTTCACAAGCAGCCTGTGCTCCATGCACATGAAGGAATCCCTTGCCTTTTCTTCCACACTATATTACTGATCTAGGTAGAGAGGCCATCAGGAGACGCAGTGAATGGGCCCCATGTATGAGGTGGCACACAATCAATTGCACCCCAAGGGTGCTCCTTGAGGGGTTGGTACAGGGTCCCCTGGGAGCCCCCTAAGCAGGCTTCCCCCACTGGCAGATGCTCTCACTTACTAAACCCGCCTGTGAGGGAATCGCTCCTCCCTCTACAGAGCAAGGCTGTGTCCACTGCCTGAACTGAAATAAAGATTGCTTTCTTCAAATCACCAATCTACCTTTGAGTAACGCACTGTGCCCATCCCTGGCCCATTGCTGGCCCAGAGTCGCACCGGAACTGGGAACAGTAAATTTTTTGTAATCAGGTGCACTGTTCCTGTTTGCACAGGGTGTACCTAGGTAACAGTGAGCCACTGTGCAAACATACGCAGTGCGCCAGATATGCAATTCAAGCATAGGCATTCAGAGGAGGTGAGAAGGGTGTCCAGGATACTTGAGGAGTGACAGATATTATAATGCTGGATGGGGAGGGACAATGTGACCTGTGCCCACAGCAGTGCTTAATTTGAGCCGGTGATTTCCGGGGCTCAGCACTGGCACTTAATTGTCGGCATTGGCACTTATGACAGCTGCCACATGGTGGTGTTGTTTGTATAATTTAGAGATGAGCAGAGCAGCAATTGTTTATTAATTCAGTATGTATTAAAAATAACTAACAACTGCCTCCCAAGCTATATTTAGGTCGAGCGTATGACCTCTTGTATACTTTAGTATACATATATCTCTGTGGGCCAAATGCCATTCCTTGCTTCTCATTTGTTTGTTTCAATGTCCTTTAAAAATCCTTGCTTACTAGTGGCCAGTCCTGCCTCTTTGTCCCTCCTTTTTCCTCCAAGGAGCAGGGACTTAGTACAAAATCATTACGCTTTGTTCTGTTGATCTGCTCGTGAGGGGACTATTTTATTATGTTTTCAACTTTGTGTTACACTATGGCTGCTCAGACCCGTAGCTGCTTACATTTTATTGCAGCATTAACCCTCTCAGTTCCTTCCATGTGGCAGGCATTCTTTTGTATTCTTCCTGAAGACAGCTCCGAGGCTGGCTTGGAATGCAAGCAATTCATTATTGTGGTTTTAAGTCTAAGTCTGCCTCTTTTAATTTCCTCCAGAAACAGGGACAAAAACACTGCAACAGCATGCCATCTAGCTACTGCAGCTCTAAATCATGTAAAAAAGTTAAGCCACTACTCAAAAACAGCCATTGTTTCAGTTCCATTAAATCAACGCTTCCAATAATACTTTAATATGTATGCTGCTTGTGTTCTTTCCTCCCCTCCAGGACCTGTGCTTGGCTGATGGCTGAGGGGTTGGAAGTCTCTGCTCTTGGTTTAGCGCTGAGTTCAAAATGTTTCTTTCTGGAAGAATGTCCCCTGTAAATGTGCATTTGAATGTAGTACATTAAATAAATGCAGAACAAGAACACAGGGCTGGCACAAGGGCGGTGCGATCGCACTGGATACTGACTTCAGAGCAGAGGGGCCCTGTTTCCGAGTTTATGTTGCTTTTAAAGGCACTCGCTGACATATTCCTGGCCTCAAGCAATAAAAATGTCAAGATAACTCCAGTGATTAATGTTCTTGCTGGAGAGATGGAGTTGTCTAGTAGAAGAAGTTTTGACACATTGCAAGGTAGCAGAGTGTTAATATGCCGGCTGCAAAGAAAGTGTACCATGCAGAACACAAAGTGCATAAAATTTAAATAGGTCTGTGGGTTACTGCTTCTCTGTTACTTGCAGCTTATAAGTTAAAATCCTAACATAGAACAGTGAATTTATAACTGTCATTAAAGAACTGCATGCACTACAAAGTATAGATTTGAGCAGATATTAATGTTGCAAAAAGGGTTCATCGGGGTAGAAATCGGTTCTTTTTATTTAAGAGAACCCCCAACTATGGTGTTCTGTTTTCAATTCTGAGTTTGGGCTTCTGGGGCCCAAGCACTCTTTAGCAATGCTGCCTACCAATATGCATGACTTGTGACTCCTACACCCTGTATTCCTCTGTCTTATGTAACATTTCCTTTATGCTAATTTATACAAGTATGATTTATTGTCTCTGTGTAATTTGTGTGTGATGCAAAGTGCTTTGACACCGTACACTGGTATGAGTGGCGCTTTATAACTAATTAAATGCATTTGAACGTTAGTGGTTATGGAGCCTTTAGGGACACTGTTAAAGGGTGGTGGTGATGAAGGAATCTGCAATACTCAGCCTTACCTCATCATCACCTCAGCATCAGCGCAGCACCACCTCATCAGTGCACCACCACCAGTGCAGCACCAACTCAGCATCAGCGCAGTATCAGCTTAGCACCAGCGCAGCACCACCTTAACATCAGCACTGCACCATCTTAGCTTTAGCACAGCACTATCTCAGCATTAGTGCACTACCACCAATGCAGCCCCACCTCAGCAGCAACTCAGCACCAACGCAGCACCACTTCAGCATCAGCGCACCACCACCTCAGCACATCACCAACTCAACATCACTCAGCGTCAGCTGAGCACCAGCTCAGCACCACCTCAGAACCAGTGCACCACCACCACCTCAGCAACACACAACGGCACCACAGCATCACTTAGCACCACCTCAGCATCAGCACAGCACCACCTCCTCATCAGTGAGCCACCACCAGTGCAACACCAGCTCAGCATCAGCCCTCATCTCAGCATCAGCGCAGCACTACCTCATCAGTGCTACACCACCTGAGCACCAGTGCAGCAGCACCGCCTCAGCATGACTCAGATCCACCTCAGCATGACTCAGCACCACCTCAGCACCAGCGCAGCACCACCTCAGCATTAGCACAGCACCACCTCCACATCAGTGCACCACCACCAACACATCACCACTTCAGCACCAAAGCAGCCCCACTTCAGCAGCAACTCAGCACCAATACCGCACCACTTCAACATCAACGCAGCATCACCTCAGCGCAGCATCACCTCAGCACAGCACCAACTCAACATCACTCAGCACCACCTGAGCAACAGTGCAGCACCACCACCTTAGCATGAACCAGCACCTCAGCATCACTCGGCACCACATCATCATCACCTCAGCATCACCTCTTCATAAGTTCACCACCAACTCAGCATCAGCGCAGCACCAACACAGCACAACATAAACATCAGCACAGAACCATTTCCGCATCAGTGCACCACCACCAACGCAGCACCACCTCAGCATTAGCAGAGCATCACCTCAACACAGGACAAACAGCATCACTTCAGCACCAGCGCAGCACCACCACCTCAGCATAACTCAGCGCCACAGCATCACTCAGCACCACCTCCGCATCACTCAGCACCACCTCTGCATTACTCAGCACCACCTCTGCATCACTCAGCACCCCCTCAGCATCACTCAGCACCACCTCAGTAACACTCAATATCACCTCCACACAAGCACACCACTACCTCAGCATCACACAGCACCACCTGAGTATCATTCAGCATCACCTGAGCATCACATCGTTACCAGCACACCACCACCTCAGCCCCACTTCAGTATTACTTAGCACCACTTCAGTGTGCCTCGAAATCTGGCATCTGTTGATTCTCTCCTAGTGCCCGTCCGCTGCTCGTGTTGTAATTCAGGTACTATTTCTCAATCTCCACCCTCCTATTGTTTATGTCTCTTCATTCATAACAACAAAAAAAGCTATAATAAACAAGCATTACAACAGGCAGGAAGAGGTTGCCAGCATTGCAAGGACAAAAAAACTAGAAGACATTTTTTGTTAATTCTTTTTTTAATAGTCTTTCAATTGTACATAATGTCTTCTTTAAACTCCACTAGATAACACTCCACAAAACAAAATACCATTCCACATACTTGCACTCCATTACACACAGTTACACTCCACATAATCCCAATACACACAAAAACACATATTTACTATCCACATAATGCAACTGCACATCATACCACTTAATTCCACTACATAAATCCACACCACACAGTTTCACACCACACAATATCACAAATAACAAGTCCAATCCAACCCACATAATTGGTACACACCACATACAACCACTCCAATCCATAACACATAGGTAAGAAACATTTACAATGCAAATAGCTCCAACACTTTCCTTTTTTTTTTTTTTTAAGCACACAGATCTGATGCTTAGCTCCTACCTATTTGTTCCTTTCTGTCACAAAAAACGCAAAGCTATACACAGAGATCTATGCCACACTATTGAGCTCCACACATTTCCAGTCCACACCACATAATTTAACACCAAATCACATAATACAGCTCAACAACACAATTACATAACACAGCACATACATCCATTCCACACCACACAATTCCACATCGTGCCACAAAATTCAACAGCACAACACATAATTAAACTGAACTACTTACCACTCCACAACACACAATCCCACTCCACAGAATGCCACTACACTGAATGCCACATAATTGCTAACCATATATTTCCACAGCACACCATCCCACTACACAAATCAAATCAATCAATCAGGGGTTTGTTAAAGCGCGACTACTCACCCGTAAGGGTCTCAAGGTGCATGGGGTGGGGGGGTGCAGGTTCCATTCCATCAAGGAGGGGGTCTGTCGAAGAGCCAGGTTTTGAGGTTTCTTGCGAAGATGGGGAGCGATGTTGTCCGTCTGAGGTGGAGCGGAAGGACGTTCCATGCTTTGGCCGCGAGGAAGGAGAAGGAGCGGCCTCCCGATCTGGTCTTTCTGGTGCGGGGGACCACGGCATAGGAGAGCTGGGCTGATTGTAGGGTCCTTTGGGGTGCGTGGAATTTGAGTCGGCTGTTCAAGTATGCTGGTCCGGTGCCGTGGAGGGCCTTGTGTGCGTGGGTGAGCATCTTGAAGGTGATTCTCGCCTTGACGGGGAGCCAGTGGAGTGTGCGCAGGTGCAGGGAGATGTGGCAGTGTTTTGGCAGGTTGAGGACCAGTCTTGCGGCGGCGTTCTGGATGTTCTGTAGCTTGCGGGTGAGGTTTTTGTTTATTCCGGCGTAGAGTGCGTTGCCGTAGTCGAGTCTGCTGGTGACCAGGGTGTGAGTGGCGGTCTTTCGGTGTTCGAGGGGGATCCATTTGAAGGTCTTACGAAGGAGGCGGAGGGTGTGGAAGCAGGAAGATGAGACGGAGTTGATCTGGCGTTCCATTTTGAGCTCGGAGTCCAGGATGATTCCCAGGTTGCGTGCGTGGTCCGTGGGGGTTGGCGGGTTTCCGAGGGCAGGGGGCCACCAGGTGTCGCTCCAGGTGTCTGGGTTTGGGCCCATGATGAGTACTTCTGTTTTGTTGGTGTTTAGTTGTAGGCAGCTGCTTTTCATCCATTTGGCGACGGCTTCCATGCCTTCTTGAAAGTTGCGTCTGGTGGTGTTGGGCTCATTGGATAGGGAGAGGATGAGTTGGGTGTCGTCTGCGTATGACACGATGTTGAGTCCGTAGGTTCTGACGATGGGGGAGAGTGGAGCCATGTAGACGTTGAAGAGCGTCGGGCTGAGGGAGGAGCCCTGGGGGACTCCGCAGGTGGTTGGTGTGGGGTCCGAGAGGAAAGGGGGGAGTCTGACCCACTACATCCTGCCGGAGAGGAAGGAGCGGATCCAGTCGAGGGCCTTGTCTTGGATTCCTGCGTCGTAGAGTCTGCGTATTAGGGTGCGGTGGGAGACTGTGTCGAACGCCGCTGATAGGTCGAGGAGGATGAGGGCTACTTTTTCTCCTTTGTCCAATAGGGTGCGGATGTCATCTGTTGCGGCGAGGAGGGCGGTTTCCGTACTGTGGTTTTTTCTGAAGCCGGATTGGGAGGAGTCGAGGATGTTGTGTTCTTCAATGAATGTGGTGAGTTGGCTGTTGATGGCTTTCTCGATGACTTTCGCTGGGAACGGGAGCAGGGAGATAGGTCTGTAGTTTTTGAGGTCGTTGGGGTCCGCTGAGGGTTTCTTTAGGAGGGGGTTGACCTCAGCGTGTTTCCAGTCATCGGGGAATGAGGCGGTCGCCAGGGAGAGGTTGATGGTGTGGCGGAGCATGGGTGCGATGGTGTCGGCGGCTCTGTTGAAGATGTGTTGGGGGCAGGGGTCCGTGGGGGCCCCTGAGTGGATTGACTTCATTGTCTTCAGTGTGTCTTCGGTGGTGAGGGCTGTCCAGTCGTCAATCGCTGGTTTCCGGGTGTCGGGGGTGGTTGGTGAGGGTTCAGTGTGTTGGTTGTCTTCGTCGAAGTTGTCGTAGATGCTCTTGATTTTGTGGTGGAAAAAGGTGCTGAGTTTGTCGCAGAGGTCTTGTGAGGGAGGGATGTCGATAGACTCGCTGGTGGGTTGGGCGAACTCCTTGATGACAAATCCACTCCACACAATTACACACCACACAATTCCACAACTAACTAATCCAATCCAACCCATATAGTTCCACTACACACCACATACATACACTCCATAACATAAGAAGAATACATTGCCAATTACAATGCCAATAGCTCCAAATCAAACAAATGCGAGACCGATTGCATTTCCAATGCTTGTTATGGCTTTGGGGTTTGGAACAGTCTGAATTGTAGCAGTGTGCTGGTTAGTAGTTGTGTAGGTACTGCCACTGGCAACGCTAGCAGTGGCAATGGGTGGTGCAAGCTTCAGAGGCCTCCTGACTACAGCCTTGGCACTTATTCTTTTTTTACAAATTAAGCACTGGAACAGAAAATGGAAGTAAGGGTGGGTCTATGTTAAGATATGTGGTGATAACAAAGAGGCATCAACGTGACACGAAGGGCCTGGAGAGCGCTTGGTCAGTGGGGCAGAGTGTGGCATGGGTTGAGTGATAGGTAAGCAAGCAGGAAATGGGAGACAGCAAGAAACTATATTGCAGGCAGGGGTGCTGGCCATAGGAAAGTGCGGGCCATGAGCATGAATGGAGTGGGAAACACTGTGGTCTAATATGGGAAGCGTGGGGTGGGAGAGTCCAGCTGGAAAGATGTGCAGGTAGCTCTGTAGCCATTAGCTGTGGGGCAATGATGGCTTTTAATTACCCATTCACTCTTTGGTGCCCTCAACTGCGGCTCGAGCCCATAATTGTCAGGGAGGTAATTAGCAGCTCTAATTGCCAGCAGAATCCCATGTGCCTTGATAGCTGTAGTGAACAGGAGAAGCGCTTTCCAAGAGGGATGCAGAGTCACCATCGCAGCTTTACAAGTAACGTACAGTGTCAGCACTTCTCAGCAGGTCTGTTGTACATTTAGTGGAGCTGCTCCAGCAAACTCTGAAGGAATGGCTTACTTTAAATCAATCTCTGCAGCCTGTTATACGTTCAGTGGACAGAACCAGAACCTTTCCACATGCAGCTGGTAGCAAGGGAATCATGAACTGTATCTGCCCCCAACCCCCGTTTAACCTCGAACATGCATAAAACATAACCCTAAATGTCACAATTCAATTATGAGATTAAAAGGTGGGCGCTGTAGAGAGCACCCTGTTAAACCTGGCTGCTTTTATATAGATGTGACGTTCTTTCCATCAAACATCAGAAAACAGGGGGGCGTGGCTACGACGGCCACCATGGCGGACGCGCTCTAGCGAGGCTCCACTCGTCCGCACCGTAAAATACTAAAATCCAACATAATCCTACATGTAAACAGAACGAAAGACCTCTAATCAGTGTCTTAGCAGCGACGACAAATGGGGACAGAGAGAATTAGCTCGGGATTGGCCGCGAACTGAGAGAGGGAGCGAGCGGCGGGATACGGGACCTGAGCCTGCTGGCGTGTTATGACCGCAGAGGCCGGCTGGCCGCGGTGGCCAGACTGTCCAGAAGAGAAGGATGCCGAGACCCCGGGGTGAGTGGCGACAGTGGCGTGGCCGGCGCGGCCTGAGGAGAGTCCCTTGCGGCCGCGGCAGACGCGGCCTTGGAGGCGGGGCACCTGCCGTGGGTCCTCCAGGCCGTACGTAGAGTACGTGGATTCAGAGGCGGCCCCGGCGGATCCCTCGGGCTCAGCAGGCCACGCCGACACTGAAGCCTGAATGAGCGCACGGCGTGGAACTACGCTGGCCGAGTGTCCGCAGTAGAATGGAACAACTGAGGAAATACCACCCCGGGGATCAGACACTCGGCAATAGACGACACGCAGGCTGGGCCTTACGAGGAAGGAAATACAGCGCCCATCCTACACTGAGAACAAGGTGTGATCCAGACAGGGCCAGGGCTACATCAGATCCGGTAAGGCTGCAATGGCATGGTGCACGCATATGGCTGCTCTGAAAGGAGTGGGTCCCTCCCCATGGTGAAGACGGCTTAGTGAAGAGAGAGGGGGTATCCACCAGAGGGGTAGAGACTCCGGAAGGCCCAGCAGACCCCTTATGCACGGTCTCCGGACCGGAATATAGCCATTGATTCCGGAGGCATACAAACCCGGGGCCGGCATAAGCCCGAACAGCGCAGAATCCTGTAGGGGCAGACCTCGGGTTGGGGGTTTGACGAGTAGAGTCCTGGTAGGAGGGCTCGCTTGGCTGGTCACCTCAGGCTGCGGAGGCGACCGAGCTAGGCTTGATGCGGCTTGCGGCCTGGGGTGGTCGGACTCTGTGAGGCCCGGCCCAGGAGGTGGAGCCCCCCCCTTTCTTGAGTTGAACAAGAGGGGGGGCGATTGCAGTGGGTATGCCGCAAAATATTGGCATTCAGATAAGCCCCGGGGACCTGCAGTGACCCAGAGGCCCCTGGACACCCCAGTACCATGGGTAAAGACAAACACGGCGGCACGAGCTCGAATCAAAGTACATTGGACCAATACACGGTGCCCCCAAGCGGAACCCCTGGAGGGGATGCCGAAGGGGCAGTACCAGATAACGCTGCTCTTCTGGCTGCCATTATGGACTCTCAAAAGACTCTGGACGCTAAAATTGGAGCAGTGGGATCCGAGGTATCCCTATTGCGACAGGACCTGCGGAATGCAGTCGACCGAATCACAGAAGCGGAAACCCGCGTATTGACAGTGGAAGACCAAGTATCGGCCCTCCAGAAAAAAGTGAACAAACTGGCGGTGGTGGCTCAGGAGACGGCCTCGCGAGTGGAAGATGCCGAAGGCCGAGCCCGTCGCAACAACCTACGTTTCGTGGGACTTCCAGAGGGCTGTGAAGGTTTGTCGATGGTCCGCTTTATTAATACCTCGCTTCAATCAATACTGCCAGCAGATTCGCTGTCCACATGCTTTGTCATAGAACGAGCCCATAGGGCGCTCTCGAAGAAACCTCCTCCAGGGGAAAGCCCGAGGCCTGTAATTGTTCGGATGTTGAACTACGCAGATAGAGACACCATCCTACAGTGCGCCAGAACACACAAAGATGAGCTGATATTCGAATCGCGCCGGATCATGATATTCCCGGAACATTACAAGACTTGTACAGCAGCAGCGCCAGTCCTTCAGGGCTACCTCGCGGGTATGTAGTGCGCTTTATAAGTGACATGATTGATTGATTGATTGATTGATTGATTGAATGTCCAGTACATGCTATTATATCCAGCCAGGCTGAGAGTGGCCTTTAACTCCAAGACATACTTCTTCGATACACCGGAGGCAGTCTTTGCTTGGGCAGATTAAAGGGCTCATCTGCGGGCCCGCACGCCGCCACCATTAGAATCAGACTCCCTCCAAACATCGCAAGGCTCACAACGAATCCATTCACAAAGAAATAATTCCAAACGGCGACACCAATCAGAATCGACACGGCGCACCCCGACCACCGAAGCTGCATTGTAAATAAACTCTAACGGCTCCGACCAAGTGCGGAGTGACATATCCTTTTCATACACTCCGGTGTTTCCGTTCCGTTTGAATACAGCATGGCGTGGCGACCTGCCACGGAACAATCACGTCCCTAGACTATTATGTTCACGTTTAAAGGGGTGTTGGGAAAAGATTGGCGAGGAACCTTTGGGCCTCCCTGTTGGGGGTTCAGAGAACTCTCCGCCACGACAGATGCTCCAGTTGTAAGGAAGTATTGGGGTGGGGGCGGGGGTTTCTTTTCAGTGATCAGAATGTTTTTGTTACTATAGTTCAACGTACACAGAGGCACAGTGCAGACCCCATAAGCGTAGCGGCCGGTGGCAGCCATAAAGATTGGGGATGACTAGTTCGACACACCAGGCCCTGCTGGGGGAACTCACAATCGTCAGCTGGAATGTCAGTGGGATAATAAATAAAGTTAAGCGGGGTGCAGTCCTACGGCAGGCCAAACGATATGAGGCGGATGTCCTCCTCCTACAGGAGATGCACCTACTTGGCAATAAAGCTCCCTGTCTGGCTAGATTTGGATATCAGACGGTATATCACTCCGGATTTACCAGAGGCTCACAGGGCACAGCTATACTTATACAACGCAAGGTTCCCTTTGTCCATATCAAGCAATGGCTAGACCCAGGTGGGCGATATACTATTGTGTCAGGAACGCTATACGGGGAACACATCATCATGGGTAGCATATATGCCCCCCCCTCGGGAACGCTTTTGTTGAACAGATTACGAGGCTGTGGGGCGAGCTCCCTGAAGGTATGACACTGCTGAGGGGAGACTGGAATGACGTGATGGCCCCAATAGATAGGCGACGAGCCCCGGGGAGGGCAACTGAAGGGGGAGAATCCAAGCTACATCTCCTAGCCAGTACATTGGGATGGGCAGACGTCTGGCGGGATTATCATCCGGTGGTATTAGGCTACACATACATTTCTGCGGTTCATGGGTCCCTGTCCAGACTAGACTACATCTTTACACCGTGGCAGTGTGTTCCCCGGTTCTCACATACATCTCACCTACCACGGGGACTCTCAAATCACTCTCCAGTCCTATGCAAACTCAGTACTTGGGCCCAAAAATCCCCCTTTAGATGGTGCATGTCTCCTTGGCATCTCCGAGATCTAGAATACCGGGAGACCATATCTAAGACGGTATTAGACTACCTGACAGAGAATGCACCCACAGCCCCATCCAAAGTTATTCTATGGGAAGCACTCAAACCCACCATTCGGGGAGCAGACATAAGCTTCCGCACAGGGAGAAAACGTAAAAAACAAGAGGAGTTAGACGATCTTGAAAACCGTCAACGGAGCCTCGAAGATCAACTCATAGCAGATCACAACCCACAGCACCAGCGAAATTTACTGTTAGCGCAACAAAACATACAGCAACACCTCACACAAGAGGCGTGAGATATCTGGTTAGCTTCACAACACAGAATATATCAGTGGGGGGACAGATCTAGCAAAATGCTACACAGACTGTGCCAAGCAACTAACTCCCCTTCAAGTATTCCAACACTGCGGGGGCCGGTTGGGACTATATACTCCTCCCCCACAGTGGTCGCTGAAGAATTTGCTAGGTACTTCTCTGCCCTCTATAGACGCATCAAACATATATCAGAAGCACAAATCGCCGAACTCCTATGGGATATTCCCCCTCGCACACTCTCGGATCAAATGAGAGAGCAGCTGGATGCCCCTATCACAGTGGATGAACTTACCGTGGCTCTTAGTAATATCCGCCCAGGCTGAGCCCCTGGTCCCAACGGGTTCCCGGCTGAATTTCTTAAATACCAAGTAGGGGCTTTGGGCCCACACCTCTTTGCTGTCATAGATGAGGCGTGTGACAGTCAAGTGCTGCCAGTGGACTGGCGACATGCAGAAATCGTCCTATTCTTAAAACCTGGCCGCCCACCGGAAGACCCATCGTCATACCGCCCAATCTCCCTTATAAATTTCGAGCCCAAACTACTGGGCAAGGTCCTAGCTGACCGTCTTTGTACTTGCATCCTGGATCTGATCCACCCAGATCAGTCTGGCTTCATGCCTCTTCGCTCCACCAGACGTAATATACGGTGGGTTCATAATGTGCTGGCCAAGGCGCATGAGTTAGGTCGCCCCACTGCGATTTTATTAGCAGATATTGTAAAAGCATTTGACTCCCTCAGCTGGACGTACCTATTCTAGCTCCTGGAAGCTGCTAACTTTGGTCCACGCTTTCGGACATACATACGACTGTTATATACAGACCTAACTGCCTCCGTCCGGGTGGCGGGACATTGCTCGACCCCTTTTACGATCGGCCGGGGCACGCGACAGGGTTGCCCCCTGTTGCCGCTACTGTTTGCTCTAGCTGTAGAGCCCCTTGCGGCATGGGTCCGAAGCGACCTGGTGATCAGGGGATTTGAATGGACGGAATCGTGCTCAGACCGCATAGCACTATATGCTGACGATGTGCTGTTCTTTATGACAGACCCTTGGTTTTCCGGCGCTCGAATCCTGCAAATACTCCGGGTGTTTGGCGAAACGTCCGGTCTCCATACTAACCCCACAAAGTCGGTTCTGTTTCCGGTATGTGGGGATCAAGGACGTCCCACTTGGGCGGCGCAACTGTCGCATGTGACTACAGGCTTTACATACCTGGGCATATATGTTTCTCCCTGCCCGACAGTCTTGTGGGCCCATAATATAACCCCCCTACTGGCTAGCTTAAGGGATGAGACGACAATTTGGTCTCATCTCCCCCTGTCACTGTATGGCCGTTCAGTGATTTTTAAGATGGTCTCCCTCCCCCGAATTCTATATAGAATACAGAATTTCCCGTACGACATACCTCACACATGGTTTTCACAAATCAATGCCATACATAATAAATTCCTATGGAATGGTGAGGCAGTTAGAGTAGCACTGAGCACCTGCACGCGGTCTACTTACAGTGGTGGCATAGCGGCGGCGGCGGATGTGTTTGCGTACTATGCAGCATCCCATTTACTAGTCATTAATGAGTGGTGGCATAATTCGCCATCGTATCCAGCATACCGGTTGGAACATAGAGCTATGGAACATAGACCTCTCCTCCATCTCCTCTATAGCCACACAAGTGTGGATTTCTTGCCGCTGGCTGGTAGAGTGGTGATACGAATTTGGCGACTTGCAGTCCGGCAGATGGGCTGGCAGGGCCGCCTGACTGGATCGACGCCATTGTGGAATCGTACCTATCTGGATCCGGTAGCAGCGCTGGGGGGGGTTTCGGAAGTGGGACTTGCTTGGGATATCAACCCTGGGCGATGTCATGCGGGGAACTACACTGAAACCTTTTACCCAGTTACAGACCGAGTTTCAATTACATAAGTCACAATTTCATAAGTATCTACAATTGAGACATGCACTCCACCCCCAGCTACACACGTTGGAGACTCTGCCCGAATATCACCCGCTAGAAGGGCGACTGCTCACAGGAGACATTGGGGCACACAAAATACGCCAGATATATCAGACATTGACCACACACGCCCAAACCAACTTACACAAGACAAGGGCGGCATGGCTCAGAGACTTACCAGATATGACAGATGATGATTGGTCGGAGGCTCTGGCCAGCCCCCGGAGCGCAGCGGTGTCCTCGCGATATCGCCTAATCCAGTTTAAATATATACATTGTATATATTACATGCGATTACGATTGTGGCGGATGGGGGCTATTTCGTCCCCAGTGTGTCTCCGCTGTGAGACAGAAGAGGGTTTGTTTCTGCATACTGTGTGGAGCTGTAGTGCACTGCAGCCGTTATGGCGTAGGGTGAAGTCCTGCCTGGAGCAGGTCCTGGGCTGGGACCTCCCCTTTGACCCTCAACTCTTTTTATTGCACAGCACAGATGGAATAGGTGGAAACACATATAAACAGCATTTGCTTTTCCTGGCCCTCACCCTGGCTAAGAGAGACATCGCACAGCAGTGGAAGGCGACATCTCCCCCGGCACTTGGTGGCTGGAAGAAAGCTTTAGATTCGTGTATGGGGGCAGAGATCACGGTATTTCAGGCGAGAGGCTGCCCCCTCTGCCAGATATAGACCCAGTATAGAATGGTTCCCCTATGCGATGCCAATCCCTACAGAACTCAGGACACTTACAAATGGGTTGATGTTCGAACATGTGCTAATTAATCAAGTCTTGTGGGGTTTTAAATGCTCTGTGTCATGTTTTTGTTTATGTTGGATTGCCTGCAGGTTTTGCAGATGGTCATATGTGATCGCTAATGCAGGTACTTTGGTTATATCAGATGCGTCAACAGATTACAGCGAGCTCCGGCTCAATATGTACCTTGATAATCCAATAAAAGATGTTTTTTAAAAAAACATCAGAAAACAGAAAGCGGAAGATCTCAACCTCCGGACGTAACAAGCACTGCAAATACCTTAATGGAATCAGCCTAAAAAAATCTTCCAATGTCATTAAGTGCCTCCGGCTTCTGTACTGGGTGGTGCCCACTGCAGTGCTAAGTCAGTTAAGGATCACATTGCTCTGCGTCTGTGGTGAAGATTACATCCATGACAAAGGCCCGGTGTGCATGACATGATCTCCGGGATTCCCAGTGAAGGGTGAAGCCCCCCCAGGCCGCTTCAGGGGAGTGTTGCTGGCGCTGGTGGGAGGCTCGTTCACCCTCCCGCAGACAGCCCGGGCTGCCTCCATTCTCTCTGTGTCCTGACACACCACAGCGGACAAACCCGGGACTCTCGCAGCCGCACGGAGCGCCAGCCGGGGACACCAGAACAGTCAGAGGATCACTGGTTACTTATAAGTGTTCTGGCCAAGTCCAGGCCCACCTACCAGCCTTATAAGCAGTGCTTTAAATGAGAAAAAATAAGTGCAGGTACTCATTAAAATGAGTTAGAGGTGTGGCAAATGGGCGGGGCTAGGGGCAGGGCTAAGGGCAAGATATGATGATACATAATGGCTTCTGTACCAGTTGCAGCACATATCAAAACGCATGAGAAATGCATTTATGTAAACAAAACAGGATAACTCATTATACAAAATGAAAGCCAAACAGGATGATATGTTAACATTTTCTTGTTTTGTAATATTTGCTGCTTCTTAATGCCATATGTTATTTGTTGTTGTTTGGCACAATACTATATATTCTCAGCGTGCACACACACACACAGATCGAAACAAGCTGAGATGAACACAAAACATTCCACCTATTCCCTTTAAAATATCTCCTGAGAGTGTCCTGATTCTCTCCCTCTTTCTCTCAATAAAAATAGGCACACACAGGTTGGCAAGCACACAGACATATATATGTATGTACAAACATTATTAAAGTAAACAAGAAATGCACCAGATTTTTGACTGTACACAAATTTGTGTTAAAATACCATTTCAAAGCCCATTCATGATTTCAGAACTCAACAAATATCTGGTATTTTTATGTGAAAAAAGTGGCAATCCTAACTTCACCTTTCACCTCACTTCTATACATTCATCCCTCCCCCTTCCTTCTATGTTCATCTTAACTTACCCTCAACCAAATCCATTTGCCAGTTGTCATGGAGCTCATTCCTGGAGTGCTGCAGCGTTCCCTGCTGTTCATTTCTCTATGGGATGGGCTAACTTTACACCCATGGAGCCAGTACCCAGGTCAGTCACTGCTATCATGTAAAGGTAGCGATTAGTGTTGGAGGGGCACACAAAGGAAAGCAGCCTCTGTGCTGAACAAAAAGATAAAAAGAAAACCGGCTTTGGGGAAGATAGAGGATTGTGTGGCGCTGCCGCTCACTTTAGTACGGCCAGTGCATTTCCCTAAATGGGACAGGATTACTGACTGGCAGCCCCAGCCCATTTCACACGCCTGATGGAGGAAGGGAGGGGGAGGCCCTTAAGCACTTTGGGGCCGATTCACAGAACTAATCTGAGATAAAATCCTAAACTTACTACTTTTGGTATTCACAGAAAGCATTTAGTAGTAGTAAAGTTAGGACTCCTAACTTTACTACTACTAAACTGAGACAAAATCCTAACTTTACGACTTTCGGTATTCACAAAAGGCATTTAGTAGTAGTAAAGTTAGGAATCCTAACTTTACTACTAAATGCCATCTGTGAATACCAAAAGTAGTAAGTTTAGGATTTTATATCAGTTTAGTTCTGTGAATCAGCCCCTACAAGCCTAATAGCCGTTGCGCACCTGATCGACAGTGCAGGGTCTGTCTAGACCCTGTCCTGTTGATGACAGCATGACGCAAGCCCTCTCAAACCCCTGCAGTCTGGGGACATTCAAGAGGGCGCTGCTGGAATCTCCAGCAGCGACTCTGCAAATGGCCACTGAGGGGCTCAGTGACTTGCAGGCTCCTCGGAAGCAGATCGGCATCTGCCCTGAGCTGGAGGAGATACCTAACCTGAGCCTGCTGTACCCTCAATGAGGGTACCGGTACTCTCCCTGACCTAAGAGAAGTGCCGGTACTGGCGGCCAGAAAATTCGGAAGTGCCGGTACTCAGTACCGGTGAGTACCGGCCCATTTAAAGCACTGCTTATAAGCACTTACAATTAGCCTTGTTACAGAAGAATACAAGAAACTGGAAAAGGTTTGGGGATGATGTATATCACTTGCCCTTTTTCACACCAGACTCTCGGTATGACCCTATTTTAATTGCTGGTGCCTGATAGTGAAGGACTGAAGCCTGTGCCTAATTTGTGCCAGTGTTAGCTAGTGCTCGGCACCTGCGCCTCATTCTTAACACCGGGACCTATTTATGACAGCCCACCAGACGGAGGCCCTTTCTGTCTGTTTTTAGCACAGCACATCAGTTTAATATTTAAGTGTATATATTAAAAACAAATGACAGCGTGTCCAGGCCATTCTTACAGCTTTCAGTGGCCTGGAAGCGTTCCACTTGTAGGAGCGCGATGCCTCGTAATGGAGTGTTTATACTGGCATAAAGCAGCCAATGCAGGACCAGCTGGTACTGGTGGCACGTTGCAGTGGCCTGCTGAGCAATGCATTGGGCCCTGGCACTTCTGCTTTTTATAAATTAAGCACCTACCCGGTGGAACGTTTGTGTAGTGATAGAACCTTATTCGATTGTGTTGGGATAATATGAATAAGCGCGTCATCTCGTTTTAGTTGTTGTATGAAACTAGCATGTTGTCTTACTGTTTCTAGGTGCTGGACACGTTCATTTATGTGACAGACGATAAGTATTAAGACAATCTGTAAATTATGTTGCTTTAACATCTGCTCTTTTATGAACGTATTGGTTATTGGTACAATATCGAAATTGCATAAGAACGTTTGTTGTCACCTAATAATAAATAAAATGCATGAACAGAGTGTGACCTTGTTTGTTTAAACATTGTATAATGTTTAAATGCTTGTTTCAAAATATTCAACACAGCACTCTTTGCTAAAGCCATGCAGCTGTGTTGATTAAACTAGTCAAGTAGTACAGCATCTGTCTGTGTTTTGAACAAAGCCTTGGAAATGCAATCTCGTGGCTGGTTCATTAAGCCTCCAAATCCACCTCTCGTAATTATTTCTGGAGACATGTTACTCGTGTTTTTCTGGCCTAAGCTGTGCCTCTTCTGTTTATACAGGGCCTTATGCACTATTATTCTCAAATATGCGCATGTTTGTAACAACCCAAATACAGGCAGATTCATGTGGTTCTATAATATGCGATGCCTAAACCAGTCCTTACCTCTCTCTGAAAGACAAGGTGGTCCTCGCAGCTCCCCATGACACTGCCCAGATCATCCTTTTTCATGGTGCTATACTGATACGCGGACAAGAGGGCACTACTTCCTGTTCCAGAGAGATCTGCCTGATCAAATGTTAACTAAAAATAACCAACACCTCTGTTATACACATCTGCTCCATCAGTAACACCTCTGTTATACACAGCTGATCCATCAGTAAGGAAGCAACCTCCCACAGGAGCACAGCATTGGTAAAGAAAGAATAATCACACAGGAGGAAACAACCATCCAGAAGGTAATGTAAGTCATGACAGAGGAGCATCTGTAACGTTTGGTCACAACCAAAGCTGATATGGCTGTGCAATCTTGTGGGAGCGAGACATGAATGCCAGAAGCTGATTCCCTACACCACCGGAATCCTGCAAACAACTGAAGAGTACAGCAAACGCCAGGTTAGACTCCAGGTGAGAACAGTACCCCAGGGAAAGGGGGAAGTGGAGAAAACAAAAGATGTTGTCTTTGCTCAAGATAACTGCCTTAGTCCTCCTCGCTGTTGATATCTTCCGTGTTCCGTGTTCGCGGTGTACCTAATAAACATACAGTATGACTTTCAGTACTTGTCCTGCTAAGGCATAGATTGGGATATACCTAAGTTGGAACGATAAGCAAACGTTCTTAACTAACCCCTCCCACTTTCCCACTAGTATCTATCAGCTGGAAACTTGTGTATGTAGTGTGCTCCTAAGAAAGGTGAATGCACAAAGTAGGTAGAAGGTACATACTAACCAAGTACTATTAAGTCATAAAGATAGTACTGATAATTACCTCATAAACAAAAAAGGTATGGTTCAAAACTGATCCAGAACATGCAGAGGAATTAAATCATTCCCTACAATACATAGCAAAAGGTCAAATATATATCCATATAAATAGTAATGTCCCAAGGTTAGCAAAAAATAGTATAAAAAAATAACAGTCAACATATTATAACAGTCTTTTCCTTCTTTTGCAGAGAAAATAGTCACCAGCAGTATGAATCACAAAGTCACAGCACTGGATGGTGAGTAGGAATATCCAACAACTTGTAGTAATATGCACCTTAACAACATAGAAGAACAGTCACCTGTTGGTAATCCTTCTATACCCCGGATGTTTTTGTGGGTTCCAAAGGAGGAGGTAGCCAGAATCGGAAAACTGCCAAAAGGCCGACAATCAGGTGAAGCAGAAGCTAACAAATGCCAAGGATCTACCACTGCGGCCACCGGGAAACAATAGAAATGGGGCTGTTACGGAAAACAAAACCAGGTAAATTTCAAAGTGTAAATACAATTGCAGGTGAAGTTTGACTCCCAGCTGCAGCTTTTATGTTGCTGCACCTGAGGAGTCCACCTGCAACTAGCGGGAACTTCCAGGAGGGGCGCCGATGCAGGGGAATGCGGAAACACTAGGCTTAGTCCCCTGCCTCGGCCTCCTGCTCCACTTCCAGGAACGATGCAAAAAGACAAATGATGGACAGAATGCAGAACAATGTCATACATTCACCCCAGTGCAGAGATCTGGGCCTAAATCCATCGTTTTTTTGCCTCGCATGCCATTCCAGTTTGAACCCAGCCATATGCAAATCAGTCTTGACCCTGCGCCTAATAGAAACAGTCCAGCCCGAACTGCCAGGCCAGGTCCTCCCTGGACTGGAAACAAGCATCCTAGGACCGGTTTCGGGGCTTCACCCCTCATCAGCCAGGATAGCTTGACTCCAGTGGCATGGAGAGCACGGGACCCACGTCTGGGCATACCCGTCCCACTCGGGGTGACAAATGCAAAAAGACAAATGATGGACAGAATGCAGAACAATGTCATACATTCACCCCAGTACAGAGATCTGAGCCTAAATCCATCGTGTTTTTTGCTCCCCATGCCATTCCAGTTTGAACCCAGCCAGGGTATGCCGAGACGTGGGTCCCTTGCTCACTTTTAACCAATCACAAAGGAGGGACTGAGGGCTTTTTAGACAGGTCCAGCACACATGCCCTAACAATAATGAAGATACAAAAGGTATGCTGTTCCTAATATCGAGACACTTTGCCACTAGATTCAAGTTAGCCTGGCTGATGAGGGGTGTTACCCCGAAACCGGTCCCAGGATGCTTGTTTCTGGTTCAGGCAAGACCTGGCTTGGCAGTTCGGGCTGGACTGTTCCCATGAGGCACAGGGTCAAGACTGATTTACATATAGCTGGGTCTGAACTGAGGTGGCGAAGTGTGCTAAAGAACAATGATGGATTCAACCCAGATCTGTGACTGGGGGTGAGTGTCTGAAAAGTTTCCGCTTTCCAGCCATGATCTCCTTGTGGTTGCTTTGTTCACCCTAAGTTGGCAGGGTATGCCCAGACGTGGGTCCCTTGCTCACTTTGTCACTAGATTCAAGCTAGCCTGGCTGATGAGGGGTGTTACCCCGAAACCGGTCCCAGGATGCTTGTTTCTGTTTCAGGGAAGACCTGGCTTTGCAGTTCGCGCAGGACTGTTCCCATGAGGCACAGGGTCAAGACTGATTTGCATATAGCTGGGTCTGAACTGAGGTAGTGAAGTGTGCTAAAGAATGATGATGGATTCAACCCAGATCTATGTCTGGGGGTGATTGTCTGAAAAGTTTCAGCACTCCGTCCATCATCTCCTTGGGTTTGCTTTGTTCGCCCTAAGTTGGCAGGGTATGCCCAGACGAGGGTCCCTTGCTCACTTTGCCACTAGTTTACAGCTAGCCTGGCTGATGAGGGGTGTTACCCCCAAACCGGTCCCAGGATGCTTGTTTCTGGTTCAGGGAAGACCTGGCTTGGCAGTTCAGGCTGGACTGTTCCCATGAGGCACAGGGTCAAGACTGATTTGCATATAGCTGGGTCTGAACTGAGATGGTGAAGTGTGCTAAAGAACGATGATGGATTCAACCCAGATCTGTGACTGGGGGTGAGTGTCTGAAAAGTTTCAGCGCTCCGTCCATCATCTCCTTGTGTTTGCTTTGTTCGCCCTAAGTTGGCAGGGTATGCCCAGACGTGGGTCCCTTGCTCACTTTGCCACTAGATTCAAGCTAGCCTGGCTGATGAGGGGTGTTACCCCAAAACCGGTCCCAGGATGCTTGTTTCTGGTTCAGGGAAGACCTGGCTTGGCAGTTCGGGCTGGACTGTTCTCATGAGGCACAGGGTCAAGACTGATTTGCATTTAGCTGGGTCTGAACTGAGGTGGCGAAGTGTGCTAAAGAACGATGATGGATTCAACCCAGATCTTTGACTGGGGTTAGTGTCTGAAAAGTTTCAGCACTCCGTCCATCATCTCCTTGTGTTTGCACACTTCCAGGAACAGCGTGCTCCGTGCAGAGACTCACAGCAACTGCCATGACAGTACACCCCTCCCAAGACCCTTCCCACTGGCTTAGGCATGGCAGGATATTGCAGATGAAACATTCTAACCGACCGGGGTGCATATACATGCCCGTCGGCTTCCAAGATCTACTCTCTAGACTATAACCTTTCCAGTGAATGAGACAAAAAAGACATCCTCTCACTCTCTTTGAATCCAAAATTGCCTTCACTTCATATTCTGGTCGAGCCCCAACCTCTGCTGGTGGAGGTTTGGTATCTGAGAGTGTGCGATCTATAAGTTGTTTGACTAGAAATACATGAAAAACTGGGTTAACTAGTCAAATGTTAGGTAAATCTACTTTTAGGGCTACGGGACTGATTATTTTGCAAACCTTAAAAGGCCCAACATATTTGGGCTGAAATTTATTTTACACCTTAAGACATAAATCTTTTGTAGACAACCACACCTGATACTCAACTGTATACTATTTCCCTGGTGTTCTGTGTTTGTCAGCAAATTTCTTGAATCTTTGTTTTGCTCATTGCAAATTCTCCTGAGCTATCTGATGTATTTAACTAATCTGTTCCTGAAAGCCAAGTGCAGCAGGTACTAGTTGAGGTGTTTGTATTTCACTATTCATCATCTTTAGGTGAAAACCTTAAGTACAAAAAAAAGGGGAAAACCCCAGAGATTCATTTGTGGAACTATTGTATGTGAATATGAAGGAGAAAGTAGCCAGGATCAGAAAGGCGCCAACAGGCCAGCAATCAGGTGAAACAAAAACTGACAAAAGCTGAGTATTCACTACTGCGGCCACTGGGAAGCAACAGAATGAGGCCGTTAGGGAAAACAAAACCAGGTAAGTTTTAATGTATACATACAATTGCAGGCAAAAGGCGCCTCCTGGGTGCATCTTTTATACATCCACACCCAAGGAGTTTACCCGCGAGTAACGAAGACTTCCAGGAGGGGTGTCGACGTAGGGGAATGCAGAAACACTAGGCCTCGGCCTGCTCCTTCCCTTCTGGGTCATCGTCCACGCCGCACACCCCATGCAGGGGTGCACAGCAGCAACAGTGACACCAGCTACCATCACCTCAGATGTAAAGAGGATGGAGATATTGGCGACATCCTCTGGAGGCCATTGGGACGATCATGAGTAAGATGAAGGAAAAGGACACAAATCCCCACAAGTCTAAACCTTCCCATCCTGGAGCACACATTGCTGCAGCAACACAGCATAACCACAGCCTAACCTAATACGTATACCTTTCTTAAACCCTAAACCTAGCTCTAAATCTCTCGGACAAACTATCCCTTATAACTCTTGATAAAGGAACCTATATCTGACTAATCCCATCAATTTCCCTACCCTCAAGTGCTCTATTAGTAAAGCAATTTCTGACCATGAGGAATAGTACCAAAGTATACCACACAATTTTAGGTTTAATGTCAAGTCGGAAAGGGCCATTTGCAAACATACACAGCTCTTCCCTGTCTCATGTGTGAAGAATATTCTGTTACACTAGCAGTATAATCCGTACATGAAAATCTACTTCTAAATAGCAACCCTGTGAAAGGCTGGTGTGGTGACCCAAAAATGGGGAATATCCCCTCCAAAATGGAAGCATAAGGAGGAAATGAAAAAGGAGAGAAGGAAGGGCCATGCACAGTAGCATAACACAAAGTGGTCTCTCCCCCCTGCAGAATGTGATGATGGGGCCCTAAATTTCCCATAACTCACAGGTGCTTATTAGCCGGGGTGTGAGTGGGGGCCTCATGAAGAGTTGGACCCCCTGTGCCATAGGGGCTGCAAGGGCCTTTGTTATGCCCCTAACAATACAAATATACAGACACACCCAAGAAAGTGCAAGTCAATCACAGCCCACAAAAATTACACCTACATCTGCTCAAGTAATACTACATGCGAAAGAAACCCAGACCCACTCCATCGAATCGTTAAAACAAGTCACACACCACATCAGGTCACATCCAGAACTCCACAATGGCATCATCCATAAATCAAAGGGGGAAGAAAAGAACACAAATCCGGACAAAGGAACAATAGGGAACAAAAGGTTCGATGGTACATCAGTGCACACACCATATTACATAAACACACACACGAGGGGCATGGAAAAATATATTTTGCACACTTGCAGAATGCGCACTGCCTAAATAAACCCCATGTATCATAATACACAAATAAGACACATCGCTGATTGCATAAAGACACAAGAAAAATAAGTAAAGAAGTTTCTACGGGTCCTGTTTGACAAGTAAACAGACCCAAATACATCACAACACTGCAAAACGTATGCACAGGAAACAAAATGGATTTAAAAAGCAAGTTTCAATATTCAAATACACTTGCCAATACAAGGGAGAGCCCTTTCGTAAAATCAACAAGTAATAACATGCAGGTCAGCCCCATAAGAACGACAACCAGAGGTGCAACAATGTTTCCACAATTTATGCACCCATAGTACTGAACGCTAGTGGCTGATGTCACTGGATAATTCCAAAGGACCAGTGGGGCTGCAAGTTGCATCTCACAGGCATGCCAGTTCCATTGCCTACACCAGATATGAACTTGCATCACAATCTAGGAGCCATTGGCTGCATACATGTGCCACCCCATTACAGGAAGGAACCTCCTGGCCCTCCATTAAAGTGCAAGGTATCTGCAATGCCGGAGGCTTCTTACATGTATATGCCAACCTTCGCCGTGCAGCACTTCAGCTTAATATTCAGCTAGTCATCAACTGCATGATAGCTGTTTGCCATTGATTACATAGTGAGTATATAGTACAGCATATACAACAGGGACTGTATGTGCACAAGGAGCATGCCTTCGTGGTGGCTAGGACACATCACATCACTCTTCCCCATATCAGCCCTGTTCAAAGTTGACAACGCATGCATGAATGAAAGGCAAGTGGATGTACTGCAACTCCAATCCACTTATCCATGTCTTCTTTATAGGTGATGGTGCATGTGTTCTCTCCTCATCTCCTCAACCCCTTCAGATATCCATCCCCTGTGCCACAACGGAGTATAATAGAACACACTCACATACCTTAGGCATCCTAGAGAGCACATTTACATTTTAAAGTCATGCTTCAGATGTCTCCATCACAAAGAGTGAATAATAAATCTGAGATTTGGTAGTCAAAGACCTGCATTTGAAGAATTACTTTGGGGTGCCTCCTCCACTATGAAAATATCTGCAGAATATTGGTTTGCAAGTTAGGAAATAGCTCAATGGGTTAATATACCTGTTGCTGAACCAGTTGTATATACCTCAGATCAAAAATTGAAATCCAGGCAGAATGGAACAGGGGGTTACACATCTGCTGTAAACATCAACGGGACACAGGAGATTTCAATGGAACCCTACCACAAGAGCTTGCTCATTTTTATGCCACAGAAATATATAATATTTGCTTTTGCTGAGGAAAAAACTCTGTTGTAGGAGAGGGTACTGCTGCTGCCCAGAATGGCTAGTGTGATACTTTGTTAAAACAGCCTACTTAAGTATTTGCATTTGTGGATTCCAGTCCTTTTAAGAGAGTAGTACATGAGAATTTCAATATTCTGTGATATGAATGGATCTAAGTTAGTTGTATCAGAACCAAATATACATAGGAGATCACTTCAGAACTATTTAATACCAAGTGATCATATGTGTTCCAAAGATTCTAGAGTTCTTAATCGCTCTGTATTTTAATTAACAAGTTCTGAGATGAATTGAACCCACGGCTCAGGACCAATGTGCATTTTAGATCTAAAACTCTCAGGGACTTATTCACAAAGGTAGAGTTACACTTTTGGTGTAAGTTTACTATTTTTTGTTATTCACAAACTATGTGTGTAGTTTTTTGTGTAGTATCTTTACGACTGTAGAGAACTTCACACATTAGATAAGACAGTCCCTGCAGTCGTAAAAATACCACACATAAAACTACACTGGTAGTTAGTGAATGTCAAAAAAATAGTAACTAACAGTGTAAGTTTACCTTTGTGAATAAGGCCAAAAGTATATTTGGGCAGGTGTGCTCAATAAGGTGCAGGTACGCATTAAGTATAAGCTGTCTCATTGTAAAGTAATTTCACCCTAAACAAGGTTCCAAATTGTACAACTGGAATACTCTTCGAAATATTCCTCATACAGGACATACTTAACCATCAGCCTTTTCACAGTTCGCACACTTACCCAGGAGTAACAAACATCTCTTGATAAACCCCACACGGAAGTGGCAGCTTTCTCACCTCGATCACTAACGTGGTGGCTCACCGGAGTCTCGATAGTACACACATACACACAACCTGGAGAAGTGCGCACACACACACATACACACATTCAGGTGCCAGACAAAGAAACATTTCATATGTCTATGTCATCCCATCCTCAGACAATGCTATGTGAAGGTAAATGGTTATTGTATTGTAGGAGGTGGTTAGTGCAAGAGAATAGCTACCATTGGTGCAGCAGGTGCAGTGGCACCGTGGCCTGGAGCCCTGAGGGGCCCATTTAACCATGTCAATTAATGTATTCTAGTACCTCAACAGCAGTCAAAAGGGGCACTTTGCTTGCTTGTACCAGGCTCTGTGGGATCCTTGCTGAGTTGGTGGAAGTGCACTCCCATGACCAACAGTCATCAGGAGCCCTGCTCTCCCCAACTGTCCTCTCTGAGAGTAACGGGACCAAAGAGGGTTAAGTGCCAGTGTGTGTGTGTGTGTGTAATGATAGTGCTTGATTAAATATTAAAGTAACCCGAAGGAGTTTAAATTAGAGATCCCATCCTACTATATTACTTAGTGAACCACCCTTCCTCATATGATAGCTACAGGTCTTCCACCCAAAGAAGGCTTTTGCAACTTGCCCAGAAATAAAAAAACAATAATGCAGGGCAACACAATAAAGACAGTCCTTGCAAGTAAAACTTGAAGACTAGTTGAGATATGTACAGCTATTCATTACTACACCTGCTATGGAGAAAACTGGGCTAGAGAAGCATATGTAACTGCACATCACCTTGTGTGCTACGCTGCCTCGATCTTGTCCGATAAAGATTACAATACGTTTCTGGTACGCTGGTGGTCTTGGTGATTATGCAAAGTTTACAACCCACATCCAGTTGCTGAAGAAGGAAGACAGAAAACGTTGAACGTGCCTGAGTGGGGAAGCATCAAACTCTCAGCACCACCCAGGCTCGTGCTGTAAGGCAATGCTGCTGGTAGGTGGAGTTACAATATAAGCAAGACCATCGTAGGCTTTTACAGGGTCTGGGCTAAAATATACTAATGGGGCACCTGTCCAGTTTAGCATCAATGCCACTACTGCAAATATATATCAGGCATCAAAAATATATTTTCCCTGCCATGCTATCAGCTCTCTCACTTGTTTGCAGGGCATGGTTTAAACACCAATGATCATTCGCAGGTGCACCAGACAAGGATGCCCTCTATCGTCCATTTTGTTTGCCATGTTGAACCGCTTGCTTGTATTATTAGAGAATATCACCATCAGCGTGGAGTTAAATTTGGATCCCATAAACTTGTAATCTTGATGTACACTGATGTTGTGCGCCTTTTAGTAAGGGACAAAAAAGAAAGGTCACAGTGGAAGATAATCTAACACAATATGTAGCAATATACACAAATGATCCTTGTTACTAAATCATATGACAACACCACCATTAGATCATACCATCAAATGGTCTGATCTAATGGTGGTGTTGTCATATTATTTAGTAACAATGATCATTTGTGTATATTGCTACATATTGTGTTAGATTATCTTCCACTGTGACCTTTCTTTTTTGTACCATATTGCACCCGAGTCCAGTGGATTTACGGGTTACCCCATTGATATTTAACTCTTTTAGTAAGGGAGCCCAGACAGAATCCCACTCTGATTACAAATGTTTGGACAAATTTAGTGATGTTCCCATTGGCCAGATGCTTGATGGACCCATGCCTAATGTCTCTTTTAAAAGGACAGACAGAGCCTTTGAGATATCCTGGTGTCAAATATCACTGGGACATTGATATCCTGCTCCTGGAAAATTCTGGGTGATGCATTACTGGGATAACACAGTTGGTGAAGAGATGGATAAAACTGCCATTATCAGTGCGGATATAATATTTTTAAATAAAAATGGTCATTAATCTCAAATTATTATTAAATTGTTTTCATAATATTCCATATCTACTGACACAGACTTTCAACGACCAGCCAAAATTGATAATGGTCCGGCTGGAATGGGCGGGTCACTGTCCTGAAATTACCTGACGCAAACTGATCTTGCCATCTGACAAGCGCAGATTTTTGGCCCCCAATTTTGAGATTTACTATTTGGTGGCACAGGCTCAGTTCACATGTTAAGGGAGACCTCTTTGTTAATGCATGCTTTAACACTTTTGACGAATACCTGGGAGATAATCACCTTATATTAATGGATAGTTTGACCTAGCAGAGGTTCTTAAATCGCTTGGGGCTGTGTCCCCATGCTTTCAGTTGAACCAATGGAGGGGAGCTTACTCACTTATATTGTTAATTCACATGCTCTGCTAAAACAATTATCCACATGTACAATATGGTTGTAGGTGAGATGAGTGCCGAGTGGACCCTTCCTAAGGCTAAATGGGAACAGGACCTGGGGACATGGATATCTGACGAGCAATGGACCTACTGTTGCCAGCAGATAAAGGCTGTATTCTCAAATGAGAGACTCAGGTTAATTCAACTCCAATAAATCCACAGGGCATATTATACACCCCTCGGTATTTTCAGATTTGGGCTATCGAATGATGCAAGCTGTTGGAGGTGCAACACCTCCAATGCTGATCTAGTGCACATTGCACCAATACTGGCAAAAACTTGTAGACTCCCTAAGATCAATGACTATGATTCATTTGGATGTAACCCCTCTGACACTGATGATCAACTTGGGTTATGTGAAGGATGTCCCCAAGCCAGACCGTAAATTCTTGGCGATTACACTGTTTATAGGCAGACGTGCTGTGGTTATGCGATGGCGGAAGAGCACAGCCCAAGTTATGAACACTGGTTATGTGATTTAAATACTCACCGTGAATATGCACAGATATATAACACGCTACAACTTTTTTCTTCTATATCTTTACTTTTGTTATAATCGCGGCACCCCCGCATTAGCTTCAAACATCTTAAGCTAAAGCGCGGGTGTCACGATTGCTGAATTTTTTTTTGAAAAAAAACATTTACAATGCAGCAGCTCTCGAACTACTGAAAGTTTGAGCTATTGGCGTTGCATTATTATTAGCAGCGCCAACAGCTCAAACTTTCAGTAATGCGAGACCTATTGCATTGCAAATGCTTGTTTTGGTTTGTCTTGCTCCAAAGTGCAGAAGTTGGGTAGGTCGCCAAAACATTCTTTATGATTTATGGACAAATTATAATGATTTCAATAAATAATTTTAAGTTTGTGGAAGTAATTTAAAGCTTTTAATTTTGTTATACATTTCACTTGCACTAATACGTCAATTAAAACAAGTATAAATTGGATAGCAACAGATTTGATTTCTAGAAATAGATTTCTTGTCTACTTAATTAAAACTGAATTTCCTCTGCCAGCTTGACCAAATTGGAGTAATATAGATCCTGAAATCTAAGATGCAAACACTACGTGAATTATTAACATTTCGGACCTATTCAACTCTGCACATAGCGCTTTACAGCAGTGCGATACACTAACAGGACCATTTTAACTACCTAATGCTGGTGGCCCTCGTGGGGCAGCACGTGCTGAACTTCTCCAAGGCAGGCCCTGTTTCAGGTGTTCTACCTAAATCACACCAACCTATAGGCCAAGGATGGGCTCAGGAAGAGGGGTGCAAGCATATTGTTTTTCTTTTCTTGATGTCTCTTAAGACGCTTTAGCTGCAGCTGCTCGCAGTTTTCTGATAAATATATTATTAAGCCCATTTGTTTTACCAAGGAGTGTTAATGTAGCCCATTAGCAGTGAGATCTGCATTTGAAAAGCAATCTCGGCCCTCTAACCCACTGAGTGTTCAACCCGTGATTGCTTAATGGAAGAAGCATTGACAAAGCCAATAGGCTCACCTGTGTGACCTATTGCCTTTCCCAATATTTTAGCCATGTTGCACAGCAGCGTCACTGCTGTGCAGTATGGCCAAATGTCTTTTTTTTTGTTTAAAATAGGTGCTATGGTGCGGGCAACACTGGCTGCGCCATAGTGCTTTTAAAAAAAATTCAGCAGTGCTGTGTAGCAGCCATGATGATGTACAACATGGCTAAAAATAAAATGAGAAATCCACTATTTCTCACATAGGAGAGACCTATCAGCTTTGCCAATGCTTGTTGGTACTTCCGTCCCAATTTGTGGGTATCCAAGTAATTAGGGCTGGCTTGACAGTGCAGCTGTCTGCTTGAACTATTGTTACCAATTCTTTAAAATGCGTACAAAGAGGGATTTGGCCCCACCCAGTGGAATATTTCTCTCTCACTTCATGCTTTTGTCTATTTGGTGTATTCTTCCACAATATAGGAAGTGCTACCATTGGAATGCATGAGAGACTATTTTACATCTGAATAGTATACTCAATCATCACGTTGTTTTTCACATTCAGCTTTTTATCTCCTATATGCATTATCTACAGAAAACAATCCTTTTTTGATACTTCTTTTTCTAGTGGTAAAGCCAGTAAGTCAGGCTTCACCCTGATAAACAACATTTGTGCCTACCTCTGTTTGCTTGTGTCCACTCATTAAAGCCTGACCTATCAGCTTTGCTTTTTCGTTTACAGCACTGGTAAGAATTTCGTTATAAGGCTTAGCGACCAGAAAGTGACTGCTGTGTCAGTCTCTCTGTACATTGTTGTGTGATGGGTGGAAAAGAGTGAAACAGGAAGAAGCTATATTATTCCCAATGCTTCTTTTCGCCCTATACAATAAAGGGTTTTAATCTATTCTCAAGCACACATTTCAGAGACTGCTTCACTGTGCCTGTCTTCCTTCCAAACATGAAGGACTCCGGTGCAGTTGAACAGTTGTCTCTCACTTATCAGAGGATAACTGCTGCCGAGTATGCAGCTTGCTATTAAACAGCGGGATGGGGGGCTTCTAGTGCCATTAAAATCGCTAAGGCAACGGAAGAACAAAATAGATGCAGGGTCGCTCCGGTGCCCTATATGTGTTTACAGACCTTTTTTTGCACTGATGTGGCAGTAGACTACCATTAATGTTAATAGGCTAATTCCTGGGCTGACAGTTGAAGCAGAGGTTTCATGCCAGACCCCTGCAGGTTCATAGTATTTTCGCAGCAGGTATTCACATTACTCCTTAACAACTTAAAGATAAACGAGTGTTAAAAGAGCTCTCTGTATTACACCTTTGCTGCCACAGCTCAACCCTCCCGAAGAGCCTGTAAATGCTGCCCCACCTCAGACACTTAACACAGCTCTTGTTCACACTGCTGGGATTTGAGGAGATGAACATTCTTCCTGAGGCAGTGTATGGCATCACAGCTCACTCCTGCCCTGCTGCTGGTATTGTGAGGGGCTATTGAAACTTCTCCCTTATTAAGTCTCTATGGGCACTGAAACATTTCATGGTTATAGCAATCCAACAATGGAAATGAACAAAATTAAATTCAATGGGTCCGATTCACAAAGGTAAAGTTAGACGAAAGTCTAACTTTACGACTTTCGGTATTCACAAAGGGTATTTACTACTCATAATTTGCCTTTGTGAATACCAAAAGGCATAAAGCTCGACTCTCAGTATTCCCAAAGGGCATTTGCGAGTAGTAAATGCCTAATGGGAGGGTATTATGGGTCCCACAGTGCAATGGCCATAGCTTGCGGGATCAGATTGACCCTAACCGGGTCAGCCTGCAAAGTACGTCCATTTGATGCTCCAATCTGTTAAGCCACTCCATAAGCAGAGAGAGCTCTGCCCTCAGCAGATCCTTAAATTTCCTACATCAAGATTCCCAAAATTGGTGCCCGTCCAGTTGGGCCAATGGATAGGGCCCAGACGCTCCCACCACAGGTGTAAAGGAGGAAGGAAACTAAATTACAGCGGTGGCTGGCTCTGAAGGATGGTTTAGTTCAATCTGGGAGGTCTAGGTCACCTTGGTCTTCTTGCTTACGGGTACTTTGCCTCTGCTTCGAATGGCCTGTTTGGATTTGGTGGAAACAGATACAGTCTTGGCAGACATCAGACTAGGATCAGAAAAAGAAGCATCCAAAACATCCATATTTCTGGACGGCTCGCACATGTCAGTTACTGGAGAGGTTGGAGGAGAACGGAATGCCCCTTCAATGGGGCAAGCACCGCAGGCTCCTCGTAGCTAAGAACTGGTGCCATCGACCACATACCCAGCGAAAGCCTTCTCTCAGTGTGGGAGATTTCAGTATTGATAACCCCCGGGCCCTCACTAACATTCGATCAATGGAGGTGCCTTTTGCCAGTGATGTGGGAGCTGAGCTACACCAAACATTTTTCTTCTTCCCGATAACAGTACGACAAATAGTTAAAACCCAGGACCAACCACCGATATGAAGGTAGGGTTTTACCTGATATAGGCCAGTCCACAATCCAACACACGTAAAATACAAAACACCCTATGCGGAGGGCCCAGAGGTGAGGCCCAGAGGTGAGGCCCAGACTCTGATAGGCCTCAACGGGCATGGACGGGCCCGCTTATCACCAGGGCGCGTGCGGCCCGGGCACTTACCCCACTGCAGGAGGCCAAAGCTTCTTTTAAAGCTCCCACCCAGGACTTAGTGTGATGCGGTTGTGCCTCCTTGCTGGATAATGGAGTCAGGGTTAGGTGATATCTCCCACACTACAGGAGGCCAAAGCATCTTTTAAAGCTCCCACCCAGGGCTTAATGTGATGCAGCTGTGCCTCCTTGCCGCTATAAGTTTTATCAATGGACAAACATGGATGAATACAGTTTTGTACACAAATTTGATTGTGGGTTTCTCAGGGCCCTCCCAGTCTCCAGGTCGGTCTCTGAGGATACTTACAAGGACGGTTGGGTGTAGGAAGGTGTGAGGATCTTTGTCCGGGCTAGTACACGAGCACCACCTCTGCTAGTTCCTAGCCCAATGGAGAACAAGTAGCAATTTCCAAAAGGGGCTCCCAGTTTCCACTATCCCGCCAGTCTCATCTGATTTAGGGTTGGTGCAGATTTCTGTGAGCTGGAGCCTACATGATAGGGTCCAGCTGACATAGTTCAATGACCTCTCAAAAACCTGTCATGATAGTGCTACTGACACATGGAACTAGAAAACCTGAGTGGTATGTTTTTTACATTGTCTTTTGGTACATCGTGTAATGTCCTTGTGGTGTGCTATCATTTGGGTTTGGCCTGGTCCTCAAACCATTTTTGTGCCTCTAAATGCACGTTGGTGCCCCTAAATTGAACTGCTGCTGTAAATTTCTAGTATCTGGCCCACAGAAAAAGGATCTCTGGATGTGTGATCCGGCAGATGAAACATTATGACTGGAGTAAATTTGCCACTAAAGCAGATTTTCATAGGCGGGCATTTAGAGTCAGGGATGGGAACTGAAGATTTAGTTTAGGGTGGTTATGCAAAATATATGCAGCACTCATAAAGTTGTAACTTTGTGGGTCTTCCCATGTATTTTCCATGGCCATTCTCACCCTGGGAACTTAAAAGTACATGTCCAACGTTTTAAATACAACGCACCCTGCCCTATGGGCAGTTCAGGGCCTTCCCTAGGGTGACTTACAAGTACTAAAAAAGGGGGTTTTAGGATTGGCAAAGGGGTAATTTTGCCCAAAAAAGTTGGCAGTTTAAAATTGCACACAGGCTGCAATGGTAGGCCGGAGACATGTTTAAAAGGGCTACTTAAGTGGGTGGCACAGTAAGGGCTGCAGGCCCACTAGTAGTCTTTAATTCACAGGCCCTGGGGACCTGTGGTACCACTTTACTAGGGACTTACAAGTAAATTAAATACGCCAATTAGGGGTAAGCTAAAGTTACCATGTTTTAGATAGTGAGAAAAAGCACTTTAGCTTTGGTTAGCGTGGTAAAGTGCACAGAGTCCTAAGGCCAAGAAAAGATAAATTCAGGAAAACAGGAGGGGTGAATGCAAAAATGTTTGGGAGCGACCTTGCAGAGGAGGCCAAGTCCAGCTAAAACACTCTTCTGAGTAGTCTTCCCAAAATACATCTTGCCCCCTGCTGCACGCTGTGTAATGGGAACCAAAAAAAGTTTAACATATTTCTTGTCAGAGCTCTCTGCAAGATACCTTGTATTAATCACAAGCTCTTAGACATCTCTACTTCTCAATAGCTCCTATCCAGTGGCAGTAGGAAATGATGCTGAGAACATGATAAACAGCACAATAAGCTAATGGATTATAATAACCTTTTCAAGACTAATATTGTGTAGACAGTTTGCATACAGGTCCCAGTGCCGCCACTTTGGAGCTGTGATTGAGGAGGATCATGTGGGGATATGTATACATTTTCCTCTGAGAATTTGCAGAAAACCTTAAAAAAGAAAGCTGATGTTTTTGGCCAGGGGGGTATATATACCCTGCCCCCCAGAACCAAAAACATCTTTTCACGTTTTTTTTGTGAATTCTCAGAGGAAAAAAAACCCGACTGGCAAGGGCTCAGGGGTGGCGGCACAGTGCATTTTGGAGGGGATGGGGACATGCAGCCTCCCTCCCTGAGCCTCCATGAGGCCCCGGGAGGCGATTTTAAAATCAGAGAGGAGGCGTTTGGTCCCCCTCCCTGAGCCTCCATGAGGCCCCCTTCCCTGAGCCTCCATGAGGCCTCGGGTACCCCATCCCCTGGCGTGACATGTCAATTAAAGGGGAGGGGGCAAACAGCCCATCTCCTCAAGCCTTCTTGAGGTCCCAGGGCTGATTAAAAATTGGGGAAGGGGGTGTGCGGCCTCCCTTCCTGCGTCTCTTTGAGGCCCTGGGGTGCCCATCCCCTGGGGTAGATGAACTTAATTCGGTAAGGATGCATGTGCATCTCCCTGCCCCGAGACCTATGAAGGACATGGGGACCCATCCCCTGGAGTAGTTTAAACTTTTATGGGGACAGCGGTAGGTGGTTCTGCCCCCCAAGCCATAATATGGCCCTGGGGATCCCATCCCCCCAGGGCCGCCTAAGTGTCATTGTCCTCGGGACCTCATTCCCTGGGACACTGTCTTTTCCCTGCCTGCGAGAGAGCAGACAGAAAACTCTTCTGTGCTCCCACCATACAGGAGCAGAAAGCTGATCCCGCCAGGTGGGAGCACAAATGTTTCTCCCTGCCAGTGCTCTTGCAGGCAGGGAAACAAAGAATTGCTCCCACCCGCCAGGTCGGAGCAATGCTGGCTCCATCCACATCCTGCATGTGTTCTGGCAAGGGAGCCAGCAGGGCTACAGGGGTCTTGGGCTCAACCCCGCAGCCTCCAACACAGCTAATGTTATGTAATGCCCCAAGTAGGCTCCGGGTCACCCCACTAACTAAAACAAAGTGTTTGGCTCATGCGCAGCCCCCTGGAGTGGGGCCACTTGCAGGGAGCCACAGGGCCCTGGAGCCCTCCGGGCTCCCAACATAAAAATGGTTGTGGGTGCCCTAGGGGGGCACCCCGAGCTAAAAATAAGAAAAAAAATGCTGTGGCTAGCTCTTGTTCTGCCCCATTGAATGAGGATGCTTATGGGAGCCGGCAAGGGCCTTGGGCCCCCCCACAACCCACTACAAAAATAAAACTGTGGTTGGGCCAGAACACCCACACAAACAATTAGAAAAAGAACAATAATCAATGAGCGGCCGGAGCCTCCCATCACTGCTTCTGGCAAGGAGAGCCCCATAATGCCCTTCATGGGCAAATTTGCACACTTTCGGCTGCATGGTGGTGCCCCAATCTGGACAGGGGCACCACCATCATGTTTTATAAGTGTTGTGGAGGGCTGCAGGCAGTGCAGCAGCCCCCACAAATGCTTGAAAAAGTTAACACTATCTTTTCTAGGGTCTATATGAAATGACCCGAAGAAAGGTTGACTATTTTTTTGTAGTGCTATGTACCGCCAAACTCGTAATCAGCTCCAAAGTCTGCTGCCATATATGTCTTTGTGATTCAGCAGGCATAAGCGGAAACACCTGGAGTTGTGATCTTTGGGCTACATCAAGGGTGAAAGCTCAGCTGGTTGGTTTGTAGTTGGTTGTGTTGGATTGTATGTTTGTTGTGAAAGTTATCATTGTTGATAGCCTTCGACTTTGTTACAAGAGAAACAGTCAAACGGATCAGATTTAACATTAAAAAAATAATATTATTGCTACTGTGTATAGTCAGGGGCCCAAAAGAAAACCACCAAGAGATAGATCAATAACATACAGCACAATATAACGGCAGTGTATTTTTCCTTGGTATCATTCAACCATCTACTCATCAAGCCCTGTTCTCTCATTTACATAAACAAAACAAAACTGGGTTTCTTTATAACTGCAAAGAGGTGTAGCAAATAGCACCAGTCTGCAGTGTTGATCCAAATTTTGAGCGAAGGGGCTGGGTTCATTCCAAAGTAGCGTAGCAGGGTGGAAGTGAGTAGGTGGCGGAAAGAATGAACTATGATGAATTTATTTTATCAGAACACTGAAATGATCAGAACTTCATTGAAAGCAATGGAGTGGCTCCTGGCTTATTTTAGCTAGTATCAACGGGTCCAATATTCCAATGTTTGTCTTTCTGTTTCTCCCTTTTTATTTAAAACTTTCTAACCTCAGTGTTTGGAATACTCTAATAACACTTTAGTCTGTTTTCCTTGAGTTATATAGGGGTGGGCGAAACTCACGGAATTTGTCTCTGTGGAATTCCACGTAGTTCCATAAAAACTCTGCGAGATTCCGCGGAGTTCCACCAACGAGCAGAAATAGGCACATCCCACTTCTTGCACTGTGATTTAGCGCCGGTAGCATGTTCCACGCTGAAAAAACAATGCGAATAGCACCATGTGGTGTCCCAGAGGGCGCATCTACTCGATTTGATTTTGCTGCCGCATGAGTGGATTTTCTACTTGAGCGACTGCCCTCTGACCGCGAACAGTTACGACTAACCACTTTAGAAAAATCTCACAGGTTGTCCTCCTAGCAAGCAGAAATTGTGCTAGGGGACGCCAAATCCTTCTGGCACTCGCCAGCTTACCGGTCCAGAGCCGCACGCGAGAAAAAATTCCACCATGCAGCGATTGGCAGAATTTAGCCAATAAAACAGAAAAGTTTCCCCTTGGATCCAAATCCTAACACACTTTAGTAGTTGCTTAAAAGGAAAAACCACTATTGTTGTTCACTTAAAACTCGTACTACTTATCCACTCCTATTCATATCACATAACATCAAATACTGACTCATATAATTCAAATATTAAAAAACATGTTTTAATTAAAATCCTGTTATCACAAAAAATATTAAAAAGATTTTTCAATCACAATAAAAACATCAATATATTTCATACACTTAATAGAATTGATATAAACAGCTATTACAACGTTACATAAAACACAGATGACACTATACCCCCACACACAAGAGAAAAATGTTTATATTAGACACTCAAGTTGGTCATTATTCAATACATATCCTTCACAACCAAATATAGGGACACGGTCTGAATGCCCTTTTGCTTTAAGCAATTACAGAATGCCGTTCCTCCAAGGATTATGTGATCAGTTTGCGTCGACGCGTTTCGATGGTTCAAAAATATTTAGTCCATCTTTTTCAAGACACTTATACACTTTTTCTCTTATAATACTCCTTGGTTAGAAAATCCTGTGTGAAACAAATATATATGTATAAAACAATATTTCTATATTTGTCTGATACATAAAGCTTAATACACATGTTATAAAAATGAAAACAAGCGTAACTAATATTTTGTTTTTACCTCAAAAACACACTTTATACAACTAACTCCAGTATATGCTCATAGCATTACACTTGTGTCTAAATTTCACATTTTCTTTATATTCTTAAATCTTAAAGTATGTTAGCAAAAATCCTGAAGTATATCCACATTGTATATGCACATCCCATCATACAATTCCATCCTTGGACACCTACCCCCCGAGTCAATCATTATATTGCATATGTCACTATCAGATTTTTATATTATTGTCCTCTTATTTATTGATTGTTTTATCTGACTCCTATATTCGCTCCAACCTCACTCACATTATTTATATACCATCAACATAAATTTAATTCCATATTAAATACCTTATTTATGAATCAGCTATATTCGAATGTAAAAACTCTAAAATCTCGAATGTCACAAGTTTCTGAATAATTTCCTCAATACGATTTCCTGCCAGAGCTTCAACCTATTTATAGAATAAAACAGGCCTGTGTCAATAATTCATTCAAGACACTTGATTTCATCCATCGCCCCCTATATCCCTCTAAGTGCGACTCAACATACTCCTACCTCGCTATCCAGAGATTGTTACTGACACCCCGGTCGACAAGGTCTCATTGATTTGGAGTCAATTCAATTTTGAAATTCTGACTCTCGTGGTACCAATCCTCTCACCTACAACAAAGAAACCAAACTTCAATTTAGACACTCTCCTTCCTAAATCAAAAGGGAGGAAAATCACTCAGGCTTACTGTCTCTTAAATGATATCTCATAGTTTATTCTCTCTTTGTAACACTACCTTATGGGTCATAACTTGCTCCGCATCGAGGGGCAATCACGTCCGCCTCTTATCCCGGTGTGCTATAGCATAAAAAACAAACAGAAAAACACTATTTGCATTCCGTTTGTTACCGGCTGCATTAGCAAAACATCGAAAATATCCGCGATTTGAAAACCCAAGTTTATATTACTTTAGATATACCGCGTTTCTCTCTCCCCACTAACACTACCCAAAACATCAAATCTTTATCACTCCGGTTGTTTTTATCTAAAGAATTACCGCTGTTGCATGTAAGCCAAACAGACAATCGCCATTTGTATTCCGTTCGTTATCAGCTGCATTAGCAAACATCAAAAGTCCCGCAATTCAAAAACCCCCGTTCTATTCCTTCGGATATACCGCGTTTCTATTTCCCCACTATTGCTACAAGACTCGTCATATCTTAGTCACTCCGGTTATTCTTACCTAAAGAATTACAGCCGAGGTATCGCACATCCGTCTTGCTCGTTGTTTTCTATCGACGGGATTACCCGGAAATTCTTTGTTTAAATACAGCCAACTCAATTCCTACTGGTTGGCCCAAGCCTAATGGTTGCGTCTTGTGCTGACGCTGCTTTTTCAATCCCGGATGTAAAAATATATGAAACTCTCGGTTTTAACGTGGAATTCACCTTCACCCATACTAATCTTAAACTGGATCATTTGTACATCATCCTCGTGAACTAAAATATATATTTTCTTTCTCTAAAATACCCAAAAGCAGATGGAATTGTTTTATTTACCATCCCTCGATATATTTGAAAACATAATAATAATGCATCGCCATTGGCTGAGGCTAAATACCCTATACTGCTCATGATTACTCCTTGTTCTATAACTAGTTGGCCACAATCTTCATCCAATCCTCCCTGGAATTTAATCCTACTTCTACAGTATTCAAATGGCATATGTACCATTGTTCCCTTTTCCTCCTCTTTGTATCCAGGTCACCGCCTCTCCTATTTATAGTAATTTTTTCAAGTATAAACCACTGAAACTGATCACAATTATGTCCTACCCTTATAAAGTGGTCCGTTAGTGGCGCATTATCCTTTTTTGTTCTTATAGCTGATTTGTGTTCAAGGAGGCGGGTACGTAATTCTCGACTGGTCTCCCCTACGTATCCCAACCCACATGGACAGATTAACAGGTATATAACATTTCTGCTACGACAATTATTTAAGGTTGTGGCTATCATAGTTTTTCCTGCAAATATCACGCTTTTTTCCTCAATACAATGTGGGCATATGGAACAAGTTCCACATTTATAATTCCCAACTGCCTTCATTCCTTCCAAAGTTTGTTGATTCTCCACTTTTGTTGGATACGTTTTCACTAAAGAGTTACGAATCGTTTTGTTTCTCCTGAATGAAAAAGTGGCTTTTGTAAATGTGTCCTTGCACCTTGGTTCAGCATTTTCCAATTCTTATTAACTATATTTTTAATTTTATTACTCACACTAGTGAATTGGCTCACAAAAACAACTCTATCAGTTGCCTTATTCTTATTTTTCTTCTCTTTATTCTGCTCCAACAAACAGTCCCGATTATAAAAACGAGCTCTCTTCAAGGACTGTTTGATAAGTTTAACAGGGTAGCCTCTATCCCTCAATTTTTTCTTTAATAGCTCTGCATGATAATAAAAATCAACCAGAGTCGTACAATTGCGTCGTAATCTTAAAAATTCCCCGAAGGGAATATTATCCTTCTGTGAACGAGGATGATTACTATTATACTGTAATAAAGTATTTTTATCCGTAGGTTTAGTATATAGCTCCACCTGTAATTCATCTTCTGCACATTTTACCCGGATATCCAAAAACTCAACACTGGAGTCACTGTAGTGTGCTGTAAACTTAAGGTTTGGATCCCCTAAATTGAGCCACTGTAAAAACACCTCCAAATCACTGCTGGCACCGTTCCAAATAAAAATAATGTCATCTATGAAACGGTGCCAGCATGTGATATTCTCAAAATAGGGTGCTATCTCGTTGTAAATATGTATCTGTTCAAAAGCACTCACATACAGGCAGGCCAGACTGGGGGCACAGGTGGCCCCCATGCTGGTCCCCTTGATTTGTTTGTACAATTCATCCTTAAACAAAAAATATTGTTTTTAAGAATCATATTGATGCAAGCCATAATAAAATACTTATTGCCTCCATTCAATTCTTCGTGTTCCAAGATGGACGAAATAACCCGGATTGTGTCATCCTGGGGGATATTCGTGTATAGGGCTTCAATATCAAGGGTGACCAAAAGTTGGGTCACCCTATTGAAGCCCTGTCCCTCAAAAATCGCAATGGCATGTGCCGTGTCTTTCAAATAAGACCTTTGTTTGTGAACTATAGGTTTTAAAAAGAAGTCCACATATTTACTAAGTGGCTCAAGTATCGAGCCCAAACTGCTCACTATTGGGCGCATCGGAGGATCCAATGTACTCTTATGCACTTTCGGCAATACATAAATTGCAGGAAGAACTGGGTGCATGTTTAGTAAAAACTTGTACTCATTCTCACATATCCATCCCTCTTCTCTCCCTTGTTTTAAAAGACCTGCCACTTCCTTTTTCTGATCATTGATTGCCGAAAGTCGTATTCGTTTGTAATGTTCTTCAATATTGAGGAGTTCTCTCATCCTTCTTTCATAATCCATCGCATCAAAGATTACTACTCCACCGCCCTTATCTGCGGGTTTGATAATAACTGATCACTATCTTGTAAGGACTTTAAAGCTTTCCTCTCACTTCCTGGAAGGTTGTTGTTAAAATTAGTGTCTCTACCTCTCATATTCTTGATTTCCATTTCCACTACTCTTCTCGAATAGTTCCACATTCTTATCTATCTGAGCTAAACTTGGTGTGAACTTAGATTTCGGTTTAAAGCCTGACACATTGTGTCCTGGCTCATATGTCTTATCCTCAAAAAATCTTTTTAATCTTATTTTTCTAAAAAAACTCTTCAAATCATTCTCTAACTCAAATGTATTAGGGAGAGCTGAAGGTGCAAAACTGAATCCTCTCCTAAGTACCCCCTCTTCTTCCTGGGTCAAAACCTTATGGGATAGATTTATAATAGGGAATTCCACAGGCGGAATGAAATATTCTGTCCACCACTTGAGTTATACTGATTGCTGAAGGTCCCCTCTATCATAATAGGCCCTTGCCTGCGGCTCAGGTCTATAACTCAGGTTGTGGGCCTTAACAACCGTTATAGCCCTCAACAGTGGAATATAATGCTATTAAATTGTTTAAAATAGTAAACAAATTATTTCTACAGCATCTATGACTGCCAATGCCCTACGCCTGCTTCAAGCAACAGCACAATAGAGCTAACATTCGCTCACCAAGGTCAGCACTGAAGGAGAAGGCATGGAGCACTGACAAAAACACTTCTGAGATACTGTGTTGTATGCGTAGAAAGAACACCTCCGTTCAGTGACCCCCTTCCCGTTGCCATCTGTTGTACATTAGGTAATTCAAAAACAAGCCAGTAATGGTTCAATTAACCATGAACCATTTGTGGCTGCTAGAAAGGCTAATGCATACAGTCGCTCTGTTTCCTGAGGGTGTCGTTATGCTCTTGGTAACCACACCCCCAGCTGTTGGCTCATTACTGTTAGCAATAGTCTGCATCATATGCATAATGAGTATGTTGTTGTTGTGCTCAAGAAGATGCGCCTGGCGGGTCAGGGTGTTAAACTGTGCTTGCAGCTGACTCAGCTGAGCTGAGCAAAGCTAACTCTTCGCAATCATGAAAGCTAATTACCAGTGTCTACTGCAAACCCAGATGTTTGGCGATTGCTAAACACTAACACAGTTAGCTCATTAAAATAAACTGTTCTTAAAGAAAAGACACCTGCTTGTCCTCTAATATTGTCCTTTTTGCCTGAGGGTCTGTCATATGTTAGAGTAAGAGAGCCTTTTAACTGCAATGACCTACGTAGGCTTTACATTTTTTACTTTATTTTTTTTGGGCAGCTTTATATAGCGCACACTTGGCCCAAAGGCATCAGAGTGCTTTACATGAGCACCAGATTACACTACACAAGGTCAGATCGTTTTTTTAGGCACAGACAGAATAAGTGATTTGCCCAGAATAACAGGATGTTCAACCTAAGCAGAGACTCAAACTTGCTCCCCCAGGTCCAAGGTCGGCAGCTCTGGTCGTTAGGCCATATCTCCTCCATTTTCAAGATGTCCAAAGTGGGATGTGCAAAAGGGTTCCCTGCTAATAAAACTACTAAGGTTTTGTAGAGTCCTTTGATGCATTTATGTTTTTATTTATTTGTTTGCTGGGTTTTTTTGGGGGTATTATTGTTTTCCTGTGCATTTGCATCACATTGCGGCAACCTCAGGCCATGTTTACTTCGGCTGAAGTCGTAAGGCTCGAGATATATGGAGCTTCAACAACTTGTCACGGTGACTATCCAAATGGCTGGTGATCCGCTCATCAAGGGTCCATTCGTTACTCTATGATTGTAGGCACCAGCCTGGTCCACCTATGGGCTCTTTGGTCCCAAGTTGGCCAGTTGATAAAGGTTTCCCCCGAAGATAAAGATCTTCACAATTTTTTCAATAGGGGGCGGCTTGAGGGGATTTTAATGTGGGATTATGGGTGATTCCGGAGGTGCAGACCCTGACGCCTGATGGTTTTACCTCTGTTTTTTAGGTCTGGCTGGGAGACTGCTTTAGGTGCCACACTGAACTACTGTAATCTCAAAAATGAATACATTATATTCTTAGTAATGCTGTACAGACAGGGGTTTTGGGACTGCTATTGAGAGCAGCCACTGATCTACTGGAGTGCCATTCATACTTTAGTTTGGACCACAGGACAGTATACATTGAGTAGAAGACTGAGTCTGCTCCCTTCCTCCGTTTGCTGGTAAGCTATGTCAGTCGCATTTTGTATCACCCGACAGGGCAGCCATCCGGTGCCTGGCTTGTCAGACTTGTGAGTGACAGCATTTACCTGGTTACTGTCTGCTTTAACATGCGGAAGGTACAGACCCTGAAAGGCAAAATAGTTTGCATTAATCTGTCAATTTCTCCTCTTCTCCGCCTTTTGTGTGATCACCTCACTATTTTTGTCAGTGGTCCTGACTCCTGCTCTGTCAGACCTCTTTTGTTATGATTGTCCACAGCAGCCTCAGCTTCTGTTTGCCCCATCCATGCCACATGGTCATCATTTCTTTCAACGCTGAGCACCCAGAAACCACTCTTCACTGTAATGCATAACTTCCTGAGATGCTAACAATGTAGAGCCTCTCTACTAACATTATCTCTATTACCACCATTACAATCACCATTATTGCCACCATAATTACCATCAACACCACTATCAAATTACAATCACCACTGCCACAAAAATCATTACTACTCCACCATTACCACCACCATCATTACAGTTACATCACATTCATTGCCGCCGCCACCACCTTTATCACCATCACTATTATCTCCAGCTTCACTGCCATTACCACTACCACTTTAACAACCACCATTACCACCACAATATTACCACTACCAACATTATCATTTCCACTATTATTACAATTTCCACCACCACCTTTACCACAGTCATTATCACCACCACTGCCACAGCTACTTTCCATTTAAAATATATTCCTTGATTTGCCTATAACTTTTCTCTCCGTGGACTGATTTACACTAAATTTCGCAGATCATTAGCTTTGGCTGCCAAGGTCCAGCTTGCCAACCTGTGTGGGGTGGGGTTAAAAAAAGAAGTGATTTCCCATAGGAAACTCTGCTTGTCCATACGGCCCAAACCACTGAATGGATTTAAATTAACCTTGGCATGATAGTAGAACTTTACTCAGAAAGCGTGCTTGTGGTACAAATCTGTCAGTAGTTTAAGAAACATTAGCCTTTTAAATAGTTGCTGGGCAGACTTTAAAGAGTTACTACTTTTGTAAATCACTGAAGTTTAGACTTCTGTCAATCATTTTTTAAATTGTCCTCAAATGTAATTAGCTGGAAGAGCCATCATTTTATGAAGACACCTCCTCCATTTTGTGAAGAGTCTGGAGTCAGACATGACTGGTGATTTTACACTCAGACATGCAATCCACATTTCCTTGAGGGATCTGAATATGCTCGCTGTAATTAACTCAGTGACACACCCATTGTGTCAAAATCACAGTGACTTAGTCAGAGTCACACACAGGTGCATGTGTCCACACACTGCCATTAATTCAATCCCACAAACAGGGGCACACTGCCATGACTCGGTCAGGCAGGGGCTTTTCGCCATGACTCAGAAACACACCAATGGAGTCAATGGCACAGTCACCTAATCGGAATTATACATAGAGACGTGTTCACCCACCACCACTCACTCAGATGCACACTGTGGGGCACAATGAGGGACCTGAACATGCACATCATCATTTACTTAGTGGCACACCAATGGAGTCAAAGGCGCATTGACATAGTCAGACTCACACACAGAGACATGTGTTCACCCAACACCACTCACTCAGATGCACACTGTGAGGTAGACTGATGGTCTTAAACATGTTCACCATTATTGATTCAGTGACATACCAATAGAGGGAAAGTCACAGTTACTAAACATGTTTTATGTAATTTATATTAACAGATTTTGAAGATTAAAGGAATACACATTCTCAAATAATTAACGTAAAAGAAATGAGCAAGAGGTGATAAGTGATAATTGTTTAAATATATGGAATGCAGTCATACAATATCTACATTTGTTATTTAACATTCCAATATTTTTATTTTTAAAATCCTATGAAATTCAATTAAAAAAAATACTGGAAACTGAATTATGGTTCTAGCTCAAATGGCTAAAGCCTCTAAAATGCACATCCAAATTATCACTAAATAAAGCAAACTATTAGAACCTGGTTAACTTCAGTTACTCAGTCAATACATAGCAGGCTCCTCATCTTTGTTGAGATCCCCCCCCAGGATCTTTTTTTTTCTCAGTGCACTTATATAGCTTGGCTCAAGATTTCTAAGCTGCTTTCTCGATCTCCTCCATGTTTATATGGCCATATCCTGTCAAGGACAAAAAAAATTCTGTAATACTTTGGTGCGTCTCCATAAAGTGTCTTGCCAATTCTCCATAAAGTGCTTTTATGTTTTATAGCTCTAATGTGTTCAAATATTCTCTTTTTGACAGGGAATATGGTACTTCCCACATAGTGTAATCTGCAAGGACATTCTAAATCATAAACACAGTAACCTGAGTTGCACGTAAAATGCAGATTATTTTGTTTGTCCCTGTCTGGTGCTGTGCTATAGTCTTTCACATTTTTACTCAGTTTGCAGGCCTTGTAATAACTGCATATGAAGAACCCTTTAATATGATCTAACCAGTTTTCTTCTTCAGATTTTTGATAGTGGCTATGAACCAAATTATCTTTTAAGAATTTTGCCTTTCGGTATGTTATGGCTGCAAGCGTGGTCATATCCTTACTAATTATCGAGTCTGCCATTAATACCTTCCAATGTCTCTGCATTGCTGTTTTATTGACTAGTACCCTAAGACAGTAAGGCACATTTATTCATCTCAAAACCATGAAAGGCTACCTCTGGATTCACACCTCTGACAGTGGCGTAACGAAAGTTTAAGGGGCCCCCCTGCAATGTACACAGAGGGGCCCCCTCTCCTGATTTTATCCAGAGCGCTCAGACCTGAGTACTGTGCTGAGGGGGCCCCCTGCAGTATGCGGGGGCCTGTGTTACACCCCTGACCCACGGGTTCACACAGATCTCAGGCACTGATTTATGATGTCTCAAGGGATGGACTCACCATGGGCAGCAAAGAGCTCAGAGCACAGCACTAAAACGAGCCCCACAATCAGCAGGAACTTCATGCTAGTTTTGTGTCTGGTTTCAGGATCCACTGAGTCAGGACCGTTCCGGTTCTCCACTCTTTGGACGAATGAGCCCTAGAGTGGGGCTGGGGTGCAAAGCCTGCTGAATCCGCCTTTGTTTACACTCTGTAGGTGCCCTATTTAGATGCCATTCCCTGTTAGTCCTGAGGGGGGCACTGAGCTGCATGAGCCATTGGTATTGAAACAGCATGTGTTATGCTTATTGTTGAATCTGCTCAGTTTGGTGTGCAGGAGCAGAGCAGTATGGTATACGTAAATATGGTGGTAATTATGGAAATTAAAAAAACTGCTGAAGATAGGGTGCCTCATTTTAGGGCAAAGGTTCAGGTGCTTAACTACAGTCCAATCTACAATGTTCTTCCATGAAGTAGTGGTCCACATGATACTCACTGATTTCAACATTGTGATTTACAAGCAATGGGTGTGTTGCAGTGGAAACCTTTTACTCTACTTCAGCAACCGCACTGGCCCATAAGACTATCCTTTTCATGAATTTCTACTGAACACAGATTTACACTATACCCACTGAGGCATTGGTCCTCTGAATATTTTTCGGTCGTAGCGAGGGGTGAGACTTCAGGATGCCCAAAACACAGTTAGCCACCCAATGAGGACCATTAATTTGTGGTCAACTTACAAATTCGAAATGAGGTTCAAATAAATTACTCTCAGAACCATACTGTAAACATAAAGTATTGCAATTGCAAAACCCAACCTCCTGAAGAAGTGTAGACTGACCAAAATGATACAAACCAATAGCTCTGTTGGTGCTACACAAAATAAAAGCAACAGGACTTGATATTCCGAAAACAGTCTATGACGATCGCTATTACGCATTTAGAATAAAACTAATAGCACAGTTCAAACAAAAACCATCAGGACGCAATAACAGGCTCAGGCAGTTTAGAACATTTAGTCATTGGAATAATGATCCAAAATCAATGCATACAAGCAACATTTTAAGGAGCTCAGTTAGAATGCGAATAGCGCATAGTATTAGTCAAAGGTTTTCAAAGAAGATAGTTCGAGCATTTCAGATTACCACTACCAATGAAGGCAGGAGAATGGTTTAAAAGGAGGAAGAACCTCATTCAGAAAAGGGACAAAGGGTCAAGTTAAAGTCCTCTGGTGAAATGTCCATGAACATGGGGTAAGTAAAAAATCGGGAGAGATCAGATTTGGTATTTCACCAAATCAATCCAAAAGAGTTCAGTAAGAAAGTTAATTGGAAAGAAAACTCAAAGCATTGCGGTCAGGTTGTCGGCATTTGCCACTCTAACCTTATTTCCCAAGGTAGTCATGAGAAACTACAGTCTTTGCCATCCTCACAGTATAGTTACAAAAAGAAAAAAATATCTTTCTGGATACAGTCCAAGGATCGGTTCCTACCAATTCACACACACAAGGACTGAGGCTACATTCATAATCAAATTGTTACAATAGGCAGGAACAGTTCAAATAACATTTGAAGGGAACATGTCAAAGTTAATTTCACTAAGCTATGAAATAATGCAGCCTAAGCTAGAGAATTTCAATGCATTTAAAATCATCATTTCTTTTAGTAATCAACTCATTAGGATTCAAAATATAATGAAGTAAATCAAACATTTCATATTAAGAAATAATGGTAATATTGTCAGTAAATATTCTATAGAAATGAACAAGCCTAAATATAGCCTATTCATATGATGTTGAGAAAGTAGAAACATGTAAACTATTTCTAAAAATCATTAAAACAAAAGAGTTTTCATTAATATACGTTCTTTATGGTGTTAAGTATTTATTCTGAAAGTTTCAAACATATAATTCTTAACAACATTGATTAGCACCAATGTCAAGTTTGTGAAAAACACTCTGGGCCCGATTACGAGTCTGGCGGTCTGAGGACCGCCAAACTCATGGTGGCGCGTGGCATTGGCGGTCTTGCGACTGCCACATTACGACCCTAGTGGTAGTGCTGTGTTGGGACCGCCGGCTCCGCCAGGGAATCACCATTCCCTGGCGGTGGCGCAGCGGTCCACAGGTACCTATATTCCTTTTCAGGATGGCCGATGTCCAGCTAAGCATATAACAACTTTCATCACCGCCACTGATTTCATGGAGGTCTTCGTTCCATGAAAACAGTGGCAGTGAGGAATGGGCCCTGCAGGGCCCCCTTGTGCCTCATGCCATGTGGATGCACACATGGGGGCACAACATGTGCCCCCACTGTGTGCATGCACAGAAGTTCCAGCATGGAATGGACTTCTCAGTCCATGCCGTGCTGGAACTTCCTTTGACATTCCCACAGCAGTACCGCCGTGGGAATGGCAAAGGAAATACCCGCCAATGACTAGGTCATTATGGGGCGGGCGGTCATCACGCGGCTTTGGTGTAGCCGTGCCGGCGGGAAGCCGGTGCAACTGCGTCAAAGTCGTAATCGCGCCCTAGGCAATTGAAATCAATAGAAATACTAAACTTCTCATTAGTCTTCATAACATCTTGTCATTATTATTGTTTGATTAATTCTACTGTATTTAGCTAATCAAGCACGCTTTTACGATACTGATAATTCAACATTTTCTCTGTTTCTGTGATGTTTTCGTCCATGTATGAAGTGCATGTTATGAGTTCAGTGTATAATTTAGTATGTATGTTGTGTAAATCAATATCTACGCTGTTAAAGGTGCACATATGTAAACAGAAAATAGACTGGAAAACACGCTCTCCACAATTCACGTTTGGGTGCCTTTACCACTGGCACAGCTGAAGAGGATGGTTTAAGTGTCTGTATGAGGAAACAGATCAATTTGAAGTACAATACATACATGCATAAATCCCCAACAAACAAGTGGGACTTGGACCACACATTCTGTATATCAGACGGCAGTAAAATGTGACTTAACATCTAAGCCTACTTGAATATTGTCTATAAAGGAGAATTTTCAGTGTACAATACAGTCCCTTCACCAGCAACAACAAAATGCAAGAGAAAGTCCTAATTTCACATGTTCAAATTGATTTTGCCCTTCATTTGAAGCAGTGCATACTCTCGTAACCAAACAGAATTCCAGTTATGATGTGGATTGCCGTAGCTGCTGATAACTCTCATACTGTAGCTAAATCTAACTTATTGGTATCGCCTTATAGCCCATGTAATGGGCTATACTGGCTATTAAAATAGCATAAAGGCTGATGCCTTAGGAGAGGGCCTTTAACAATGGAGCAAGCCTTTAATGGCCAGTATAGCCCACTATGGCGGGCTATAAGGCTGTTAGAACATTCAGCCCCATGAGGGCAGACTGTCTTAATTAAAAACACAAAGGCCTCTCTGAGTCCGAGGGGATTGAAATCCCCCTGCAGCTCCAAAGACTCTGTTTTACAGCTCTTGCTGTGATTGTTCAACAGTTAACAGGTCGCGTGCAGGGCCACGTCTGTTAGCTGTTGAACAGTCACAGCAGTAGCTGTGAAAGGAGGCTGACATTAGCCCCTGGTCTCCCTGGGATCCACTAAACTGCTTTTCATCGTTAAGCTGAGCCAGGGAGACCCAGGAGCTGAGCTGCATTCCCCTCTCCCTACTTTTGAGGCTCCAGTAACACTGTGAGCTACAGGAGGAAGGAGGGGAGGGGGTCGGTCGTGTGTGCCCTGCTGCAAAGGTTCTGCTTTTTGCTTTACCCTGCCTAAACCATATTGTTTGGAGAGGTAGGGGAAAGAGAGAAGCAGTTTATTAGGACATTGTAATTTTAAGAGCAGTGGGCCTATATCAGTTTATACTGGCTGCCTGCTGCTGCTCCATTGGCTTTAATGAAACTCTCAACATTCCAATGTTCTAATTTATTTAATTTTTCAGGGCAAGGAGACAGCTAACACTGATACACCAGACCTAAGATCTAACATTATAGATGTGCACAGCAATAACTGTAATATCTGGTTGGATTTTCAACAGCAACTATGTGAGGCAATAAATATGTCGATATCAACAATAAAATAAGTCCAAACTCCATACACACAGACAAGCACAGATCCATAAATGCACCCACACTAGTCCAGGCTCACACTCATTCACCCAAATATTCCCTCAAACTCAAACTCTCAACATTCCAATGTTCTAATTTATTTAATTTTTCAGGGCAAGGAGACAGCTAACACTGATACACCAGACCTAAGATCTAACATTATAGATGTGCACAGCAATAACTGTAATATCTGGTTGGATTTTCAACAGCAACTATGTGAGGCAATAAATATGTCGATATCAACAATAAAATAAGTCCAAACTCCATACACACAGACAAGCACAGATCCATAAATGCACCCACACTAGTCCAGGCTCACACTCATTCACCCAAATATTCCCTCAAACACAGAGGCTACCACAGTTCATATGCCATTTCATACCACCACACACTGACCACCCACACACAGACCCCAAACATATGCTGCTCACCCATTCACATACAACATAGACTCACTATTGCAGAATGTTCAATCACCTCAATATAAATTCTCATTCACACCTACACCCAGATATTCCACATATACTCTCACACAGATCTCAGACATAGACTCACACACATGCCCTCTAGAAAGCCTAACATACACCCATTCAAAATGTTTTCCACAGAGACTCTCTCACACACACACCTTCAAAAACGCAGAACAACATATGGACACAAATCCAGAAACACACTAATGGACATCACATCTGCCAGTCTCCATTCACCACATGCTAGTAGCATTTCCAAAGTCCAGGAGGTCAAATCTGTTGCCAACCGATGCCTTGGTAGCTTGCTGCTCATCTGTCTGTCTGTTTTTGTGGGGATGCAGAAAGATGGCATTGAGTCAGTGGTGCAGCATTTATTAGTTCAGTGCTGTTGATCCAGAATTAGGGGATGGAATCAGAAGGAGATCAAAAAGCAAGTAGGGGGTGAATGACAATCTGGGCATGCAAAGGGATGGTGTAGGGGATTGCAGCTACGTATTTGGATTGCTGCTGTCATGATGAGGTGGTAGAACACCTGACAGGAAGATGTCTGTTTTGTCTTAGAGATACTCTTTGTGACTTCTTGCCTGTGTGGTTCTGTCTGAACAAAAAATGATAATGGGTGGTAATCCCTACTTCTCACCTACTAAGGGCCTTATTTCAAGTTGGGTGGTGGAACAGTTTAGCCAGCAGGATACCACTCCACCCAATGCCATCTGGCTCAGTGTCACGATGTGAATCTCTACCCGTAAAACTGCTGCTGATCAGTGTTGGGGCTGCAGAATTCACCATACTAGACCCAACCCAACACCTTCCAGTGGTGTGTAGGGCATTTGTTATGACCCTGCCACCTACCAGTACATTAGAGCTGCATGGTAAGATCCACCCTACCTGACAACAGAATCCCTGGACCCAAATACCATAAAAACCCTCTACTCCACTCCCGCACCCACCAATATGCAGCAATCCCCCGCTGACATTTATCAAATGCTTAAGAGAGGTGGGAAATGGGAGCAGAAAAGGGCCGATTATTCAGTTCAGCATAGGGATCCGCATCTATTTTTTGACTCCGTGTTGGTATTCTAATATCGATTCCAGGCAGAATAACTTGCAAGAGCTGGATTTAAGTGTGCTGATACAAGCCAGAAGCATCAACTTCAGCCATCCAGTGTCTGTCCAACTTCTAATCTACCCCAAAGTAGGCAACATATGCTTCACATTAACCCTTCCACAGACAATTCTCATCCTGACCCTCCTGCATAGGCAAATCCACAAAAGTTGAAGCTGCAAACCCCCTGCAACCTCATTTACTTCCTCCTAGTTCACAACTCAGCACATCACCTGTTATTAGGGACTTCATCAAGAACAACTACCCAGGGGTAGTTGTTATCTTTGAAACCTGTCTCAAGCTTACCCCTCACTTATCACAAGGAACTCCTCGTCCAAGGTTATGCTTTTTTCGCATTCCCACTTCTGCCCTGTACTCAATACACCCTCTTTTAATAGCTCTACACATGTCGCTCATTCCCCAAAAGTCAATATGCTGCATTCCATCTGAAAAGTCCTCCACATAGTGAAACCCACATTTAATTAGGGAATTCATCAGTTTCACAAACCCTTTAACTGTCACCTAATCCAGGAACATAGACTTCCAATGTGACAGCCACTAAATCTATGCAGGACTCTTTCCTCTTCTAAATCTAATCTCTTGCCTCACCTAATTAAAGAATGATTCCCTAACCTTCATTCTCCACTCTCTTCTCATCTTCACCTTCTCGTGCACATGCTTCTTGGCTAGTCTAATCACCTTTCTCTTGTTTTCCACCTCACAAATCACCAAGCCACATAAGTGACAGACCAACCTCATTTCTGTCTCAAAAACCCCTCTGCATTGGCCAATTACAAATGTCCTGTTTGTCGCTCAACACTTAGGTACATGGCAATTGCGGTTGGATCCTTCAATTCTTCTCTGTTCAATAAATCAGATTTGCTTGCTCCCTATTACAAATCCATCAAACCTAGACACTATGTTCCCTGCTACTGCCACAAGTGTGGCTACAATATCAGCTCTATCCTGTGACAGTGGCTCCTAAATATATATGGCAATATTACCTTCTTGTCCATCTTCCTCGTACAGTCCTTTCTCCGTGAGTTGTCTTCCATCCTCACAGATATTGTTTATCTAGCTCAGCCAAAATGATACACTCGATATGGCTCCCCATATTCCAGAATTCAGAAAGCAGGAACCCACCATGACCATTTCTTTTTTCTTCTTCTGTGTTTCAACACTGAATACCTTGTCAGCCGGGGAAGTGTATTATTGTGGTTATTTCTATATGTTATTATTTATTTGAACTTTTAAATTAATATTATTCTTTCAAGTAAAAGCCTGCTTTCGCGACTTTGTTTACAGACTGCTGTTTTAATTGACTTTATGGCGGTCAGACCGATTTTTCATGATAAAGATTATAATCTAGGGTTCTCTCCTCCCATCCCCTCATTAAATGAGGAGATATGTTTCATATATCAGCAGGTAAAACCTGAATATCTCCCACTATATAGCACTGGGAGAACAGTGTGAAGCAATACCCCTAGAGAATTTTGGTGAGGAGGTTTCCAGTGAATGTGAAGATCAACAACTTCATGGGAGGTCTCTTGACCCATGTGTCATGGCATGTCATATTTTCCTCCCAGTAGGGCCCCTGGCTAGTGCCTTGTATGCCAAGTTCTGTTCACTTAACATTTGTCAGCTATGTGACCCCCTGACCCTTCCCTCCAGGCCCAGTCAAATTCCTCCTTCCAGTGCACCTTGACGATTAAAGAAAACACCACTATCCTTGTGAACAATCAAGATCTCCCAAGATCTCAAACTCCCACGAGATCTGGCCACCATACTGGGTGCAGCTTATACATATCCACCCTTCTCTTGAGTCCCTGCTTGGTGTTGAGTGTTTTCCAGTTTGAAGGATCTCACGGTCCCTTTTCTTGTAACCTACATGTTTCCAGTCCTTCCTCCTCTTCCCCAGATGAGCTGTTCTCCATCCTGCAGACTCCATGACGATCTTCCTTTCAGCCCTCCGGGGATGAACCTGCAAAGCAAAAGAAAGGAGCAAAATCAGTACAACACCTGGAATTTGTACATCGTGCTCGGCGCAATGGCAACCCCAAAAACCAAGAACTAGTAAGAAACTTTTAAATTGAACATTGATTTCAAGGGAATTGCTAACCAAGAGACAATAGACTTGAGGAGCACATTTTAAGCAATCCCAACAACAGTTTGCTCTATTAAGCAGTAGAAGGAAGAACCAAAGTAGAACTGACAGTAAATGTTCTTGGTGTCCATTCTTGCGGATTGTAAAACGTTTATGGTTAGTGACTGATTGAAGTGACAATAGGGGAGTAGGGAACTGATCTGCATGAGAAGGTTTAGCTGTGTATTGTTGGGATTTGATGTTCTCACTCTCCACGCTGATCCTTGGTGTCTCTGGTTACACTCAATCTCACACGAGTCAGAAAAAGAGGACAAGAAGGCCCCAGCCAGTTGTCTAACCCCAACCCCCTTTTTGCTGGGAGTTAGCCACCAGCACCTGTTACTCTTCATGTGTTGAGGTTTAATTCCCAAGGGATAGGATGGACTCTCTTCACTAGCCCAAAAGCATGGGATTTAGGTCAGTGGAATTTTGACACCAGGGAACAGTTATCTCTGAGGATGCTCTCCCAGCAGATGTAGTGGGGAGAAAGATCGGCATTCAAACCAACTTATTCAGCCTCGAACTTTGCAGTATCAGCCAATACCTACACCACTTATACTGTCCAGTCCCTTCTCAGAGATTTTCAGTCATTAGGAGACCAAATGAATGAAGGTGTTCATTGTTCAAATGTCCTTTTGTCTATGGAACAGGTCTCTTTCTTTTCTGTGAACTTGTGTGCTTCAGCAGCAGCTTCAGGCGCCGCAGTGCGGGTCAGAGGCATTAGATGCTTATGTGGGAAATGGACGCATCCCAGAAGGCTGTGCTAATTAAACTTCCTTTCATTTGTTCCAAAATCTTTGGTCAAGAACTGGAGAAACATTGTGAAACAATCAGTGGACAATAATACATAGTTGGCTCGCACTAGAATTTTTTGGAGGGTTGAGGATTTTGCTATGGAAGGGCTTTTGTTCGAGATTCTGCCAAAGGAGCCAATCAGCCCTTTTGAGGCAGGAGTCGTGACCGGGACACCCCTGTGGTTGACAAGTCCTGATTTCAGCAGTTTTCAACTTCCACAGCGCCCTCAGATCCTAAGGCATGAGTATGCCATAGCAGATCTAGTTGGGGGCAGACTTCTTTTGTACAAGGACAGATGGCAGTCTACAGTGAAAGATGCCTGGGCACTGGAGGTCGGTCTTAAGGTTACAGGTTAGCAGTATTCCTCCTTAGATCCAGAACACCTCTCTTCCTCGATGTGCAAACCAATGAGTGAGCCTTCTTCAGGGTAACCAGTTGCTATTAGACAACACAACCATCATCGAAGTCCCATGAGAAGAAAGAGGCAAGGACTACTATTCAATCCTCTTTCTCATTCAAAACTCTTCTAGAGACTTATGACCAGTCCTTAACCTGAAGGGGGTCAACCAATATATTTCACATCAAACCTTCATGATGGTCTCACTTCAGACAATCATGCCACTCATTGAAAAAGGGGATTTCCTGTGTTACATAGACATGATGGACTTCATATCCCAATCCACCTGATTTCTCAAATATATCTCCAATTTGTGGTGGATTGTGTCCACTATCAGTTCCAGGTTCTATCTTTTAGTCTCTCCTTATCCCCATAATGTTGACCAAGATGCTGGCACCCATGGTTTGTATTCAGATGTATCCCTATATATACGACTGGCTAATAGCTTCTTCCTCTTTTTGTAAGGTGGAGGGAACCGTTCAACAAGTCTGACTTGCCTTCAGCATCATGATTTCCTACTGAACAACAAAAAATCGCACTTGAATCCAACTCATAGACCCACTTTTATCTGAGCTCTGTTCCAGACAGACATCACCCAGACCATTTTGACTCAGGAGAGAAAAGCACAACTGGTGACTCATCTTGGTTCTCTGTTGACCAAGGAATATGCATCGGCGAGAAGCTGGCTGAGGAGTCAGGGCAAGATGGCTTTATCCCTCTCTGTTATTCCTTGGAGCTGACTTCATCTTTACCCCAAATGAATCATCTTCTCAGGTTTTGGGAACCGACATCAGAGAACTACAAACCATTGGTCCAAGTAACATCATAAATCAGTGATCAACTCCAACCCCTAAAAACTCAGCAAGGGTTATCTTTTGAATCACCTCCCATCTTAACAATAGCCACAGATGCCAGTAAGAAGGGATGGGGAGAAGTTGTCGAACACCACAAAACACAAAGAGGGGGTGATTCCATCGAGCATCCTAATCCTCCATTTGGAAGTGACTTGCGGCAGTTCAGGAAGCTCTCGTTCATTTTTCCCCCTTATAACATCTCAGGCAGTTTGTGTTCAGACAGACGGTTTGTCTGATCTTATATAAATTGTTAAGGGGGATGGGTCTACCAGACCTATCTCTCATTTCCCTGAAGATGTGCCTCCTGTCAGAAGAGAATCTCTAGGTACTATCGGCAGTGTATCTTCCGGGGAAGAAGAATAGGCCTGCAGACTTAATGAGTCATCAGTTCCGTCCTCAATTTCTTCTTGCCTATGCCCATATCTATTCCATCGGATTGCTAAGAGGTTGAAGAATATATATGAAGGAATATGGATTTATTTATTTAAAAGAGTAGCCTGTATTAGTGTTAAAACAGCAATATTTAATTCAAATCCCAAGCTATTTCTTTGAATCAAAAATACTTTTTTGTTAGAAAATGACCAACTGGTGTTATCAGACAAATTAGTTAATTTTCTAAAAATTGGAAAGCTAGTATTAACCAATAGGCCAGGTTTAGAGGAAAACCACCTGAAAATTGCTCCAGTTTTGTGGTGAAGTTATTTTTGTGACAAAATCCAAAAATGTAGGTCACAGAAAATCCATCTGGCAATTTCTGTTTATATGCTACCATTCACTCAAAGAATTTGAACAAAATTTATCAAAAGAGTATGTGCTCGCAAAATAAATGAAGACAGGAAACTCTGGCCTTTGTGAAGGGGGAATCGGACCAGATAATCACTCGAGTGACATTCCCTGTGATGATGATTTTCTGCAGCCCTTGAATGGCGGGGGTATTGCATCAGGAAATTGCTGCCAAGAAAGGGCCTCAGTATGAGGCAAATGGTCACAGGCTTGGTGGTATCAAACAGGGCCTGAATCTTAACCCATGTCCCTTAACCCTTATGTAGGAAGGGTATTCTGCTGTAAAAAAGGGATTCTAAAGCGGCAACCTTTTCGGTTTTTTAACCCTTGTAAGGTTTGAACTTTGGTTACTCATTGCTTACTTATTGGCACAATATCTGCTGGTGAGTGTTGCCCACTTGAAATTCTGCTGTTCGAATTTCCAGCACTATGTCTTATTGTAGTGGATCAAATATTGAAATACAGTGGATTTTGCACCAAAGGCGTGGTGGATTTGCAACTTCTCATAGTGCTGTTTAAGCCATCTATGCCAACTAAAGTTTAATTGAGGGACAATGCATATTTTCTGAAAATTGCATACTGATGTTTAGGGATAACATAGTGTGTCCCCTGAAAAAGAAAAGCTGTTAATAGAGGACAAAATGAGTTAATGCTTTGAAAATGGCAAATCATCTATTTGGGAAAATCAGCACATTTCGAAACGTTTTGAGATGATATTTGAGTGATAATTCCTGGTGATTTAGGGGCACCTATTGCTGATTTAATGGCACTATCCAAGAATGCTAGAAGGAGTTATGAGTTGTTTCATAACTACCACTGAAGCATCTGATTGTTGCTGTCTCTAGATAGTACTCTGCTGTGTGAGACTTCGACTTCGACTTCAATATGTTATTTGTGTTCTAGAGTCACAAAGTCATAGGGCCTGATTCACAAAGGCAAACTTACACTTTCGTGTAAGTTTACTATTTTTTTGGTATTCACAAACTACCAGTTTAAATTTAATAATAGTAATTTTACATCTGCGTAGACTCCTCACTTGTGGTGGAGACTCTGCACATAAAAAGACAGGCCTATCCTCTATTTTTCTGTGCGGAGTTCACACCAACTTCGACTCTCCGCAGTCGTAAAATTTATATTAGTAACATTAAACTCTTTGCTTGTGAATAACTAATAAAATAGTAAACTTACACAAAAGTGTAAGTTTACCTTTGTGAATCAGGCCCCATTGAGTTTGTGGTGGTCTAGAGAATTCGATTGGATTACAAAGGATAGGTTGTATGTCAGAATGTCAAATATAAGAATATCAACATCCAAAAATATTGTGGTCGAATTTTTGGTAGCCAGCATATTGTGAAAGTAAATATAGATTTACTACTAACTCCACATCAATGTACCTTGAAGAGACATCTGAACTTATCTATAGTAAACTCATACTTACCAATATATAATTACTTTCCCAATTTTCTGGTAGTCGATATTTGTATGTCGATATTTGATATTTATTATTTGATATGTATTATATTATAAAGCGCCTGAATCACTCCCAAAGGGGTATCTCCGCGCTGTGGAGGAGCTGTAGTAGGCCAGAGAGAAAGAAAGGATTAGAACAGTGCAGTTTTGAGGAGCCTTCTGAATTGAAGGTGATCAGGGAATTGCCAAAGATGAATAGGGAGTTGATTCCAATAGAAGGGGGCTAGGTGAAAGAAAGCTTTCCCACCCAAGCCCGATTTTTTGAAACGCGGTACAAGGAGTAAAGATTGAGCTCCTGAGCCTTGGGGCCTGGGTAGCAGGTATTGATTGAATTTTCCTGCAAGGTAGCTAGGACCTTTGCCGTTCAGTGTTTTATGCACAATACAGCATATCTTAAATTTGATCCGTTTGCGTACCGGGAGCAAGTGAAGCTGTTGTAGAAGAGGGAGAGAGGCTGTTCTGGCAGGTCATTTGTGACAAGGCGGGCAGCGGTGTTTTAGACTACTTGGAGTCTACTCAGCGAGGACTCATTTGCTGAGATCAGAAGGTTCATTACAGTAGTCCAGGCGGCTCAACACCAGTGCCTGAATGAGAGTTTTCCGTGTGGTCCAAGGAAGGAAGGTGAATACCCTCCGTAGAATGCTTAGCACATGGAAGCAAGAGCCTACGGTGGCTGCAACGTGCTCCTTCATTGTCAGTTTCTGGTCCAAGCGTATGCCAAGGTTCTTGGCCACAGTCTTGGGAACCAGGGTGGCGCCTAGATCATCTGGTCACCAACTTGGGTACCACAGCAGTGGAGCATCTCCAAACAGCATAATCTCGGTTTTCCCAGCATTAAGCCTGATGAAATTATTCCTCGTCCAGCTAGCGATAGCGGTCATGCCTTCCGAGAAGGTGGGCTGGGCATTGGGAGTGTGTTTGTCAAATGAAAGTAGTAGCTGAGTGTCATCAGCATGCGAAATTGGTGTGAAGCCCAGCTTTCTATGTAATCCAGCTAATGGAGCAACGTAAATGTTGAATAAGGTGGGACTGAGACAGAAGCCCTGAGGTACTCCCTTAGGCAGTCCCATGGTATTCAAACGGAAGGGGACCAGAATAATAGTCTGAGTTTAGTGGGAGAGAAAGCTCGACATTCACTGAAAGGCTTGTCCTTGGGTTCCAATTTCTTTAAGTCTCCTGAGCAGAATCTGGTGAGAAACTTGATATACTGGTGCTATACCCTTTGAAGCAGGTTTGTTGGTAGGATGTGCTCTTTTGAAGGGATCAGCATAGTTTATACTTTATTGTTACTAACAGAGTGGAGTGAGGTATATTTAGATGGAATATGAGCAATATGTTCGAATTTAGGTTGTGACAGTCGAGGCAGGGTAAATAATGGAGGAACCTCAGGTATGGTGTTGTGAATTAAAGTAATCATTTTAACCCTGCTTTTGGTACTGATTACAATCTACACTCCTGGATCATCCCCAGTAGAACAGGGTGATGTGTCCTGGTACCGCCTACACTACCTTGAGTAGACATTTAGAAAATCTACAGCATTTTCACATCCTGGCTTCGAGCTAATCAAACTCCCCAACTGAACCCCTGTATTTTTCACTCATTCTCAAGAAAAAGGCACCTCCATTGGCGGAGAGGGGATCGCTTGGCTGTTCATAATAGATGTTAGGTAACTCAGTCAATGAAAAAAATAGCGTCCCATCCTACAATGGTGACATCCTTTTCAGCCGGTTTTGACAGGCTGGGAAGTTATTTAAGGAAGGACGGTCTGGTCTGCACTATGTAAATATATGATGATCTAAATAGATACTTTAAGGTCAGTTTTGAATGAAGCAGGGTTGCAGCTGAAAAATATTCCCTCCCTGCCTTACAATGTTTTGTAGAGGACAATGTAAATTCTCCCTTCCACTTGGTAGTAGATTGCGAAAGTGTGTTTATCATTTCCATACTTTTCATTAATAATGACAGCCTGGTACTGAGCAGTGACTATTTTTATTTCCTTGCTATTAAATTATTGTATTTTCAGATGTGTTCTACCTCCAATATCTAGTATTAATTAAATAATTATTTGGCAGTGTATTGTAACTGACCTTAAACATGTTGAATATATGTTTGTCCTCGTTAACACATGAGAGTCCACAAATGCACCTCAAGCAATGGAATTTAGCAAAATTATAGCAGTAGCCATTAATTACATTTCAGAACAGATGGCAACAGTGATTAGACTGCAATATTTCTGAATGCTTATTTTTAAGCTTGCGGGCAAAGTAAACACGCTGTCTGTTCCCAACTAACTAGACTGAGAAAATGCCTCAATTCATGAACAAAAAATGGAAAGTAGATTAAATCTTTTTTTTTTCTGGAAAAAGCGTTTCTCTGCGACAAACAGAATCAATTATTCAAAGTGGTCTTTCATTTACAGAGCCAGTCAAGCAGTAAAGAAACTCAAAGGCTACAGTAATAAAAAAACATGGGATCTGCGAGGAAATCCTCGAGCATAATTTGATACCTAATGAAGAACGAATTATTTGCACGAATGGGTGTCTTTTGTACTTTATAATAGGCAAGAGCACGAACGCTTTTCTGAGAGGACTGTGTGCAAGAGGGGACTCCTCTGTTGGAGAGGGTTACCTGCATCAATGTTCCACCTGCTCTCCCTGTGATTGGGTTTCCTCTAACACTAGAATTCAGCCTAACAGAAGTGAATAAAGACCTCCACTGGGATCCAATATATATAGAACGTAACTGGTCGAAAGGCGAACACTACACCTTAGCTTCATCAGCTTGAAGACATTCAGTCCTTATGTACATATAAAATACGTGTGATCTGCAGTCACCAGCCAACCACTAGCTCATTATGCCCAGAGAGATGCACCCACTCCATCTTCACAGTCACAGGGTGATGAGCAAAAAAAGAAAGCAACGCAAAAATTGCCTTTTCAATGGGAAGTTAGACCAACCATAGCTATACACTCGCCTTTACCATTGTTTAATCTATATATGTAGGGGACGTATAACAGGTATAAATGTAATATGGTCCGATAGTGACATCGAGGGATTCTGGTGACATTATAAACCACAAGGCTTATGTTACCTTGATCAATTATTTATTTAAGAATGTAGACTTTTGAGAAACAAACACCCTCTCCATTGTTTAAAACACTCCCTATAAAAAAAACTCTGGGAGATTACAGTGCAAGGTGCAGCTAACAATGGGCACTGATTGCAATTATTATTTGATTTAGGGTTTGTTTACCTTTCATGAAAAGATTGTTGATAAAACAATGGACAATGATCAGGGCCAATGGAATTATGCAATTCAGTGGTTACGGCATTTGCCACATTATTATTGGGTTACAGCACACTTGTCACATAATTTGTTGCATAATTGCAGATTCCAACAAAAATATTGTGTCTAGCTCAATGGATCTAAATAATACTGCCAGAGAATTTGCATCATACTGCTGCATAATTTGGTCTTCTATTTCCACTTAATCCAGGTGGCCCTGACAATGGGAAAACTCTGCAGTGTGGTTTGGTGGCTTTCAGTGTGATGATGAGGAAACCTGTATTACATAGGGACCTGTCAAATATTTTCCATATTTCATGGAAATGACATCATAATAGCAGCATTTCCTGAGCTTTGCCATTGCCCATGGTTTAATTCGTAAAGAAACGCTTCAAACATCTCTGAGCTTCGTTGCTTAGTTAGCAGTTTATTTTTGAAAGCCATACAAACCCATAATACTCTAAAAGTTATTAAGGTGTACTGATAGTTCTGCCAAGCCGGCAGCAACAGTCTCTGAGAAAAGCCTCTGTCTATTGTTCAATCAATAGTCCATATATGAAGGATGAACATTTTAATTGCAATCAGCACTCATTGTTAGCTAGCATAGCAGAGCTGTGATTTCTGTAGCTAGATTGTGTTTTTTAAGCAAGCAAAGCTGTTTTTTATCTGAAACCCTCTATTCTTAATTCTTATATAAATAATTCCCCCCTCTTCTTTTTAGTGCAAACAATATGGTCCAGTGTTTCACTTACTGTTTTCAATAAAACTTTCCCTGTTTGAAAAAGCACTATTTTCATGCTAATTGCCTCTAAATTATAATATAGTATAAAAATACATAATGTGAACTGCGTTAACATTTGTTTTTCTTCCATCTACAATAAATCACCTATTTTAAAACCATTTACGCATGATGCGTCTTCAGTTGAACTGGTACTGAAGTTTTGTTAGGATAATGGGTAACTGGTGTGGTAAGTTACTGCCTAGCCATCTTGTGGTACTGGTGACAATTGGAAGCACTCAGCTCTTGGTCTCGTGGTTTATATCATCAGATCCCATCAATGACAATATAGGACCATACCACACAGTTACCCTTTATGTGTCTAATGAAAACAACTAATTGCCCACTTATTGATTGGAAGAAAAACCATATCTCACACCTCTGCCATGCACTGCTCATGATTTCTTACATGACATCCCAGATCACACCTTAAATTACATAATTACTGACATCACTGATGATACCACTTATGAATAAGGTTATGAGTAGTGCATGCAAGGGCATGAGTTATGGTTTTCATTTTAACTGTGGCCTTTAAGTGAATTTCAGGTTTTTAAAAAGTATGATAATGCGTTACAAATAGAAGAAATCATAATATACCCTTAACAAAGATGTTTCAGTCAGTTTTCTGACTCCTAGTAAACAACCAACCTTGCCGTGCCTTTGGCCATGCACAGCAGGGTTGCCAGCAGAGCTTGGCCAAAGGCAAACCTTTGCTCCCAACTTCCTGAGCTTCCAACTTCTGCTGCAAGTGGCCTTCAGGCAGACACAGCGGGATTTGACACAGGCTTGGCCTATCCTCAGCCTGGACATCCAATATTCTGCAGGCCCAACCTCCCTGCACTTGACCTTTGGCAGTGTACAGCAGGAGTTGCCTACTAGTCTGTCAGCCTAACCTGCCATGCGTCCAAATTCGAGTACACTACATAGCAGATGCATGTCTTTAGGCATGCGCAGGAGTCTCTGGGTGCAGGCCCTGTATCAGCCCTGTGCCACTGAACCAGCTATATATAGCCTCTAGCAGTGTGCAGCACACTCCCCGTGCAGGACCTGCCTTTGACCTTTGATCTTTGATAGACTGTGATTACCAATTGTGGCTCTCAATAACCTTCACATATTGCACGTCTGAGAGAACACCACGAGAGTTGTTAGGCAAACCTGATCTATTTGAGTTATGAATTAGACAATTAGACTAAATGATTCCTAAGAGAAACATTATTTCGGATTATAGTTTATTACCTAGCTTCCTTTTACTTATGTTGTGTTACACTTGTCGATACTTATTAAATAAATCTTAGGCAAGCTTTGCCAAGACTGTTTTTCATTTCAATGAACGAAAAATGTAACTTTTACCTTCACAAACATACACGCACACCACTAGTCTCTGGCAAAAGTGACAAATAAAGTCCCCATCCTACCTGACATAAATAAATTAAGTTTTCGATATTTGGTAAAATACCCTGCATATCCTTTCCTATTTAGTAAATGTGTGTCTGTGGAAGGGCCTTGGGTGATCCAAAAATATATGCATTTATGTATAACATCATTACCTTGCTTTCTGGGAGAATTAAACATATCATGAAGGCCATCGAGTTTTAAAACATTTTTGCAGACCAACATGACTTTCGAAATCTTTCTTCTCTTGATGCTTTTTCATGGAGCCAGTGAAAGTAAAGAAAGGGCAGACCAAAAAAGGGTAGGAATTTTAGATTTGGAATTTATTTTATTGGCTGCCCTGTGCACTCTATATGCGGGACTTGGCCACTGGAAAATGCTGCAGTAGCATTTTATGAGCAGGTTAAACAGAGCGCATAGCGACTTGCTTACCTTTGTGTACTATTTGACCCAGATTAAATTTGAATGATGTAACTTGTGGTGTAATTGATATTTTTTATGACGTCGTCTGCGAGGTCATAACCAGAACAATATGACAGTGAGGCTTATGATTGTATAGCAAACCATATCTGGTTAATTTCAGTGTTTTTGTAAGTCTTGGCTAAGTCATAATTGAGATTGAAATATGATTTTAGAAGAAAGCAGTGTTCTATGGTCCCGTATAATGCCCATGCCAAGCCCAGCAGAAGCCCGTTTCTGTTGGCTGGCAATGGGTACGTTGAAATTTGGAGCCCTTTCAAGTATAAACTGATTAACCCAGACAAAACTTGTAATAATTCTTTAAATCTGAGGGACTGAAAGACTGAATAACCCTGACTATATTCAGATGGCTGACTTACATTCGACATACACTTCAGAAGACTGAATTAACTCAATGAATCAAATACCTCAATTTCCCTACTAAAGGGTCTGTAGTGAAAGCCTACACCAGTTAGTTGTTAGTAGTTATGACTCACAAATTTCAATGTTGATAATGCTAAATGTTCAAATGTAGCTCAAAGATGAAGTGGCAGCAGGATGACAATCTGAGAAGCATATCATACGTATATGAGAAACTCAAATGCAATGTGCTATAGACAATAGCATTCTTAGAACACAGTTAAACATAGGTATATCTAAAATAAATAAACATCCTCGGAAGATTTGAATAGACAATTATTAACTCATTTTGATATTGGTCCGATACATTTATTTGGAATGTGAGGGAGTACAGAAATGAAAGGTTAAAGAACCCTGATATGTGCTTATTCCACATTTATCCCAGTTGACATTTGAACTGCATTTTAATCCTTACTAACAAATTGTTTATATCGGGCTCTCCTTTAGACATTTCGAAAATTCAAACCTTGATTCTTCCTCTTAAGGGACTCTCCTGTCTTCTGTTTTATTTTAGTTTAGTTTTTCACAGTATGAGCCAAACAAAGATGCAGTTTAGAGCTGTGTCTCAAATCCACAATATCTGACTCATTGTCTCTCTTTCAATTATGCAACCTTCCCACAAAGTCTAATGAATATCCATTCTGATCCCTTTTCCTATAGACCAACATCTTCCATACAGACCTCCTCAGAACACCAATAGACAAAGAAGACTGATTAATTAAAATATGTATACTAAAAGCACCATTATGAGGTTCACCGTCAGGATACTCACTTTTTAAAATTCAGATGGTATCTCATGTAAAGGGAATTTATAGTCCAACCAAATCTAGATATTCTGACTCTTGACCATTCTATAATTTTGGGATGAGATCGAAAGTCCCTGCTTGGATCTCCTCCTTTCTTGGATGCATTCACCGTTCTTTCTTGTCATTCTACCGTTAAATCACTCTCTAGTGAAGTTGTTGAAGTCTCATCTATGACACAGACTCTGGTCCATGTTTGCGTGGAGGCTATCATGATTCTAGCTGCACTGTGTGATGCAAAGTGGCGCACACAGCAGGCTCGATCAAGTTCCAGTGAAAAAATGCATTTCACTCTGAAAAGTTGACCTGAATGCAGAGCAAAATAGCTTTGTAGTGCATCAACCTCGCTATAATCTACACAAAGGTGGCATAATGTAGTAGGCACAGTCAAACACGCATAGATTTTCACTGAAAGCTCGATCAGTAACAAATAACATGGCTTTGTGTCAAATCCGTGCACCAAATGAAAGCGGGAGTAACCTAGAGGCAAGAGGAATACTGCATAATTTTCCAATGTGCAAAGTAAAATTATACATCTTGCCTTAGATGGTTGTCCTCGTATACAAATCTTATGCACTTCAATGCTCATAAATGTGCTAAAATGGCTTTTTTAAAGTGAGCGTGGTGAATGACATTACCAGTCACACAGTTGTTCCCTGCCCCATGTATATTTCAACGGTCTTGCCTCCAGCACACACACAGACAAAGAAACCTAACAGTAGTCTTTTGTGACCCTAGACTTCTTTGAGCCTTGGCAGGGGTCGGGAAACTTTCCAGAACCAGATGTGGGGAGAGCCTAGAAAATCCCCCCACTTCAAAGGATGGCACCAGGTATAAATATTGAACCTCTAGAGTCACTCTTTAGTACACACCTCGACCTGTGAGCATTATAGAAGAAGGACTGTGTTGTTCCCCAGAGGACTGCCCTGCTGCTTGAGGCCTGCTCTGTTCACCGGAGGACTGCCATGCTGCTTGAGGCCTGCCTTGTTCATCAGAGGACTGGACAACTGCTACCAGAGGACTGTAATCTGCTGGAGGCCTTACTTGTTCCCCAGAAGACTGCCATGCTGCTTAAGGTCTGCCCTGCTCTCTGAGAAGGAAGACTGGACCTCCTGTTTATCCCAGGTTAATCTGAGTGACTTCAAGGGTCAGTTGACTGACCTCCTCTTTTGAGCTATAGGAACACAATAAGCTTCAGAGGCAGACCTGCAACTGCCCAGCTGACCAGCTGCAACTGGGTCTGCCTGGACCTGCAACTCGACCTGCCTGAGCACTACTGGCCTCTGCTGGAGTACGTTCTTGATCTTCAAAAACTACCTCTTGAGGTGCTGGACCCTTTGCTATCATCGGGGAGAACTCCTCCTTGCATAACTGAAGGTTCCTTCAAATCCGGTGTAACGCGATGTGGCACCCTGCAAAGCCTCGCTGTACAGCTGACAACTTCATCTGACTGATGCCAAGTGGCGCAAAACACCACAATGCTTCACGGCACAGCTTAAAGCTTCATCTGTACCAATACTGAGCGATGCAAAGCACCGCAAAGCCTTGCTACATGGCTGAAAGCTTCATCGAAACTGACGTTGAATAGTGCAAATCCCCACAAAGCCTTGTTGTACAGCTGCCCATGACTTGGCTCAGTGTGGAAAAATAAAATGATAATAACCTGTGTTATTATCATTTTATTTTTCATGTTTTCACTGCTGAGAGAGAAGTGGGGCGATGCTCCTCCGCCTTAATGGAGAAGCTGCCACTGGCAACTTAACAAACCCATTGGAGGGAGTTAACTTTACCACAGTGGTTTTATATTGACCTGCCAGCGCCACATTATTCTGACATTGCTTTTTATTAATCCAAAGAACTACAAAAATTGTATCACTACCTATATAGTGACGCTGTGACTGCACATTGTCTAAATAAGGGTCCTCCAAAGTCGGTCCTGCAGGGCTGGATCCATGGTAGATTTTTAAGATAACTACATTTATCTAAATTGGGATATGCTAAAAATCTGGATTTGGCCCTCCAGGATCGACTTTGGTGAACCCTGGTCTTAATAAAAGATTATTATTTAAAAAACTAAGCAGAAGAACCATAATGGTGAAATAGTCATCTCAAAAAACATAAAATTTGCTAAAGCTCTCTGTGGAAAAATTGCATGCCTCTACTACAAAAACACACAATCATGACTTAGTTAACTAGCCCAATTATACTCCTGGGCAGCAATAGCTATCAGCTAATATTAGCAGCTCAAATTGAACCTCATCATAGATTTTCTATCATGAAAACTCTAACCCCCACAGATATCTATAGCTACCCAACTGTGTACAGACTGCATCAGCAGTGTCCTCCCTTTTCCTCTTGCATGTCAGAAAGTCTTCACCCCTACCCCTGGAATGCCAATACCCAGTTCAGGTGCCAACACTATCACTAGCATCTTAACCCATGGCTAACTACCTTTTCTAGCCTTCAGATGCAAACACCATGTCACCTGGTGAGAGAGCGAGAAGACCCCACCACTGCAATGCTTCTGAACAAAGAAGTGAAACTCAGCGGAAGCTGTTGGGCGTGGTATTGTGAGGAGCAAATAGGGGCGTTAGAGCTGCATGCAGGTGGCGAGCAGCGTCAGTGGAGCAGCGCGTTTACCAGTGTCAGTGCACTGGTGTAGTCGGCTCCCTGGTGGGGGCTGCCGGAGTTTCGAGCCCTAGCTGCAGTACCTTTGGTGTCACTCGGTTTCACTCAGTTTCCTTGGCTTCCCACTTTGACACTGTTGTTGCTGTTGACCGCCAGTGCTCCGACCCCCCGCCCCCATCCTTCAGAGGCGGATTACCAGCTATTGACCACTGGTAAGAGGAAATAAAGGGAGAATAATAAGAATTAAAAGAAAAGAAAATACACTTGTTCTGGGAGGGCTTAAAGGGTTGAAAAGCCAGCGAGTGGGCAGGCATTAGGCTTGTGGCCTCCTCTACATTGGTGCGGAGGTAGCCAGCAGTAGGCCGGTGCAACTTGCGCCTCGCAGAGGAGCAGGCTTATCCACACACTTAGTACCGTGCCCCTACATCCCCACCAGTGCATTCGACTCAGCCGCCCAGTGGCGTTTGACTGTTGGCTTTATGCTTCACTCCCTGATGGTTAGTCTTATATAGCATTACTGAGCCACTGTTGTATCCAGCCACTACGTAATTATCCTGCTCGTAGAGAAGCTGACACTGACACCGGCCCCAGAGGGCACCCATTGGGCACATCCACTTGGCAAGAGGTAGTCGGAAGGCAGGCTGTAGTAGCCTGGTGGCTTGGTGGCCTGCGTGGGAGCCTTGCTAGACCTAAGAACAGGGCACAAGAGCTGCTTTCTTCGCTTTCTTCTGCCCATTAATTCACAAAGTCTCCAAGCTGCGCGCTCATGCCCTTCCATAGTTACATTAACCCAGGAGGTGAGGCGGCACAGCTACGGTTAACCAGACTTACCGCGCCAGACCCCAAGGAGCTCAGAATTCTCTCGAGTTCCGGCCAAAAGTGCAACCTTCCGGAAATGGTGAGACTAAAGCAACCACTGGGTAAAAAGGCTCTGGCAGGCGAACTAATGGATGACCAGATGCATCAACACTCATCCCTAGACATAGTTATTTCTACTGGTTCCAGAACAGTGGCCAAGGTGGACTTTGCAAAGGGACCTGCTTTGTCCCCATTCCAGGCGTGGCCTTCTACACAAAGAACTCAATCAAGCAATATCTTCATAAAGCAACAGAAATAGTTCAGGAACAAAAAGTCATTCCAGACATGGCATCTACAGATATTTGTTTGAATAATTTGGGGTGTTCAGTCAACAGCCTGCCTAGTATGCCTCAGGTAGCTACAAAAATGTTAGCCAAAGAAGACATCTGCCCTGGGCTCTCTAGCATGCACAGATCGCAATCATGTCCCAGTTTAAGATCATGCAAGTCAATTATAGATTTGACAAAAGATTATTTTCTAGAGTCTGTCATCCCCATGCATGAGGCTGAAGAACCCCTGGCTGGCGGGCAGGAGCAAACGAGAGAAGCATTACCAACTGCCAGACCCTGCCCTTCTCCTAAAACAGATAACTTTGCAGTTATCACAAGTGAAATCCCATGTTCAAACAAGGTTTCGACCACTGCACAAATTTATCGATCCTTGGACCGGATAATGGAACTGACGAGTCCTATGGCCTCGCCACCTCAAACAAGTGATTCAACCTCAACCCAAAATTCTGCTTGCTCATTACCCAGAAGGGGGAGCTTCATGGACCAGGAACTGGGATTGTTGTTGTATCGTTTTCTATCTAACATTGAGGCTCAAATAGTCGAACATTGGGGCAAACCCCGTTAGTGGTACGGGGCTCATAGGAAAAAGCCGCTGAGCCAGCCTCGACATTGCAGGCCACACCGCATACCCAGGAGACAGTGGCAATAAGAGCCACACAAGACAAAATAGCTAGGCCCTTACTCTGGCAGTCTAGTAAAATGGAACTGCAATTAGATCTGCTTCAATCACTGGCAACTCATCTTGCAGAAATTGGTTCCAAGCCTAATGTCCTAGAAACAGAAGTAAAACTCCTCGTGAAAAATAAATCCTGCCCATGATCACCAATCATCAATAAGTTAAACACATTACCAGAGATTTCGAGCAATTTGGTTGGTACAATCAAGGAGTCCATAACAACTAAAGCATCCCAGGATAAGCTAATAAATGCCACTTCGTTGGAGGTTATCTATCAAACTAACCATGATATAATCAAAAGACCCTTCTTCATCAATCTCCTGATACCTAGGAACAGGTAACCGGTTCTACAGCTATTAAGCCAACTGACCTACATGGGGAGCATAAGGAAATAACCACTCCAATGAGTGATGTGGCGATTACTGCGAGAGGGTTACAAGCAACATCGGAAATTGGAACAGATACTGAGCTTCCTTTAACTTCCTGCCTGACAAGAAAGGCAAACAAAAGGTTAAAATAAAAAGCAGCGTCTGATAACAAGATCTGCAACGCCTCCCAAGACATCTAGAAGCAATAAAGTACAAGAAGCCACGAATTAACGCAATCTCTTTCCAATCTTCGCTCCTTCGACACAGATCAAGTCTCAGCCCCTGCTCCTCATCTACACCTCAACCGTAGTTCCTTCAGCTTTACCTGTATAACTTGAAGTAGAGGAGACACATCAGAACAGGGGGGATCTGGAGATTTCTGGCCAGACGGTGCAAAAGACAATCCAAAAAACAGAACAGCTGGAGTGTCTACTGTCAGGACAAGGGGCTCCCACCCATGATAGGGGAGGTGAACTGACAGGAACGGTTAGGACACCTGGCACACAGACTGAAATGGTGGACCAAGAAACCCAATCTGAATGGAAGACCCTGGAATTTCCAGGCTCTAATCCTAGGGGTCCCTATAGGAATCTACCAACCTACAGAACTACAACCGATCACCAACTGGCCAGAAGGGAGAGACCACTGACAAAGTTTGAGTATACCCGCACCCTCAGTCCTCGGAAGAGAGAGAACTTTATGGTACTCTGATAATATGGGCCCAATTGGATTCAATTTGACAGGAAGCCTTATCTAGTCAGTATCAAAGAGGCAAGCCCAATAGTTCTGAAGGTAGAAACTTTTCGGCTCAGCTCATGGCTACCAGTATAGGCCCTCCTACAGCTCAAAAAGGGTGTAATCTGGGGAAATCATAGCTGTGTCCTGACTTCTGAGGGCTCAAGGGTCATTGACATCTGAGGGCCCAAGGGCCATTACAATTCTTTGAAGGCTTGACCAGAGGGAGTTTCGCTAAGGCACTCCAAGGAATGTTTATAGCACATAGGGGAGGTAGCTGCCGGTTGATCCCAACAGACAGTGCTCCCTCAGAAGCGCACTCCACAACCACAAAAATCTGACAATGATTTCTTGAAACATTGCGGGGCTGGGCAGCAAGCTTGTTCAAGAGGACTGGGGGAATTTGTAGAAACAGTTGACATAGTCAAGAAACTTGGGAGATCTCTCCTTCATTTAGTCAGGGCTTTAAAACCTTCCAGGTCCCAGCATGTAAGTCCAAATCAGGTAGACCCTCTGGTGGGCTACTAATTTGGGTTAAGATTTTGTTGGGGTACCAAATTAGTCAATTATCCATCAACTTTTCAGATCTGCTTGGCATTGAGATCTCCATCTCTAATAAAACTAAAATTCTTCTTTTTAATGTTTCTAGTAGGCGTGTTTCCAAATCAGCTGACTCCCCTGTCCTCCATCTTTTGAATGATTATATTTCCACCCTACCACGGGAAGAAGCAGTTGTGATTGTGGCTGGGGATTTCAATGTATATTTTGAACCATCTGCAGTCCATAACAACGTAGCAGGAGAGGAAGATCAATATTGGGATATTTCCCAAATTATGAGACCATTCTTAACCTTCCTCCCATGAATTGCCCTGTAAATGCTGGATCTTTGTATGAGTTGCCATTTAAGGGCTTGCGTCGGTAGAACCAAATCTGACTTAGAGATGCGTCCCACTTTTAAATGAAACAATTATCAGAGCTGCATTGATTACTTTCTACCAGATATTCAATTGTGGGGAAATATCATTGATATGGAAGTTCTATCTAGACATGAGAGCGACCACTTCCCTCTTCGCCTCTCCCTTTGTGGAAGTAGCAAGGAGGGGGGAGTAGAACTCATGAATTGTCTCAAGGTGTCCTTTCGGTTAGTAACAATCGGAGGATAATTAAGCGGGAGAGTATTGCGGACAATGAGTCCAAGTAGGCCTTATTATATCAAGACCTAGTTCTCATTCTGATCTACATGGCTAACCTAGAGGTAGCACCCGACATTGATTATGGATGCCCATTGCAAATGGTTCAAGAAACTGAAAAACATTTTTTTTACTAAACCTCCCCCTTGTAAGAACTTCCCTCAGAAGGCACATCCCACATTGTACAACAGGGTTTGTAGGTCAGCAAAGAGTAATCGCCTTAGTTCTCTTAAAATAGGGCTCCCACAAGATATAAAGTCAGCTAGAGCAGACTATAAACTAGCCTTAAAACGGGCAAAATCTACATAGGATACAGCAATTTGGAGCAACATTTTGTCTGCAATATGCTCAGGAGACCAGGCAGCTATTTAGCATATAATAGCACATGGCACCAAGACAGCTAAGATAATGCCAGAATCACACATTCTTCCATTAGACTGCTGGGTGAATCATTTTAAATCTCTATATAGCAGCCCCCTAGTGACCCTTGTAAAACCTGATATCCCTGGCTTTATGCTGACTCCTATACCCTGTAAGACTTCTTCTTCTAAACCAGATACTGTTAAAGCAGGATGGGCATTCACAGTGGCCATTTGATCACAGAGGGCAGGCAGGGCGCCCGGGTTAGATCAAATTCCGGTGGACCTTTTTAAGTAAGAAACGGTAATTTGGGCACCATACCTTACATGCGTTTTAAATGCCATTTCATAAGGAGGTTAGATACTAACCTCATGGAAAGGGGCAGAGCTTATTCCTATAAATAAAGTCTGATCCAGCTAACTACCGCTCAATTACTCTCATTGATTCCAGCTAAAAAAAAATTGCAAGCTTTTACTAGATCAGCTCCTTACTTGGATCAATGAAAAAAACATTATAACACAATTTCTGGCTGCATTTCGGTCCTGAAATTAGCACAGTTGACCAAGCTCTTAGATTTCAATTAATAAAGTGGAAAGAGAGCGTTATAAAGAGGGGTAGCCTCTATGTCGCTTTTGTAGACCTCAAGTAGGCATTCAACATGGTCCCTAGGAATAAGTTATGGCACACACTAGTGATCTAGGGGTGCCCAGCCCACTCCTTGACTTATTAATTAAGCTCCACCACAAAAGCTTTGCACAAGTTAGATGGGGTACAAATGGGGAACATACCGATCCCTTTAAAGTTGAAAAAGGAGTCTCGTAAGGATGCGTTCTCACCCCCACGTTGTTCCTGCTATTCATAAAATGGCTGTGTTGATTACCTTTTAGGCTGTGATAAAGACTCACCGGTTCTAGGGGGAACTAAAATACCCACTTACTATTCACGGTTAATACTTTATTAGTATCAAAAACCACCAAGGGCCTAGAAACGCTTTTGAGTAAGTTCAACATATTCTGTCTAAATCAGGGCCTGGCAATTAATAAGAGTAAGAAAAAATGTATGGCTAGCCACCCTCATAGAGGCTTCAAAGGATCACTAACATTGGGAGGGGAGGAGTTGTAGAAAGTACTAGATTTTGATTATCTTGGCATTCGCCTCTCTTGTGCAAGTACTTGGGGTACTTAAGTTACCAAAAGTACCCTTATTTTAAAGCACAGGGTGGCAGCCATTAAACGATTTACAAATAAGACCTTATTCCATTGAATCTCCCCTTCTTGAGGTTTGGAGGGCCAAAATTCTAGTTGCTGCTTTATAAGGGGCAGAACTCTGGGGGTAGGTCAATTTAAAAGCCCTGGAAATAGATGAGAATAAATTTCTAAGAGCAGCCCTTAAATTGCCCCAAAGCACGCCACTGATTTTCAAGCATCACCTAGGTTTTCGGTCTATTGTCCCCCTAGCTCACCTGAAACCTATTTTGGACTAGATACGGATTTGGTCGACCAATGAGCTGACTGATTATAGCTTGGGTCTAAGTGATGTTTTAGATAGATCGCAGGGAGGAATTTTGTTACCCTGGTTGATCTATCTAAAGCAGACCTTACACTCCATGAATTTACATGAGTATTGGTTGTCCCCAGAAACTATTACATCTTCCACAACAAAGAAACTGAAGGCCATTTATTGGGAGCTTGAGGAGGTCAAATTCTCCAAACAGGTAGGCTTGGGCCAAATGACTGATTGTTTTATAGGATTCAAGCCGACCTCGTACTTTGAAAATTAAATGAATGATATCGATCCCCCATTCACAAAAGGTCTTTATATAAGTTTCGGGTTAGTTACACAACCTCTTGCTCTCTTTACCGCTAAATGGTATGGTTATCAAGGAGGTAGTAAAATATGTCCTGCTTGCAGAAGTGCTGAAGAAACCAATTACCATATCCCCTTTTATTGTCCAAGGTACTACAGAAAAAGAGAAATACAAACTTATTTTAGCCTCGTATAAAGATCTGATTTTTAAAGAAAAATCCAAATATTTTACCCAGAAGATAGAAGAAGCAAAAACTCCACAAAAGAAATCTTTGTTAATGTCAAACAGTTATCTAAACCTCCTGAAATGGGGAATCATGGCTTGGAGCAAACCTTCTGCAATTCATTGGATTCCTTTTTTCAAGACAAGGTTAAGTCCGTTTTTAATCTCATTTCCTCTAACTCCCCTAACCCCATGATTGATCATAATGGTTCCCAAATTAAAAATAATGAATGTAAGGTCCTTCTAACGGCTTTTTCTGAACTTTCTCAGGAGCAAACTAAAGCCATCCTTCTGCAAACAAAGTCAGGATCTCCTTTGAATCAATGCCCACCTAAAACAACTCATTTAGCAGCAGACATCATCTCGGGCTACCTAACAGAAACTTTTAATCTTATGATTAAGTCAGGAAAATTTCCCAGTGTCTGGAAGATAGCATACATTCTTCCTTTACTTAAAAAATCTACTCTAGGTCCCACAGATCCTGGGAACTATCGTCCTATTTCCAGACTGCCCCTTCCTGCCAAAATAATTGAAAAAGCTATCAATTCTCAGCTGACAGCTTTCATTGAGGACCAAAGCCACCTAGACCCCTGCCAATTCGTATTTAGGAAACATCACAGTGCAGAATTGGCTCTGAGAAGTGTCTCGGAACAGATCAGATTGATGCTAGATGTGGGCAGTAGTGCAATGCTGGTCCTGTTAGACCTCTCAGCAGCATTTGACACTGTAAACCACGAAATCCTGCTGAATAGGCTGGAGGATATTGGGGTAAAAGACAAAGCCCTTGCTTTTTTTAAATCATTTTTGTCAGACAGAATTCAGTTTGTTGCAGTTGACGATTTTAAATCTTCTTCCTTCACTCTCCCTTGTGGCTTCCCCCAGGGCTCTTCTTTTAGCCAGACCCTTTTTAACATCTATGTAGCCCCATTGGCCAAACTTATTAGATCTTTTGGGTTCTCTGCAGTCACTTAAGCAGGTGACACCCAATTAGTGATCTCAGTATCATTAAATTTTTCAGAGACAGCAAAGCGTTTTTACAGTTGTATGCAGGAGATCAGAAAACGGATGGCCTAAAATTGCTTGAAGTTGAATTCAGGCAAGACCGAGGTATTGCTCTTTGGAAAGGATCCCTTCTTTTGGTCCCAAGATTGGTGGCCACCTGAACGTGGCCAACTTCCATTGCCAGTTACAAAGGTAAAAAACCTTGGAGTTATCTTTGGTAATCAACTGACCTTCGAAGGGCACGTAAATGCAATCACGTCTGCCTCCTATTTTACTATGAAAGTTTTTAGAAAAATCTTCCCCTTTATTCCAAAAGATCTGCAAAAAAACGGTAATTTCCATGCTGATACTCTCAAAAATTGACTACGCAAAAGCTCTTTTTGCAAATATCAAAAAAGAAAAGTTTCAATAAGCTACAGATCCTACAGAACTCAGCTGCTCGCTTTCTACTTGGCATATCTAAAAGAGAATCAGTCTCACCTGCCCTTCCGCTTCTCCATTGGCTACCCATTGAGAAGCGTATACAGTTCAAGGCCCTGTGCATTGCGTTCAGGGCTCTTCATGGGGAAGGCCATCAATTGTTTAAGCTTTGGTTTCGTTGGTTCATTCCACCAAGATCCCTTCGCTCAGAATCAGCATGTAATACCATTGTCCCTAGAGCAAAAAGAGCACAATGGGGAGGGAGAAGTTTCATAGGCAGCACTTCCCTTCTCTGGAACAGCCTTCCCTTATTCCTAAAAATGGAAACAAAACTCCTCTCTTTTAGGAAAAAATTAAAAACTTGGCTCTTCAATCTATAGGGAGTTTCTTAACCTCAGCCAGCCTCTTAACCCTGGCCAGCACTGTTAGCAAGCTTGCGCGCCTAGACACCTAGTAGTGCACGTTTATTATAAATTTCTATTTCATTTCATAACAGGCAGCGCAGGCATTGGATTGTTCCCTTGCTCCATCTTTTAGGTGTTGTGCAATATAGGGTAGCTATAAGATTATGTAGAGCCGGCACGACACCAGTCATTGTCTTCTCCATTGCTAAATACTTGGAGAGCATATGGCCAATTCGACAAAAAAATTGTCTCTTTTACCATCACTTCAGCCATTGCCAAGCCTTAATGCAAATTCCCTTTCTACTGTATACTATGTTTTCATTGATTTTAAAACTTGTGTTTTTATCATTATGATGTAAGCTGGAGCACTTGCACTTTATTTAGCTAGGCTGTCCTGCAAGACAGGGTAGGGAAAGTAACCTCAGCCATATCCTTGTACCTATACCACCTCTGTTTAACAATGGATAAAATCTTATGATCTTCGTGTTAAATGTAGTATGCACATGCCTAGTAATATATTTATTAGAGTAAATACTTTTTAAAGTTTATTACTACTGGTTTGTATTTTAATAAACATATAATATTACAACACGATATACATAATCTGTACGTTAGGCTGGACCGAAACATATTAGGTTTTTGTCTATGGTCAGCACTTGTATATCTGTTTTTTGTGTTGCTAGGCCAATAGTGGACATTTCTAAAAAAAAAAAATGTATGCATAGCATCTGAACAATTTTTAGATGACATTGTATTGTGTTTCTTTTAATTCATTTTAATTGTATTACTTTTATGGCCATTGGCCGAAATAAAGTAAGTAAAGTAAAGAAAGTCTGCATCTCCAAAGATGGACGCAGTAACACCATTCAACCTCCTGCTCCTAACTGTTATTGTTCTTATGACTATACGCTACCTAATATCCCTTCTCATCTTTGCTAGACATCTGACAATATATCTAGTGCTGGAAATGCCAAGACCCAACAACCCAGAGATGCTAAAAACACTTATGTATGACTGAGAAGTAATCCTGTCCTTAATATAGCCTTAGTGTGGGACAATCCAGCACAAAAACTGGACTTTACTGATTCTTTCAATGTAACGATGGAATCAGCTCTTCTACTCAAACTGGTTTTGATACAGTCATTAGGAAAAACGAATTCTAAGAATCCTAATAAAAATAAAGATAAACGTAATACAGCAACATTGCTTCAAAAGTCAGACCAAATCTTTTCTCTCAAAAGCCTTTTTGAAGAAAGCTCACATAATAGGTAGTCGAACAAAGAGCTGTCAGACTACAGTTAAGCAAGAAGTATTTTTAACATTCAAATATTCTAAACAGAGTCTTATAGTGTTGAATACTAAACAAAAAAGAAGTGCAGAAAATCCATTGCATTTAAAAATAAAGACTGAGGGGCCGATTCCGATTCGGGCCGGAAAACATACCGACCAACTCGATACAGGAATGTTGTCCGACCGACACGTACCGGCGCTGCCCGATCCGCGTAGTACGATGAAATGCATGTGAATCACGACCGACTCGTACGGAACACAAGCCGAACGACCGAACCGCACGGAAACCAGCTATCCGGCCGGGAAACTACGCAAATCGAACCGACCGACACGCACCAGGAATGAAACCGACAGAAATGTACCCGCGAACTCCGACCCGCGCAGTACGATGCAATGCGTGGAAAACCAGACCGAGTCGCACGGAGGCCAAGCCGTACGACCGACACGCATACAAAACCCAGCCTAAGCAACCCAATACTCCGCGACCGACGCGTACGCCGCACATGAAACCCAGCAGGAACACAGCATGAAAGACTCGGAGAAGCCCGCACGAGCCAACTGCAGCGTCCTACTCGGTCAGTAGAACGTCTCCTACATACCTTTAAAACTAAAAGGAAAAAATACAAAAAAAAGGGCCAAACAAGCAATGACAAAGTCAATAAATACAGGGGGAAAAAACATGGAACAAGGACACACCCCCAACTCCACCCATATAAAGGCCACAAATCCCTACCATGATCCTTTGCAAATTCAACTGACCTGCCAGCACAGAACACCATCAGACAGCAACCACAGACACACTCACAACTCATCCATCACACAAGCCACACACCATTAGCACCTCACAAATAGCACCCTCACATACACCCAGCAAAACCTACACTCACCCACCCTCACTTGCACACTCACACACACATCAATCCCCACCACCACCACCCATCACCATGCCCCCAAAGAAGAATCCAAAGTTCCTAGACAGTGAATTGGAAGTCCTGGTAGATGAGATCCTCAGGGTAGAACCACAGTTGTTTGGTACATTGGTCCAACAGACCCCCATGTCGCAGAAAACCAAGATGTGGGAGAGGATCGTCGACAGGGTGAACGCACAATCACCATGTTTGCGCACAAAGGAAGACATCCAGAACAGGTGGTATGATGTGCGCAGGAGGGTCAAGGAACTACTCAAGAAGGATTACGCCTTGAGTCAGCGCACCGGCAGCGGCCCTCCTGCCAAACCACTATACCTCAGGCCCTGGGAGGAGAAGGTGCGGGCCATCCTACCACCAGTGAGCGTATATGGACTATCAAACATCCCAGAGCCTGGTGAGTACACAACCAATATACACAATATTGTGTGACAATACACACACATCACTGTCAAGGGGATAGTCAAACCATGCACCCTTACCAAATCCACAGCAACCAAAAGATAATCATCCCAAGATGTGTATGTTAGTCAGATAAACACAATACATGCCATCTCATAGTGATATGTAACTGTGTCATGACATGTACAAACCTAACAACAAATAGAGCAAGGCAGTGGCACAAATCTAACCAACAAACACTGTCAGATATTTTGCCACCACTAGAACACCACCTCACAGGGAAGCTCACTGAAAGGAAGGAATTCTGTGTATGCTGGTGAAGTGAGTGCAGCCAATAGCATGATGGGAGTTGTAGTCACAGATATTGGTCACCCTCACAATTTGCCCATCAACACCACTCTGAACCATGCTCACATCACAGGGAGTGGAAAAGAACTGACAAGATGGCTGACACTGGGTACTGCTGTGGGGAGCACAAGGCCCTGCTGGGAACTGTGCACCAACCAACAGCAGGACACCACTGACTGACATCCTGAAAGCCAACTTGCACTCCCTGCAATGGAAGCACGTTCCATGGTGGGATATCTGGCTGGGTGGGAAGGAGGACTGACAGCTCTGACCATAGTTACCAGCAGCTTTTCTCACACACCCCTTAACACAAACTCCACACAACTCACCTGGGAGAATGCAATGCCTCACACTCTAATTAAATATTCCACAAAGAACAACCACACTGGGTTATGCTGTGTGTAGCACAGGGACACTTTTGGGACTTGTAGCCAAACAAACGCCAGGACAACACTGTCAGCCATCCTGTCAGCACAGGCACACCACCCCACAGGGAAGCAGAGTCAAAAGGAAGGAAGTATGTGCATGCTGGGAAGGGGGGTGTAGGCAATAGCATGATGGGAGTGGTAGTCACAGCTCAACATCCCCCACCCACATGGCCTAGCAAGCTCACACTGAAGCATGCACACCTCACAGGGAGTGAAAAGCCACTTCAAAGATGTCTGACACTGGCCTCAGCTGTGGGGAGCACAAGGCCCTGCTGGGAACTGTGCACCAACAAACAACAGGACCACACTGTCAGCCATCTTGCCATTGCTGTCACACTAACACACAGTGAAGTCCACTCAAAAGGAAGGAAGTATGTGCATGCTGGGAAGGGGGGTGTAGGCAATAGCATGATGGGAGTGGTAGTCACAGCTCAACATCCCCCACCCACATGGCCCAGCAAGCTCACACTGAAGCATGCACACCTCACAGGGAGTGAAAAGCCACTTCTAAGATGTCTGACAATGGTGCTTTGTTGTGGGGAGTACCAGGCCCTGCTGGGAACTGTGCACCAACCAACAGCAGGACACCACTGCCTAACATCCTGAAAGCCAACTTGCACTCCCTGTAATGGAAGCACGTTCCATGGTGGGATAACTGGCTGGGTGGGAAGGAGGACTGACAGCTATGACCATAGTTACCAGCAGCTTTTCTCACACACCCCCTTAACACAAACTCCACACAACTCACCTGGGAGAATGCAATGCCTCACACTCTAATTAAATATCCCACAAAGAACAACCACACTGGGTTATGCTGTGTGTAGCACAGGGACACTTTTGGGACTTGTAGCCAAACAAATGCCAGGACAACACTGTCAGCCATCCTGTCAGCACAGGCACACCACCCCATAGGGAAGCAGAGTCAAAAGGAAGGAAGTATGTGCATGCTGGGAAGGGGGGTGTAGGCAATAGCATGATGGGAGTGGTAGTCACAGCTCAACATCCCCCACCCACATGGCCTAGCAAGCTCACACTGAAGCATGCACACCTCACAGGGAGTGAAAAGCCACTTCAAAGATGTCTGACAGTGGCCTCAGCTGTGGGGAGCACAAGGCCCTGCTGGGAACTGTGCACCAACAAACAAAAGGACCACACTGTCAGCCATCTTGCCATTGCTGTCACACTCACACACAGTGAAGTCCACTCAAAAGGAAGGAAGTATGTGCATGCTGGGAAGGGGGGTGTAGGCAATAGCATGATGGGAGTGGTAGTCACAGCTCAACATCCCCCACCCACATGGTCCAGCAAGCTCACACTGAAGCATGCACACCTCACAGGGAGTGAAAAGCCACTTCTAAGATGTCTGACAATGGTGCTCTGTTGTGGGGAGGACCAGGCCCTGCTGGGAACTGGGCACCAACCAACAGCAGGACACCACTGACTGACATCCTGAGAGTCAACCTGCACCCACTGTAAGGGTGGCATGCTTCATGGTGGGATAACTGGGCTTGGGGGAGAAGGAGGTCCGGATGTCAACCAAATACCACCAATGCTGGTCATGCACACACCTCAACATCCACATTGAAATGTATCAGGTTGGCAGGACAATGAGCCACACCAATATCAACCTCTGACTGTGACAACTTAGGACAATGCAATGTACAGGGCCGCATCCAGAGGTACAGTCACAACTGTCATGTGTTTGAACCATTGATGCCTGCAGAAACATAACATACATTGTGTGTCTCTTCCAAAAACAGGTGATGATGGGGACACAGCAGCAGATGAGGAGGAGTCCCTGTCCCAGGCTCTGGGGGACCCTGAGCTCTCTGGTGTGGAACAGCCTCTGCCCTCATCGGATGGCGAAGACCAACCTGGCACCTCCGGTGTGAGTCATCATGCAGCACCAGCAGGACCACCATCTGCACCCCCTGCACCCATTCCTCCAACATCTGCCAACACACAGACCACCCCCGCCGACACGGACAGACCAAGGACACTGAATGACAACAGCACAGGGACCACAGCCCACCGTGAAGCAACGGACAACAACCCCAGTACCAACCCCCAAGGGGGCCTAGGGTCACCTGTGCGTGCCACCGCAGCTCCCGCACGTGTGGCCAGGGGTGGTGGGAGGGGTGGTAGGCAGAGGTCGCTGTTTGCAGAGGGGTCTGGACTGCATGATGACCCACAACTGGCACGCATTGCTGATGCGTACCAGAATAGCACCGGAGAGGTCAGCCAGGTAGTGGGGATCCTCAAGGACATTCAACAGCAGCAGGCTGCCCATCATGCCCGCTTGGACTCCCACATGTCCCGTGTGGAGACACACATGTCCCGTGTGGAGACACACATGTCTGGCATGGAGTCCAAGTGGGACACATTGGAAGAACTGACAGCGGTGCAGAGGGACATATTGACATGCCTCCGCCAGATTAGCACCAACATGTCCACACCTCCCTGTGTGCCCACAACATCTGGTGCCGCAACAACTGCAACTGCCACAGGGAGGGAGGATGACTCTGGTGGAGAGTCCCCTGCACTGCAGCGGCCTGCACGTGAGGGTCCCCCCAGAAAGAAGAGGGGTCGTCCGAGGAAGGACAACTGAGAGGCCGATGGCCATGTACATCCCCCAGGAACCCAACACCTGTTCTGGAAATTCTCCTTTGTGTGCAAACTGTTCACCCTGTCGAATGCAACACAACTCTCCCACATGACATGGGGAGTTTAATTTGGACTAATGTATCAGATGACTGTGGACTTTACTCAGGACATTTATGCTACCAACACTTCCAAATCATCTGGGAACTTTGGATTCCAATACCAATGTAAAGCACCCACCATCCTGTGCACTATCCTCACACATGTATGTAAATAAACTCACTAATACACCATACTTGCCTCTGTTGTGATTCCAACGTTGTTTTTGTCATGGAGATGATGATCTGCTAAATGACACTGTGCATGCTAACTGCTACAGCAAGTTCTACACTGTCATGTGAGTCATGGCGATGTGACACATATGAGGGAGACACACCACTAGGGCTACACAACACATAGACACCAGGGCCATCTGACTCATCGCCTACACTGATGTTGCCAGGAAATACAGTGGAATGCACAGACACCACACCTATTCAGAGTCTGTGTGAACTAGCCCACATGTGCAGTAAGCAAATGTCAGTCAGATGTGTGACCACAGACAACGCACATCCCAAAGTGAAGCACAGGTTTATTACACATTTGTAACATGTTGCTTCCACTACAAATGCAAGGTAATCCCACGTGGCAGTGGCCACACAGTCAACAAGTGTAGAAGAAATAAAGTCCAGGGGTGTGTGGCACATTACCTGTAGGGAAACGACTGCTTCCACCCTGAAAGCTGAATCATGGTGTCGGGGGATCCGAGTTGACCAAACAACTCTGAAAGTACCCTGTGAAGGACAGACATGACACACAGTCAAAAGCCATGAAGAACAGGACAGAACTGCAATACTCATGCCCAATACATGTCACAAGATACCTACACAAAACCAAGTTAGCATGTCAACACTGTTGGGGAGTACAGACTACCTGTAAGGACACATCGCTGCACGCATCCAGTCAAGTAGCACATGGCCACACTCAAACAGCACCAGAGCACCACCCACACATATCATGCAAACTCACATCATTGACATGACATCTCTGGATACTCACATTCAGCTGAAGAAGTTGGTGATGAGCTGTGTGCAGACATCACCCTCATCATCATCATCATCACTGGCATCGTGGCCCAGGCCAGGATCCTCCACAGGTGGCGGTTGTTGGTCATCGTCATCCAGGATGAGAGGCAACTCCTTCCGCACTGCCAGGTTGTGTAGCATGCAGCAGACGATGACAATCTTGCACACCTTTGCTGGGGCATATGGGAGGGCCCCTCCTGTCTTGTCTAGGCAGCGGAAGCGGCTCTTCAGGAGACCAAATGTCCGCTCGATCACTCTCCTGGTCCGACCCTGTGCCTCATTGTAGCGCATCTGGGCTGGTGTCACAGGGTTCCTGAGGGGTGTCAGCAACCACGGCATGTTGGGGTATCCGGAGTCACCTACATACAGACAATTGCACATTAGCTGAGTTGGAAAAGAGGGCGGAATACAATATTGCAGAACACACACAATGGTACAAAGTCAGTACACACCGACAAGCCAGGCACGCTGGTTCTGCATCTGTGACATCATCCTCGGGATGCGACTACTCCTCATCACGTAGGCATCGTGTGCCGAACCGGGGAAACGGGCACACACATGTGAGATGCTCATATCTGCAAGACATACCAACAGAGCATTGATCAAATGGTAATGTTTCCTGTTCCTGTATGCCTGCTCATGTGCCTGTGGTGGTACCAAAGCCACATGTGTCCCATCAATGGAGCCAATGACATGCGGCATCCTCCCCAGGGCATAGAAGTCACTCTTGACGTCAGTGAGTTGTTGACGTTTAGGGAAATAGATGTACTGGTTCAGGTATCTCAACATTGCCTCCAAAACATCGCGTAGCACACAGCTGAACATGGTCTGTGACATCCCACCAGCAGACGCCACAGTGTGTTGAAAGGTACCGGTGGCAAAGAAGTATAGGGCTGCCATCACCTTCACCTTGGGGGTCAGCGCTGTAGGGTATGGCCGGCCAGGTTGCAAATGTGGGGCCAACCACACCGCCAATTCCTCAATCAGCGCCCTGTTGAAGCGGTACCGTCGGATGCAGTCACGTTCAACCATCGTTGCAAGGTCAGGGAATGGTCTATGGACAGCTGGTGCCCTGCAGTGCATAGGTGAAGAAAGATTGTCAGTCACCCCACATATGTGGCATTCACCATACTCAATATCACATGATACATCATTACGAGACACAAGTACCTGATGTGTGTGCCGTTCTGTATGGACATATATGGCACCTACATGGCCAACATCTAACATCACAGTTCAACATGTGTTGACAACAAGTTCCAGGTTGTGCTATGGGAAATCATTAGGCTGTGTCACAGTACCCATGTACTGCTGTCACGTTCCAAACACACACCACAGTGACATGTGAGGACAGATGTGCCACAGGCATCACAGCTCATTGACAGGTAGATTCCCAGGGACCCTGTATTGCCACATGGACACTGGCATGACATGGCGTATCATGTACACGTCAGCAAAACAACCATGACTCCCACAGGTAGTGGCCCCTGTTGCCTCTGCAGGACAGACATGGACGTCTGTGACACACACACGCACAACATCAAAGTCCATGCACAAACAACATGGATGTGGAGACTGTCTCCCATTGTGCACATGGAATCAGAGACATCGGAAACACAACATGCACACAGACTGTTGAGGGCCATCACTATTGTGGCAATGGGTCACCCTGTGACGTACATACCTTCCCACATGGGACTCAGGGGGTATGTGACATGACATACACATACACAACCTGGAAATGTGACCATGCCACATGCTCGGAAATGACCAGTTGCACATCACAGTGGTCATGTGCACAACACACAAAGGATTCTGTCCCCATGAACACGTGCACAGCCTGGGAGTGGCTGCCCCCAAGTGCCACCAAAAAAGCCACATGTTGACCCCCATACACACACAGGTAATGCAGCCTTACATGCCTTAGGATACAGTGTGGACAGGCTGTGGTGTTGTAAGTGTGCCCCTGAGTCCCTGCCAAGTAAATGTGGCTGGCATACGTTCACCAGTGACAACCATGGTGACATATGCGAGTGACTTGTACAGGGACGCGTCGTACAGCAATGGACCGATCCGTGTGTACGCATTGGCCATTGCATATGATGTGGACGGATGCGTGTTGTCATCCGAAATACGCGTTGTACAGCAATGGACCGATCGGTGCGCACGCATTGGCCATTGCATATGATGTGGACGGATGCGTGTTGTTTTTCGAAATACGCGTTGTACAGCAATGGACCGATCGGTGCGCATGCATTGGCCATTGCATATGATGTGGACGGATGCGTGTTGTCATCCGAAATACGCGTTGTACCGCAATGGACCGATCAGTGCGCACGCATTGGCCATTGCATATGATGTGGACGGATGCGTGTTGTCATCCGAAATACGCGTTGTACAGCAATGGACCGATCGGTGCGCACGCATTGGCCATTGCATCTGATGTGGACGGATGCGTGTTGTCATCCGAAATACGCGTTGTACAGCAATGGACCGATCGGTGCACACGCATTGGCCATTGCATATGATGTGGACGGATGCGTGTTGTTTTTCAAAATACGCGTTGTACAGCAATGGACCGATCGGTGCGCACGCATTGGCTATGGCCTGACATGGTAACGGACGCGTTTTCGAAGCTTGTACGAGTCGGATGCAGTGAATTCAGTTGGCCAGCCACAACAATGTTGCAAATTCATGGGTGTCATGAAGTTAAACTTTTGAAGGATGCTGTGGGCGTGTATAAGTGGTGCAATTCCATGGATTGGCCAGATTCAGAAGATGCAAACGACTTGGACCTATCACTTTGGACACATGGGACAGTATCTGCCTCTGCAGCACACATATAATGCTGGCTGTTCCCCTGAGAGCTCACTTGCCTGCACTACATGCTCCAGGACGACATCTGCCACCACCACTGCTGCTGTCTCTGCATCCTCTGGCTACTGCAATGGTACGTACTGTGGATAGAGCCCCAGCCTTCAGCACTGAGGAGAACCAGGCCCTGCTGGACAGCCTCCTTCCACAGTACAGCAAGCTGTATGGGAAACCAGGGGAGCAGGTGAGTGTGCTGTCCACTGCCTTACTAATTGTGCATGTTGTCTGACTACCAAGACGTACAGTGTGTACACCAGTGGCTAGCATGCTCAGTGAGTACTTGTCACCCCCCAAAGTGTGTAGTCACATGCACTGAACAGGCATAGTGCAGTAACAGTGCATTCCAACAAGGTTTTACTTCCCAGGCAATGATACCATTTAGTAACTGCTGGCAAACTGTTCATAGCCATAGTTGCACTACCTGTGTAGATCATATGCCCCTGTGATTGAGACATGTATATCCAACTGTGTGATGCACGGAAAAGTTGCATGTGTAGTAATGGCCTTTTCACTTTGTCATCCTCACAGGTTGATGCCCACCAGAAGCAGGAAATCTGGCTGACCATCGTCCGGGCAGTACGATCGGTGGGGGTCTACAGGCGCAGGATCCGCAACTGCCAGAAGAGGTGGCAGGACCTTCGTGGCTGGACCCGGAGGATCGCAAGGGTCCAGCTGAAGCTGTAGCCTCCTCGCAGGAGGGGCAGACACCGGACCCTGACCCCCCACATGCTCCGGATCCTGGCGGTGGCCTTCCCTGACCTGGAAGGCAGCTGAAGGCCAGACAGCAGCAAGGAGGGGGTAAGTGCTAGCCTCAACTGTGTACTATGACTGACTTGCTCTATGCACTCCTTTAGCCTGGTTCCACTTCCACAGTACAACTGTCATGTCGTCCTGGACTCATGTCCCTCACTTGTGTCATGCCCCCTCCTCATCTGATACACAGGTGTGGCCCTTACAGTCTGTGACTTAGGTCACTTGGGTACTGTGTACTTGCAGTTACCTGTGGTTCAAGTTGGGGACAGCATCAGTTACAGGTACTTTGTGGTGGGCTGCCTGGGTGGTACAATTGCTCACATTGCCTGTGATCTGACATGTACTCTGGGTATGGCTTTAATATGTGTTCCAATTGCTGCTCTGACTCACCACATGTCTGGGGTATGTGCCACACACCCATGCTGCTGCAGAGACCAAGGTAGGGGCCTCAGAAGTATGTACATCATGTGTGTGACACATGCATAGCCACCTGCCTAGTGTTCAGGGTAATACCATGTTGCACATGGACCTGGACTGTAATGCCTACTCCGTCCATCGAAGGCACTCTGTTCTCCCACTCCCGTGTGTCAGCATACATATTGGGCATTGTGAAGAGTGCACTCAGGTGTATGCCTCTGTGTCACCGTGGTGTGGCCTTGCTATTTGGACTCCTGGAGTGTTTAACAATTTGGGGTGGCCAGCCATCTGAGTTATGACTATGGGATCTGCACAGAGGTCAATGCATAGGTCTCTGATCCCTTGACTGTGCACAATGTTGTATGAAACATTGAGGTGCAGGCAGCTTTGGTTCATTCTCATCAGACGGTGAAGTGCTCATGTGTATGGATTTGTGTTTGCAGTCACTCAAATGTCTCATTTGATTGACGTGGGATCATCTCAGTCCTCATGATGTGGGTGGCCAGGGGTGCACATGTGCACCTGTCAGCTACAGGGCTTACATTTCTAAAACTCCCTGATTGTGACACAGTGCAGACTGGTGTTGTGTGTATGCACTGCCCCTGTGACAGGAGACAGTTATGACTGACTTGCCAGACAGGCCTGTGCCATGACATTCCAATCGCAAAGGGTGATCCAGCAGTGGTGTGATATGTCCTGCATGCACACCATTGTTGCATTGTCTATCAGGACATGAGGACATCATTGTGTCTGGTGATGGAAGCAAAACCCGCATATCAACAGAGACTTTGCCCATCACTTTTCCTGACACATGTACTGAGTCAGTGGCAGGAGATGGCATGTGTTTGGAGTGACACATTTCCATATATACTCTTGGATGTCCAACAACTGTGTATGTGGTGCATGTGTGCACATATGATTAGTCGCATACAACAGGCAGCAGACAGATGGGTGCATGGACAGGTAGGATATGTGTGGCATGACTGACTGTCAGGCAGACAATGGGCTTCTTCAAATCAGTGTCAGCACTAATTGCAATGTCTAGCAAATGATGGCAGGGCTTGCTCTGTGATGTGCTGTACTTACTGTGGTGTGTGTGGTCAGTACAGGTGACTAATGTTGCTCTGTTTATCATGATTGTTTGCAGATACATCCACGGCCACAGGAGGAGACAGCTCCATGGACCAAGAGGAGCGGCAGAGCCAGACTGGGTCCACTGCAGGGGAGAGCGAGGGACCCAGTGGCACGGAGGGTGAGGGGAGCCACACTGAGGAGACCTCAGCTACGACCACCTCGGCTGGGGAAAACAGCACTTCCAGTGAGGCTCCCTTGTGGAGGCGGGTGTCAGCAGACCAGAGGCAACGGCAAGCAAGTCTGTCCCCGCCACCACCACCACCACCATCTCCACCCTCCCATCTACTCCCATCCCACATGTCCCTGGAGGCTCCCATGTAGGGGGGCGTGTCTCCTTCATGCCAGGCACCGCACCCCCTGCCTCTGTCCTCCCTGCTGCCCTGAGTGTGGAGTCTGTGGACTTACTTAAGCAGATCCATGTAGGGCAGACATCAATGCTGAGTGTCCTCCATGCACACACGGGTCTTTTGACACAACTGGTGTCATTCATGGAGGGCATGTCATCTGGCATGTCTGCCCTACATCGGACCAATCAGTCCATGGCCTCCTCACTGACGGCAGCAGTGTCCCTCCTGCAACAGTCCCTCACCCCTCCTACCTCTGCCCCATCCACAATCCCCAGCACCCTACCTGTCCCAAGCACACACACACCAGCACCGGCATGCACCAGCACAGACACAAGCAGCACACAGACACACAAGCCAAAATCCAGACGCACACGCACGCACAGTCAGGGGACTGATACCTCACTCACAGGGGATGGGGCCCAGACACACACACACGCATCCACGAGCACTGCGCAGTCCTCAGATACCTCTCCCTCCAAAAGCCCTTCCCTTGCCTCACCTGCAACCCCCCTCCCAGAAGCTCTTCCTCTGTGAGCTTGGCCTCTTCCCCACTGATACACCTGACACGAAGTCCAGGCGGAAGAGGCGACCACCACACACAGAGGGGAGTGCCCCTCACACCCGGACACCCTCCCCCAGGCACAGGCAGACAGAGGACCACATTCGAAAGTCCCCCCGGACCAGGAAGGGCAAAACCCCACCACCACCACCACGCAGCTCCACCACACAGTCTCTCTCCTCCATCCCCCAGGCCACCACTGCACAGGTTCCACCGCCACACCCTGCCCCAGGTTCCCCCACACACCGATACCGCATCCCCAAACTGCTTAGGCCCTCCCCCTACCACTTGCTCTTCCACCCCCAACCCAGACGCTCTGCCTGTTTGTGCCACTGGTGTGGAGACCGGGTCCCCCCCCTCTGTCCTGCCCACCTCATCTGCCCCCCTTCCACTCCCTTGGAGTTATGCACTGCAGTGGAGTCCACAACCACCCCGTCTGACTCGGGCACTGCAGTGGGGACCCAGTCCACACCATCTGACCGGCCCACTGCAGTGGTTGCAGCACCCACAACATCTGAGTTTTGCGCTACAGTGGAGCCGGCCCCCACTGAGTCAGACACCTCCACTGCAGTTGCCGGTGACACTGCTGCACCCACCACCCCTTCACTGCCTCCTTCTGGCATCCCCTGATCCTGTCCCTGCGGTGCCTGGCCTGCCCCTTGTATGCCCCTCCGAGGGGGATGTCCCCTGTCCGTACCAGTGCAGGCAAACAATGGGTGACAAGTTGTCACGTATCACCCTGTTGGGACAGTGTATTTGGACTGGCCATTGGCCTTAGTTTCTTTTGGACTTCAAATTTTCATTTAACATTTGCTGAATAAAGCCTCTTTTTGTTTAATTGTGGTTTTTCTTTGGATGTACATGATGTAGATGAGTATCATCATGCATTTGCAGTTGTAATAGTGTTCATATCAGGAAAATGAAGTGTTGCTGTGATGGACTCCATGTGGTCCATGGGATATGTGTCCTAATGTAGTCTGGATCTATAGCATCCTTTGCTGCAGTCTGAGGGTGTGATGTTCAGCATTTGACACAGGGATGTACGTTTTGCATTTGTAAATTAACATCTTTGGCTTACACTGATGCACATCTGGTGGGCTTACCACTGTTCAATGTTTCCCTGACTGTGTGCCCATCTCCACTGGACATGCAGTTTAGCACATCAATGTTGAAGGACTCATCTGTGTATACAGTGCGACTTGCTTGACACGTGTTTAGGGTGTATGCAGATGACTGACGTGACACTCCCGTACCCAGGCTTATGTGAGCAGAGCCTTCAGTGGGTTGTAGTTGTTGACTCACTGACCGAGTGTTCTGCTGACATGTTTGAGTCGTGCACAGACAAGGTTTGGCACAGCGGACCTTCCACAGGAGTGGAGTGCCCTCATGGCAGTGTGTAATCCCGTGACATTGCCTGGGCCCGTGTTGTGTGTTGTGTGAGCATGTCTGTGTGTGTTCCCTTCCCTTTTCCTTCACAGGCTGTGTCCCTAGGGATGTTCCTGTTTGTGATGCTTGCTGAGTTGTCCTGAGTTCATCCAGCATCTTGGACCTTGTTTCTCCGGGATGTGGGTGCATGGCAAACTAATGTTCATCAGGTTGTCATCCCTAGTTGTCTTTGTTGTCAGGGCTGGGGATGTGGGCAAACGCAGATGGGACACAGTCAGGATTCCCCTTGGCACTTGTTGGTTACACAAGTCATGTAATTTACAGTTTGTGGTAGCTTTCAGTGATTGTGACACGTTGTGTGTGTGACTGCTGCCACTCCTCAGGGTCAGAGCTGCAATGTTGGAAGTTGTCTATGTGTGTTCTTTGTGGGTCACCTTGGCTTCTTCATTGGTGTGTGACTGTGGCCGGGATCCCATTTATTGGGGTGTATTTCACGTCATGCCCATGTACGGCGTACTGTGCAGTGTGTCAGACATTCACGAGTCTTGTTGACTGGCTATGTGTGATGGATTTCACACCTTAGTTCCCACCACCCCCCCTGGGATTGTCATGGGTGCATGTGCAATGTCACGTCCATGTGAGCTTCACAGCTGCACATTGGTGGAGATCAAGGTGTGTGGTGTTGAGTGTGTGCAAATGTGAGTTGTTGCACGGCTAGACCCCTACCTCCATATTGGCCTTGGCTGACAGGCCGTGCTGATTGATTTGTGCTTGTGTAGGTGTGATGGTAGTTAGTTGCTCAGGACACATGGCTGTGGTTCACTGTGTGAACGACATCTACCTTTGTCATCACAGTGGGATTATCATGCAGGCTTGTGTCACCACAATGTGGTGTCCCTGGGAGTAGTGCTGTGGTGGGTCTGTCTCTTGCTGTGTTAGTTGCTGTTCCTACAAGCTTGTGTGACATGTGTAATTTGGGCTCCCTCTCATCTAACAATACCTGATTGCCCACATAGGGGAAACCGATCCATGAGTTACTTTTGTGTGGCACTGTATACACATCTGTGTAATTGGGATTCAGGCCTCCTCATGTGTTGTGTGGTTGCCTGGGGACACTGGCACACCCCCCCATCACCTGTTGTGTTTGATATGCAGTGTGAGGCTGCCTGTTTGTGTTTGTGCATCTGCACCACTGCATTGGCATATCTTTAGTGTGCCATTGGCTGTATGTTGTTTGGTGGATTTCCCCTGCTGGCCCTGGGACTCCTAGGTCATCGGTCAGCACAATAATCATGGTTTTATGTCCCATTGCTGCCATGGTATGGTATTTGTTCACCTCACATCTACAGTCTCCACAGGATATCTACATTTGTGTGTCCATTGGTGCAGATATGTGGGTCTGCATTATGATGGTCACTTCTGTCATTGTGTAATTGATAAATGTTGACAATGTCAGCCCCCATGGGTGATGTTTGTCTGCACATGGCCAAAGGTATGTTTTATTTGCACTGCACTGTTTGCCTCACCCAATCTATGTTGCTATGGGACACAAGCACTACTTTGCCACTGATGTGTTTGTGGTTGTGTGACCAGGAATCATCTATGCTGTTTGGCATTTGCAGCTTTTTCCATGACAACACTTACCTTTTGGTCACTGTGATGATGGGGGTTTAGACCCCATTGCCACAATGTTCAAAATGTGCTTTAGCTATGGACCCCACACTTACATTTTGGTCACTGTGATGATGGGGGTTTAGACCCCATTGCCACAATGTTCAAAATGTGCTTCAGCTATGGACCCCACACTTACATTTTGGTCACTGTGATGATGGGGGTTTAAACCCCATTGCCACAATGTTCAAAATGTGCTTCAGCTATGGACCCCACACTTACATTTTGGTCACTGTGATGATGGGGGTTTACACCCCATTGCCACAATGTTCAAAATGTGCTTCAGCTGTGGACCCCACACTTACATTTTGGTCACTGTGATGATGGGGTGTTCGACCCCATTGCCACAGTGGTCATGGTCTGCTTGCATTGTGGAGGCCACACACATTTATGTGTGACACATGTGATAGGGGGTCACATTGTATGTTCAATGTCATGTTCAGTATTGTAGGCATTTGACACAGACTACACACGCTTGTCATGATGTTGGGGGGATGTCTTTTGCTGACATTCCTTGTGTTGGAGTATGCTGGTTGTGTCATGCATTACCCATCCTATGAGTGGGGATGGTAGTAGTGACAGGCATCCATGCCCACATGAGATGGGGTGGTGGTAGTGGTAGGCATCCAGGCCCCCCTGAGTAGGGGGTGGTGGTAGTGGTAGGCATCCAGGCCCCCATGAGTAGGGGTGGTGTTAGTGGTAGGCATCCATCCCCCTATGAGTGGGGATGGTAGTAGTGACAGGCATCCAGGGCCACATGAGATGGGGTGGTGGTAGTGGTAGGCATCCATCCCCCTATCAGTGGGGATGGTAGTAGTGGTAGGCATCCAGGCCCCCATGAGTAGGGGTGGTGGTAGTGGTAGGCATCCAGGCCCCCATGAGTAGGGGTGGTGTTAGTGGTAGGCATCCATCCCCCTATGAGTGGGGATGGTAGTAGTGACAGGCATCCAGGCCCCCTGAGTAGGGGTGGTGGTAGTGGTAGGCATCCAGGCCCCCATGAGTAGGGGTGGTGTTAGTGGTAGGCATCCAGGCCCCCATGAGTGGGGATGGTAGTAGTGACAGGCATCCAGGCCCACATGAGTAGGGGTGGTGGTAGTGGTAGGCATCCATCCCCCTATGAGTGGGGATGGTAGTAGTGACAGGCATCCAGGCCCACATGAGTAGGGGTGGTGGTAGTGGTAGGCATCCATCCCCCTATGAGTATGTACTGGACATACTGGACAAATATGTGTCCTCAAAATCTCAGGTTGTGTATGCCGCTTTTGTCGACTTTACCACCGCATTCGATAGGGTGGATAGAGGAACGCTTTCGAGAAAGCTTAGCAGAATGGGTATTCCGGATCACCTACTCCACGTAATAACATCATTATATTCCGGGACTTGGTGTCAGGTCCAAATGGGGAGGGAGAAGGGTCTCACAAACCCAATTCCGACCCTAAACGGCCTTAGACAAGGATGCCTTCTAGCCCCCTTATTGTTTTCCTTATATCTCAGCGATCTACCTGATTGTTTTAAACAGATCTGCAATTTTCCACCTAAAATTGCTCTCCACAAAATTCACACCTTGATGTATGCAGACGACGTAATCATTTTAGACCTAACACCATTCGGTCTGCAAAGAAGCCTGCAAGCACTCCATAACTATACGGAGGAAAATTATCTAATACCGAATATCGTAAAAACAAAAATAGTTCCATTCTCGGGAAGGAAACGGAGTATCAAATTCAACTGGACTTTAGGGGGAAAATCGGTGGAAGTGACAAACGAGTACACCTATCTAGGTCGAATCTTTACAAATTCCCTACAAAACGTGCTCCATGTACAGAACTTAATCCGGAAAGCCGACGTCCACGCGGGGGCACTATCACGTTTATATGCCTCAACGGGCCAAAGACACTTCTCTTCGCTACTCCAGGTTTATAGTGCCAAGATTCCGCCAGTGCTTTCATATGCTCTAAAACATATCCCTTTAGAACAATGGAAACATCTAGATCTAAAAGAAGGGAAGATCTTACGGAAACTTCATAAAGATGTCCCAACCAGTCCCGGTACAAGCTCTTCGCCTAGAATTTTCACTAGTCAGTTCCCATGCTAGAGGAATTAGCAACGTTATCAGATGGGCATATAACCTCCTTCATGCGGAAGAAGGAACGCTGCGTTCCCTACTCAAAATAGAGACATTTGACCAAGGAACTTTAAAATACATATTCGGTAGGAATGTCTCAACTGCTTTTAAATTATTAAATGTTAATACAGACTTGTTACAATCATGGACCCCTGCCCAGCTGAAGCTTTTCTTAAAAACTTCACTCCAAGATTAAGCTTTGACCTTGACGTTCAGCACTGCGCCAATTTGTCACTATATAAAAATACGCTGAAACTTTGGTCTATAAGAAAACACAACAGTATATGTATTTTAACCTAAAGCATGGAGTTAGGAGATCGATTGTATTGCTCCGATTTGAGATACTCCCTCTAAAATCTTTTACTTGCAAGTGGCTATCGAAAGAAAGATCTAGTAGTCTCTGTAATTTATGCAATGGAGGGGAGCAAGACTTGGAACATTTGTTGTTTACTTGCCCAAATTCGTTAGTCGTAGAAGCAAGAAAAATATTTCTACAACCAATTTATATAAAATGTAGAATCACCTCTGTTCAGGACTTGATCACGCTTTGCAAGGTTCCGCCAAATGAATTTGTATGTTATAATATATTTAAATTTTTAAAATCCTTTTTAACTTTGTATTAGAATGAAAACTTTTATTATTTTATTGTTTAAACCTTTATATCATGTATTAAATATTTGTGGTTCTCAGTTGAGAACTAAATCAAATAAACTTAAACTTGAAACTTGAAACTTGAGTGGGGATGGTAGTAGTGACAGGCATCCAGGCCCCCTGAGTAGGGGTGGTGGTAGTGGTAGGCATCCAGGCCCCCATGAGTAGGGGTGGTGGTAGTGGTAGGCATCCATCACCCTATGAGTGGGGATGGTAGTAGTGACAGGCATCCAGGCCCCCTGAGTAGGGGTGGTGGTAGTGGTAGGCATCCAGGCCCCCATGAGTAGGGGTGGTGGTAGTGGTAGGCATCCATCCCCCTATGAGTGGGGATGGTAGTAGTGACAGGCATCCAGGCCCCCTGAGTAGGGGTGGTGGTAGTGGTAGGCATCCATCCCCCTATGAGTGGGGATGGTAGTAGTGACAGGCATCCAGGCCCCCTGAGTAGGGGTGGTGGTAGTGGTAGGCATCCAGGCCCCCATGAGTGGGGATGGTAGTAGTGACAGGCATCCAGGCCCCCTGAGTAGGGGTGGTGTTAGTGGTAGGCATCCAGGCCCCCATGAGTGGGGATGGTAGTAGTGGCAGGCATCCAGGCCCACATGAGTAGGGGTGGTGGTAGTGGTAGGCATCCATCCCCTATGAGTGGGGATGGTAGTAGTGACAGGCATCCAGGCCCCCTGAGTAGGGGTGGTGGTAGTGGTAGGCATCCAGGCCCCCATGAGTAGGGGTGGTGTTAGTGGTAGGCATCCATCCCCCTACGAGTGGGGATGGTAGTAGTGACAGGCATCCAGGCCCACATGAGTAGGGGTGGTGGTAGTGGTAGGCATCCATCCCCCTATGAGTGGGGATGGTAGTAGTGACAGGCATCCAGGCCCCCTGAGTAGGGGTGGTGGTAGTGGTAGGCATCCAGGCCCCCATGAGTAGGGGTGGTGTTAGTGGTAGGCATCCAGGCCCCCATGAGTGGGGATGGTAGTAGTGACAGGCATCCAGGCCCACATGAGTAGGGGTGGTGGTAGTGGTAGGCATCCATCCCCCTATGAGTGGGGATGGTAGTAGTGACAGGCATCCAGGCCCCCTGAGTAGGGGTGGTGGTAGTGGTAGGCATCCAGGCCCCCATGAGTAGGGGTGGTGGTAGTGGTAGGCATCCATCCCCCTATGAGGGGATGGTAGTAGTGACAGGCATCCAGGCCCCCTGAGTAGGGGTGGTGGTAGTGGTAGGCATCCATCCCCCTATGAGTGGGGATGGTAGTAGTGACAGGCATCCAGGCCCACATGAGTAGGGGTGGTGGTAGTGTTAGGCATCCATCCCCCTATGAGTGGGGATGGTAGTAGTGACAGGCATCCAGGCCCCCTGAGTAGGGGTGGTGGTAGTGGTAGGCATCCAGGCCCCCATGAGTAGGGGTGGTGGTAGTGGTAGGCATCCAGGCCCCCATGAGTAGGGGTGGTGTTAGTGGTAGGCATCCATCCCCTATGAGTGGGGATAGTAGTAGTGACAGGCATACAGGCCCCCCTGAGTAGGGGTGGTGGTAGTGGTAGGCATCCAGGCCCCCATGAGTAGGGGTGGTGTTAGTGGTAGGCATCCATCCCCCATGAGTGGGGATGGTAGTAGTGACAGGCATCCAGGCCCACATGAGTAGGGGTGGTGGTAGTGGTAGGCATCCATCCCCCTATGAGTGGGGATGGTAGTAGTGACAGGCATCCAGGCCCACATGAGTAGGGGTGGTGGTAGTGGTAGGCATCCATCCCCCTATGAGTATGTACTAGACATACTGGACAAATATGTGTCCTCAAAATCTCAGGTTGTGTATGCCGCTTTTGTCGACTTTACCACCGCATTCGATAGGGTGGATAGAGGAACGCTTTGGAGAAAGCTTAGCAGAATGGGCATTCCGGATCACCTACTCACGTAATAACATCATTATAATCCGAGACTTGGTGAAAGGTCCAAATGGGGAGGGAGAAGGGTCTCACAAACCCAATTCCGACCCTAAACGGCCTTAGACAAGGATGCCTTCTAGCCCCCTTATTGTTTTCCTTATATCTCAGCGATCTACCTGATTGTTTTAAACAGATCTGCAATTTTCCACCTAAAATTGCTCTCCACAAAATTCACACCTTGATGTATGCAGACGACGTAATCATTTTAGACCTAACACCATTCGGTCTGCAAAGAAGCCTGCAAGCACTCCATAACTATACGGAGGAAAATTATCTAATACCGAATATCGTAAAAAGAAAAATAGTTCCATTCTCGGGAAGGAAACGGAGTATCAAATTCAACTGGACTTTAGGGGGAAAATCGGTGGAAGTGACAAGCGAGTACACCTATCTAGGTCGAATCTTTACAAAGTCCCTACAAAACGTGCTCCATGTACAGAACTTAATCCGGAAAGCCGACGTCCACGCGGAGGCACTATCACGTTTATATGCCTCGACGGGCCAAAGACACTTCTCTTCGCTACTCCAGGTTTATAGTGCCAAGATTCCGCCAGTGCTTTCATATGCTCTAAAACATATCCCTTTAGAACAATGGAAACATCTAGATCTAAAAGAAGGGAAGATCTTACGGAAACTCGCAAAGATGTCCCAACCAGTCCCGGTACAAGCTCTTCGCCTAGAATTTTCACTAGTCAGTTCCCATGCTAGAGGAATTAGCAACGTTATCAGATGGGCATATAACCTCCTTCATGCGGAAGAAGGAACGCTGCGTTCCCTACTCAAAATAGAGACATTTGACCAAGGAACTTTAAAATACATATTCGGTAGGAATGTCTCAACTGCTTTTAAATTATTAAATGTTAATACAGACTTGTTACAATCATGGACCCCTGCCCAGCTGAAGCTTTTCTTAAAAAACTTCACTCCAAGATTAAGCTTTGACCTTGACGTTCAGCACTGCGCCAATTTGTCACTATATAAAAAATACGCTGAAACTTTGGTCTATAAGAAAACACAACAGTATATGTATTTTAACCTAAAGCATGGAGTTAGGAGATCGATTGTATTGCTCCGATTTGAGATACTCCCTCTAAAATCTTTTACTTGCAAGTGGCTATCGAAAGAAAGATCTAGTAGTCTCTGTAATTTATGCAATGGAGGGGAGCAAGACTTGGAACATTTGTTGTTTACTTGCCCAAATTCGTTAGTCGTAGAAGCAAGAAAAATATTTCTACAACCAATTTATATAAAATGTAGAATCACCTCTGTTCAGGACTTGATCACGCTTTGCAAGGTTCCGCCAAATGAATTTGTATGTTATAATATATTTAAATTTTTAAAATCCTTTTTAACTTTGTATTAGAATGAAAACTTTTATTATTTTATTGTTTAAACCTTTATATCATGTATTAAATATTTGTGGTTCTCAGTTGAGAACTAAATCAAATAAACTTAAACTTGAAACTTGAAACTTGAGTGGGGATGGTAGTAGTGACAGGCATCCAGGCCCCCTGAGTAGGGGTGGTGGTAGTGGTAGGCATCCAGGCCCCCATGAGTAGGGGTGGTGGTAGTGGTAGGCATCCATCACCCTATGAGTGGGGATGGTAGTAGTGACAGGCATCCAGGCCCCCTGAGTAGGGGTGGTGGTAGTGGTAGGCATCCAGGCCCCCATGAGTAGGGGTGGTGGTAGTGGTAGGCATCCATCCCCCTATGAGTGGGGATGGTAGTAGTGACAGGCATCCAGGCCCCCTGAGTAGGGGTGGTGGTAGTGGTAGGCATCCATCCCCCTATGAGTGGGGATGGTAGTAGTGACAGGCATCCAGGCCCCCTGAGTAGGGGTGGTGGTAGTGGTAGGCATCCAGGCCCCCATGAGTGGGGATGGTAGTAGTGACAGGCATCCAGGCCCCCTGAGTAGGGGTGGTGTTAGTGGTAGGCATCCAGGCCCCCATGAGTGGGGATGGTAGTAGTGGCAGGCATCCAGGCCCACATGAGTAGGGGTGGTGGTAGTGGTAGGCATCCATCCCCCTATGAGTGGGGATGGTAGTAGTGACAGGCATCCAGGCCCCCTGAGTAGGGGTGGTGGTAGTGGTAGGCATCCAGGCCCCCATGAGTAGGGGTGGTGTTAGTGGTAGGCATCCATCCCCCTACGAGTGGGGATGGTAGTAGTGACAGGCATCCAGGCCCACATGAGTAGGGGTGGTGGTAGTGGTAGGCATCCATCCCCCTATGAGTGGGGATGGTAGTAGTGACAGGCATCCAGGCCCCCTGAGTAGGGGTGGTGGTAGTGGTAGGCATCCAGGCCCCCATGAGTAGGGGTGGTGTTAGTGGTAGGCATCCAGGCCCCCATGAGTGGGGATGGTAGTAGTGACAGGCATCCAGGCCCACATGAGTAGGGGTGGTGGTAGTGGTAGGCATCCATCCCCCTATGAGTGGGGATGGTAGTAGTGACAGGCATCCAGGCCCCCTGAGTAGGGGTGGTGGTAGTGGTAGGCATCCAGGCCCCCATGAGTAGGGGTGGTGGTAGTGGTAGGCATCCATCCCCCTATGAGGGGATGGTAGTAGTGACAGGCATCCAGGCCCCCTGAGTAGGGGTGGTGGTAGTGGTAGGCATCCATCCCCCTATGAGTGGGGATGGTAGTAGTGACAGGCATCCAGGCCCACATGAGTAGGGGTGGTGGTAGTGTTAGGCATCCATCCCCCTATGAGTGGGGATGGTAGTAGTGACAGGCATCCAGGCCCCCTGAGTAGGGGTGGTGGTAGTGGTAGGCATCCAGGCCCCCATGAGTAGGGGTGGTGGTAGTGGTAGGCATCCAGGCCCCCATGAGTAGGGGTGGTGTTAGTGGTAGGCATCCATCCCCCTATGAGTGGGGATGGTAGTAGTGACAGGCATACAGGCCCCCTGAGTAGGGGTGGTGGTAGTGGTAGGCATCCAGGCCCCCATGAGTAGGGGTGGTGTTAGTGGTAGGCATCCATCCCCATGAGTGGGGATGGTAGTAGTGACAGGCATCCAGGCCCACATGAGTAGGGGTGGTGGTAGTGGTAGGCATCCATCCCCCTATGAGTGGGGATGGTAGTAGTGACAGGCATCCAGGCCCACATGAGTAGGGGTGGTGGTAGTGGTAGGCATCCATCCCCCTATGAGTATGTACTAGACATACTGGACAAATATGTGTCCTCAAAATCTCAGGTTGTGTATGCCGCTTTTGTCGACTTTACCACCGCATTCGATAGGGTGGATAGAGGAACGCTTTGGAGAAAGCTTAGCAGAATGGGCATTCCGGATCACCTACTCCACGTAATAACATCATTATAATCCGAGACTTGGTGAAAGGTCCAAATGGGGAGGGAGAAGGGTCTCACAAACCCAATTCCGACCCTAAACGGCCTTAGACAAGGATGCCTTCTAGCCCCCTTATTGTTTTCCTTATATCTCAGCGATCTACCTGATTGTTTTAAACAGATCTGCAATTTTCCACCTAAAATTGCTCTCCACAAATTCACACCTTGATGTATGCAGACGACGTAATCATTTTAGACCTAACACCATTCGGTCTGCAAAGAAGCCTGCAAGCACTCCATAACTATACGGAGGAAAATTATCTAATACCGAATATCGTAAAAAGAAAAATAGTTCCATTCTCGGGAAGGAAACGGAGTATCAAATTCAACTGGACTTTAGGGGAAAATCGGTGGAAGTGACAAGCGAGTACACCTATCTAGGTCGAATCTTTACAAAGTCCCTACAAAACGTGCTCCATGTACAGAACTTAATCCGGAAAGCCGACGTCCACGCGGGGGCACTATCACGTTTATATGCCTCGACGGGCCAAAGACACTTCTCTTCGCTACTCCAGGTTTATAGTGCCAAGATTCCGCCAGTGCTTTCATATGCTCTAAAACATATCCCTTTAGAACAATGGAAACATCTAGATCTAAAAGAAGGGAAGATCTTACGGAAACTCGCAAAGATGTCCCAACCAGTCCCGGTACAAGCTCTTCGCCTAGAATTTTCACTAGTCAGTTCCCATGCTAGAGGAATTAGCAACGTTATCAGATGGGCATATAACCTCCTTCATGCGGAAGAAGGAACGCTGCGTTCCCTACTCAAAATAGAGACATTTGACCAAGGAACTTTAAAATACATATTCGGTAGGAATGTCTCAACTGCTTTTAAATTATTAAATGTTAATACAGACTTGTTACAATCATGGACCCCTGCCCAGCTGAAGCTTTTCTTAAAAACTTCACTCCAAGATTAAGCTTTGACCTTGACGTTCAGCACTGCGCCAATTTGTCACTATATAAAAAATACGCTGAAACTTTGGTCTATAAGAAAACACAACAGTATATGTATTTTAACCTAAAGCATGGAGTTAGGAGATCGATTGTATTGCTCCGATTTGAGATACTCCCTCTAAAATCTTTTACTTGCAAGTGGCTATCGAAAGAAAGATCTAGTAGTCTCTGTAATTTATGCAATGGAGGGAGCAAGACTTGGAACATTTGTTGTTTACTTGCCCAAATTCGTTAGTCGTAGAAGCAAGAAAAATATTTCTACAACCAATTTATATAAAATGTAGAATCACCTCTGTTCAGGACTTGATCACGCTTTGCAAGGTTCCGCCAAATGAATTTGTATGTTATAATATATTTAAATTTTTAAAATCCTTTTTAACTTTGTATTAGAATGAAAACTTTTATTATTTTATTGTTTAAACCTTTATATCATGTATTAAATATTTGTGGTTCTCAGTTGAGAACTAAATCAAATAAACTTAAACTTGAAACTTGAGTGGGGATGGTAGTAGTGACAGGCATCCAGGCCCCCCTGAGTAGGGGTGGTGGTAGTGGTAGGCATCCAGGCCCCCATGAGTAGGGGTGGTGGTAGTGGTAGGCATCCATCACCCTATGAGTGGGGATGGTAGTAGTGACAGGCATCCAGGCCCCCCTGAGTAGGGGTGGTGGTAGTGGTAGGCATCCAGGCCCCCATGAGTAGGGGTGGTGGTAGTGGTAGGCATCCATCCCCTATGAGTGGGGATGGTAGTAGTGACAGGCATCCAGGCCCCCTGAGTAGGGGTGGTGGTAGTGGTAGGCATCCATCCCCCTATGAGTGGGGATGGTAGTAGTGACAGGCATCCAGGCCCCCTGAGTAGGGGTGGTGGTAGTGGTAGGCATCCAGGCCCCCATGAGTGGGGATGGTAGTAGTGACATGCATCCAGGCCCCCCTGAGTAGGGGTGGTGTTAGTGGTAGGCATCCAGGCCCCCATGAGTGGGGATGGTAGTAGTGGCAGGCATCCAGGCCCACATGAGTAGGGGTGGTGGTAGTGGTAGGCATCCATCCCCCTATGAGTGGGGATGGTAGTAGTGACAGGCATCCAGGCCCCCTGAGTAGGGGTGGTGGTAGTGGTAGGCATCCAGGCCCCCATGAGTAGGGGTGGTGTTAGTGGTAGGCATCCATCCCCCTACGAGTGGGGATGGTAGTAGTGACAGGCATCCAGGCCCACATGAGTAGGGGTGGTGGTAGTGGTAGGCATCCATCCCCCTATGAGTGGGGATGGTAGTAGTGACAGGCATCCAGGCCCCCTGAGTAGGGGTGGTGGTAGTGGTGAGGCATCCAGGCCCCCATGAGTAGGGGTGGTGTTAGTGGTAGGCATCCAGGCCCCCATGAGTGGGGATGGTAGTAGTGACAGGCATCCAGGCCCACATGAGTAGGGGTGGTGGTAGTGGTAGGCATCCATCCCCCTATGAGTGGGGATGGTAGTAGTGACAGGCATCCAGGCCCCCTGAGTAGGGGTGGTGGTAGTGGTAGGCATCCAGGCCCCCATGAGTAGGGGTGGTGGTAGTGGTAGGCATCCATCCCCCTATGAGGGGATGGTAGTAGTGACAGGCATCCAGGCCCCCTGAGTAGGGGTGGTGGTAGTGGTAGGCATCCATCCCCCTATGAGTGGGGATGGTAGTAGTGACAGGCATCCAGGCCCACATGAGTAGGGGTGGTGGTAGTGTTGGGCATCCATCCCCTATGAGTGGGGATGGTAGTAGTGACAGGCATCCAGGCCCCCTGAGTAGGGGTGGTGGTAGTGGTAGGCATCCAGGCCCCCATGAGTAGGGGTGGTGGTAGTGGTAGGCATCCAGGCCCCCATGAGTAGGGGTGGTGTTAGTGGTAGGCATCCATCCCCCTATGAGTGGGGATGGTAGTAGTGACAGGCATACAGGCCCCCCTGAGTAGGGGTGGTGGTAGTGGTAGGCATCCAGGCCCCCATGAGTAGGGGTGGTGTTAGTGGTAGGCATCCAGGCCCCCATGAGTGGGGATGGTAGTAGTGACAGGCATCCAGGCCCACATGAGTAGGGGTGGTGGTAGTGGTAGGCATCCATCCCCCTATGAGTGGGGATGGTAGTAGTGACAGGCATCCAGGCCCACATGAGTAGGGGTGGTGGTAGTGGTAGGCATCCATCCCCCTATGAGTATGTACTAGACATACTGGACAAATATGTGTCCTCAAAATCTCAGGTTGTGTATGCCGCTTTTGTCGACTTTACCACCGCATTCGATAGGGTGGATAGAGGAACGCTTTGGAGAAAGCTTAGCAGAATGGGCATTCCGGATCACCTACTCCACGTAATAACATCATTATAATCCGAGACTTGGTGAAAGGTCCAAATGGGGAGGGAGAAGGGTCTCACAAACCCAATTCCGACCCTAAACGACCTTAGACAAGGATGCCTTCTAGCCCCCTTATTGTTTTCCTTATATCTCAGCGATCTACCTGATTGTTTTAAACAGATCTGCAATTTTCCACCTAAAATTGCTCTCCACAAAATTCACACCTTGATGTATGCAGACGACGTAATCATTTTAGACCTAACACCATTCGGTCTGCAAAGAAGCCTGCAAGCACTCCATAACTATACGGAGGAAAATTATCTAATACCGAATATCGTAAAAAGAAAAATAGTTCCATTCTCGGGAAGGAAACGGAGTATCAAATTCAACTGGACTTTAGGGGGAAAATCGGTGGAAGTGACAAACGAGTACACCTATCTAGGTCGAATCTTTACAAAGTCCCTACAAAACGTGCTCCATGTACAGAACTTAATCCGGAAAGCCGACGTCCACGCGGGGGCACTATCACGTTTATATGCCTCGACGGGCCAAAGACACTTCTCTTCGCTACTCCAGGTTTATAGTGCCAAGATTCCACCAGTGCTTTCATATGCTCTAGAACATATCCCTTTAGAACAATGGAAACATCTAGATCTAAAAGAAGGGAAGATCTTACGGAAACTCGCAAAGATGCCCCAAGCAGTCCCGGTACAAGATCTTCGCCTAGAATTTTCACTAGTCAGTTCCCATGCTAGAGGAATTAGCAACGTTATCAGATGGGCATATAACCTCCTTCATGCGGAAGAAGGAACGCTGCGTTCCCTACTCAAAATAGAGACATTTGACCAAGGAACTTTAAAATACGTATTCGGTAGGAATGTCTCAACTGCTTTTAAATTATCAAATGTTAATACAGACTTGTTACAATCATGGACCCCTGCCCAGCTGAAGCTTTTCTTAAAAAACTTCACTCCAAGATTAAGCTTTGACCTTGACGTTCAGCACTGCGCCAATTTGTCACTATATAAAAATACGCTGAAACTTTGGTCTATAAGAAAACACAACAGTATATGTATTTTAACCTAAAGCATGGAGTTAGGAGATCGATTGTATTGCTCCGATTTGAGATACTCCCTCTAAAATCTTTTACTTGCAAGTGGCTATCGAAAGAAAGATCTAGTAGTCTCTGTAATTTATGCAATGGAGGGAGCAAGACTTGGAACATTTGTTGTTTACTTGCCCAAATTCGTTAGTCGTAGAAGCAAGAAAAAGATTTCTACAACCAATTTATATAAAATGTAGAATCACCTCTGTTCAGGACTTGATCACGCTTTGCAAGGTTCCGCCAAATGAATTTGTATGTTATAATATATTTAAATTTTTAAAATCCTTTTTAACTTTGTATTAGAATGAAAACTTTTATTATTTTATTGTTTAAACCTTTATATCATGTATTAAATATTTGTGGTTCTCAGTTGAGAACTAAATCAAATAAACTTAAACTTGAAACTTGAGTGGGGATGGTAGTAGTGACAGGCATCCAGGCCCCCCTGAGTAGGGGTGGTGGTAGTGGTAGGCATCCAGGCCCCCATGAGTAGGGGTGGTGGTAGTGGTAGGCATCCATCCCCCTATGAGTGGGGATGGTAGTAGTGACAGGCATCCAGGCCCCCTGAGTAGGGGTGGTGGTAGTGGTAGGCATCCAGGCCCCCATGAGTAGGGGTGGTGGTAGTGGTAGGCGTCCATCCCCCTATGAGTGGGGATGGTAGTAGTGACAGGCATCCAGGCCCCCTGAGTAGGGGTGGTGGTAGTGGTAGGCATCCATCCCCCTATGAGTGGGGATGGTAGTAGTGACAGGCATCCAGGCCCCCTGAGTAGGGGTGGTGGTAGTGGTAGGCATCCAGGCCCCCATGAGTGGGGATGGTAGTAGTGACAGGCATCCAGGCCCCCCTGAGTAGGGGTGGTGTTAGTGGTAGGCATCCAGGCCCCCATGAGTGGGGATGGTAGTAGTGACAGGCATCCAGGCCCACATGAGTAGGGGTGGTGGTAGTGGTAGGCATCCATCCCCCTATGAGTGGGGATGGTAGTAGTGACAGGCATCCAGGCCCCCCTGAGTAGGGGTGGTGGTAGTGGTAGGCATCCAGGCCCCCATGAGTAGGGGTGGTGTTAGTGGTAGGCATCCATCCCCCTACGAGTGGGGATGGTAGTAGTGACAGGCATCCAGGCCCACATGAGTAGGGGTAGTGGTAGGCATCCATCCCCCTATGAGTGGGGATGGTAGTAGTGACAGGCATCCAGGCCCCCCTGAGTAGGGGTGGTGGTAGTGGTAGGCATCCATCCCCCTATGAGTGGGGATGGTAGTAGTGACAGGCATCCAGGCCCCCTGAGTAGGGGTGGTGGTAGTGGTAGGCATCCATCCCCCTATGAGTGGGGATGGTAGTAGTGACAGGCATCCAGGCCCACATGAGTAGGGGTGGTGGTAGTGGTAGGCATCCATCCCCTATGAGTGGGGATGGTAGTAGTGACAGGCATCCAGGCCCCCTGAGTAGGGGTGGTGGTAGTGGTAGGCATCCAGGCCCCCATGAGTAGGGGTGGTGGTAGTGGTAGGCATCCATCCCCCTATGAGTGGGGATGGTAGTAGTGACAGGCATCCAGGCCCCCTGAGTAGGGGTGGTGGTAGTGGTAGGCATCCAGGCCCCCATGAGTAGGGGTGGTGTTAGTGGTAGGCATCCATCCCCTATGAGTGGGGATGGTAGTAGTGACAGGCATCCAGGCCCACATGAGTAGGGGTGGTGGTAGTGGTAGGCATCCATCCCCCTATGAGTGGGGATGGTAGTAGTGACAGGCATCCAGGCCCCCTGAGTAGGGGTGGTGGTAGTGGTAGGCATCCAGGCCCCCTTGAGTAGGGGTGGTGGTAGTGGTAGGCATCCATCCCCCTATGAGTGGGGATGGTAGTAGTGACAGGCATCCAGGCCCCCTGAGTAGGGGTGGTGGTAGTGTTAGGCATCCATCCCCCTATGAGTGGGGATGGTAGTAGTGACAGGCATCCAGGCCCCCCTGAGTAGGGGTGGTGGTAGCGGTAGGCATCAGGCCCCTATGGGTGTGTATGGCATTGGTGATAGCCATCCCGCCCCTATGGTTCTGCTGTTGCTAGTGTACGTCATTTCTGCATCCCTATGTGTGTGTGACATATGTCGGGTACGTGTCGTTTGTTTGTGTTGTGGGTGTTTGACTTACCGTCTGCGCCGTACGCGTCCGTACCGGTCCCGGTAATAGATGTAGAGTATTGGTAGGACCTGCGCGATGGGATTCATGGTTGGGTCGTCTCGTTCGGGTTTCTCGTGGCTTCGACTCGTACTCGTCGCTGGCTTGTTCGTCTCGTCGCCGTGGATCGTCTTGTGGCGTGAATCGGAGCTTATGTACAGCTCTCCCGGATGCTCTGACGTGCCAGACGTAGCGACGGGTTCGGCGCGTACGGAAGGCGCATCGCACTAGTCCGGCCGGAAGGTGCTGTATATTTGCTTCCGTGCGACTCGATTCGGCGTTTACGGATCCGGCTCGGGCGGGGAACAGGAGCTGGAATGGGTAAGTACGGCTCGCTCGGAATCTGTGCTGTTATGCGCATCGTACTTGCTCGTTCAGACGACTGTTCAAATCGGTCGGGAAACACGCATTCGGCTTGGTTTTTTTCCGGACAAATAGTGTTAGGTGCGCTTCCGGCCGAGATCGGAATCGGCCCCTTAATGTCCTTGCATATTTTAGTCTCCTCTCATGTTACTACCACCAGTAGAAAGCCTTCCTTCAGAAGATATCACACCTAAAGTAGACGTAACAGATTTTAACACTGTTAAAACACCGTGGAGACAATTGTTTCTCCTTATGTATCTGAAGTAGCATTAGATTTGCCTTTGAAACCACTTGCCTTTAAGTTTAGACATATATAAAGAGTAACTAGCAAGTATAGCACGCATGAACCAATGATTCATCCTTCTATTGTACATCATAAGGAGTTCGACAGAATGTCACCAAGAATTACCAGAGGGCTAAGAATCTGTGATAAGATACTCTGTGCCTAAACGTCATTGAACTTTTTCCCAAACCAAAACAATATTTGTATTGGTCTCGCTTCTCCATATTTTATGTCATACAGTTGTTTGGAAACTTGACTCTTTGGGCAGCAGTATCATTTTGCATTTGGCGGCCATTTTTACTCCTTTTAGACACAGAGAGGTGCCATATTGGACAGCTGCGCTCTAGTCATCTAAGGAGGAGTATGCTCACTTCATTTATATCGCGGACACACTTTTGAAAAAATGGTACCCGTTTTTATCCTAATTTGATTTTTATGTGATAAATGTGATCTGAGTTTGATCTGTTTTTATAAACTGGTGACAAAATGTTGGTGGGGTGTTTTTTTAAACTGAAAAACGGGCTGTTTCAAAACGTTACTCTTTTGGCTGCAGTATAATTTTGCATTTGGCAGCCATTTCTACTCCTCTTATACATCAAGAGGTGCCGTATTGGACAGCTGCGCTGTAGTCATCTAAGGAGAAGCGTGTTAACTCCCTTTATAAGAAGCACCACAGCAAGGATGTGCAGTGGGCGCATGCAGCGGGTGCGCCACTGGCATGCCAAAGGCAGAGCTAAAGGCTACCCCATTGGCACTGTCTACGTCTGGTTCCGCGTCCAGCACCAGCCATGCTGGCTCTGTTTATATGGCCTGATTCAAACGTCAGATACTCCTCACACAAGATATAACATTTAAGGCCTAGGATGACCTGTAAGTTTAACGTGTTGTTAGATCATCACCCTACGCCCCTGTCATGTGGCGAGTGTGCTACACATCTTCCTTTGGAGTTAGGGCAGCAGGGAGCATAAATACTATGGGGCTGCAAACGAAGATGAGTTTGGATAATCCCGAATTCCATCTATTCTACTCAATCCTTACATAACAATGCATCACATATTCACCTGCTTAGTAAGAGCAGGTCGTTATATTATTTATATCAGCGACATGGATGAATGAGGTATGGGCCCCAGACATTGGGTTTGGCTCTGTCTGAGGGCTATTCCTTTTTTTAAGCAGATAGGGAGGTTAACAGAGGAGGTGGTGTGCCCATTCTTTTTAAAAACTGTTTTAAATGTTCCATATTTGCTTTGTCAGAGCTCAAAGGAGCTGAAACCTTGGAGTTCTGCATCTCTATTTCTGCATAGTTATCATTAGCTGGGGTTTTGGTCTATGGGCCCCCGGGCTATGCTGGGGATTTCCCTGACACTCTTGAAGTGGCCCTCGCCCAGTATTCACTCCAATTTTCGAATTGCATTTTCTTAGTAGATTTCAATTTGCATATTTATAATAAGGCAGATGTTCAGTCAATGGCACTCTGGGAGAAGTTAACTTCTCTTAATTTGAATCAATATATCACCCTCCCACCTCATCAGGTGGGTCACACCCTGGACCATATCTTTTCCAACTGTCCTGTAGGGGTCAGGAAGGTTTTGGCCATCCCCTGGTCTAACCATTTTTTAATCTATTTTGACTGGGGTTGGAATAAGAGAGGGGCTTCGTGGTCAAATCTAGTCTTTTCCATGAATGGTCAAAAGTTAAGTTCTCTGAGAAGGAGCATATATTGAAGATCTCCATTCCCATGCTTGGTAGGGACGTCAAGACTGATGCCATAGCCATTAATACCTGGTTACTAGATATTATAAACACGGTGGCCCCTCTAAAAAACTCTGTCAATAATAAGCCCAATCCTTCTGCTCCCTGGTTCTCTATTTGCTGAAAGAAGCGAAAAAGCACTGTAAGAAACTGGAGAGGCTTTGGAGGCAGCACTATCTTTTGGAGGACAAAGAGAAGTATAGAGTAGCCCTTAGGAATTATCATGGAATGATTAAAAAGGCACAGTCCATCTACTTTGTGAGCAGAATATTTTTGGCAGCTAATAGTCCACTAGAAATATTTGATATTGTTAAGCACTTTCTCCATTCTGTGACCTTTTCACAGCCAATTGTAGCCTTCTTAGATGTGGGTAATGAGCTATCCAACTTTTTGAAAACAAGATTCTTAAAATCGTATCTAATTTGGAAGCGTATCTTGTACTTCCAAATATGAAGAAGGATTTGGTGGCTATTAGAAAGACTAGACAATGTAATTTGCATGAGTCTTCCACAATCATATTGGACAAATTTGAATGTGCCATTTGTGCTTGTAAATCTGGCTTGCCTGTTGATCCTTGTCCTCCACGGATGTTGACAACTATTTCTAAGGTGATTAATCCCATCTTTAATCAACTTTTTAATACAACTATTTAATCCACTACTGTGCCTTCCTGCTGAAAACAAGCTAGACTGGTTCCACTGTTAAAAAAACTTCGGCGGACAGAACTCAATTAGCAAATTTTAGGCCAATATCCTAACTCTTGGCCGCCTCTAAGAGGTTGGAAAAATGTATCAATTCCCAACTATCTGCATATTTGGAGCCGTTTAATTTATTGCAGCTCTCACAATCGGGTTTCCTGCCTCGTCAGAGTACGGAGATGGCACTTCTGGAGATGATCGACTCTTTTAAGCAGGTCCTAGATCAGGTAAAACAGGTGCCCTGATCTTCTTAAATTTATCATCAGCTTTCGATACTGTGTCTCATACCATCCTTGTTCAGCATTTGGAAACCATTGAAGATGAGGGCTCAGCATTGGTTTTGATCCGCTCCTTCTTAGATAATAAAAGCTAAGCAGCTTGAAAGGCCCCATATTCCTCTGATTACCAAACGCTCACATTTGGAGTCCCATAGAGCTCAGCTTTGAGCTCTACTTTATTCAATATTTATTTGTCTCTTTTGGTCCTGTTAGTAGAAAACTTTGGGGTGTGGATAATTTCCTATCCTGAAGACACACATGTGTATCTTTCTATGGAGAAAAACACAACTGAGGCGCAGAAAGTTTTAAAACAATGGTTTGAAACAATTTCTGAATGGATGTGGGCTAGCAACCTTAAGTGTAATACTGATAAAACTGAAACCTTGTTGTTTGGCTCCCCTCAGCTCAGTGGGGTTGGATTGTTGGCTGGAGCATGCAGACTCTCCCCCCCTCCTTCTGGCTACTGTTATATTTCATATAGGTACCCCGATATAGGTCTAGGTAACATCATAACCCTTCACCTACATTCTCTCCTATACTACACACATAACGGATTTGAAGGACTGACCTTTTACCCAGTTACAATACTACACACAAGTACGTAGGGTTTTTCCCTGGACACTGGCCTCATAAATTATGCATGAGGATTCTTAGTTTCTTGGAATCACAGCAGGACCATCATCTCCTGCATAATAACTGTGTATAAAGTTCATTCCCGACGTCATCCTAAGTCCGACACTGGCACAGCAAGGTAGAACCCCTGGGGATACCTTAGGGTATATAAACACCACATCTTGCTGAGATTGTCAGAGGAGATCAGGACTTCCCGGCCGACACACTGACGCAAGACGCTGAGGTTCCTTCATTCAGATACTCCAGCTCGCAGTGGTCTGACATCCCTTGCGTGGTGTTCAGCTCGAGACCAGTACGGGGTCCCGCAGTCTCACATCAGGTAATGGGGTTGGCTTTATCCTAGAGGGATTCTTGGCTTTACACCTACTCACATGCTAGATACATTTAGGTACATCTAGTTAGGGTGCATCGTCGGAGTACGCATTTTATTGCCATGTATTTTATATACTTGCCTGTAGTTATGATTTTAGCAAAATGGTAGAAACCTACCATCTGTTTACTTTCTTAGTGCTGCTACTCATTTATATCTGCTACTGTCTACTGGTGATTTCAGTGCACTTATTTTACGCTAGAATAACGACTGTTCAATAAATACTTATTGAAAACGTCCCAACCGTTTATTCTGTGTATCTCTCTGAGAACAAGTGAGCACGAATGACTGAGCGAAAAGTAAGTTACTGTTTCCACGGTCCTGAGGGATCAGGGTTGTCATGTTCGATAGTTGCCAAGAACTATTCTCTCCTTGGTAAGAGGAGGTTATAGTGGCATTGCGAGCTAGCTGGTACACAGGCCAACATACCCGGTGGGGGTGTCTGGAATCAGTCTGGACACCAGTCCCGCAGTGTATGTTGTCTAAACGCGCAGATCCTATATAGGTCTTATAGGAACTACACGACATGGCGCCGCCAACGTTGGTATTGGCACTTATTTAACAGTCAAATCTGAGTAGTTCAGTCGTGCTATTCTCAGAGACCCCTACTCACAATTTCCCCAGAGACGGCTGGAGTGGGAGGGAACAAAATCCGCTGCAGCTGAGTAGGAAAATTTCTATGTATTGGCTGTTGGTTTAATCAAGCTTGAAGGATACAGTGTTCCTAATTGTGCATAACACCTTATCTCAGTTCCCTTGAAACGCTCTCCTTTCTAAAAATAATGACTGAGCATGGAGACGTAGATGAAGGTAATGCACTAAACTTCACAACAGAAGAAAATGATGCAGATGCAATATATATTGCAGAAAATGTTAGAAATGCTGTCACCCTAAAACTAGTAGCATATGGTGTTACAATTAGGGGTGGGCAAGCGACCTTCGTGATTGAGGCAGATGAATAATATAGAACAGAGGTATTCTACTCATGGATTAGATACCCGCTAGGAAATTCTTTGACAAAAACATTTCACTACTATGTCAAAGATGACATACCAGACGAATATAGTCCATATGAGGACATTGAAATTCCACTAACGTACCACAAACATTTTTACTGGTTTAAAGGTGCCCTCCCCCATACAAGAAATAGAGTAAGACTCGGCCCGCTCGGAAGAGACGGAGCAACTTGGCCAGTTCTAGCAGGCTACACACCACATCCTGACATTGACACAATGCCAGGAGAAGACTTACTCGTACAGCATTAAGAATGAATAAGTCTTTACAGAAACATGACACAGTTTGTGACGAGAACACTCACACTTCAGCAAAACTCCGGCTACACAACCAGGACCAGTCCAAAATAATACAACCAAAATTACACCACAAACACTGCGCGCAGTGATGGGTAAAATGCCCACTAAACGTGAACAAATGCCCTTCTGGATAGCACAAAAAATAACACAGCTGGAGGCAGTGTTTCCACACACTGGTCCTAAGGAAAAGCATAGAATACTGATGATTTGCTTGCCAATGGGGATAGCTCCCTCTATAGAAGATTGTATTTCTTGGGGTACAGTTTTCGCTGCAATATATACCAGGATTCATGGTATCCCTTCTTTAGCGGTAATACCAGATGTATTAAGGCAAATACAGAACGAGTATGGAGCAGAACCTGCTCTAAACTTAGGGATGAAATTGTTAAATAACTTTGCCCAGGTATCTGCGATAATATTAGCAAATATTAAAGGGGAAGCAGCATCAGTGGCAATACGCCAACGTCTGAGAGATTTCACTCCATCACAACAGGAGACAGAGCTACCTAAAATAATTGAAACTGCTTTTGCAGAATTAGGTAGAGACAGTCTGGGAGCTAGACCTGTAAAACCTTGACTAGTGGGAGGTACAGATAAAGAACAGGTAAAGCAAACACCGGTTTCTTCAAAAAAGAAATGGGACAATAATAAACAGCAAAAGAACAGATCTCACTCCAGAGGAAGGTCTCCTCAACAGGTGCCCCCAGAAAGGAGATATAATCTTAGGAATAGAGATAACATTAAAAAACCTGACAGGTATCAGGTCACTGATACACGTTCCTCTCGTTCCTTTCAGGGTTCATCAAAAAACTCGGAGAGGGAAGTATGGTCAGAACAAAGACAAGAAGAGCATACAAAGCCCAGAGACAGGCAACGCACTTCGGACTACGCTTCAAAGAAAGAAGAAAATCCCGAAGCAAAACCTCAATTTAAAAAGAAGAAGGTAGCAGGTCTCAAAGTTAGACATGCCCAGAATTCTGAGGACTCAACTACTGAACGGGAAATGGGCTCCGACGATGCTAGACAGCGCAGCAGAAGTAACAATAGGTCGCCGGAACCTGATGGAATTTGTGGTGACAGCGGAGTTGAGTGAGTATATCACGGTGGAAACACCTGATACTAGGGTGAGTGTCCCACACAAGTTACATGAAATAACACGTCAAATGGAGGGTAACAAGCGCAGTCAAGTTAAGGGTCTCTTTTGGGAAAATCCGACTTCTGACTACGACATCCTATTAGCAGAAAGAGTTTGGCCGCCTACTATTGTTATGGAATGCCCAAAGGGGGAAACTGTACTTTTTCCAGCTTTCTCCAACCTAGTCCCGCACACCTAAAACATACATATGCGCAGGAGTGGGCGGTAGCCCTTGCTCCAGCATTATACCGCAACCACGTAGGGTGGGATGAAGAGTCACCCCACCACGTAATTCCAATAAAAACAAACCCAACTCCACAAAGACAGTATCCGATAAAACAGGAAGCTAAAAAACAGGTCAGGGAGATCTTAGATCAACTTGAATACCAATGTGTAATTGAACCATGCACCTCATCAATGAATAATCCTTTGTTTCCCGTAATGAAACCCGACAATTCATATCGTCTAGTTTTAGACTGTAGACACCTGAACTGATGTACAAAGACATTTGCAGTTCAGAATGCACACAGTGCCGCATTAATGAATAACATTGTGCGGAAAAAATACAAAACAACATTAGATATCTCAAATGGATTTTTTTGCCAAAACATAGCACCTGAAAGCAGATATTTGACAGCCTTCTCAGTGCTAGGGTCCCAGCATCAATTTTGTCGACTCCCCAAAGGGTATAAGAATAGCCCAGGGTTATTCTCAAGGAGGGTAACAGAGTTACTACAGAATTTGGATGAGGAAGCATTATCCTATGTAGATGATATTTATCTAATGGATGATGACTTAGAGGAACCCTTGACCAGGGTGAGCACCATCATTTTGGGTTTCGCCTCTGAGGGCTACAAATGTAATTTAAAAAAAATCAAAAATAGCCCACCTCAATGTCCTATGTTTGGGATATGAGCTTTCAAGTGAAGGCAAAAGCCTGATAGCCCACTTTTTAGAAAAGTGTGCATTGCTACAACCTCCAAAATCATTAAAAAAATTACAGTTCATACTGGGATTTTGGAATTTTGGCAAAACATACATTTTGGATTACGCAGAGAGAGTAAAACCTTTCTACGACCTAATAATGCCTGACTTTTCAGTTAGACAATGGACACAGGAAAACACAAATATCCTTTGTTCCCTACAAGCTGATATGATATCATCAAAACACTTACAGACAAGCGTAAACATACGCAACCTGGTGATCCGCGTAGTCACAGGTCAATCAGGGTACACTTACTTAACCTTCAATGAAGGTGAAACGGTACCAATTGCATACAAATCGCATTTGTACACTAACGCTGAAATGCGTTTTGCATCCACAGAAAACATTGTGACAGCAGTACAGACTGCTGTAGTGAGAGAAAGAGCACCGGCTCAGGGGAAACTAATAATTGTTGTGACCCCGGTACCGGCCCTAGAGGCTGCAAAAAAGGCAAGCGTCCCAAATGCAAAAGCGTTACATCCAAGATGGACACAATGGGCTAATTCTCTCACTGCAACAGATGTAGAATACAGATATGACCCTAATCTAAAAACACAAGCATTCTTGCAATATGAACAAGAATATCCTCTACCAAATGAAATAATGCCTCTAGATCGGTATGAATACTTTTATTTATTTATTTAAAGTTTTGTATAGCACGAACATGACCCAAGCGGGTATCAGAGCGCTTTACATAAGGGTTGCGGAAGACATGGGTAGATAGCTGTGGGAGAAAAGCAGATAAATATACATCAGTTACACAATGACATATTAGCTGGTGACATTGAGGCCATATCAAATTCCAGGTAGCAGATTGCTCGGCTAAACAGGATAAGAGACAAAATGAGAAGGGCTTCTAGTTCAGCGCAGTGTTCATCAGTATCGCTTTCACTTCCCTTTTGAAGGCAAATTTTGAGGGAATCAGTCTTGTTTCCACAGGAAGGGAGTTCCAGATTCTCAGGGCAATACCAGAGAAGGAACGATTGTAAGTTTTCATTTTTTTAAACTTCTTCTGCTTGAGAAGCAATGTGCTGGTGCTTCATGAGGGCCGGGAGCCACCCGATAGTTCGAGCTTATTTGACAGGTAGAGAGGAGTGTTGAAGTGTAGTGCTCTATGGGTTATACATGCAATTTTTAGCTTGATCCTTGACTCAAACGGAAGCCAGTTGAGCGCTTTCAGGTCCGGAGAGATGTGGTTGGTTTTCTTGGAACCAGTGATGAGTCTAGCCGCGGCATTCAGAGATGTTCTGAGGGGGGCTAAACTGAGTTTCGGTAGCCTGCATAGAGTAGCACTGCCTTATTCTAGTCTCGAGATGACCAGTGCTTGCACCGCAGATTTGAAGTCATCTTGGGGAAGGTATGGTTTGAGTTTTCTTAGTATGCTCAGTTGAAAGTTCGCTCCTTTGGTAGATGCTGTGATGTGATCTTGCATGTTTAGCTTTTTGTCTAGCACAATTCCTAGTGATTTCGTGGCGTCAATGATGTGAGGTGTGCAGTTGAGAGCGGTGAGGTTTCTTAGATATTTCTCCACAATGGGGGTTTGCCTGGTGGGTGAAATGAGGAGGAATTCCGTTTTAAGGGCGTTTAGTTTGAGGTGGTTTGAGGTTAGCCAATTAAGGGTTTTATGCAGGGTTCCGTTGAGTGACTTGATATCTTCAGGGGAAGAGATTTTCATGTACAGTTGTGTGTCATCCACATACATGTGGTATTGGATGTTAGATGCTTTGAGGATTACCATAAGTGGTTCAATGAAAAGTTTGAAGAGCGTGAGGGAGAGCGAGGACCCTTGGGGGACACCCAGAGTGCAGGGACTGGGATTGGTAAGTGCTTGATTGGATTTGACTCTCTGCGTTCTGTTGTTGAGAAAAGAGGCAAACCATCTAGTTGTGCGTGGGACTGTCACAGACTTGAGTTAGGCCGAGGTCAGTTATGAAGTTTTTGAGACTGTTAACCGCCTGGTCAAGAGGGTCATTCCAATGGAGATTGAAGTCACCAAGGAAGATCTGGGGGCAGTGTCGTCCCTGGTTGGAGGAGATGGTTTCCATAGTTTGTTCAGTTAGGTGGAGGTTGTCTCCTGGAGGGTGGTAGAAGATGTGTAGGCTGCATAGGGGTCTATGTTTGCTGGTGATGTCAATGCATAGATATTCACAGGATGAGAGACTTGCTGAAGGGGACTGTTTTGCTGAGAGAGAGTTGTGGTAGATACAGGCTATGCCACCTCCCGTTCTTTTTACTCGATCGAGTCTGATAATGTTGTGGCTTGGAGGGACTAGAATGTCAAGGATGGGACCTGAGGAGTCGGTTAGCCAAGTTTCGGTGAGGATAAGGAGGTCGAGTTCCTGAGCAAGGATGAGATCGGCAAGGTCTGTGGCATGTTTTACCGCTGATCTACAGTTGAGCAACATGCATTTCAGGTGTGATTTGTGGTCAGTGAGAGAGGACTGTGTAATGGGGATCTGCCTGAGGTTATTAATGTTGATGTCATTGGCGTTGAATCTGGGAGCTCTATACGGGTTAGATGTGATGCTTTGTATGGCCTCCATGTGTCCCTGCTTGCGATTAGTCGCTCCAGACGCATTTAAAGAGGCAGTTTGTGAGGTTCCAGAAGGGCCTGGGATGACCGTATGAAAGGAGGAGTGAGAGAATATCTGGTTGTGATAGATGGTTTATGGATCTGGAGGGTTTAGTAGGTGCGTTAGGGTAGGGAGTGGTATTCCAGTTCTGGCCTGGGGGTTTCTGCCCAAGGTCGCTCGGTAACATAGTGGAAGGAGATGGTAGTTTGGGGTGGTGTTGGAACTTAGGCAGGATCTCCTGCGAGGTCTTGTTGGAAGAGAGGTCATGGGCCAGTTCTGAGGTGATGTTAATGAGGTTCTGTATGTCCGATTTGAGTTTTAGGAGTTCACGTTTTATTTCCTTGAGCTTAGACCCAGGATCTGATCGTGAATCAGAGCTCCTGTGGAGGAGAGGAGGAGAGTTGATCACTCGGGTGGGGGTAGGCGCTTCCCAGGAAAGGGGACGCAGTGGAGGGGTAACGTCCCCTGAGGAGGATTTCCGTCTCTGCTGTACAGAAGAGCCAGGTAAGTGGGCGCTATAGTTGTCATGAGGAGGGAGTTCAGTTGGGGGGGCGGGTTCGAGAGTTGAGGATTAGATAGGGAGAGGGGTCTCTTGGTTTTAAGGAGGTGAGGGGGGACTGATTCCCTGTTGGAGAGTGGGCGAGCCAGCTGTGGGGAGAGGGAGATATGTAGGAGGGGGCCAGGAGGAAGGGGTGTGGGGGGGTGAAGGAGAAGTGGTCGGCGCTAGGGATAGCATTTGCTCCAGAAATACGGGAATGTGGTTGGTTAGGACTGGGTGGTCGGGAGACGGTGTGTGAGTCTGTGGAGCCTATATTTGGCTGATCTAGGGCCCTATGCGTGTTGCATAATACATTATTTATACATTATTTATACTGACGGATCTGCTCAACCGGCCATAGGAAGTAAGCAACAATACAGTGCAGCATGCGCTATTGTAAAAGGTAGGATGCAGGACGGCAAGTTCCGTCCAAGCTGTACAAAAACGCAGACTCTCGGAGACTGCACACCTCAGTTGGCAGAATTAAAAGCACTACTACTGGCACTGATAAATACGGATCCAGAATTCCCCACACTGATGGTGTGTGATTCCTTTTACTGTGTCCAGTTATACAACGAGTACCTCCACTATTGGAGGAATCAGAGATTCAAAAGGTGGCACAAAAAGTGGCACATTCAAACATAGGAAACTATGGGAACAGGTAGCAGAGTTGAAGAACAAACTACCAAGGGCTCACGTGATACACACACTGAGTCATCAACGTGATGGCGTTCACATTGAAGGGTATTCATTGGCTGATGAAGCCGCGAAGGAGGCAGTACGCACTGCGTCCGTAGCTGCAATCACCCGTTCAAAAACGAGGGTAGGCGGTAGCACAATGGTAGCTGTGATTGCTTTGCGCAATAACAGCAAAGCACTACCTACAGGTTTTCCACTCAAGTACTCCTACAAGTTAGATGCAAACAATGTTCCATTTGCTCAGATTCCTGGAGTGGGGGATAGAGTAATACCAAAATGGATCGCAGGTTAGGTTTTATCTTGGCTGCACACGAGGGTCTGGGTTCTGCTCATACAGGAGTTATGGCGACAGTTTCTTTACTGAAACAACGCTATTGGTGGCCAGGGTTAACAAAACAGACCAAAGACTTCGTCTTAAAGTGCGATATCTGTCAACAGATAAAAGGGTCCACCGTAGCTCGCCCAGCGCAGACACCATTGTTAATATCAGACAGACCGCTCGCGTGCATTTACCTGGACCACTGCGGCCCCTTACAATCTGACGGGGCTTACAAGTATATCATGGTGGCAGTGGATTCCTGTTCAAGATTCTTATGGGTATGGCCCCAGCGCTCGGCTGACGTCCGAACTGTTATAAAAGATTTGCGAGTCTTCATAGGGACACACGCAGTTGGCACATTACATTCTGACCGTGGCCCGCGTTCAGCTCTAGGGCTTACAAGGAAGCCATAGGAAGTTTGGGTGTAGCATTGCGGTACTCCTCTCTGTACGATCCCGAGGGAATTTCGGTTGTGGAGAGGACAAACCGGGACTTAAAGCAATCTTTAACAGCTAGGGTATTAGGCTCGGGTGGTAGTTGGGTCAATCATCTATATGGGGTCCAGCGAGCCCTTAATAACCAGCCAAGAAGCTCTCTAGGGGGTGCCACTCCTTACGAGGTCCTGTTTGGGACAATAATGTGGGTACCGGATCTCGATTGTGATGGCACAGTGGTGGATGAGAAACCGTTTGACATCAATAAACGTTTTGCTGTTTCACAAGATCTGAATGAACCCAGAGCCTCCTAAGTAACGCTGATACAAAAAGAACCGCCACGGGGAAGTCAAGTCAGCCACGGCAAGACCTGCCTGGATTCCTAAAGTTGGGGATCTGGTCAGTGAAAAGATTGTGGACAAAATAGAATTCGGGCCAACCTATCGAAAGCCTGTACCTGTCCTGGCCGTTGAAGGATCAAGAATTGTACTTCTACCGCCTCTTGCCGGAAAAGAAAAGAGATTTGTCTCAATCGATTTGATCAAACCGTCCGCCTCGCCCCCTTCCGATCCAAGGGCACCAAGATCATCTGCGGCGTACCCCAAGGCTCCTCCCTCAGCCCAACGCTGTTCAACATCTACATGGCACCCCTCGCCCACGTCGCCCGACAGCACAACCTCAACATCATCTCCTACGCCGACGACACCCAGATGATCCTCTCCCTCACCAAAGACCCTCACACCGCCAAAGCCCACCTCCACGAAGGAATGAAGGCCGTCGCCGAATGGATGAGGACCAGCCGCCTGAAGCTGAACTCGGACAAGACGGAGGTCCTCATCCTTGGTTCCAACCCTTCAGCCTGGGACGACTCCTTGTGGCCAACATCACTGGGAACAGCCCCGCCACCCACCGACCACGTACGCAACCTAGGGGTCATCCTCGACCCCACCCTCTCCATGACTAAGCAGGTCAACGCCGTTTCCTCATCCTGCTTCAACATCCTCCGAATGCTCCGCAGGATCTTCAAGTGGATCCCCACCGAAACAAGAAAAACAGTCACCCAGGCCCTCGTCACCAGCAGGCTGGACTACGGAAACGCCCTCTATGCAGGAACGACGGCTAAGCTCCTGAGACGGCTGCAACGCATCCAGAACGCCTCTGCACGTCTTATCCTCGACATCCCCCGACGCAGCCACATCACACCCCACCTGAGAGACCTGCACTGGCTCCCTGTCAACAAGAGGATAACCTTCAAGCTCCTCACCCACGCACACAAAGCACTCCACAACTCCGGACCAGCCTACCTCAACAGACGACTCAGCTTCTACACCCCCACCCGCCAGCTCCGCTCGACCAGCCTCGCCCTCGCCACAGTCCCCCGCATCCGGAAAACGACCGCCGGCGGCAGATCCTTCTCCCACCTCGCCGCCAAGACCTGGAACACCCTCCCCACCAACCTCCGACAGACCCAAGACCTACTGGCCTTCAGAAGACTCCTCAAGACCTGGCTCTTCGATCAGTAGCAGCACCACCCCCCTCTTCCCCCAGCGCCTTGAGACCCTCGCGGGTATGTAGTGCGCTTTATAAGTGACATGATTGATTGATTGATTGATTGATTATGTGGCCGATACTAAATAGTAGGCCTCGTGGGCTCCTGAGTAGCCGACGTCCTCCTCTCGCTACAATACAGGAAGTTCAAACAGAAAGACTCATAACATTTGAAGAGTCACCTTTACAAAACAATGGAATCGATAACAATGCAATGGAACTAGTTCCCCTTGACACGAACTTTCCAAATCAAAATGAAAGACAAATTTCAATTCAGCCTAATAAGGATGTCTACGTCAACATGCCTCTTCAAGAGCAATCTACAAGTTCAACGAAACCTGTTGAGCTACCAAAAATAGATCGAACTGCATCTGGCTATTTCATCGACTTCGATACCTTTTCATTGGATCCAAGTGAACCTGAAACAATGCCAGCCCAAATTTCTCATAAACAACGGATCAAAGACTTTTTAACTTTCTTAGAATTACTTATTTAGTATCACCTTGGCTAGAACTTTGGATAATCACCGGTATATTATTTTTTCTTTTCTGGTTAGGATTAGTAATTACGTTCCACTTGCTCATCAATGGAACTTATCTTCAACAGAGCTCTGCAACATCAGAATTAAACTTAATTTTAAAACCTCATGTTTCATCTCATCGTGAATAAAGAGACTTGTCCTTCGTGAACATTTCAGCAGTTCCTATACCGGATGGTATAGTGTGGGACAAAGTGAATTATGATATATTTGGACCGACCGAGCTTTTAAAGATTCCACATTTGTTTAAAATTTAATTGAACGATATCATTACCTCCAGTACATTTTCTGATGATTGGGATTTTGAAACTGTTAATAACTTATTGTCTGATTTGGAACAATCTGCCGCATTTTCTAGCACTGAAATGTTAGAGGGCACATCAGATTTTGACAAAATGTATTGTTACCAACATTATGGCCATCATTTCTTGCATAAATCTAGCAAACCTAGAAATGTTTTCACATACCACCAGTGGGAACATTGCCCTACACCACCGAAAGGTAGTTCAAAAACATTTGCACAGAAATTCTCATATTTTTCAGGGTTTAACACTTCTGACCCAACCTCGTACTATTATAAGGTTACACCTATATCTGCACAGAAAAATATGTTAACAAACACCAAACAGATTTTCTCTGCTTCCTTTATTACCCAATTGTCTGAACAGGTTTTTGACTTATGGATGGACACTGAAGACTTGAAATCAATCTGGGGTTCTAGGGACTGGCAAGTCCAGGGAACAGAAGCACTATTTAGAGCATGCCTCATTCCACAGCGGATGATTTTTCTGAATGACACTGTGCAACAGACTTCCTGTCTTGGAATAGCCAAGAATAAGGACTTGAACACGCCTCAAATTCCAACACCTTTAAACACTGAGGGGAATTTTACGTCAGAAAGAGGGGCTAAGTTGGATAACATATTGCAATACAATAGATCAGACCCCAATTGGAAGGGATGGTTGGTTTGGCCCACTGACACAAACAGATGTCAGGAAAGATTCAGGGGTACCACCGAAGGGTTTAGTATCCATAGGCCAGACCCACGTTATGTACAACGAGAACATCCGGGGGTAGTGGCATCATACAGTGTTGGGAAGTTGTGCCTTGATTGGCTAAAGACCTCAACACTACCCCAGGTGAAACAACACTTGTCTCTACTCACAGAGGATGTGGACCTACGGGATTTTTTATTAGGTCCCAGAAAACCACGTCAGAAGCGTTTTGTGTATGCTGTCTATAATGAAATCTGGAAAATCTCCCAACAAGAAGCTGCAGAGAGATTAAGAGAAATAGATAGAGTTAACCTAGAAAAGGCGTTAGCCGTAGTTGACAATGGCATGACTACATTAACATCCAGGATATATTCACTGGGCAACATTGTATCTTCTGCTATCGATGTAATAGAACAGGATTTGTCCATATTGCAACACGGACAGTCGCAGTTACGTTCTATTATTTTATTAAGCTGGACGCTGCAGTCATTGCGCGCCGGTTATGTGCCTTGGCATTTTATCAACATTACGTCATTATTTTCTGCATACAATCTAACAGAAAAACAGATGAAAATGGCACAGAGGGGAGCAAAATATACAATGCTGCATATTGAAAAACTGGACAGATTACCCTTTACTGTGGCAGAGTCACCATCCACAGAGTGGTTAATCCACGGCCATATACATTACTGGTCGCAACTTTCCAGTTTCAGTATTGACTAGAACAACAGCAGGCAGGCAGATATGAAAAGATGGGTAAGGAATTCATCAGGGAATCCTGGGATTTACCATACAGATTTCGATGCAGGAGTGGGGATCTGGAAGTGTTTCTAAGCGGAACTAACTGCAAGAACGCTTTAAGTGTATCTCTCATATGCCAGGATATTATGCTACACGGGGATTGTAATGGGTCTGTGGTGAACTTGTCCTGTCATTTGAGGGGTACCCCGGCAGCTGTGATTAATCCGGTATTCAGGCTTCTCTCGAATGGGAGTTACTTGATGCTGAATGATCAAGGTTGTTGTAGGATGCTTCCGGGCATCGCATATCTAGTCACTGTGAGCTCCAGGGTTACTTGCTGTATGCAAGTATTGTTTCCACCAACACATACGGTCAGGGAGGCACCGTTATGGCCTTCGCTAAATGTTTCCTCATACGGTTTGATACTCTGAGCAGAATGAAACCATGCTTTTACAATGAACCTTGCCCTTAACCTCCGCCCGGGAGACTTTTGATCTCCAGATCGCAAGGTTCTTGGCTGAGATACAGGCACTTATATGTACAAACTGCCCCTTCCATTTCACAGAAATGGTAAGTCGTATCTTTAACATGGCTGATACGACGGGTGTTGTACACCTATTTAAGACCATAGGTTCCGGACTGTTAAGCACCTTTCAGACGGTCCTCGGAGTTATACTGAACTTTATACACTCCGTCTTTGGAAGCATTTTTGGCGGGCTTCCGCTGATCCTGTTCCTAATAGCAGGTATCCTGATTATTACTTTTCTGCTTAGCAATGGACGTCCCAGCCACCAAGGAGATAGCAACAGCTCTCCTGGAGCACAAATACCGTGATCGCATGGTACAACATCTGGGCACACCTCGCCTACGGGAACTGAGCGCCTCTTGGTTCCTGTCATTTAGACCAGTCTGGATGGAATGTGTCCTACCTGTTCTCCGATGCCTATTCTGCGGAGACGAATGCGTGTTGGACCTCTTTCTGACAATTTCATCAGTTGCGCCACCGGACGTTGATGCTTTACTGGACCCTATAACGGCCCATGTTCTACAGTGTCCTCAGCGCATTCCCATGTTTTTGGCAGCATTCTTAGAGCCACCACAGGTAGTTTCTGCTCCTGTTGGTATGGACACCGACTCCTCCAACACTCAGGCCTTGGATGTGGCACAGGCTGCCCCAGCATCTGCTGCAGGCAGTACGGAAGATCATCTGTGCTCAATTGACATTCTTTGTGAGGTGTTACAGGGATCATCAGCTGCATATGCAGACAGCAGCAATGTTGTGTCTACCAGCAAGGACACATAAACATTTGGCATGTCGTACGCTGGGAAGATTTGGCTTTTTTCAAAATTCCAAATTGAAACCTTTTGACCTGCATGGCTTTCAGATGCTTGTAGTTGTTCGTACTATATAAACGGACACTTTAGAGCCACTACTTGAATGATTTTTTTTGTAGAACACTTTTAAAGGGTTTTTAACACTTTTTAACTTCTCCCAAAAATGTTTTTATTATTTGTTGCGTACAAACCTCTAGACGCCTTGGTAGTTCCCTAGATTTTAGTAATGTCGTCCAGTCGGATGAGGAGTGGGTGTTATATTTCATATAGGTACCCGATATAGGTCTAGCTAACATCATAACCCTTCACCTACATTTTCTCCTATACTACACACATAACGGATTTGAAGGACTGACCTTTTACCCAGTTACAATACTACACACAAGTACGTAGGGTTTTTCCCTGGACACTGGCCTCATAAATTATGCATGAGGATTCTTAGTTTCTTGGAATCACAGCAGGACCATCATCTCCTGCATAATAACTGTGTATAAAGTTCATTCCCGACGTCATCCTAAGTCCGACACTGGCACAGCAAGGTAGAACCCCTGGGGATACCTTAGGGTATATAAACACCACATCTTGCTGAGCTAGTCAGAGGAGATCAGGACTTCCCGGCCGACACACTGACGCAAGACGCTAGGTTCCTGCATGCAGATACTCCCACTCGCAGTGGTCTGACATCCCTTGCGCGGTGTTCAGCTCGAGACCATAACGGGGTCCCGCAGTCTCACATCAGGTAATGGGGTTGGCTTTATCCTAGAGGGATTCTTGGCTTTACACCTACTCACATGCTAGATACATTTAGGTGCATCTAGTTAGGGTGCATCATAGGAGTATGCATTTTATTGCCATGTATTTTATATACTTGCCTGTAGTTATGATTTTAGCAAAATGGTAGAAACCTACCATCTGTTTACTTTCTTAGTGCTGCTACTCATTTATATCTGCTACTGTCTACAGGTGATTTCAGTGCACTTATTTTACGCTAGAATAACGACTGTTCAATAAATACTTATTGAAAACGTCCCAACCGTTTATTCTGTGTATCTCTCTGAGAACAAGTGAGCATGAGTGACTGAGCGAAAAGTAAGTTACTGTTTCCACGGTCCTGAGGGATCAGGGTTGTCATGTTCGATAGTTGCCAAGAACTATTCTCTCCTTGGTAAGAGGAGGTTATAGTGGCATTGCGAGCTAGCTGGTGCACAGGCCAACATACCCGGTGGGGGTATCTGGAATCAGTCTGGACACCAGTCCCGCAGTGTATGTTGTATAAACGCGCAGATCCTATATAGGTCTTATAGGAACAACACGACACTGTTAAGATAGATCATCATCTGACTATGACTCCGTAAATTGCTGCAGTTGTTGGATCATGTTTTGCTCTAATGAGCTCTTTGAAATAATGTTGTTTATGCTTCCTTTTCAGTCACAAAGAACAGTGATTCATGCTATGCCAATGCACTGTACATTGACCTGCCTGCTTGCCTGCTAAAGAGGCTGCAGTTCGTACAGATTGTAGCAGTCAGGTTATTATTTAGGTTATTAATTAAAGATCCAGAGGCAGTCTTCAGTCTCTCCCTAGCTGAAAGAGCTCCACTGGCTGCCGATTAGGAACACAATGCTTTTTAAAACCCTTGCTCACAGAGCTTTTTATGGCTCAGTTCATCAATACTTCTCAAGTTGACTAAACCTTTATCACCCAATTCTAACCCTCTGCTCCTCTGACACAGGGCTGCTTTGGATCCCTAATATCAAACGTAAGAAGTGGGGAGGGTTATCGTTTCCTTATTAAGCGGCACATGCCTGGAACCATCTCCTGGTGCATCTCTGTAAGATCGAGATCGAAAGTCAATTCAGAAAGTCTCATAAAACATGGTTGTTTAGGATTGGTCTCTGAGCATGGTTGTCTGACTGCATTAGGAGAGGATGGAAGCCATTCTTCGTAGCACTGAGACACACCCTGGAGTAGATGTGCGCTGTGGAATCAGATTGATTGAGTGATCATACCCTAGCTAAAATGTATCAGTTGTGGTGATTTGCTTAGTGTAACTTTAGAAAAGGAGCGCATTTCAAGGTAAATCTCAGACATGGTAATGGTGGACTTGATTTTGATTTCTGCATTTCATTCAATGGGAATGATTTTCAGAAATACTCCCCCCAAACAGAGTTAAAATATGTACATTTTTATGCACTCAGTCTTACAAGTTCAAATCAAGTATCCTTCATAAAGATCCTTTTAAAGTTCATCTATCTACCATGGGCCACAGAAATGTTCTGCCTCTAGATCCACTCTTTACAATTTGTCATGCCAAAGAAGTCTCATTATCAGACTGGCTCTACTTCTACCCGATATATTGAAAAGTCACTCTGGCAGCAACATTCTCATTGGAAGTTGGAACTGTGATGAGCCTCAAAAGGTAAATAAGAAAAAGTATTTATGGAGCACATAATTATTTTTATAGGGCCATAGGGAGTGGGAGTCTCGTGATTATTACCTTTTTCATAAAATTGCGGTCCCTTCTAAGTAGGGCTGGTCTAATGGAGGTCTTTCTATCGGACTTAGTATTGTCAACAGGTGGACCTTCACAATGTTAAACACACAATTCAACTTTTTACAATGCATCCTTGAGCTGTTAATTTTACCTGAAAATGGAAATCCTCTGAGTTTCTTGATAAGCACTGTCTATCTACCCCCAAAAATAGGATTATTTAGTTATGGAAATAGGGGATCAAATAAGATATATATGTGCCATTCACGCTATAAGGGAAATGGTGGTAGGTGATCTGAATGTTAAAGTTGCAAAGTTCTTATGTGCTTCCCTAGAAGACTTTGAAACAGTCACAAGTGTTTGTCAAACTTGAACTCACTCCATTTAATAGAAATCCTAATACGAGATGGAACTCACTTGAATCCTTCTTAACTTCACTTGGGTCTCTTTTTTTGAATGGGTGGGTTGAATGTGACATTCCCATAGCACTTGCTCATCCTAGCGAGGGTTTGAGGCACTGTGGTAGACTATATGTTATTTTCAATTAGTTTCGGTTCTCAAATTTTGGACAGGAACATAATCCAGACAGACCTCAGTGATTGCTTTCTATCATTGATGACCTTAAACATTTCACTGATCTTACTGGCTCAAAACTATTGTCTTGGTGATGATTTCTTAATAGCGAAAGTCAATTAAAAAAACAATATTGGTCACAAGTTTCTAGAACTCAGCAACATAACGATTTTACAGCATTTTTATCTTTCGACCTTAAGAGTATAAACATGGAACCATTTAATATTATCTAACTCACTACTTGCCTTCATTTCAGATTTAAATACGTCTTCAGATTTTCCTTATACTTCAAATTATCTGAAAAGGTAAAATCATCATGAAGACCTTCCTGAAACAGCTGAAACTAGGTCTTGCAAAAAATTTAAACAAATAAATTAATTAGGAAGCAGTTTTAAAGAAAGATATTTATAGTAGTAAAAATATATTTTTGAGAAAATGATTAAAAAGACTTTGCTTAGAAGTCCAATTAAACAAGGCTTTAAAATAATGTTAGTCTTTGTCATTTGACACTTATGTTAGGAACCCTAGAATATGCTGTTTTACAGCAGCCAGAATTACCAAGAACAAATCTCCAAAATCGCTTGACACTATAACTGAAAAACAATGGTAAGAAAATGTGGTCAGAATTATTCTCCTTCAATGAAGTTCCATAAACAGATATAAATGATACTTTGACTTGTACAAAGAGCCTACAAACATGCAGCCATCATAATATATTAAAGTTAATTTGGAAGGCAAGAGAAGCTAAGGCACAAGGGGCCAGATATGTCAAGCATTTTTCTGGTACGTAAGCGGCCCTATTCACAAGATCGGACCGTTTACGACTGGAAAAATATATTTTGGTATGCATCATTCCCACATTGCGATTTGGTAACATGTTTCCGAATCACAATTTGGAATTGCTAATAGAAACTGATTCGGTATGAGGAAGGGGTGTATTTAGGGTATCTGCCTAATACTGCAGTGGTATGTAAGAATGTCTAGTGACTGAAATGCGGTCACTAAGCATTTGCATTTTACCGCTACTTCAAGTAGGTGGTCACCCATTCATAAAGGGGCCTTTGTGAATGTTCGTAAAAAAAAAATTTGAAGAGCAGGCAGTGGTCCCAGGGACCACTGCCTACTCTTAAAACATGAAAAGAAAACTTTTGATTTTTCTTTTTTAAACGCATCCCGTTTTCCTTTAAGGAAAGGGGGGGGGCATGTAAAAAAAATGATTGCTTTATTTAGAAGCAATCACAGACATGCTGGTCTGATGACCCCAGTAGGCCACCATCCCTCTGATTTTCGCAATTCCTAATCAGTCCCAAATTGCGACCTACCTTATTAATATTCATGAGCTAGCTCGATTTGTGACTCACTCAGAATCGCTAAATGTAACGCTATGAGTTTCATACATTAGGAATAACGATTTTCTAATTGCGATTTGCAGAGATTAGCAATTAGGTAATCGCTATTCCTAATATTGATACATCTGGCCCAAGATTATGACAGTACCCCTTTACTGCTTTTGAAGCAAGAAAATGAAGCATGGGGTATATTTTTGGATAACTTATTCACATTATGCTTCAAATATGGGAAGGTTACTAATTCCTGAAAAGGTAGCATAGCTGTTCTGATACATATGAAAGGACCACAGTCAGAATAAAAAAACTTCAGACAAATTGCATTGTTAGACGTCATTGTAAACTCAACTCCACCTGAATTCTTGTGCATCTTCAAGAATGAGTGGACAAAGAAAATATGCTCCTTATTGAGCTAAAAGGTTGTTTTTTTTAAATCACCCTGCCTTAGACAGAATTTCAATGATTCAAGTTATATTTGAGAAATATGTCATACGAAAACATCAACTAGTGCATTAGGCTGTTATAGATTAGACCAATGCTTTCAACAAGGTGAATTTAAGACACTTGTTGTACAACTTAACCCTTTTCCCTTTACCAGATAAACATTTAAAAGTTTTAATCTCTTTATACTCAAACACCTGTATGCAGGCCCTAACAGGATAAGACTGTAGCCTTACTCAAATAAATTGACACCACAAACAGTATTAGCAGGAATGTCTCTTAGCTAGCCATTTGTTTGATTTATATAGCTACAGTCTACTTTCCACCTTCATTTTGGCTCATAAATTTCCCCAAGTTTTGATATGAACGATACAAACATCATTCAGTATGCTGACAATGTTGAAATTCTAGACTAAACCTCAGTTGGTTTCCAACACAGGGTTAACTTTCTTTACTCATACACAAATGGAAGTTTTTTGAGAATACAGACAAACCTAAAATCATGAGTTTTCGTTGTAATTTATCTAAAATAGCTTCTAACTGGTACTTGGAACACAGAAACTACTTATAGCTAAATCCTACAAATGCAGTGTAGTTATTATAATTATAACGTGCATTCTTAACCTCAAAATTCATCCTTTAGAGGCTAAGGAGTTGTCTCAGGCAACGGGCATTGGAAATGTTTATAAAGTATTAGGTAAAAAGCAGTTTGGTAACAGAGTGAACGTTTTGAATGCTAAGCTACCCCCAAATCTTCTTTATGGTATAAAATGTATTTCTTTCATTAAATACAACTTTTTGAACAAGGTTGAAAGGAAAGCATTAAGAGTAATATTATCTATTCGACAAAGCATTACACAATATGTAATTCGGCTAGAACTGAGGTTAAGAGCTAAACCTTTTAGAGCATATGGTGCAACCCTACGATGGGGACATAACATGAACAATGCAATTCCTGACACATAAAGAGGCCCAATCAAGAAAGAGTTAGAGGATGAGAAATTCAGTAAATGCACTTTACGAAACATTTGACATGCTTTTAACTTTTTTTATTTAAATCCTGAAAAAAATGTGTTACTCTACACCAGTGGTTCTTAACCTGTGGTCTGGGGAAACCTGGGGGTCCACGAAGCTTACTCAGGGGGTCCGTGATTGCTTAGAAAATTAAATAATATTAACAGGTTAATGGAGTGTAAATTAATAAAAAAGCAAAACTAAAAATTTTAAAACGTTCTATAAATGTGAACAAATTTGAAATTGATGGCTGAAAATTAAGTTAGTATGTGTATGCCTACCCTGCCCCCTGTATGTTTATTTACTTTTTTTCTCAGGACAGCCGTCTGAGTCCACAAGTTCTAAAATGGCTGCTACCACATAGTTGTTGATGTGGTTGCAGCCAATCAGATCTTATCTTCAGAACTGTCAGCTCCACGGATTCTCGGTGGTGTAAAATGTACAAAGACTTTTGAATGGATTTATACCAGATCATACAAAGCACACTTTCTGGACCAAGATCTAGCTTTCTGCCAAATTTGCTGTAATTCCGTTCAGCCATTTTTGCGGAATCACTGTTCAATTTTCCTATTGAACATTGCATGGGAAAAATGCATTTTGGGACCCCACCCTTTTCCCGGCCCCTGCTAGATAGATCAACCAAAAACTTTCCAGGAAGGAGCTGAGGTGGATAAGACTTTTTGGGAAAATGTTGTTAAGATTCGTCAAACAGCGCCAAAGTTATAAGCAAACCAAAAATTCAATTTCTTAACTATATATAGCAGAATGTAACAGGTGGCTATCCTCCACAATGGATATACTAGCTTCACCTAGAAGAGTGCATCTGAAACTATCTCACCCATTAGAACTATGGTATTATGAAATATTGACCATGACCAAGAGGGCTACAAGAAAGTGGAACTAACCTGGAGTTGAATTACAGTTCTGAAACTAAGGTCACTTACCAAGAAGCTTTAACGTATTATAAGAATTGGTAAAACAAGCCCATATTAGCTTTTGTGCTGATAGACTTGAGAATATGAAGTATTCTGTACATGAAGATTTCTCCATTGTTAAAAATATTTGTAACCCTCCTCATTTAGCTGCTACTATTCCCCATTCTCAGGCTCCCTGTAATGATCTGTCCACATTCTTCAACAAAAAGATTGATACAATTGCAGCAAATTTTAATAACTGGACCTCCACCATCTCCTCAATTCCTTTATTACATTTCAAAAAACCTACCTGCATTTCTCTTACACAGCTACAACTTTTCTCTAAAGAAGGTAGGGAAAAACTCCTACATTAAAGAAAATCTGGATCAACGGTCGATCCCTGTCCACCCAGTGTCCTTCACGTGTTAGCTCAAACTATTGCTCCTACACTTAGGCCCTGATTATGAGTCTTGCGGCCTCGCTGGGGCACGGCAGTGGCCGTCCAGCCACCGCCGCACCTGTCGTCCGACTGTCCCATTACAAGGAGATCAGTCTTATGACCCTTCCTTATCTGGGTAGAAAAGGGAGAGCAGGCCCAGTCTACTAGGCTCTTCTCAGACTTAGACAGCAAGTTCAGTCCTCTAATGATCTTCCACAGGACCAGGAATGTTCTGAAGTGGGTGCCTGGAGCTGCCACATTTATGCCTAGCACAAGCTACTGTGTGGAAATGATTCCTGGGGATGCCCTAACCAATGAAGTAAAGGTTCCAGAGGCTAACCCTACCCACTTTGGTCATTTTCAAGATGGTCAAAGTCTTCAGCCACAATAAACTTGAACTCTAAGGGCTGGAGATGTGTGGGGGGAGTATACTATGGTAATTGTAGTTTTCCCCACATCTAACACTAAATTCCAGCTCTAGATGGAAACAAGCAATTGTGATTCCTCTTTTGAAAAAGCTAACAGTTGATCACTAAGTAATGATTACTTAAAGGCCAATGTCTACATTGCCCCTACCTGATAAAATAAATGAAATATGAATATATTGAAGCCCATGGTCTGTTAGATCCATCTCAGTCAGGCTTCCAGGTGCAGCATAGCACAGAATCTTCGTTGCTATCAGTGAAGGAAATGCTCTACACCATTTTAGAAAGTGTCATTAGTTCTGCCCATATTTTTCTGGCTTAAGCACTTCTGTTTTACAGCGATGTAAGAAAATGTGTTATTAGTTGAGGGGGTAAGTACCCACTACAATTAATAATTACACTCCTTGTCAGGGTGAACTACTAAAGCGACTAAATAAACCAGAGCTCAACCCCCTGACAGCTATGGGAAAGAGCGCACAGTCTTAACTTAGAGGCATTGTATAAAGTATTTATATAGTACTAAAACAGTAATAAAGTTGAAATGCAAAATAATGGAAATCCCAAAACAGATAAGAAACACAGAGTAAAATGTAATAAACAAAATTACATCAAATTGACCAACAGCCAATAGGGGAACCGGAGGTGTGAATTTTTACAGTTTTAAGTAGAAATAGCACAAAAAAAGCACAAAGTGACAATGACCAGTGAATGGTCACAGTAGAGTAGGACCTAGGCGGAATTTGTCACTGACCACGAAGGAGCGTTGGTCAAATACATTGACCAGGTTCATCCTGGTCAAACATTTTACTTTCTGAGTTTAGTCCTTTAAGTCCCAATCAACCACTGGAGTACACTTCTAAAGCCCCTAAGGCCCTAAGGAGGAGAGGCATTTAAAGACTCACAGGGTGGTAGGCAGAGGCCAACAAGACGGTCCAGGTGTCGTGGTCATCTGGGTTGTTGCAGAAGAAGGCCTATTGTACCTTATGTTCCTCCAACTTTATCAGGCGGTCACTCTTATGACCCTTAGAGCCCACTTCCTTATCCTGGGTACAAAAGGGAGAGCAGACCCAGTCTTCTATGCTCTTCTCAGACAGCAAGTTTAGTCTTCTTCTGATCTTCCACAAGACAAGGAATGTTCTGAAGTGGGTGTCTGTAGCTGCCATATTTATGCTTAGCACGAGCTACTGGGTGAAAATGATACCTAGGGATGTCCTAACCAATAAGGTAAAGGTTCCAGGGGCTATCCCTACCCTCTTTGGTCATTTTCGAGACGGTCAAAGTCTTCAGCCACAATAAACTTGAACTCTAAGGGATGGAGGTGTGTGGGGGGAGTATGCTGTGGTAATCATAGTGTTCCCCCATATCTAACACTAAATCCCAGCTTTAGGCAATCCATGTACCCCTAAAAAAACTCAGATACAGGAGTCTGGTAGAACAAAGCTGAGATTTCAGCACCTAGACAGTGGAGTCACACAAATTGTTTGGCATCTTGTTTCTTTCCTCTGAAGTGCTCCCCAAATTTCATATGAAAAACTCCACTTCATACTATAGGAGCAACCCATAGACCCAAACGGACATGGGTTTCAATTATAAACCTACCACAGTGTCCATATAGATTTCATTCGAAAGGGAGTTAATCTTTTATACAATACTTGACCAGTGTATCATTAGGCGCATATATTTTGGGAGAAAACATATGACCAGAAATACATTTCATACATGAAAAATAACTTAGCTTATGGGAAGCATACACATTGGATCATTCAAATATATACTCAATAAGTGCTGAGTGCGTGGTGTGAACAAGCAGTACTTGATTAACTGTAAGGGCAATGCATTGAGGCGATCACAGTAAATAAAGCAAAGAAGGTGAAAAGAAAATTTGAAGTTGCTTCATGCAACAAGTTCAGATTTGTTATCCAAAGGGATCAAAGTTCAAGATGGTATTTAGAAAAATATTATCTACACCAAAGTCAATCAATGATAGTCTTATCTAGCCTGATAGCTGTTGACGGCTTTTCAACTGTTGCCAGGTTAATAGGAACAGGCTAAGCTGGAGCATAATGGATTATAGAAGCTGAGAGTGCAATCCATCCAGTAGGGTTGAATCTTTAGTGGAAGAAGCCAGGATGAAATGCTGGAGAAGAAGGTTGGAAGCTGCTATACTGCTGGGAAGGGCAGGGTAATGCCCAGAAGTAGCAGCACTCATGCGTGTGCTGCAGGAGATCAACATTAGGGTTAAGAACTTGCTACCCATTACATCGTAAGAAATATTGAATATCAGACATCAATCAACAACATAGACAGTAATATGATACAAGTTGTATCACCTAAACTCAGGGCTTGATTTAGAATTTTTGTAATGTAGGACATCCACTAAAAAGCAGCAGATGATCCATCCACCCAATTTAGTGAGAATAGACACCCATACACTGAGATGGGGCAGACAGGACTGCAGCTGATTTTTGGTGTGTTAGTGTGCACAAGTCTCACTGGTGTTTTTATGATCCACTCTGAAATATTCATGTAGAGCTGTAGGTCAGTTCACAGTCCTGTGTATCTTTGCCAGAAGAAAGCATTGAGGAACCCAACAAAATTGGAGTATTAGTTAAAGGAGGTGAGAACCCCCATCAAACAATAATCACAATCCATGTCAGGGTGAACCATAAAGTCATTAAGTAAACCTGTGCTTAGCACCTCTCTTAGCTTGACACAAAGGAATCAGGCTTAACTTAGAGGCAATGCATAAAGTATTTATGCAGTACTCAAACAGTAATAAAGTGAAAATACAAACCAATTTAGAAAAATAAATAACATTTTAATAAGTAATATGACACCAAAAATGACACAAATCCAGTAAGCAGAACTAGAGATATGAATTTTTAAAGTTTGAATTAAAAATAGCACCAAAAAGCACAGAGTGCCAACCGCGGTTATCTGGTAGTGTTAGACGGGAACAAAAGTTAAAGTCAACTGCAATGGACCGCGGTCAGATAGAGGGACCACGTTTATTCCAGTGGTTAGTTACCTTCTAATTTAGAAACTTTTTGTGAGAAAAAGTGGTAATCGACGAGGCAAGCTGGATCTGAAGCGGGACTCGATGACAGCGAGTTGCTGAAGAGTGGTGCCCCGATATGGCTGTAGATGAAAGGGGGAAAGCTCCGAGTGGCGAAGTCTGGTGTCCGTGCCTAGGAGGGCTTCAACATAGATCGGCTGTGGCTCTGCATCGGTCTCAGTGAATCCTTCTACGTTCGGACACAGAAATCTTTCTGGAAGTCAGATCTCCTTCAGCGGAGCAAACCAGCAAGTTTAGGCCGACCAACAATTCAATGTCAGCAGTTGCATCTTTGACGGTGACGCCAGTCTCCCTCGGCTTTCCAGGCAGAGAGTTGGCAAAACTTTCTAAGTCCCACTTCTTGCAGTTGGGGACAAGAGTAGTACATTCTAACACATGCCAAGGGTCCATGACCTGGGGGGTACCACTTGGGGGGCAGGACTCACTCCAAAAGAGGCCAGCAGCAGGGACCAGGGCAGATCCAGTTGGAACTGGCTAGCTGGGCAGCTGCAGGGTGAGGGGCTTCTGCCAGCTTTTTGTGCCTCTGTAGCTCAAACTAGTGTTCAGTTAATTCACCGTTGGAGTCACTTCTGGGGTCCTGGATTCAAGGCAAGCAGGCCCAGTCTTCCTTCAGGTTCTTCAGACACCAGAGCAGTCCTTCTTCTGATTATTCACAGGTCCAGGAGTGTTCTCAGCAGGGTATTGTGGATGCCAAATTTATTTATGCTTGGAGCCAGCCTGTGGGTGGGGGAAAGCCTCCGCCACTCACTAACCATTGGGGTAAAAGTTCTCTGGGTGACCCTACCCCCTTTTGTAGCACTTCCTGTGTGTTTTACTGTAAACTATCCCACAGTGCCCCTGTTTCCTGAATACCAACATAGCAGAACCTTACCCCCCCCCGGTCAAAGCTCTCTGTGCCCCCCAGAGGTGTGGGTATGATAATGGGTAAACACTCCCTTGTGGTCACTACAAACCAGGTCTGGGGCAGGTCCTGCTGCCACTGGGTTTGGAGCCAAGTTGTCCAGGAAGACAAAAAGGGGGCAGATGAAGCTCAGGAAGGGGCTGGACACAGGCTTAGCACCTCCCCACACCCAAGCCCTTTGTTGATTGTCTGGGAGCAATCCACATCTCACCACTGGGAAGCCATCAGCATTCAGGTGACGCTTGACGCTCGCAGAAAGGTCCTTTTGGCTTAGGCAGGAAAATAGCAACTTTCTAAAATGTAATTTCCAAAATAGCAATATAAAATTCAACTTGACTATTAAGTTTGATTTTAAACTACTAATAAAATAAATAATTGAATCATTTTTCTAGCTGCTCCCATACTGAAATTAAGCATTAAAAGTTCTTGTAATGTAACCCGGTGTTTTCCTATAGGAGATACAGTCTTGCCACACTGAAAAATGTTTTTTTTCACCGCCAGAATGTGTAATCCATTACATACACCTGTCCTATTTTTAAATACGATGCACCCTCCTCTATGAGCCTTTAGGGTCTACATTAGAGATGACTTATAGGGGGCGTGGCTACGCCCGGAGAAGATGGCGGCGGATCCCTGACTCTGCGGGGAAGACAGCGCCTGTCAGCGGACCAAACGCGACTTTCGCCCTTCACATGGAGCCCAGGGTGAGGAAATAACCATATGAGCGGAGGCGGCATACACTGAGCCCCTTTCCGCTCATTTTCTCAACCCGTACGCTTCAATACTTCAATTGCGCGTCCTGAGGCGGCTCGCTAAGAACGCGGCCGCCATTTTCTTTTCTTGGTCTCTGCCGCGATGAGGAGATTCCTTGCATGACGCATAAACAAGCACGCGTCTGGAGTCCCTGAATGCCGTTTGTTGCCCCATTTTGACCTGAACGTTATTACAGGCTTCATTTATTCCTATTCTCTCATCTCCAATTAAAGATTTCAGAACAGGTATCTTCTTCAATATAGACTTTATCATTATTGGTTCCTCTCAGTTAAAAAAAAAAAAAAAAAGCCATCATGCCTGTCACAGCTTGGCTTCTACCCTCATGAATATTTGAACTCTTCTCTTTCATATTTTGGATCAAAAAATTTTAAAATGTTTTCCTCTTTGGATTTTACTATAATACAACCATTGTTCTCTCTTATGCATATTTTTTCGTCATGAGCTGACTTTCATTACTTCGTGGTGACTCATTGGTGACTCATTGGCTTTACACTACGCTTCACTGAGTATATATCTTCAGAATATACAACCTGCATCCTGTTACCAGTATTATTTTATCTCGTTGATATCTATTTCTGGACTTGCCTCACTTGCTCATAACTACTTCAAAGATATTTACTGTATTATTAACACACCTTTTATGGGGAAGTTGAGGAATCTTAAACTGGTTGCGTCACCTAAAGCTTCTAAGGTGTCTACGTTTTCAGATTCTGATTCAAATCCTAACGGCTCTGAAATGGAGGACCTTTCCCCTCAGAAACCTGATATTTCTTCAGGCGCTATTTCAAAACCGCAGTTCTCTAGTAAGCTTCCTGCTATCTCCACCAAGAGACCCAAAAAAGATCCACCTTCTCCTGAAAAATCCTCTCCATCAGCCATGGAGGTGATACTTGAAGAGATCAGAGCTCTAAAACCCTTCATAGAGGAAACCAATAAAACTTTGCAATTTTTAAACGATAAATGGTCTTCCTTGGAGTCACGAGTGCTCATTGTTGAACAGCGAACGGAATCTCTTGAATCCTCATCCTCGCGTATTTCATCTTTGGAATCTGAAGTGTCTCTTCTTAAAAAGCAAGCAGAAGATTTGGAAAATAGAAATCGCAGAAACAACCTTCGACTTTACGGACTTCCTGAGAACATTGAAGGTTCCAATCCTACCACCTTTTTCAATCCTTCTTACCCAAGCTCTTGGACTTACCTGCCACCACTTCACTTAATATTCAAAGAGCTCATAGACTTGGCCCGAAAATCTCAACGAAACCTCGCGGTGTGATCATGCTTTTTCTGCAGTATACTGATCTCCTTCAGGTTCTTTCAGCGGTTAAATCCAGGAAGCAGGTTTTTTGGGAGGGTCATCGTCTCTTCTTTTCTCAGGATGTAGCTAAAATCACAGCGGATTGTCAGAAAAATTCCTTGATCTCCGTCCTCAAGTACGCTCACTCAACGCCAAATATGGCCTTCTCCATCCATGTATCTTCAAGGTTACGTACAAAGAGCGAACCACAACTTTTGAAGATCCCGCAGCGCTGCAGAAATGTCTTACTCTTCATGGAGCTGATACTATGGACACATCAAGACCTGCTTGAATACTATATATGCTTCACGTTGTGATGGCGTTCTCTTTTTACTTGTTCCCAAATTTACTAAGTGATTGTTAATTCTGTTATGTATCTGTAATACCTCTATGATGTTCTACTGTTACTTCTTTTTCTTCACTTATATTTCTTCATAATTTTTCTTATATCTTCTAATTTATAATATTTTCTCTCATTAATTCTCTTTTTACTTTTTCAATCACAGGTGTTTTGTTTCTTTTTTCCTTCAAAAATTTCGCTCCTCCCTGACCCTCATGTATCGTTGACATCCCTGATTGTGGTCCTTTCTTGATTCAACGGATTTCCACAGCTGTCGTTGTCTTCTTCCGGTATGGTCTCCCCCCTAGCCGTGTTGTTTTTGTAGGTATGATGTTCAGTCGTCTTTGTAAGACATGTACTGTCCCCTCGTTTCTTATTCTGGTCTTTTTTTTGTTTCTTTTCTGTTTTTCCCTTCCCACCTGCTCTGATCTTCAATCTTTCTCTTCCCTCTTCTCTTTTCCACTTACCTTTCTCATTTTCTCTGTTCTTTTCTTTAAACTCCTTATTCTATTCATTTTGTGCACTTTACATATTTCTAAAATCGCTTTTATCTTGGAATTACTCTCCTCGCTTTCACTTTCATTCCTCAACGTTTATAAAGTCAATTTATTTGCTTTTTTTGTAAGCATAATGTTTGTTCACACTCTTATTAGTAAGGTACATTTCGGGTTACTACCTGGAATATTAAAGGATTGAATAACCCTATTAAAAGGCAACGGGTGTTATCCCACCTAGCAAAATTGAAAACGGACATTGCGTTACTTCAAGAATCTCATATTTCTGACATTGAAGCTTCCAAGTTAAAGAGATGCTGGGTAGGTCATGTATTTAATTCCCCTGCCCTAGGTAAGAAAAATGGTGTTTTGATTCTATGTCATAAAAAATTGAATGTTTCTGTAGTTCATCAAGAAACAGATTCGGAGGGTCGTTGGGTTATCGTTAAGTTGCTTATAGATAAGATTCCTATTGTTATTTTCAATGTATATGGTCCTACTTTGATTGATAAACTCTTTTGGTCTAAACTATCAGACAAATTAGTTACGTTTGAAGAGGACTATGTTATACTTGGTGGAGACTGTAATCAAATTCTAGACCCCATTCTTGACAGACATTCTGCTGTCAGGTTTACACCCTCTAAAATGCATGCCCAATTTGTTTCCTCCATTAAACGTAAAGCATTAGTTGACATTTGGAGATTATGCCATCCTGACCTTAGGGAGTACAGTTTTTATTCGGCGGCCCACCACTCACAATCCCGTATTGATTATCTTTTCCTAAGTAAATCCCTTTCACAACATGCCATTCATTCAGAGATAGGCTCAATTCTAATATCTGATCATGCCCCTGCTCTAGTTGACATTGACCTGGTCCCCTTTTCTCCTCACCCTGGTAGATGGCGTTTTAACAATTCCCCATTACTCGACCCTAATTTTTGTCAAAAGTTTAAATCCTTTGCCTTGGAATTTTTCACAATCAATAACACTTCCGAATCCCCTTTTGTAATGGTATGGGATTCCTTTAAAACAGCCGCCAGAGGTTTTATTATGAGTTTTGTGTCACAAAAAAGAAATCTTTTGAAATCCAATCTTCTCAATTCCTTAACAAGATTAAACAATTGGAATACACATATTACCATTCTAACAATGAATCTAACCTGAAAAATCTTCTTGATGCTAAAATTACTTTTAATAAATTAACCACTGATGCAGCTTCTAATTATCTCCTGAAAAGTAGTTCTCGTTACTATGGGGGCCAAAATAAGATGGGTAAACTTTTAGCTAATTATTTAAAGATCAAGAAGGATAGAATTAAAATAGAATCCTTACAAGGTCCTGCAGGTACTTCTATTTATAAAGATAAGGACATCTTAAATGAATTTGTTTCCTTTTATAAAAATCTTTACACTCCTGAGTCTACACCGGACAATTCTAATCTTCTTTCTTATTTTCGATCTATTCCCTCCCCGACGACTAATCACATTGATTTTGATTCTTTAGGAACTGACATTTCCCTAGCAGATATAACTCAGGCTGTATCAGCACTACGTCGAGGGAAAGCGCCTGGACCTGATGGTTTTACCATTGAATTGTATTCCTATTTTGCAGATTTTCTTTTACCCAAGCTATTATGTCTCTTTCAATCCTTTGGAGCTATGGGCTCCTCTAGCAGTACCTTTCAGGAAGCATTGATCTGCTTAATTCCCAAGGATGACAAAGATCACTCTCTCTGTAAAAATTACCGTCCTATATCATTAGTTAATACTGATTACAAAATTTTTGCGAAGATCTTGGCTCTACGTATTGATCCTATCTTGCCTGATCTTATTGGTCCTGAACAAGCGGGTTTTGTCAAAGGACGACTTGCTTCTGATAACTCTCGAGTCTTTTTCAATATCCTCAGCAAGGCCTCCTCTTTGGACCATCCGATTGCAGCAATTTCCCTAGATGCTGAGAAAGCATTTGACAGGATTGGTTGGGACTTTATGTTTCAAGCCTTGAGATGGCCTGGTTTTCCTCCTAAACTGATAACTTTAATTTCTCTATTATATTCTGATCCTCGCGCTTCCATATTCGCTAACGGTCACTCTTCTGATTTCTTCTCACTTCGCAGGGGAGTGAGACAAGGTTGCCCCCTATCTCCTTTATTATTTGTCATTGCCCTAGAACCTTTTTTAACCAAAATTAGACAGGATGACCAAATTACCGGCTTCCAATCTGGCTCTCACCAAGTTAAACTATCAGTTTATGCTGATGATATTCTTCTGTATTGTTCTAATCCTGAAACATCCCTTAATCCCTTTCTTCAGCAGGTTTCCTTCTTTTCTAAACTCTCAGGTTATCGTTTGAACGCCGACAAATGCGAAATTTTGCCTTTAAATTTTTTGTGCCAAAAACATCTTTTTGATTCATCTGGTTTTTCCTGGCAGCCTACTAAAATAAAATATCTCGGTTTATGGTTCACACCCTCATTAGCCAATACACTCAAAGTAAATTTTGACTACACTATTAAAAAATTAAATGATAATATTAATCGATGGCACCCTCTCTTTCTCTCTTGGTGGGGTCGGTTAGACTCTATCAAAATGATGCTTTCCCCTCTGGTACTATATATGTTATCGATGATTCCTATTCATATCCCTCAGTATTATTTCAAAAAAATTGATTCCATCTTGATAAAATTTTTATGGAAAGGTAAATCTTCACGTATAGCATTATCATCTCTCAAGAAAGATAGACCCAATGGCGGCCTCAAGTTCCCCGACTTTAAGACCTATCATGCTGCATTCTCACTAAAACAAGCGGCTATGTGGATTTCTGAGGATCTTTCCCTACATCCAGCCCTCTGGCTACAATTAGAAAAAGATCTTATTACCCCTTTTGGCTTCCAAGAAATTTTGACCTTTACTGCCAAAGTTACCTCTTTGCACTTCCCGGTCATTTCTCATTCTCGTAAACTTCTATCGCCTCTGATATCTTCATCATATTCCTCCACTACCTCTTTCCGTAATCAACCTATTTGGCATAATAAATCTTTGCGGATTCGTAACCGCTCTATATTCTGGAAATCTTGGCACTCTAAAGGCTTATATTGGATCTCACAACTTATAGATGACAACAAACCTTTTTCTTTTTCTGATCTTCAATCTAAATTTTCTCTACCATCATCCTTCAGATCGCAATATAATAATCTCTATCTATCCCTCAGTCATTTTCTCCAAAACTTACCTCCTTCTCCCGACTCTCCTATATCATCTGAGCCTCTTCTTTCAATTCTAGAAGGTTCTCCATCAGCGTCAAAAATTTACAAACTTTTACTTTTTTCCACAGAAAGACTTAAATCGAAAACTGAAAAAATTTGGGAAAAAGACTTTGCTCGAGAATGGTCAATTACCACTTGGGATAAAATCTGGTCTAAACTCCATAAAACCTCTCGAGCTGCAAACACCACACAAACCCTTTTTTCATTTATCATAGATTATTATTCACCCCTATGTCCTTAGCTTCTTTTTCATCTGATTCACCCTCTGTTTGCTGGTCCTGCCCCTGTCCCACTGCAGATTTAAAACATATGTTATTTGAATGTCCCTCAATTTATCAGTTTTGGAAATCAGTTTGGTCTCAAATTTGGTAATTTTTAAAGTCCAAATCCCATTTTCCTTTACTAATATATTTTTGGGTACTCTATCTCCCCAATGGCCTCAATCACCTCTAAATTTCAAACTTTTAGATTTATTAATAGCTGTTGCTTTCCACTTAATAACTTCCAACTGGAAACAAGCTGATAAAGTCACTTTTCGAGCATGGTGGAACGCTGTCTGTTTCCATCATAGATTAGACACTAATTATGTCTCCCCCATATCTTTAGCAATTAAAAGAGATCTTATATGGCTTCCCTTAACTACTTATTTAACTCATTCTGCCTCCTCTTCTGCTGCTCTTGAAAATGTACCTGACGAAGTTCGGAAACCACCTTAATTTTGCTTGTTTTGCCTTTTTATGCTCATATGTTTAATGATATCGCTTAGTTAATGAAAGTTGGTTATAGCTTTCTTTTCATTTTTTCACTTAATAATATGCTTACAATGTTATTCACTATGTATATTTATATAATATCTTTGATTGTCTTATATTGATAATTTATGTTTCCACTTTCTCTTATCCCTCCCTTCCTCCCTTCCTCATCCCCCTTTTTAGTTCCTTTCAATATATATTTGTTTTTGTACTTATATATATAATAAAAATGTAATTCCTATATTGTCTTCTAATTTTATCTAATCATTTTATTGTTCAATAGGAAGATTGGTCATCTTTATAGTTATTTGTTTCGTTTGTTGTCTTTTAATAAATCAAACTTAAAAAAAAAAAAAGAGATGACTTATAACTATTAAAAAGGAAACTTTAGGCCTGGCAAAAGGTTGGTTTTGTCAGGTTGAAATGGCAGGCCTGGATCCATGTTTTAAAGGGCTATTTTAGTGGGTGGCATAAGGAGTGCTGCAGTCCCCTAGCAGCATTTAATTTACATGGTCTGGTTACATGTGGTACGATACTAGGAATCGTAATTTACATGTGCCAATTAGGGAAATGTCAATTTTAGCATGTTTAGAGAGGAGAGCACAAGAACGTTACCACTTATTAGCAGGAGTAAAGTGTGCAGAGTCCTATGGCCAGCAAAAACAGGTTCAGTAAAACAAGGCAAAAATCTGGGGGAATAGCAAGGAAAAGATGGTAATTTCCAACAGTCACTGGACTCTAAAAATGGTAATTTCCAGCAGTCACCATAGTGCCACACTGTACTCTCTCTTTGGGAGTTACCTATCAAGTCCACCAGATACATACCGACTAGAGGGACAAAGGCAGAAGTGATGCTGCGGTATTAGTGTCAAATGGAGCACTAGGAGATCTCGATTCAAATCCCAGATTCCTGTTTAGCAAAACTCTGGCATCATGAAAATATAATTGTAATCTCATCAGTGCCTCAAATAGAACACCTGTTAATGATTTTTTTTGTAAAAATGCAATTAATATACATACCTGAGGATTCTGGCAGGCATTTAGTAGTGATAAAAGTAACTGGTATGAAGCATCGTGAGGCGTTACAAACTAGTGCATGCGGAAGGAACCACTTGAAAAATGTGAGCAGTGATTGCATCTCTAGTTAAATGTATGCAATTTAGGGAGTGCAATTGAATAAAAAGAACCACATAGCTGTGCTCTACTTAAAGACACACCTTCATGGTGTAGCCTCAGATGCATCAGTAAAAAGTACAAACTCAGCATTAACCCTGGGCAAAGCACTACGCTACGCTCGCGTAGTTTGCGAAGTTTGCGCTACTTCGCACAACGCGAATTGCACGTAGCACAGTGCAAACACGCGTAGCGTAGCGTAGTGCAGCGGTCATCTTTTGCTTGCTCGCGGTCCTCAACGTCAAGTTGGCGACCGCGAGCAAGCAAAATGACATCCCGGCGAGACTTTTTCCTTGTTCGCAATCAGCAACATCAAGTTGCCGATCGCGAGCTTGGAAAATAAACCTCCCGGCGAGATTCTCAACGCGGGGAGGTCAGGTTTCTCATTGCGAGTGGTCGCGTATGCTCGCGACCGCTCGCGATGAGAAACTACCAGTCCGCGTTGAGAAAGCTGCCGCTCGAGTAAAAATCTACTCGAGCGGCAGTAAAAGACAGCTCGCACTGTGCAAGATGCCGTTTTCAAAGATTGCACAGTGCGGACAAGCATCCGGCACTGTTTAATCATTGCGAACAGTGCACTACGCAGTTTGCGTAGTGCTACGCGTAGCTCGCGTAGTGCGAACTGCACTTTGCATAGCTTCGCGTAGCGCTACTTCGCGAACTACGCCCAGGCTTATGTGATTATTCCGTGCATCGATTATGAAGTAATGTAGAAATGCACTGTAATCAGATTAGCTCAGTTAGTTAACATGTGAAAGCTCAAGTTGCTGGCAATTTTAAATTCATCTCAGTGGGATTTCGGATTTGCAAAAATATATTGCACTTTTAATCACTCTTGAGCTAACAGAACCACCTGACCTCGTCTAACCATTTCAGCGGGGTCCGGATTACCTGTTTTACAAACAAAAAAAAGTATTTTTCATTCCGAAAGATACAGGTTTTTTAGGCAGCCTTGCTCTAAGCTTCCCACTGGAAGCAGGGTATTGTAGAGAGTACGCGTCATGCCGAGAGCAGAACTCTGCTGCTATCGCTAGCATTGTCAAAGCCAATAGGTTTTGCCTTTGTGATCTGTTGGCTTTGTCAATGGCTAAATAACATGGTTTTGTTGGCACATGCAACATTGTGCACCCTCCTACAAAATGACAGGGCCATTTTTTTCTTTTGATTTGCCGATCTGAGTGGATCAGCATATAAAAAGAAAACAATGTGCTAAGGCATTTCTTGATGTGTGGGTCGGCGGAGTAACACGGAGGGTGTGGTTGGGGAGGTACCAACTTGAAGGGCATAGTTGGGGGGTCAATACAGAGGGAGTGGGTGGTGGAAGCATCACAGGGGTGGGGGAGAGAAGTAATGGATGCCAGGCACAGGTGGTGGGAAGCAGAATGGAGGGTGGGAGGATGGAGACAAACAGGGACTGGGGAGGAGAGGCAAGGAGCAAGAGATCGACGTGGAACAGATGGGAGAAGCACACGGGCGAGAAACCAACAGGGGAGAACGAAAGAGCGAGGACAATATGGGGGGACAGACAAAGCACACAGGTGACAGAGAGCAACATTGAGTGCAGGAGGAGAGAAATAGTACTCTCGTGGGGTTGATAAAGCAAGAACATTTAGCTTAAAATAACAAGGTTAGCTTGTAAAACATTAACACGAATTATGTCAAAAAGAAACAAAAAAATGAAAATGTGCCTTTTACTAAATGTTCAAATGAACATGCGATATGTTTAGCCTGATTTGTTTTTGTATTAAGCATCCATTTCTATCTTATTTTCATTTTCAAGTTAAGCTAGACCTCATTCATTCTTTATTCCTCTGCACTGCAATTATTTTTGTCTCTTAACTTGTTTAAGCAGAATGTGTCATACTGCAATATTAAATAAATAATTCACATTAGCCTAAAAAAATCTCATTCTTGTACATGTTCTCATCGCTTTTAGACAGACTCTGGATGTCACTTGTTGTTATTAATGAATAGTCAATAGTTATTAAACAATGAGTGTAGGCATAGAAAATTAAGCCAATGTTGCAGATCCATAGAAACTGCAAATAAAATGTTTCTGATTTAGACTAGTCCATTGTCACGCAATGGAGTTCTGAAAAGCTGACAGAGTGAGCTACAGGGTTCTCATGGGAACTCAACGTGAAACCAGTGTACATAAGCATTTGCAACTTAGTATTTCACTTGAAGATAATGTTAGCTGCTTTCGTATGTTACCGTGGGAATGAAGAAGGATGCAACAGATCATTGGATGATCCTTTTACCATTGGGTGATGATGACATGACACCGGACAGGATAGATACATACATTTTTTGTGTTTAATATACATGTTCCTAGTTAGAATTCAGTCAGAGTCCACAGCCCATCCTTAGAAACGCATTGAGAGCTTTATGCTGATCAGCCTGGTCCAAGCTAATTGTTTAGTGACTATCTCCTACCTTTACACTATAAGCTACTGTTGATGGTGTTTTCAGAACTTTCTTTAGGTATACAGCAACTGCTGTGACTAATTCCTGATTGGGAGAAGACTCAGACAAGTTTTCCAGAACTACTCTTCATGAGAAGTTCACTAAATTTAATTGCCATTTCTAAATGCTCCTTAAAATTATCACTCTTTTCTGTAAGCACTCTTTATGGGGTCTGATAGGTTAGAATCTATTAGAGTAGAGTAGGGATTTAGGTAAAATTCCTTTATGGAACATGCTGTGCTATTTATCTGTTCGCTGCTAACCATTATTTTTCTCGACATTTAAGTAAACTGCTTTAACTAATTTGAATTTAAATACAGAGAATACAACTCAAACCACTAAACTTAAAAAGATAAATAAAATGTTTAAAACATACGTAAACTCTCATTATTGACTGAACATAAGAAGCAGTGTTGAAATGTGATATTGATTTATGCTCCATTCTAAAACGGTGGCAAAGATTCAGTCGAACTGCAGAAGATCAATGCGTGGAGTTGGAGACCCTTGTTGTAAGTTGAAAGGGGTGAACTGATTTTAAACTACTCGTGTCAGCAGAGTGCATGACTAAAAAGAAAACAAAACAGTGCTTGAAAAGCAAATATTGGAAGCACAGAAGCCATACAATCAAAAGAAATGGTAAAGATCTATGCTGCATGGGAGGGACAAACACAAGTTTGACAAGCTGGGACACAAATTAGAAGCTGACAAATGAGAGAGACAAGAAAGCCAACCAATGGTAAACAATGTGTGGGCTCCAAACTTCTGTATTTTTTTAGTAATTCTACAATATGTCACTCGCAACAAGGCAGCTGGGCTGTTTGGTACACTTGACCAAAACAGCACAGTCAACAAGTTGCCACCCTCACACCTTTCCTCCCATCTACCCCATGCGCAGGAGCATGGGGTAGATGGGAACAAAAATCCCTTGTTGGAATCAATTACAGTATTTTGTGTTGCCTGCACAATATGGTGACCAACTTCCTCCAAGTCATTAGGAACACTGTTTCCAGTCCTTCACTTTTTGGTGACAGCATAATGCATGATGGGTGGTGTAATAATATTTTGCTGTCATTGAACTAATTAGAGTAACACACCTGAAGGCAGTGACTTGTAGGTGAATATTTCAGGCGAGGAGACAATGTCCATAATGACCTGTAGTGAGATGGTCACACAAGAGTACAAACTTCACACTTGTCTTTTCACTGTTTCACACTTTGCACTCACTCCAAGTAGGAAGGTAATCATGATGCAGCCTGTAACAGGCGTTGGCTATCAACTGAATTTGAACTATAATTAATGCGGTAACACCACACTCCTGATTATTTTTCCTTGCGCACATCTCACCAGGAAATATGGTGAAATGTGCATGGGAAAAATAGCACAGAATGTGAGAATCAGGGCAGAAACAGATTCCTGTAGTTATTCCCCAATCAATATGGCAAATCTCGTAATAGAGTAGAAAGTCCCCCCAGATTGTGGGACTTTATGAGGCTTAATTCATCCAACCTTACTTTTGTACTGCAGAATATGGTCTCCCATGGGCAGCTGAGCCCAGCCTCATGCGCATTCTGGTAATTGTGCAAACTGCCTGTGCAGGTGTTTAGCTTTGTCAGTGAAATTCTGGGGGTGTGAATCTTAAATTTCCCAACTTAAAAAGCAATGGCTGCAGGATAGAGAGGTGAGATGACCAAGATTCAGGATGGACTTTTTCCACAAGGAACAGGTTCAGTATTTATTTGCATTAAGCAGGCCTCTGTCTAGAGTGGCACAGTGGGTGAAAATAAATGGGTTGGAATACTTCCCTGAACAATTGCCACTGGTTAGACTATTTTGAAGTATTTATCCCATCTCCTTTTGGGTGTTTGATTTCCAGTATTATGCCTGGAAAGCTGAGACTGGCGCAGCTTTCCAAGCCTACTACTTCCAATGTTTATGAATTCAAAAATGTAGGATATTTGCACCTATTCAAGGAGTACTTCTACAGGTGCAGATTTACTATTTTGGTAAACTGGTCACTGTAGATATTAAAGATCCTGATCAAAAAAATTAAAAAGTTAAAACCTCATATTGAAATTTGAACAATGTAAAAAACAGACTCAGGACTCCCTGATCCAACTATCAAACCAAAAATGCATTTATGAGGTGTCACACCCCAAACGCCCCCGCTGAAGCTACGCCCCTGCACATCACTCCTGGGCCTCATAGTTCTCCTTGGGAACTTAACAGCCTGGAGTCTCTTCCCTGGGATCACTTATTTTAAATGTATTTTCATTTCATGCACTCGTTTTCGACTCTGCTACAAGAAGCCTTGATGGCATAGCTGTCAAATCAGTGCATGTGGGCAGGACTTCATGTTTCAAGCCCTTGCCTGTTACCAATCATTTTATCAAGTGACTGATGGCCCCATGTACTAAGCTAGATTTGCAAATAGAGGAGTGCGTGCAGACAAATTGATATGGTGAGCTGAGCCATGGACCTCGCTGGGCTCCAAGAGTCTGTGCACGAGCTGAGCAAGAAATGTTTGTTATGTATATTGTGCAACAAACATAAAGTAAAAATATGATACAATCTTTTCCAAATTCAAAACGTGTATTTGTTAGTGATGAGGAAGCGTTTCACCTCAGTACATTTGATTATATCACTGCATATAAAGAAATTTTTTTTAAAATGATAGTTTTTAGAAACCTTCATGGCTCGCCCCCCACCCAACGACAATGGCATTAATGAGCTAAGAAGAAAGTCAGTAGTCATGTAATACCTAAACGTGGCCTAGGTTGTTAATATACATGAAGCAAAATTGCAGACTAGTAAATCGAATATTAGAGGTGCTTGTACAGCACACATACTGAACTGTAGTATTTAAAAGTGTGCTCATACGTGATAATAAAGAAAAAGGAGGCACAGTGAAAACAAAGATGTGCCTAGGATCACACAATTTGGAGAAGCAGGGAAGCGGTATTGATTTCAGGTTATCTGGTTTCACATTTTGAAATTCATCCTTCAGGGGTCATGTTATAGAAAGTGCACTGGGGAGGGGGGCAACGGGCATGTGTGCCCGCTTAGTGCACCCCCAGGGTACTTTGGTATTACAGAAGTGGCCGCAGAGGCCTGCGCAACCCCTTCTTTAATAGAGATAGCACTGGCCCACATGTAGCACCGGCGCTATCTCACGAGGGCATTCCCTCATTTGTATGGGTGCATGGCCCCATGCAAATGAGGGAATCGCTTTATCTTTGTGACCAATCCATATTATGGATGTGGGCACAAAGGCAAAGAAGTGCTCAGGATGCGCAATAAAAGTGCACCACAAAATGGTGGCACACTGCCAGTGTGCCCCCTGATGGCAGTTCTCTGGAGGGGGGCAAAGAGGTCTATGAACCCCCAGACCAGTGCTTAATTTGTAAAATATGAAGTCCAGCTGCTCAAATTTGTTTAGGAGGGCACACCCACTTCCCCCGACTCCACCCACTCCCTCCACTGGCCCCATCCACTTACTCTATTGGCTTCACACACATCCTCAAATGGCACTGCTAAAAGCCAGATGTAATACCACCGCACAGATAATGTGGGTCCCAGCGCCTCAAGGCGCATGTAGTGCTTCAACACCAGTCTACCTGATGAACAGTAAGTAACAGTTCACAACACTCTAAAGACACTTTTACCCAGTGGGACCCTGCCGCACAAGGGAGACTTTTATCCAAATGCACATTTATCACATGGAAGGAACCATGCATCACACAAGACATTTTTAATACACTGTACTCAGCTGTTTAACACACAATCACGACGCAGTATCATCTTAACCCAGTGACTAACTTTACCACACATACATTTGCCAAATGTCAGCCTCTTTACCACACGTACGGAACTGAATCCTTCCACTGGGAACTTTACCACACTGGCATTTGTCAGCTTTTCCCACACGTGTGTGTCTTACCACAAGACCTTTAACAGAAGAATTAATCACACAGTCCTTGGCCCTGTGGGACTTTGATAATACATTTCATGTAACATTCATAAAGCTTCTTTTAGATTGAAACAAGATCTCACATATTCAAAACAGGAAATGGTCACAGAGATTATTTACAATACTTTTAGTCAGCTGCTGTATTACAATATTGAAAACACACGTCACTATCCCCGAATATTTGATGAAAACACATTTATAATTTGGAGAGTATGCCTGTGCACTGTCAGTGACTTGGCCAAGGAGGGCATGAAAGAGCTGAAACTAGATCATAAATTCAAACCAGTTCTGAACAGTATCCCACAAAATACGTTTGGCCCGGGGATCGCAAAATCCTTATAATGTCCCTGATCTGTCCTTCCTAAAACTCAAGCCTTCTCCCTTCAGTTGTATAAGTATTAAGGGTGAGTGTCAAGTTCAATGCAGCTGGGAGGCTCGGTGTTTTGTCTGACACGTTCAATCACTCCTGGCTTTGTACACAACATCACTTTGTATCACGGGGCTTGTAGTTTTGTGCAACACACATGAGCTTAAAAAAAAACAACATAAAAAGGCATGTTGATTGCAAAGCTAGTAATGGCTGAAGCTGCAACTTGCTACCTACCCCCAAGTCTTCATAACACCTGCCACAAACCTTAAACAAAGAGGATATGCTGACTTTTGTCATTTACGTAACCTGGAGGTCATAAAACAGCAGCTCCTTGCAACCATGGAACTGCGCAAAAATACACATGTTGTCTGTTAAACTGATTAAATTTACAACTCAGATGCTTAGGAATATAACATACGCATGGAGTTTTGTCACATTTTAATGTTACAAATGAAAACAGTTTTGACATTAAAATGCACTAGTCATGAAAAAGAAATAATATGTACTGCCTTTTAAAAAATCAGTGGTAGATTGTGGACACATACAAATTATATGCAGGAAAGAATTATGGCGTTCGGAGCCTTCTTAAAAAGTATGTGAACTGTAAAAATGTTCACAATGGGTGTATGTTGTTGAAAGAAGTGGCATTCTCGTTTTACCTTAAATTTTGTGATCATATCTTCATTTTCAGGTACGCCTCGGTTGATAGACATAACTAACTGTGGAGTGAATGTGGCCTAACGGGCAGCGCTGCCGTCTTTTGAGCTGGGGAACCAGGTCTTGGTGTCGGCTCAACAACCTCTGAATCTGGGCAAATCACTTAATCTCCCCTTACCTAACAAAGAATGAACGTGTCCTTGCGTAAACGTAACCTTCGGGTCGTCGAGTTTGTGCTACATAAATCTGCACAAAACAAACAATGTTCTCCTACCCTTTCAGTTGTACTGATGACGGATACAGCAGGACAAGAAAGGAAATGTTGATTATGATCGGTTTTTGCACAGATGGCAGCATTGGTGCAGATAGAAGGACACTGTGCCTCACTTCAGAAAGGCGTGGGTGAACTCGAGGATTAAATGGGCGAAAGTGAAGACAGCTCCATGTTCTGCGGAAACATCTTTCTATGGACCATGACGTCAAAGAGCGATCCCCTGCCTCTCTCTGCAGCAGGCATGGATGATCTTGCCCACTAGTTGTCCTGGGCCGTTACAAAGCAGAGCAACCTCTGACAAAAAACAATCTCCGGTGGGGCGGCTGATCTCCACACCTGTGGCAGCGCAGGCGCTAGCAAATTGGTCCTATCCTACGTACGACACACATGCCATTTACATTGACTGCGAATGACACAATCTAGCCTCACACCCTCGATTGTGCCTGGACCTGGGTGGGCCACTCTCTAGACATACAGGCAGACATGCAGCCGAAGCAGAACAGGTAGGTACATTTATTTTTAATAATTACTGGGCCCATCGCATACAGGAGCATAATTCAATAGCCCCGGTCCTGTCAAATAAGTGCTGGTGCTAAGCACCAGAAAGCACCGGCACAAATTAAGCACTGCCCCAGACATCCCCTTGCAGGTGGGTGCAGTCACTCACTGCACCCTCCTGCAAGGGGGTCCCTAATCCCTCTTAAAAGTGCAGGTTAGTTGCCGCCTGCACAGTGAAACACGTAGCAGGTTTGAAGCAGCCACTTCGTATTCACTTGAATGCACTCCCCCAAGGGCAGTACAAGTTCACAGCTGCTCTGAAGTCAGTGCATTCTTCATAATAGGGCTCACTTTCCCTGTTTAGGTGCAGCTTGACACAAACAGGAAAAGTGCAGCCTATCTGTAATAGGGCCCGAGATGGGTATATCCGTGTCTCTCTCTTTTCCTCTCTCTCTCTCTCTCTCACTCTCACTCACTCACATTAAAGATCACTGTTTTGTTTTTCATTCTTGGCTCACAACAAGAAAAGCCAACACAAAGATAGCAGGCCTGACTCATGGCCTCCAGACCAAACTGCCAAGCCAAGCATACATTTATTATGGGGTTTCCCACCCTAAACTCCCCCTCTGAAGCCACACCCTTGTGCCTGTGTCACAGATACACAAAATACTGAGCCAAGGGCCAGAGGTTGTCCTGCCTGTCATCTTAAATCGCTACTCTAAACCTCCCTTTATACAAGGAGGAGAGCTAGGCGAGAGAGACTCCTTCTACCACCATACCCTTTTCCAGCCTGTCACAGATTGTTGTGGGGTCAGTGAAACTTACTAAACTCCAACCATTGTCATGCGGGTGGGAAAAGGACCACAAGCTGAACTCCATTGCCTGTCCTTCTTAATTATTAGGAGGGTGGATCACCAATGCCACTGGATGGTGCTCAAATGGTGTAGGGTGAGAGGATGTATATTCTGTATATTGTGACTTGAGTATTTAAAGGTTAGTATATGGTTGAGTGTGAATCTGTTAGACTTGGTATCTTTGGCGTGGTTTCCCCTGACTTTTTGCCTCTACCTCCTGTATTTTTTATGCTGTGCTGGATTTCGTTTTTGCTGGCTTAGGTGCTTTGGGCACCCTGCCACTGCTGATCAGTGTCAAAGTGCAAGTGCTCCCTGTGTAAAATGTTTTTACAATTGGTTCTCCCTGATTGGCATATTTGATTTACTGGTAAGTCCCTAGTAAAGTGCACTGAAGTGTACCAGGGCCTGTAAATCAAATGCTACTAGTGGGCCTGCAGCACTGATTGTGCCACCCACATGTGTAGCTTTGAAAAGAAAATTCAGACCTGCCACTGCAGTGTCTGTGCGCAGTTGTTAACTGCCATGTCGACTTGGCAAGTGCATTCACTTACCAGGCCCTAACCTTCCCTTTTCCTACATGTAAGGCAACCCTATGGTAGGCCCAAGGTACCCCCCTGGGCAGGGTGCAGTGTATGTGAAAGGTAGGACATGTACTGGTGTGTGTGGCATGTCCTGATAGTGAAATACTGCTGATTTCGTTTTTCACTATTGAAAGGCTATCTTGCCCCATAGGATAGAATGGGAAAGGCTTTGTAACATCTTACAAGTATACCTTCCCATTGGGACAAGATAGAGAAATAAAGTTTAGGCTCTCTGAACTCAGAATTTAATAACATCTTTTGGTGAAGATGGTTTTTAGATTATGTGTTTGAAAATGGCACTTTTAGAAAGTAGGCATTTTCTTGTTTAACCATTCTGTGTGCCGCTGTCTGCTTGTGTATTGACTGTCTGGTTTTGGAGTAACAGGGGCTGGGGATGTGCATTCACTGTAGACAGCCACTCGGGGGGGGGGGTCGAGGTGTGCCTGACCCTTACTGGATGACTCAGAGCTGGGCTGAATAGACCCTGGCTGAATTTAGAGTAGTCGGAGGAGATTTCCTTGTACCTGAATAGGGCCTGTCTCCCTTGCACAATGCTGTTGATGGAGCAGGGTAAATATAAAAATGTTAACCTCCTAATATTTTCGTATAAAAATAATAAACATGTTCGTTCAAGTAAATAACCAACAATGTATGTCTGGGAAAAGGATAACACGCAGTTTTATGTGCAAAGTAATGAACTAATAGTTGTTTACGTTTCTAATATAACATAATATTTTGCGTACTGAAATAATAATAAAATGCATGTTTTCGTGCTTTGAATAAAACGTGTTGTTGCAAAATAAAGCGATGGTAAGTAAGGGACAGCTTTATATGTTGCTTCTGCTAGGTAATACCTAATTGGGGTACGTAGAAAGACGGGAGGGAAATGAAAGGGTTATATTTCATTGTTTTAATAACATTTTGTTTTCTTTAGAAATAGTGCGCTTAGGCCTGCTGAGCAGCAATATAAAATGGCCGCGAGTTATTAGAGTGCGCAGGAGCGGATGCGACCACGTGATAGAGGAGAGAGGCTGTTGCAAAGAGATGATCACGTGCTGATGCCGAGAGGCTAGGATGAAAGTATGGTCAAGGCTGCTGTGACCCTTCTGAGCAGATGTGTGCCAAGATGATCAGCAAGAAGCATGAGAAGCCTAGTTGAATTAATAGAAAGAACATTATTATACAATTGTTGCAGAAAAAGAAACAATTTGGACTGATCAAAACGGATGAGCGAGTGCATGAACTGTGGGAAATGATGCTTGCATGGACATTCCTCACGGAACTAGTTAAGACCAGGAAGCTTGATTAGAATGTATAGGGACCTGAGTTTTGGACCAATGAGAATGAATCGCGCCATGTAAGAAGAAACATTTTATGCTGTAAGCTAGAATTAGGGTATAAGAAGACCTACTCTTGGTGGGAGGATGCTGCGGGATGCTGCGGGAGATGCTGAAGGAGTTAGATGCTGTAGATGGGAGAGTTTGCGGTTGCTGAAGCTGACGAGCTGATGCTGCTGCTGTTATTTTCCTTTTCCAGTTGAGTATGAAATGCCGCTTTAGGAGAACTAGCATTTGACAAGATCTATATTAGAATTATTAGGATTTCCCCGAGAGATAGATAGGTTGATCTATAGAGTCTTTAGATGATAACTTCATTTTCAATCTAATAAAAGTGACATGCAATTTGCAATTATTCTTATAAAAATGATAAACGCAATGATCTGAATAATAAATTAATCCTGAATTTTTCTGCATTCAAAACTTTATATAAACTTTATTATTCTTTAAACCAATGACTCAGTGATTTTCTTTAGCATAATGATGAATAATGTTTTGGTAAAAGAGTTCATTGTGATTGAGCTGGTCTTAATCACCATCAACTGATTCCTACTAGTTGGTCCATCGACCAATGAGCGGAATACCTTAAAAGCAAATGAAAATTATTGTGTCTTTATAAAAGAGGTATCCCGTCTCCTTCCAGCAAATCGTTTTTCTCCTAGGTTTCATGTCGGAGGAAAATCCAGGGAAATAAATGAGTAAGTGAATGTATATGCGGTGTTATGGGCCCCACCGTCATATGGATTTAGTGTGTGTATGTTAGAGAAATAATTGCACCTGGATGACCCAAAACCATAGTAGGAGAAAATATTTTTATTGTAAGCGCTGGATCAGATTTCTTGGTAGCAGAGTTATGGTTACTATAGATTAGTTTGGTGATTATTGATTTTTTTTTTATTATAGATTATTGATAAATTTATGTCTAACACTTTTTGTTGAGTTGCGTTATGTTATATGTAAGTTTTCACGCTTCTGGGAAGTAGGAAGTGGAACACGTGTGGCAAGAGAAGTCACATGGAATTTTACACTGTCTGAGTTCAATTTGGTAATAACACAGGTTGTGTTATTTAGGGACATTTTGCGTATAAAAGGTGTGTGAGTGAAATAGTGATCGGTTTTCTTGTGAAACTCTGGCCTTAATTCTCAGGAGCAGTATAGTCTCCACATGTGTTTTATCCCCAGAGAAACGGGTTTATCACTTGCTTGAAAGAAGGGTAAGGTAGAGGGAAGTGCTACTTTATCGACGTAACTGAAAGTTTTGTGGTAGGGTAGAGGTAAGCGCTGCCTACTGGAAAAAACTGAATTCTTGTGTGAATGGTCAAAGCTATCTTTTCGGTTTAGCGAATCAGACAATGGAAATGTGGATAAAATGTTGTAACTAACAAGAATTGTTGAAAAAGAAATTGCCGATAAATTTTGTAAAGGAGGGGTCAAGAGCAGAAGTGACGTAGACAATAGCCGCGCTGGGATTGGACAGTGCGCTAGTCACATGAGAACAGGAGCAAAGTGACGTAGACGAAAGCCGCGCTGGGATTGGACAGTGCGCCGTAGACAGAAATCGTTGTGATTGGAGCGTTGGTGTGAGTCGCGCTAGCATTGGTTGAAATAAACGCATAGGGAACAGAGTTGATTTGCTGATTGTTTTATTGAGAAAGTGGGGTGATGTGGATAGATGGAGAAACAGATGGACAAAGAGGAATGAGAAAACGACAGATAAAGCAGCTTTAGCTTTTGCAATGACAGATAAGGAACCAGTTACCAGAGAGTACCCAATGAGAGAAACACCAGGTGGTAGTTATGTGCATGTTCCATGGACCAGACAGGATATACTGTCATTTACAAATGACTTCCCAAAATTGAGAGAGAAACCAGTAGAATGGTACAGACAAGTGGAGAGATTTGTTAAAGTGTCAAAAGTGCTGTGGATAGATCTAGATGGATTGTTTGACATAGTAGTGCCTGCTGATTTATGGACGGAATGTAAGATTACAATTGATTGGCCAACTGTAGAATATCCAAGGGATGCCAAAACAGGAGCGCCAGGTCCAGAAGTGATGCGGAAATATGATCAGGTAGTTACCTTTTTGAAGAATAAAATTCCACCTTGCAGCAGATTGAGGTATGTTTTAGTGGTCGTCTGTTTGTTTTCCCGTTGGGTGGAGGCATATCCAACAAGAAGGAATGATAGTATCACAGTAGCAAAACTTTTGCTGCGAGAATTCATTCCGAGGTATGGTTTTCAGTCACGATTGAAACAGATAGAGGAACACATTTCCAAAACGAATTAGTTAAACTGATTTGTGAAGCCCTTAGTATTAAACAGAAACTGCATTGTGCATACAGACCAGAGGCTTCTGGAATAGTAGAGCAAGTAAATGGAACAATCAAGAACAGGTTAGGAAAAATGTGTCAAGCTACAGGACTGAAATGGCCAGATGCTTTGCCATTGGTTCTGATGACAATCAGAAGTATTCCGGAAAGGAAGACTGGACTCAGTCCACATGAGATAATCATGGGACGAGCAATGAGACAAGCACAAGTACCTGTCAACAAGCTACTGACTATAACTGATGATCTAGTACTGGATTATTGCAAAGGATTGGCTGATGTGGTGCGTTCTGTGTTTCATCAGGTTGGACCGGATGCGACCACTCTTGAAAGAAAACCAGCCCACGACTTGAATCCAGGAGATTGGGTTCGAATAAAAGTCCACCGGAGAAGAAATTGTTTGGTTCCTCGCTGGGACGAACCACGACAAGTGATCCTAGTGACAACGACCGCAGTTAAGTGTGCAGGAGTGAAACACTGGGTTCATGCCAGCCACACCATCAGAGTTCCAGAACCTAAAGATCGACCTGTGAGTCGGCATCTGGAAATAATAGACAACAGTTCAGCATCAGAAAGAGAAGAGGAGACAAACAGGGTGCCAGAACTTGAAGATCGACCTGTAAGTCGACATCTGGGAGACCCAACTACAAATGAAACGATAGAAGAAGAAGAAGAAATAGAGGAAATAGCTGAAGTTCCAGAATTTGAAGATCGACCTGTAAGTCGACATCTGGAAATATCTGATACCAGTTCAGAATCTGATACAGAACAGTCAGAAGGAGAAGAAATTATAAAGACAAAGTGGAATTTTGAAAGCATAAGAGAAGAAACTGAGCCAGAAAACAGTGACAGTGAACAACCAAGTACGAGTGGTAGTAGAATTCCTTCGAAAGTAATATTAATAGATGAAGAAGGGAGAGTTTCAGACCAAAAGTTAGAAAATCGGAACAGCCCCGAGGAGCAGTAGGGACAGATAGTCAAACACAAGAATAGGGAATTTTAGAAGCAGATAGAGAAACTAACACAAAACCGGAAGAACCTCGAGGAGGGACAGAAGTAGGTGAACGAAGGAAGATAAGAAAAGAACCACAAGTAGCTGAAAGCGAAATAATTAGTTTCAAAATAAGAGGAAATAACGAAAAGATTGAAACAGAATCAGAAGAAAGTGGAGAAGAAAGAAATGAAAAACTAGAGACAAGAAAAAGAAATTGGAAAACAGAAAGAGAGGAAAAAGGGAGTGAAGCAAAAAGGCTGAGAAAAGGAGACAATTGGCCCAACGAAGTAAGAAGATTAAGATACAGAATAGTAAAATTGGATGGAAAAAGTGCTGAACAAGTGAAAGAAATAACAAGTCAAAAGGAGCAAGGAAAACAAGGTGGTAAACACTTGCAGAAAACAAAAAGAATAAGGAAAGTGAATCAGAAGTACAGATCACCTGAATGGTTGTATCGTGCTCTGACTAGCTACAAAGAAGAATTGATCACTCAACAAGAACCCAGAACAAAGAAACCCGATGGGAGAAAGTGAAGTGAAACAAACCTGAAGAAACAAACCTGAAGTGGTTGCTGTAGATAGTTTACCGGATTTGACACTGTAGATAGTTTACCGGATTTGACACTGTAGATAGTTTACCGGATTTGACAAAAACACTGAACTGACAAAATTACCGGATGTGACAAGGAAAGAATTCTGAGAAAGAATTGAAGAAAGAACCAAGCAAAGACAACATTCTGAAAGTACAGAGTGGCAAGCAAGTCATTTCTGAGGTGTAGTGACACAATTTTCTAGAAAACAAGTACAAAATGGAGAATATTAGAGATAGAAAATGTAAATGCGAGTTTTTAAAAAGATGGTGCAAAATGTGCTGTTTTTGTACAGGATTATTAATAACAGTATGGGTAGTTTTAGCAATAACTATTCCAATTAGTTTAGCTGTAGTGGAAAAGTCTAATAACACAGAGAAGGAAAAAGGAGCTAACACTCAAGAGCCAGTTATTTTAAGGAGTAGTGCAGAATTACATAAGGATAAATCAATAACAGATTTTTCAAAGAATGTGTTTACTAAATTACTGTATGAGTACGTAGAAACAATGGATGTAAGGGATTGTTATGTTTGTATGCAGTTGCCTGCATCTGTAGCAGAGGGTGTGACTTATCATCACCTCCCTTTGACGTATGGAATAACATGTAGTGTATTAGCAAGCTTATTTTATAAAACAGGCAGATTAGAATATTATTACACTGATGTAGATAGGATTTTTGCAAAGGTTTCTGTAGTTCCCGAGCGTAATAAAATAAAAGAGGGAAAGATTTTTGGAGAATATTTCTTAGAAGACAAGATATTAACATTAGATAATATATTTAGGTACAACCTTACCTGTGAGTTAAAGAAGGAAGAAAAAGTATTTCTAGAAATGGTTGAGGAAAGAAGAGTGAAATTTGAAAGAAAGGTAATTGAAGAGACAAAAACAATCTCTTTGGGCGTTTGAGGAAGACCATAATGACAAGAAAAAGATAAATGCAGCTATGACTCTGGATTGGCCCCAACAGGGAAGGTTGTGCATTAGAAGAAATAAGACAAAATATGACAATTATTTTGTGGGTTCCAGTAATTGCTATGACAATTACCTAATTATAGGTGGATGGGGATTCAAAGGGGAAAAGATCCAATATTTCCAGGGATTTATTATGTTTGTGGGAATAGGGCTTATTATAGGTTGCCGGACCATTGGTATGGATCATGTTATTTAGGCCTGGTCTTTCCAAAGATCTTTCATGTGGATAGAAAAGAAAAAGGAACACACAAAATGATAAATACCTTTACACGTAGAAAAAGGGAAAGTTTTTCAGAAATAGTAGGTGATATTTTTGGTGCATTGATACCAGCAGTGGGAATATCTTTGAATGCATTCAGAATTCGGAAATTATCCACAGTAGTAGATCGTTTATCTACAGATACTGCTGGAGGGTTCTTAATGGTAAATACCGAAATGGTTGCCATGAGAGCTATGGTGATGCAAAATCGTCTTGCCCTTGACATTCTTTTGGCAAAAGAGGGCGGAGTCTGTGGAATGCTGAAAGTCCAACATTGTTGCACTTACATTCCTGATAAAAGCGAAAATATACAGAAGTATATAACAAATATTACAAATTTGCACAAAGAACTAGTACCACTGGAGGTTGAAAGTGTTTGGGGAAAACTTGGTAAAGGGTTTTCTTCTGTAACGAATTGGTTAACAAGAATGAGTGGATTAATAATAGGGAAAGTTATAATAATAGCAACCATGATAATAATAATAATATTAGTATTGAAGCTTGCAGTAACATGTATAAAGAGACGAAGAAAGCAGAAAAAGTTAGAAAAAGAAAATATGATAAACAAAGAGAGAGAGAGAGAGAAATAGGTGAAATAGAGTTAGAAGAAATAAAAGAGAACCTGTACAAGAAGACAAAGAGACAAGTTGAAAGCGATACAGAAGTATAAAAACTAACAAAAGCAAATGGATAAAAGATATATGCTGTCTGAGAAAATTGTATAACTTGGGTTTGTGTGGTGATGTTAAAAATCACCAAAGGGGGAGTTGATGGAGCAGGGTAAATATAAAAATTTTAACCTCCTAATATTTTCGTATAAAAATAATAAACATGTTCGTTCAAGTAAATAACCAACAATGTATGTCTGGGAAAAGGATAACACGCAGTTTTATGTGCAAAGTAATGAACTAATAGTTGTTTACGTTTCTAATATAACATAATATTTTGCGTACTGAAATAATAATAAAATGCATGTTTTCGTGCTTTGAATAAAACGTGTTGTTGCAAAATAAAGCGATGGTAAGTAAGGGACAGCTTTATATGTTGCTTCTGCTAGGTAATACCTAATTGGGGTACGTAGAAAGACGGGAGGGAAATGAAAGGGTTATATTTCATTGTTTTAATAACATTTTGTTTTCTTTAGAAATAGTGCGCTTAGGCCTGCTGAGCAGCAATATAAAATGGCCGCGAGTTATTAGAGTGCGCAGGAGCGGATGCGACCACGTGATAGAGGAGAGAGGCTGTTGCAAAGAGATGATCACGTGCTGATGCCGAGAGGCTAGGATGAAAGTATGGTCAAGGCTGGTGTGACCCTTCTGAGCAGATGTGTGCCAAGATGTTCAGCAAGAAGCGTGAGAAGCCTGGTTGAATCAATAGAAAGAACATTATTATACAATTGTTGCAGAAAAAGAAACAATTTGGACTGATCGAAACGGATGAGCGAGTGCATGAACTGGGGGAAACGATGCTTGCATGGACATTCCTCACGGAACTAGTTAAGACCAGGAAGCTTGATTAGAATGTATAGGGACCTGAGTTTTGGACCAATGAGAATGAATCGCGCCATGTAAGAAGAAACATTTTATGCTGTAAGCTAGAATTAGGGTATAAGAAGACCTACTCTTGGTGGGAGGGGGTTAGAATGCTGCGGGATGCTGCGGGAGATGCTGAAGAAGTTAGATGCTGTAGATGGGAGAGTTTGCGGTTGCTGATGCTGACGAGCTGATGCTGCTGCTATTTTCCTTTTCCAGTTGAGTATGAAATGCCGCTTTAGGAGAACTAGCATTTGACAAGATCTATATTAGAATTATTAGGATTTCCCCGAGAGATAGATAGGTTGATCTATAGAGTCTTTAGGTGATAACTTCATTCTCAATCTAATAAAAGTGACATGCAATTTGCAATTATTCTTATAAAAATGATAAACGCAATGATCTGAATAATAAATTAATCCTGAATTTTTCTGCATTCAAAACTTTATATAAACTTTATTATTCTTTAAACCAATGACTCAGTGATTTTCTTTAGTATAATGATGAATAATGTTTTGGTAAAAGAGTTCATTGTGATTGAGCTGGTCTTAATCACCATCAACTGATTCCTACTAGTTGGTCCATCGACCAATGAGCGGAATACCTTAAAAGCAAATGAAAATTATTGTGTCTTTATAAAAGAGGTATCCCGTCTCCTTCCAGCAAATCGTTTTTCTCCTAGGTTTCATGTCGGAGGAAAATCCAGGGAAATAAATGAGTAAGTGAATGTATATGCGGTGTTATGGGCCCCACCGTCATATGGATATAGTGTGTGTATGTTAGAGAAATAATTGCACCTGGATGACCCAAAACCATAGTAGGAGAAAATATTTTTATTGTAAGCGCTGGATCACTGTCTCCACCCCCTGCGGTCATGTTGCACCAGTGAGGACAGAATTGGTTTGGACTGGGCTCAGAGACCCTTGCACAAAGAGAACAAAGACATTTTGGGGTATAAGTATTAGACCTAAAACCCCTCTACTTTAGACTACTTCTGGAATCGAGAGGAACCTTTTGCCAAGGAGAAGATCTGGAGAAACTGGAGGAGGAGTACTGCCCCTTTGCTGTGTGCTGTCTGGGGTGGGCCTGCAGTAGCTGTTTCTGCCAAGGAAAGGACAAGGACTTTGCTGTGTGCTCTATCCCCCTGCTTGAGGAAGATTTCCAAGGGCTTGAGTAGAGCTTGCCTTCTGTTCTGAAGTCCCAGGGACACAAAGACTTCACCCCCAGCTTCCCTGAACTTCCTTGCTGGGAGTTGATGGAAATGACCCGGTTCGGGTCACCCGGGTCACACAAGACCACCTCTCAGCCTTCCATACCAAATGAAGAGTCGGTCAGACAGTAGAGAATACAAACCAATATATGTTTATTCAGAGAACGCTCAGAGCGGAGCCCTGTCTGCCCAGTCGCTAAGGAGTGCTGCAGAGGGACTGACATCAGCAAGCATAACGATACATTAAGTACACTTCGAAACCAATGAAAGTAGGCCCACCATGGAATATTCCAGAGAGATGCAGGTGGACAGTAAATTACAAAGGAGTAAGTTTCGATTCTGAGGCCGGGCACACATTATCTACTACTCAAGGTCACTCTGCCTGTGCCCGCCACTAGACAAGTGGGAGAAGGCTTACATCTAAAAGGAAAGGTATGCGCTAATAAGAACAGTGCATTCATTCGTGTGGCAGAACTCAGCTCCGAAGAAACATAACCTAGAGAAGGCCGTTTCTTGGAAATAGTAAAGAATTAGTTTCGATCACGATACAAAATGGCGCCTATACACAAAATGGCGCCGCGAACGCTAACTTGCATAAAACCATACGAAAACATAATTGTTATTCCAACAGACCCTCCTTTTAGCATGAGCTAAGTAATTTTGTGTAATAATGAGAAAGACATATAATTCAACAAATCATGAATACATTCTTAGGAGCACTCCATATCGCTTTAGGAAGGGAAACGGTAAGGAGGGAAGAAGTCTCAAAAATACCCTCATCTATTTGCATGAGGTCTTCGACTTCTTTCTGAAGCATGATTGTTGCATTAGTATCATGATTTGATAATTTCTTACAAGTGAGGAGGGTGGTGCAATAAGAGCACCATAAAGGAAGACACTGGACTAAGACGCAGCAAGAAAACAAGATCACAATGAAATAGATCACCTTTTCAAGGATCCAACCCCATCCACCAAACAATGACCAACTCCAGTTCCCACTCTCCGTTCCTTTCACGTTTTCTAGAATGTCTAAAATGTGTTGGGTAATGTTCTTTTCCCTATTGGGGATCCCGATTACACACTGGTCTCCTACTACTGCGCATACACCATCGCTCTTAGCTAGAATGAAATCAACAGCATATCTAGTCTGCTTGGAGTATATTCGCATACTTTCTAATTGGGTGGTGATGTCATGCAAAGCCGCTACCGTGGAGTTAGACAGTATCTGCAGCTTACATCTAAAATATTCTCTAGCTTTCTCGCCTCTGGCCATAGCAGTACCACCAAAGGTAATAATGGAGGAGAGAATATACCCAAATGTGATACCATTACTATAATTATTGACTTACAAATCTGTCACTCCGTCACAGAACTCTGCAGTCAACGTTCTTTTTACCCATCGTATATTTGGCTTACTGTACTTACAAGGCACACCTAATGGGAGCACCATCCCTAGAGCAACATCATCTGTACCATTATGAACATTTGAATAAGTACCATTATACAAAAAATAAAATCCTGGGTGTGCATAAAGTGGATTTTGATAATCTACAGGAGCATATCTGGTGTTCATTCCAAAAGTACTCGGATCCTTCTTTTTCACTAAAGACATCGTATTTTTGAACAATATTATTCCAGAACAATTGACATACAAGAATGCATCAGTACTGTTTACTATCGGACAACATGCGGGATAATATCCAGCTTTTCGGGTAACCGTTCAATCTTGGTAATGCCAGCCCAATAAGGTAATGTTCTGCTCTCCCATATACAGATTATCACAATATGTATTATTGTTAACCCTGGCCGTAGTTGGCATAGCGGGACTACATGGAGGTCCACGGAGTTGGGAACAAACTCCGTTGAACTCCGCTCCGCCACTCGCCTCCACCCGCCTCCACCCCCCCCTATTAACAATGAATTAGACTTTAATGAAAAGTAAAATAAAAACCACTTATCTGTACTGCGGCGTCCCCGGGCTGCCCTCCTCCTCTTCCTCGCTGTCTCTGGGTAATCCTTGCAAGGGGGGGTGGAGGCGGGGGCTGGCCAACTCCGCTCCGCTGCGGAGTGTGCCGAGATTTGCCTACTCCGCGTTCTCCGCGGAACGCGGAGTAGGCAAATCTCTGCACACTCCGCGGGCGGAGCGGAGTTCTCCGCCCACGGTTAATTATTGTCACAACCCGGACATCCCTTTCCTCGTGACTTCCTGTAATATAGACAAGGACCAGGATACCCCATTCCAATCTCACCCCTTACCTCTACGAATTGGGCTGGGCGGGTATAAGTATAATTGACCAGTGACAATGGGTAAGCAGTCCATAAACTTGTAACAGATTCGGTGGGATAACAAGCTGTACCTTCTCCAAAAATCTTTTATGTGTGTCTAGAAAGACATTACTCTGGGCTGTCCTTTTGGTGCGTATTTTAGAAACAACCTTATGTTTAGTACATGACGGTGCATCCTGATCACATTCCAAAACCCAGGTCACACCGCCCAGAATCAATAGCAGTAATACCACAAAAACAATACACAATATTTTTCTTTTGTAGACCATAATATACGTATAGGAACAGGGGGAATCAATGGCTGCTCTTCGTCAGCAACTATCCTGCCAAAGGGATGCATAGTAAACGATAAAGCAAAAGGGGGAAGGGGCCAAAATGCCAGCAAGAAAATGATACAAGTTCCCAGTGTCGGTCAGAGCCTCACTGGTACAGGCTCCTATTGTTCATCAAAACGTTGGCGCTCTTGAGCACCGGCGGTGGAGCTTGCTCTGTCCTAACCTTGGGTTCCCACGTCGACCAGGATAAGGTACCCCCAGGGGGATACTTTCGATCTATCCTGTCCAATGTTCAAACAGTGCACAAATCTCTCCTCGCCCTAAACTAGCTCCGTTGGTACTATAGCAAAGTACGCCCCTAACTTTACACAGTCCATCCCTAACTAATCTGACTTCTCCTTTGGTGCACTGTTCCTCAGCCGAGGGTGCAAATTATACCTAGTAACTCCAGGCACAGAAGGATCAGTGAAAAGGGGCTCCTGGATAGCCTGTATTTCTGGAGGCACTGCTGCATTCAGCACTTCATCATTTTCCTCATCCGTTTTGGTCCAGGTCAGCCTGGCTTCACTGAAGGGGACAAACTGAGGCACCGTCTCACACTCAGAATCCCCTACTCCATCCCTCACCCACTGGTCATAGGGCAAAGGTAGAGGTATCCGGCGACAATGAGTCACATGAACCCAGTTCTTTCGACCATCAATCTTGACTGCAGTACGTGTAGCCAGGAGGACCTGCTTTGGCCCCTTCCACCGCGGCTACAAACTCTTCTTTCGCTGAAAGTTCCGAACAAAGAGAAAGTCACCAGGCTGAATATCGTGTCCGGGCCCCTCTGGCGTAGCTGGCAGGGCTTCCCAGACCTGTTGGTGAATAGAACGCAAATTTTCAGTTAACTGACAAAGGTAATTGTTCAACAATGGATACTCAATATCAGTGAACCACCGAGGACGGGGGACGCCCCAGACATTTGCCGGGCGCCCAAACACGACCTCGTATGGTGACAATCCTGTCCTAGAATGTGCTGTTGTTCTTATCTACAAAAGAGCTAATGGTAAAGCATCTGGCCACTGTAACCCTGTTGTCTCCTGAATCTTTGCCAATTTCAGCTTGAGAGTACCATTGTATTTCTCAACCAAACATGCTGACTGTGGGTGGTTAGCGGCATGAAACTTCTGCTTTCTGTGCAAACCATCACAAATTAACTGAATGACCTTGGCATTAAAATGACTTCCGTTATCACTGTAAATCAAACGGGGCAAGCCGAAACGTGAAAAGAACTCCTTCAGGAGTACCTTTGCAGTCGTAATGGCTGTATTGTCTTTAGTGGGATAAGTCTCAACCCATTTACTAAAAGCACAGACAACCACCAAAACATACTTCAAATTATTGCACCGATCTAATTCTATGAAATCCATCTGAAGGACTTCAAAAGGGAAAGTGGGTGGTGCAAAGTTGCTGGGTGGGATAAGGGTACCTTTTCCAGGATTGTGCATCATGCACACCATACAATATTTCACTAAATGGGCTGCTGTCTTAAAAAATATTATCGTTCTGCCAAACAGGGTCTAACAATTGCAAATACCCTTAGCACTAATATGGGCTGGGCCATGGGCCATCGTGACTACAGGGAGAACATATGCATCTGGCAACATCCACCTCTGCTTCCCTGACTTGTCAATCCAACATCCCTCATCGTTCAATTGTGCTGTACTTTCTTGCCACAATGCTAATTCTTCTATTGTGGCCTCACTTTGTATCTCTTTCACATTCTCAAGTGTATCCTCAAACATGGGAACTTCAGGCACCCGTCTAGCGGGACCTGCTACAAACATTCTTTTCGTTTTTGTCCGGGCTGTTTCCTTAGCTGTCTGATCTGCAAACACATTTCCCCTACCCACATCATCAGTAACTTTCCGGTGAGTGCTACACTTTACTATGGCCACTTTCTTAGGGAGTGTCAAAGCAGACAAAAGCCTCAATATAAGGTGCCCATGTTGAATCTTGGCACCATGCGAAGCAAGGAACCCTCTCTCTGCCCAGAGTCACCCAAAATTATGGGCGACTCTGAAGGCATGTAAACAAAGGGCTGTGGGGAAGAAATCCCCAATGCCTGGAGGGTTGAGAGGATCCTAAGTTGGAGTATAACCTCCCATGTCAAGACATTGAACCACAAAAATACTCCAATAGACCAACATGTGGTCAGAGAACTGAGATACCTAACTGCGAGGAGGGAAGTATCTGTGTGAGGATATATAGGAATGTAGGTATATATCCTCACACAGAGTGGTTCAACGACTCCGAAGGCATACTGGCTGTCAGTATAGATATTGACAACCGGTCCCTCACTCAATTTACAAGCTCTTAACAAGGCAACAAGCTCCGCAGCTTGGGCTGATTGATAAGGAACTCGTGATGTCTCAACCACTGTATGCAGCGTGGTGATAGCATACGCAGCAGTTGTAGTGCCATCTGATAATTTGAAAGAAGAGCCATCACCATATAGTTCCCCTAGTGGGTCAGATAAGGGAACATCAGTCAGGTCTACCCGTCCCTTTGTCTCTTCTTCCGTCCGGAAGATACAGTCATGTTTATCAATCTCATCATTCTCAGAAGGGACGGGCAGTAACGTGGCTGGATTCAGAGTAGCACATCTTTTAATCGTGATGTGTTTGGCAAACAAAGTTAATTCATAGCCAGTCAGATGTGCACTGGTGAGGTGCTGTGTCTTAGTCTTATTCAAAAGCGTGTCCACAGCATGGGGTACCATGACCATAAGATCAGTGTCAAGTACGAGTCCAGCCGACTGTCTGATCGAAACGGCCACAGCCACGACCGCTCTTAGACAGCTCGGGAGGGCTCTTGCGACAGGGTCAAGAACAGCAGAGAAATAAGCACACAGCCGTTGCTTATCTCCAAATTTTTGTGTTGAAACAGAAAGCGCACAACCTGCCATCTCATGGACGAACAATACAAATGACTTGTTATAGTCGGGGGTGCCAAGTACTGGAGCTGAACAAAGTGCAGTTTTTAATTGCTCAAAAGACTGCTGACATTCAGGTGTCCAAGATAGGAGCTCATGCACATCTTTAATGGTTAGTGCAAGCAACGGTTTGATTAGTAGCGAGTAGTTAGGTATCCACTGGCGACAATAGGAAGTGATACCTATAAAAGCGCGCACATCTTTCTGGGTTTGTGGAACAGGCATTTTAACAATGGTACTGATGTGCTCAGGAGTCAATCTCCTACCCTCCTTCGACAGTAGGTGACCTAAATAGGTGACCTCCTGTCGACAATATTGAAATTTAGAAAGAGACACCTTATGTCCGTGTCGGGCCAAATGCAACAGCAATTTAACTGTACTGTCTTTGCAACCTTGTTCTGTGTCAGAAGCGATGAGCAAGTCATCAACATACTGCACCAATACATTACCTGCGGAAAGCGAAAGGGAATCCAACTGGCTCTTTAAAGCTTGACTACAAATACTTGGACTTTCAGTATAGCCTTGAGAAGCTCGACAGAACCTAAAGCTCCTGCCAGCTAGTGTAAACCCGAACACGTACCTGCTATCTGGATGAATAGGAATACTAAAGAAAGCATTCTTCAGGTCAATGACAGAGAAGAATTTAGCAGTAGAAGGAATTATTGTCAAAAGAGTAGTAATGTCAGGGACCACTGGGAACTGGGGAACCACTATTTTATAAACCTCGCGCAAATCAATCACAAAACGATAGACATCTCCTTGATCATCACCTGAAGGCGTCCGTTTAAGAATTGGGAGAATAGGACTATAACAAATATTGGCTATCGTCTCCTCAACCACTCCCTTCTTGATCAAATCCTGAATAATTTGCAATAAAGCTCGTTCTCCTGCCTGTGGTATTTTATACTGAGGGATACGAGGCAAAATAGCACCATCCTTAACCTGTATCAAAACTGGTGGTATCTGCAGAAGCCCCACATCGGTATCACCTGTCGCCCACAAAGTAGATGGAACATCTGCAAATTCAACAGGAAGAGGCGCATCTTTGGACAAACACTGTTTAGCACATGCTAAATTGGGGCCCATTGTCATATAGACACCTGCGGGGAGCAATAAATGGTAGCATGCATTTTCTTCAACAAATCCAAACCCATCAAATTTTCACCACAATTAGATGTCAATAAGAATGGCGAATCCACAGTGAAAGGACCAATAGTCAACGCAAGAGGTTTTGAAATGGGGCTTACAACCGGTACACCAGAAAAACCAACCGACACACTATTATGGCCAGACAGAGCCGCCCCAGGGACCATATTTCGAGAAACAGAACTTTTTGTCGCACCTGTGTCCACCAAAAATTCCTTAGTTGAACCTTGCAGTTCTGCTGTTACATAAGGACCACGCTGGTCTACAGGTATCACAACTGGCCCCTCACTCTGTCCCTGGCTGACCTAACTGTAGGACATTCCTGTCACTTCCTTCATGTCATAATCATCATGGTAATACTGTCCATCATGAGGGTCATCAAAGTAATTATTACTAGAATGACCCTGTGAGGCTACAGCATTCTGAGCCCCATCTGCCCCACCTGCTCCACGACCCCGTCCACGAGAACCTCGCCCTCTCGGGACCGCTACCTTCTGCAAAAGCACAGGACATTCGCTACACCAATGTCCCTCCTCTTTACAATAGGCACACTGATTCGGACCCAAAGGCGAAGTTGTTGGCTGCCTACTAGAGCGTGGAAGCTGTCGGGCAGGACCACCATGTCCTCTCATTCCCTCTAAAAGCCTGCTGTAACAACACCTTCGCCTTTAAATCCTTATGTCTCTTCTCTGTCCTCTCCTTTTCATCATTGTCCCTATGCTCATAATATTGTGCCATATTCAAAATAACAGGGGGGAAGAGTTGGACCAAGTACTCTCAGAAGCCTGCAATCGAGTCGCAATTTCAGGAAGCAAGTTAGAAACAAATCTATTGACAAACAACCGAACACCTCCCTCAACGGACAAATCCTGTCCACTGTAATCCAAAAATGGACCTTCAAATCGGGTGAAGAAATCAGACACACTCTCATCTTTCTTCTGTCGACAGGCTGACAATTTATCCCAGTTTACCTTTCTCGGCGGAATAAGAGAATGCATATACGTAATAATGCGGCCTGGCAACGCTAAAATTTCCGCTCGAGGCTTATCACAGGGCTTTCTTTCCTGGTCCCATGCCTTAATTGGATCCCAAGTATCACCCAATTCCGGAACATGATCTTGAGTATGGACCTGCCTCCAAATATCAACCGGAACAAGAAGACCAAAGAACAATTCAATATCAGCAAGAGTCATCACCGTTGAGGAAGCAGCTTCAGTCAGTTCTTTATATTAAGCAGTAGGTTTTTTCCTAGGATCTGGTAAATGAGTTTTAAGGGATAAAACCTCACTTCTTTTCCACGAAGTATAAACCCATTGTTCTTGAAACCGAGCCGCCACCGCCGCTCGAGTAACATTACCTCGCCCATCCGTTACCTCTAGTATCTCGGGGTGATATATAGGATGAACCTCTCTCATCAGAAACTGAGACACCGACCTGGGACTTTTTTCATGCAATATTCCCCTATAAGCTATTAATGTCATAACATTGGTAAAGACTTGTTCTGGTTCCAGCTGACTAATATACACGCGATCTCTTATGTCATATAAAACTTGAGGTGCCTCCGCTTCAAAGTGCTGTTGCCAAAGATCAATCAGAGTAGCAGACATGTGTTTGATGGCATGCTGCTGTATAAAAGGCTCAAAATCTTTCATAGTCGCCCAGACATCTTCTAAACTATAAAATGGGTTACGGGCCCACTGTGCAGTCTGATTAGCTATTACCTTTTTCTCTTCATCCCCCACAGCAGATCGCACTAACGGTCCCATGTGCTCCTTAAATTTCGTCCAATCCCGGTCCTCAAATCCACGCACTGGTGTCCCACTACTTACTAATGTCGGAGGATGAAAAACCACAGTGGGAGAAGCAACAGGCACTATTGTCGCTAGGGGTTGTGTCGTGGGAGAAAGAGCTGGCGAAAGGGTAGCTGAGACAATAGGTACGGGGTGAGTACTAACAGTCACAGTTGCCACAGACCGCAAAGAAACAGAAGGAAGGGGAGGAGGAGGAGCCGAAGCCATAGCTGTCGAAACAACAGCAATAGATGCAGGGACAGAGTCAGTGGAAGCAACTGTAACAGGCGGCTGTGAGGGCACCGGAACAATGGGATATATTCTTTGCGGGGCATATGGAGGCGGGCGTTGGGTATCTAACAATTCTTCTACAAAAGCGTTATCTTCTTCCTGAACCACATACGATTTATCAATATGTAATCAAAACCTCCTTTCTTCATATTGAACACCCTTTTCCTGTTTCTCCCTATCATATGCTACAGCCTTCTGAGTCAACGTCTGCATTTTTCCTTTCCGGGCCTCTTTTTCTGCCTTCAATCGCCGCTGTCTAGCTACTTTCTGCCATGTTCTGAGGGAATCAAACATAGACTGCCTACTTCATTTCTTAAACAACTGTTCTTGTAAATACTCAATCTTTTGCTCATCAAACGTGCCCGTCAACGGCCACTGCAACTCGGCATTGTCCCTCGTATATTTGTGCCATAATGTACTAAACATAATAGGGCCAAGACCATGCTTCACATACATATCAAAATTGGGAGTGCCTTCTGGAGGCGCTGGCTGAGCTTCTTCCAATCGAGCATCTGCAGAACAACAGCGGCAGCACAAAGAAATCAGTTTCCTAACACTAGGCATCTTCAAACATTCACTATTTTATGCCTAACAAAACAGATACAAATACTTCTTATCCAAAGACGGCCCTTAGACCGCACCAAATACAAACCAAAAATGGTACCAAATCCACAAAGAACTAAAACAAACTCACCTGATATATGCAGGTCAAACAAATGTATTCTCCACTGCCGACTCTACAGACCAAGGGCTCAGATCCAAGGGTTTCGCCATTTAGGACTCCAGTCGAGATGACCACTGGGCGAGGCACCATCCGGCAGGTCAGAAAGGGCAGCTGAGAGTATCAAGAACTCTTCGTGCAGGGATCCCTGATCTGTCCGTCCGACCCAACGATGGCCTCGACCTCCCCCCGTCCACAGAAGCGGAAGGGCCACTCCCCCGAAGGAGTCCCTGTTTGGGCGCCAACTGATGGAAATTACCTGATTCGGGTCACCCGGGTCACACAAGACCACCTCTCAGCCTTCCATACCAAATGAAGAGTCGGTCAGACAGTAGAGAATACAAACCAATATATGTTTATTCAGAGAACGCTCAGAGCGGAGCCCTGTCTGCCCATTCGCTAAGGAGTGCTGCAGAGGGACTGACATCAGCAAGCATAACGATACATTAAGTACACTTCGAAACCAATGAAAGTAGGCCCACCATGGAATATTCCAGAGAGATGCAGGTGGACAGTAACTTACAAAGGAGTAAGTTTCGATTCTGAGGCCGGGCACACATTATCTACTACTCAAGGTCACTCTGCCTGTGCCCGCCACTAGACAAGTGGGAGAAGGCTTACATCTAAAAGGAAAGGTATGCGCTAATAAGAACAGTGCATTCATTCGTGTGGCAGAACTCAGCTCCGAAGAAACATAACCTAGAGAAGGCCGTTTCTTGGAAATAGTAAAGAATTAGTTTCGATCATGATACAAAATGGCGCCTATACACAAAATGGCGCCGCGAACGCTAACTTGCATAAAACCATACGAAAACATAATTGTTATTCCAACAGACCCTCCTTTTAGCATGAGCTAAGTAATTTTGTGTAATAATGAGAAAGACATATAATTCAACAAATCATGAATACATTCTTAGGAGCACTCCATATCGCTTTAGGAAGGGAAACGGTAAGGAGGGAAGAAGTCTCGAAAATACCCTCATCTATTTGCATGAGGTCTTCGACTTCTTTCTGAAGCATGATTGTTGCATTAGTATCATGATTTGATATTTTCTTACAAGTGAGGAGGGTGGTGCAATAAGAGCACCATAAAGGAAGACACTGGACTAAGACGCAGCAAGAAAACAAGATCACAATGAAATAGATCACCTTTTCAAGGATCCAACCCCATCCACCAAACAATGACCAACTCCAGTTCCCACTCTCCGTTCCTTTCACGTTTTCTAGAATGTCTAAAATGTGTTGGGTAATGTTCTTTTTCCTATTGGGGATCCCGATTACACACTGGTCTCCTACTACTGCGCATACACCATCGCTCTTAGCTAGAATGAAATCAACAGCATATCTAGTCTGCTTGGAGTATATTCGCATACTTTCTAATTGGGTGGTGATGTCATGCAAAGCCGCTACCGTGGAGTTAGACAGTATCTGCAGCTTACATCCAAAATATTCTCTAGCTTTCTCGCCTCTGGCCATAGCAGTACCACCAAAGGTAATAATGGAGGAGAGAATATACCCAAATGTGATACCATTACTATAATTATTGACTTACAAATCTGTAACTCCGTCACAGAACTCTGCAGTCAACGTTCTTTTTACCCATCGTATATTTGGCTTACTGTACTTACAAGGCACACCTAATGGGAGCACCATCCCTAGAGCAACATCATCTGTACCATTATGAACATTTGAATAAGTACCATTATACAAAAAATAAAAACCTGGGTGTGCATAAAGTGGATTTTGATAATCTACAGGAGCATATCTGGTGTTCATTCCAAAAGTACTCGGATCCTTCTTTTTCACTAAAGACATCGTATTTTTGAACAATATTATTCCAGAACAATTGACATACAAGAATGCATCAGTACTGTTTACTATCGGACAACATGCGGGATAATATCCAGCTTTTCGGGTAACCGTTCAATCTTGGTAATGCCAGCCCAATAAGGTAATGTTCTGCTCTCCCATATACAGATTATCACAATATGTATTATTGTTAACCCTGGCCGTAGTTGGCATAGCGGGACTACATGGAGGTCCACGGAGTTGGGAACAAACTCCGTTGAACTCCGTTCCGCCACTCGCCTCCACCCGCCTCCACCCCCCCCCTATTAACAATGAATTAGACTTTAATGAAAAGTAAAATAAAAACCACTTACCTGTACTGCGGCGTCCCCGAGCGGCCCTCCTCCTCTTCCTCACCATCTCTGGGTAATCCTTGCAAGGGGGGGTGGAGGCGGGGGCTGGCCAACTCCGCTCCGCTGCGGAGTGTGCCGAGATTTGCCTACTCCGCGTTCTCCGCGGAACGCGGAGTAGGCAAATCTCTGCACACTCCGCGGGCGGAGCGGAGTTCTCCGCCCGCGGTTAATTATTGTCACAACCCGGACATCCCTTTCCTCGTGGCTTCCTGTAATATAGACAAGGACCAGGATACCCCATTCCAATCTCACCCCTTACCTCTACGAATTGGGCTGGGCGGGTATAAGTATAATTGACCAGTGACAATGGGTAAGCAGTCCATAAACTTGTAACAGATTCGGTGGGATAACAAGCTGTACCTTCTCCAAAAAATCTTTTATGTGTGTCTAGAAAGACATTACTCTGGGCTGTCCTTTTGGTGCGTATTTTAGAAACAACCTTATGTTTAGTACATGACGGTGCATCCTGATCACATTCCAAAACCCAGGTCACACCGCCCAGAATCAATAGCAGTAATACCACAAAAACAATACAAAATATTTTTCTTTTTGTAGACCATAATATACGTATAGGAACAGGGGGAATCAATGGCTGCTCTTCGTCAGCAACTATCCTGCCAAAGGGATGCATAGTAAACGATAAAGCAAAAGGGGGAAGGGGCCAAAATGCCAGCAAGAAAATGATACAAGTTCCCAGTGTCGGTCAGAGCCTCACTGGTACAGGCTCCTATTGTTCATCAAAACGTTGGCGCTCTTGAGCACCGGCGGTGGAGCTTGCTCTGTCCTAACCTTGGGTTCCCACGTCGACCAGGATAAGGTACCCCCAGGGGGATACTTTCGATCTATCCTGTCCAATGTTCAAACAGTGCACAAATCTCTCCTCGCCTAAACTAGCTCCGTTGGTACTATAGCAAAGTACGCCCTAACTTTACACAGTCCATCCCTAACTAATCTGACTTCTCCTTTGGTGCACTGTTCCTCAGCCGAGGGTGCAAATTATACCTAGTAACTCCAGGCACAGAAGGATCAGTGAAAAGGGGCTCCTGGATAGCCTGTATTTCTGGAGGCACTGCTGCATTCAGCACTTCATCATTTTCCTCATCCGTTTTGGTCCAGGTCAGCCTGGCGTCACTGAAGGGGACAAACTGAGGCACCGTCTCACACTCAGAATCCCCTACTCCATCCCTCACCCACTGGTCATAGGGCAAAGGTAGAGGTATCCGGCGACAATGAGTCACATGAACCCAGTTCTTTCGACCATCAATCTTGACTGCAGTACGTGTAGCCAGGAGGACCTGCTTTGGCCCCTTCCACCGTGGCTACAAACTCTTCTTTCGCTGAAAGTTCCGAACAAAGACAAAGTCACCAGGCTGAATATCGTGTCCGGGCCCCTCTGGCGTAGCTGGCAGGGCTTCCCAGACCTGTTGGTGAATAGAACGCAAATTTTCAGTTAACTGACAAAGGTAATTGTTCAACAATGGATACTCAATATCAGTGAACCGCCGAGGACGGGGGACGCCCCAGACATTTGCCGGGCGCCCAAACACGACCTCGTACGGTGACAATCCTGTCCTAGAATGTGCTGTTGTTCTTATCTACAAAAGAGCTAATGGTAAAGCATCCGGCCACTGTAACCCTGTTGTCTCCTGAATCTTTGCCAATTTCAGCTTGAGAGTACCATTGTATTTCTCAACCAAACCTGCTGACTGTGGGTGGTTAGCGGCATGAAACTTCTGCTTTCTGTGCAAACCATCACAAATTAACTGAATGACCTTGGCATTAAAATGACTTCCGTTATCACTGTAAATCAAACGGGGCAAGCCGAAACGTGAAAAGAACTCCTTCAGGGGTACCTTTGCAGTCGTAACGGCTGTATTGTCTTTAGTGGGATAAGTCTCAACCCATTTACTAAAAGCACAGACAACCACCAAAACATACTTCAAATTATTGCACCGATCTAATTCTATGAAATCCATCTGAAGGACTTCAAAAGGGAAAGTGGGTGGTGCAAAGTTGCTGGGTGGGATAGGGGTACCTTTTCCAGGATTGTGCATCATGCACACCATACAATATTTCACTAAATGGGCTGCTGTCTTAAAAAATATTATCGTTCTGCCAAACAGGGTCTAACAATTGCAAATACCCTTAGCACTAATATGGGCTGGGCCATGGGCCATCGTGACTACAGGGAGAACATATGCATCTGGCAACATCCACCTCTGCTTCCCTGACTTGTCAATCCAACATCCCTCATCGTTCAATTGTGCTGTACTTTCTTGCCACAATGCTAATTCTTCTATTGTGGCCTCACTTTGTATCTCTTTCACATTCTCAAGTGTATCCTCAAACATGGGAACTTCAGGCACCCGTCTAGCGGGACCTGCTACAAACATTCTTTTCATTTTTGTCCGGGCTGTTTCCTTAGCTGTCTGATCTGCAAACACATTTCCCCTACCCACATCATCAGTAACTTTCCGGTGAGTGCTACACTTTACTATGGCCACTTTCTTAGGGAGTGTCAAAGCAGACAAAAGCCTCAATATAAGGTGCCCATGTTGAATCTTGGCACCATGCGAAGCAAGGAACCCTCTCTCTGCCCAGAGTCACCCAAAATTATGGGCGACTCTGAAGGCATGTAAACAAAGGGCTGTGGGGAAGAAATCCCCAATGCCTGGAGGGTTGAGAGGATCCTAAGTTGGAGTATAACCTCCCATGTCAAGACATTGAACCACAAAAATACTCCAATAGACCAACATGTGGTCAGAGAACTGAGATACCTAACTGCGAGGAGGGAAGTATCTGTGTGAGGATATATAGGAATGTAGGTATATATCCTCACACAGAGTGGTTCAACGACTCCGAAGGCATACTGGCTGTCAGTATAGATATTGACAACCGGTCCCTCACTCAATTTACAAGCTCTTAACAAGGCAACAAGCTCCGCAGCTTGGGCCGATTGATAAGGAACTCGTGATGTCTCAACCACTGTATGCAGCGTGGTGATAGCATACGCAGCAGTTGTAGTGCCATCTGATAATTTGAAAGAAGAGCCATCACCATATAGTTCCCCTTGTGGGTCAGATAAGGGAACATCAGTCAGGTCTACCCGTCCCTTTGTCTCTTCTTCCGTCCGGAAGATACAGTCATGTTTATCAATCTCATCATTCTCAGAAGGGACGGGCAGTAACGTGGCTGGATTCAGAGTAGCACATCTTTTAATCGTGATGTGTTTGGCAAACAAAGTTAATTCATAGCCAGTCAGATGTGCACTGGTGAGGTGCTGTGTCTTAGTCTTATTCAAAAGCGTGTCCACAGCATGGGGTACCATGACCATAAGATCAGTGTCAAGTACGAGTCCAGCCGACTGTCTTATCGAAACGGCCACAGCCACGACCGCTCTTAGACAGCTCGGGAGGGCTCTTGCGACAGGGTCAAGAACAGCAGAGAAATAAGCACACAGCCGTTGCTTATCTCCAAATTTTTGTGTTGAAACAGAAAGCGCGCAACCTGCCATCTCATGGACGAACAATACAAATGACTTGTTATAGTCGGGGGTGCCAAGTACTGGAGCTGAACAAAGTGCAGTTTTTAATTGCTCAAAAGACTGCTGAAATTCAGGCGTCCAAGATAGGAGCTCATGCACATCTTTAATGGTTAGTGCAAGCAACGGTTTGATTAGTAGCGAGTAGTTAGGTATCCACTGGCGACAATAGGAAGTGATACCTATAAAAGCGCGCACATCTTTCTGGGTTTGTGGAACAGGCATTTTAACAATGGTACTGATGTGCTCAGGAGTCAATCTCCTACTCCTCCTTCGACAGTAGGTGACCTAAATAGGTGACCTCCTGTCGACAATATTGAAATTTAGAAAGAGACACCTTATGTCCGTGTCGGGCCAAATGCAACAGCAATTTAACTGTACTGTCTTTGCAACCTTGTTCTGTGTCAGAAGCGATGAGCAAGTCATCAACATACTGCACCAATACATTACCTGCGGAAAGCGAAAGGGAATCCAACTGGCTCTTTAAAGCTTGACTACAAATACTTGGACTTTCAGTATAGCCTTGAGAAGCTCGACAGAACCTAAAGCTCCTGCCAGCTAGTGTAAACCCGAACACGTACCTGCTATCTGGATGAATAGGAATACTAAAGAAAGCATTCTTCAGGTCAATGACAGAGAAGAATTTAGCAGTAGAAGGAATCATTGTCAAAAGAGTAGTAATGTCAGGGACCACTGGGAACTGGGGAACCACTATTTTATAAACCTCGCGCAAATCAATCACAAAACGATAGACATCTCCTTGATCATCACCTGAAGGCGTCCGTTTAAGAATTGGGAGAATAGGACTATAACAAATATTGGCTATCGTCTCCTCAACCACTCCCTTCTTGATCAAATCCTGAATAATTTGCAATAAAGCTCGTTCTCCTGCCTGTGGTATTTTATACTGAGGGATACGAGGCAAAATAGCACCATCCTTAACCTGTATCAAAACTGGTGGTATCTGCAGAAGCCCCACATCGGTATCACCTGTCGCCCACAAAGTAGATGGAACATCTGCAAATTCAACAGGAAGAGGCGCATCTTTGGACAAACACTGTTTAGCACATGCTAAATTGGGGCCCATTGTCATATAGACACCTGCGGGGAGCAATAAATGGTAGCATGCATTTTCTTCAACAAATCCAAACCCATCAAATTTTCACCACAATTAGATGTCAATAAGAATGGCGAATCCACAGTGAAAGGACCAATAGTCAACGCAAGAGGTTTTGAAATGGGGCTTACAACCGGTACACCAGAAAAACCAACCGACACATTATTATGGCCAGACAGAGCCGCCCCAGGGACCATATTTCGAGAAACAGAACTTTTTGTCGCACCTGTGTCCACCAAAAATTCCTTAGTTGAACCTTGCAGTTCTGCTGTTACTTAAGGACCACGCTGGTCTACAGGTATCACAACTGGCCCCTCACTCTGTCCCTGGCTGTCCTAACTGTAAGACATTCCTGTCACTTCCTTCATGTCATAATCATCATGGTAATACTGTCCATCACGAGGGTCATCAAAGTAATTATTACTAGAATGACCCTGTGAGGCTACAGCATTCTGAGCCCCATCTGCCCCACCTGTTCCACGACCCCGTCCACGAGAACCTCGCCCTCTCGGGACCGCTACCTTCTGCAAAAGCACAGGACATTCGCTACACCAATGTCCCTCCTCTTTACAATAGGCACACTGATTCGGACCCAAAGGCGAAGTTGTTGGCTGCCTACTAGAGCGTGGAAGCTGTCGGGCAGGACCACCATGTCCTCTCATTCCCTCTAAAAGCCTGCTGTAACAACACCTTCGCCTTTAAATCCTTATGTCTCTTCTCTGTCCTCTCCTTTTCATCATTGTCCCTATGCTCATAATATTGTGCCATATTCAAAATAACAGGGGGGAAGAGTTGGACCAAGTACTCTCAGAAGCCTGCAATCGAGTCGCAATTTCAGGAAGCAAGTTAGAAACAAATCTATTGACAAACAACCGAACACCTCCCTCAACGGACAAATCCTGTCCACTGTAATCCAAAAATGGACCTTCAAATCGGGTGAAGAAATCAGACATACTCTCATCTTTCTTCTGTCGACAGGCTGACAATTTATCCCAGTTTACCTTTCTCGGCGGAATAAGAGAATGCATATACGTAATAATGCGGCCTGGCAACGCTAAAATTTCCGCTCGAGGCTTATCACAGGGCTTTCTTTCCTGGTCCCATGCCTTAATTGGATCCCAAGTATCACCCAATTCCGGAACATGATCTTGAGTATGGACCTGCCTCCAAATATCAACCGGAACAAGAAGACCAAAGAACAATTCAATATCAGCAAGAGTCATCACCGTTGAGGAAGCAGCTTCAGTCAGTTCTTTATATTAAGCAGTAGGTTTTTTCCTAGGATCTGGTAAATGAGTTTTAAGGGATAAAACCTCACTTCTTTTCCACGAAGTATAAACCCATTGTTCTTGAAACCGAGCCGCCACCACCGCTCGAGTAACATTACCTCGCCCATCCGTTACCTCTAGTATCTCGGGGTGATATATAGGATGAACCTCTCTCATCAGAAACTGAGACACCGACCTGGGACTTTTTTCATGCAATATTCCCCTATAAGCTATTAATGTCATAACATTGGTAAAGACTTGTTCTGGTTCCAGCTGACTAATATACACGCGATCTCTTATGTCATATAAAACTTGAGGTGCCTCCGCTTCAAAGTGCTGTTGCCAAAGATCAATCAGAGTAGCAGACATGTGTTTGATGGCATGCTGCTGTATAAAAGGCTCAAAATCTTTCATAGTCGCCCAGACATCTTCTAAACTATAAAATGGGTTACGGGCCCACTGTGCAGTCTGATTAGCTATTACCTTTTTCTCTTCATCCCCCACAGCAGATCGCACTAACGGTCCCATGTGCTCCTTAAATTTCGTCCAATCCCGGTCCTCAAATCCACGCACTGGTGTCCCACTACTTACTAATGTCGGAGGATGAAAAACCACAGTGGGAGAAGCAACAGGCACTATTGTCGCTAGGGGTTGTGTCGTGGGGGAAAGAGCTGGCGAAAGGGTAGCTGAGACAATAGGTACGGGGTGAGTACTAACAGTCACAGTTGCCACAGACCGCAAAGAAACAGAAGGAAGGGGAGGAGGAGGAGCCGAAGCCATAGCTGTCGAAACAACAGCAATAGATGCAGGGACAGAGACAGTGGAAGCAACTGTAACAGGCGGCTGTGAGGGCACCGGAACAATGGGATATATTCTTTGCGGGGCATATGGAGGCGGGCGTTGGGTATCTAACAATTCTTCTACAAAAGCGTTATCTTCTTCCTGAACCACATACGATTTATCAATATGTAATCAAAACCTCCTATCTTCATATTGAACACCCTTTTCCTGTTTCTCCCTATCATATGCTACAGCCTTCTGAGTCAACGTCTGCATTTTTCCTTTCCGGGCCTCTTTTTCTGCCTTCAATCGCCGCTGTCTAGCTACTTTCTGCCATGTTCTGAGGGAATCAAACATAGACTGCCTACTTCATTTCTTAAACAACTGTTCTTGTAAATACTCAATCTTTTGCTCATCAAACGTGCCCGTCAACGGCCACTGCAACTCGGCATTGTCCCTCGTATATTTGTGCCATAATGTACTAAACATAATAGGGCCAAGACCATGCTTCACATACATATCAAAATTGGGAGTGCCTTCTGGAGGCGCTGGCTGAGCTTCTTCCAATCGAGCATCTGCAGAACAACAGCGGCAGCACAAAGAAATCAGTTTCCTAACACTAGGCATCTTCAAACATTCACTATTTTATGCCTAACAAAACAAATACAAATACTTCTTATCCAAAGACGGCCCTTAGACCGCACCAAATACAAACCAAAAATGGTACCATATCCACAAAGAACCAAAACAAACTCACCTGATATATGCAGGTCAAACAAATGTATTCTCCACTGCCGACTCTACAGACCAAGGGCTCAGATCCAAGGGTTTCGCCATTTAGGACTCCAGTCGAGATGACCACTGGGCGAGGCACCATCCGGCAGGTCAGAAAGGGCAGCTGAGAGTATAAAGAACTCTTCGTGCAGGGATCCCTGATCTGTCCGTCCGACCCAACGATGGCCTCGACCTCCCCCCGTCCACAGAAGGGGAAGGGCCACTCACCCGAAGGAGTCCCTGTTTGGGCGCCAACTGATGGAAATTACCTGATTCGGGTCACCCGGGTCACACAAGACCACCTCTCAGCCTTCCATACCAAATGAAGAGTCGGTCAGACAGTAGAGAATACAAACCAATATCTGTTTATTCAGAGTACGCTCAGAGCGGAGCCCTGTCTGCCCAGTCGCTAAGGTGTGCTGCAGAGGGACTGACATCAGCAAGCATAACAATACATTAAATACACTTCGAAACCAATGAAAGTACGCCCACCATGGAATTTTCCAGAGAGATGCAGCTGGACAGTAAATTACAAAGGAGTAAGTTTCGATTCTGAGGCGGGGCACACATTATCTACTACTCAAGGTCACTGCCTGTGCCCGCCACTAGACAAGTGGGAGAAGGCTTACATCTAAAAGGAAAGGTACGCGCTAATAAGAACAGTGCATTCATTAGTGAGGCAGAACTCAGCTCCAAAGAAACATAACCTAGAGAAGGCCGTTTCTTGGAAATAGTAAAGAATTAGTTTCGATCATGATACAAAATGGCGCCTATACACAAAATGGCGCTGCGAATCCTAACTTATATAAAACCATGCGAAAACATAATTTTTATTCCAACAGAGTTCTGACCTGCCAAGAGGGGCCTGTGACTGTGTGGGGCCTCTGGAGGTTATTCCTGCTGTTGGAAGCTGGAAAAGCAACGCAACTACAAGAAAATCGACGCATCACTTTGCTTGCAGCTGTTTTTCCGGTGCAGGACCGATGTGCAAGAAGAATCTCCACGCATCGCTGCGCTGCTGCAAAAACCGACGCAGCGCCTGTCGCCACTGCTAGAACCGACGCATCGAGGGATCACGGCTGAAGAAACCAACGCAGCACCGCTCAACGCCGCCGCATCGAACGCCGACGCATCCCAGATTTTCATGCATTGTACTGTGCGGCAAGTTTTCCCGACGCATCACCCGCAGACCAGAACCATCTCAGAGTCGCATCACTTACCCCTACAGACTGGATTCGACGCATCACTTCTCCTGCGTGCAGCAGAACTGTCGCATCGCCTCCCCATGGTCTCAGAAACTGACGCATCTCTTTGTTTTTCGATGCTTCCCATCTCTGCGGCTGTTTGGCCTTGTGAATTTTGTCACAACTACAGGTACTTTGAGAGAAATTGGGCATCCATAGTCTTCTATGGGCCCAGTTGTTTAAAACCTTTTTAAAGTCATATTCTTATTGCATGTATGTTGGATTTTTGTCGTTTTGGTCTTGTTGAGTTTAGATAAAGATACTTTATTTTTCTAAACTGGTGTGGTGTCCATTTGTGGTGTTATCACTGTATTACTGTGTGTTTTGAGTACAAATACTTTACACATTGCCTTTGGGATAAGTCTGTCTGCTTGTGCCAAGCTACCCAGGGGGTGAGCAGGGGTTATCTAAAGTGTGTATCCCTCTTACCCTGACTAGAAGCAAGGGTCCCTATTTGGGCAAAGGTACCTACCTGTGGCAACTAGAGACCCCCATTTCTAACTGAATGAATATTGTGCATTTTAAGGGCGGTGAGTGCCTTCCTTTTAAGTGCCTAGAGGGTGTTCTTTCTGTGTGAAGGGAGCTGTGTTGTATGTGAGCTGTACACGTTTGAGCATCTTTAGTGAGTGATGAAATGTATGATGAAGTGTACTCCAGTTGAGTGAGATTCCGCCAGGAGTCAGTCTGAGTGTTCATTAGGGGATGGACCGGCCTACACAGAGCCCAATACCATGGCAGCGCAAGTGTGTGTGTGTGTGTGTGTGTATGAAGAAGAATTATTAACTGCACGTACATATACACTAAAAAGCCCTGCTGAAGTGAGCAGTCAATGTGTGCCATGCATATTCATCTGTTTCTCTGTTCATTTTTTAAAGGGTACAGAGCTTCTTCTGTTCTGTTTTCTAAAAGCCCACATATGTCAATTATATGTCTGACAGGTTTTTCCGGAGTAACATTTAACCCTTTCAAATCTGAAACCATATGGTGTGGCACCAGGATATCGTCGGACGAAAATATTGTGTCCTAAATATGTTTTATAAAAGATATTGCCTCAGTGGGTTTAATAATAGAAAATGTACACCCAATGGGACCGATAATTTTGCAAACAATGTTTAAGATGCGATATTAGTGTCAGTGATATTTACACCAACAATATCATGACATACAACCACAGCAACCATCTCACGTGCAGTAGGTGAAACTGAATAGCAATAATACAATAGAATTTGAAATTAAAAGTGTCACCAGAAGGGCCGTCATCAGTACTTTAGACAGATGGCATGGTAGGTGACCCAGAATTGTAGAAGGCGATGTTCTGGGGAACACAGGACTTCAAGCTCATGCAACAGCTTCATGAAGCTGTGCCCAGGCAGGTGGCATTATTCTGCCCGGATTTCCTCAGAAATGGCTGCTATAAACAGGCCTCCCACACGCTGCTCTGAGCTCTGCGGCAGATGCCACCTCTGCCGGTGGGCAGATAAAGGCTCCGCACGCGCCCGGCTCTCACAATGGACAGCAGGCATCTCTTTCCTCCTGAACGCCTCGTTGGCTCGCCGGGGCCTCCTAGCTTCCTGAGCAGCTCTCCTTACATAAGAAATTGGTGAGGGACTGAGTTATTACAAAGGAGCACACTAGCTTCATTTAATCTATTCAACTCAATTCAATTCAATTTCCATGCACTTTATGCAATTAGCCCTGGAGGGATTGCGCGGGAGAGGCTGCAAAGATCCGCTGATGAGAAGTGAGAGCTGCTTCTGAGGCAAGAGGCAAATTGCAGAGATGGGAGAAATAATTCATCTAAAATGAACATGGCAGAATGGCACACACTCATGCCGTCTACTGTACGTTCTTGAAAAGTCACTCTCGGTATCTTGTTTTTATTTACAATATGCAATGGATCCAATACAACCTCTTGCATTTGGAGGGAACCTCAAAATGTTAATGGCTGCCCGATCAATGCCATATCCCAGGACAGGCTATAAATATAGCTGAAAACCTGATAGTGGAAAGCAGATTCTGCACCAATACGACTATTATTTATAATATGTGCCTACAAATACTAGCAATGCTAGACCCATGATCTTGGTTTGTGGTGTGCTGCCCACGCTACATATTCAGTGTTTGAGCCTGTCCTCTCATCTGCTTATAAAGACAGAAAAGCCCACCTGACTTCTAATGCCACCATTTCAACTTTTTGCAAAGTGTGTGAAAGTCAAAAGTGCAGTCCATGGAGGAAAAAAAGATTGAAAACATTGAAAAGAAATGCTTTATCAATGAAGCGGGCCTAACAGTCGGATGGATTGGTAAGTGTTTCATTAAAGTAGGCAGGATATGGACATCAACCAGGTATTGAGAGGCGTAGTGTACTCTGCTGGACCCACACTCACGGTAGTGCTCACAAAGAAACATTGAACAAGATAATGTAACCCCAAATCTACTACCCCCTCTTTCAGACACTTCACAAATGTCAAGGAAATCTTTAATATACACTTGGTGCTAACTAAACCTAATGTCCTGCACCCTAGAATACAAGCCCTATGTGACCCAACAGCACCATGTAGACATATTGGAGTTTGTGAATTCCTAAATAAGCAGAATACTGAAGTCCATTTACAAAAACTCTACATCCTTAACGTACCACCTCTCTTATCTTACTTCCACTACAATCTGCATTTACCACTTTCAAATCACAGAAAAATAGAGGTGTTTGTATTATTTCTTATAGTAGCATTTGTGTCACGCCTCATACACCGGATGTGATCCTGAAGCGCATCTTGTGGACAAGTAAAAGGCTATTCAATTTGTGCTGCTTGGTTGGTAGAGTGTGGGTCTACAAGGTAGCCTATGTAGGAAGGGTTTTTGTGTCATGCTTGAGGTCTGGAAATGTGCTCCAATCACTTTGTAGCAAATTTGTAGCTGCACCAAGTTTAGCAAATGAGAAAAAGAGATACTGTCAGATTTTGTGTATATATTTACCATCTTTGTGTCTGCAGCTAATGTCTGTTATGGGGGTTTCGAGGGTGTCTGTTTACAGAGCAGACTAAAGCATGAGAATGGTGTCATGTGTATGAGTCTTGGAGGGGAGCTCCACATGAGTCTCAACGAGTTACGTTTTTGCTAGTGTTGTAAGCTATCTCTGTGCCTTCAGTGCATTGAATGGGTGAAAGAGGGTAGACACAGCTGAAAGTATTACTCTTCTCTAAAGGTAGAGGTGTTATCTCTATGGGTAAAACAGGTTGTTATCACCTTCCTGAATTCCAGTTAACCCAGAAGGCTGACATTCTTTTTTTGACTGTGAGTTCCAAAGCTTGGCGGTTTGAACAGAGCAAGACGTATAAGTATTAACATGTTTGTTAAATGTGTGAGATATTCATGAGGGGGTCCAATCATGAATGGGAGACTAATCGTGAACAGAGGGTCATATATTCTGCATGTATCCCCAGTGATTCAACTGGATGAAAAGTGGTTCAATTTCAAGTATAGCCCGGTGGCAAATCATAGAGCCTAGAAAGAGGTGTGACTTATCATGGGTAACCAGATGAGACCTTAGGCAACAGAGGTGTGAGTGCAGCAGTTGTATTTCCAATATGATGAGTGGCCTCCAAGGTATAGATTGATGGTGTAAGCCAGTAGCAATAGCACAAAGGAGACACTGGCATTGACCCTCCAAAGGAATTCTAGATAAGGATAAATGCAGTACAGTGTTTACTTGGTGAAGAAGGCACTTCGGGTACATTTATTTACATGAGAATCCTTGTTTACTGTCAGATTTTGTCTGTCAATGTCAGAAGTGGTCTAATTTCCTGAGGCCAAATCGGTGATAGGTTGAAACTTCACCCGGTTTCTGGAAATCAGGATATTGGTTTTTGATGAGTTAAGTTTGAGATGGTTGAATAGCATCAATTGATCCACTGACTGGAGGCATTGGTCTAGGAGACAGGAGTCCAAGGGGGATATTCACAAGGACTTATCTCCGAGTTATCGACACCTTAACGCAAAAAAATTGGAGATAGATTTAACGCCCCATTTACAAGCGGTTGCAGACAACGCAAGTATTCCCGCGATAACTGCCTCAAAATTTACCTCCACGGGTGACACCACCAACTAACCCTAATGAGATGCAGAGTAGGCGTTCCAGTGCAAAAACACACGAAAACACCACTACACCACATTCACAACGAACTGCCAGATCTGCGATGCGAACCCAAAACAGGCGATAAGCCACGGTAGCAGCAGGGATTCAACACCTGCCTTCTGCTGGTGTTAAGCAGGACGACTACCTGCTGCATGAAAGGGAGCCCAGCCAAGAGCCACATCTGAAGACCCACAGATGCCATGGAGACAATGATCATGCAGCTCGGACAACCATGAGGGCCACAACACCCACAGCCACCACCCCCAGGCCCGCCACCACCCCCAGGACCCCCCTGACCCCCCCCCGGACCACCACAGATGCAGCGTACACAAAGACAGCGGACCCACCCTAAACGCACCAGCCGCACAGACCGAACGCCAGAGGAGGACATTGCCCACTACAGGCCCAAAAGGACAACCATCCCCCGCATCCTGACCCACATCGCCCACCTGCTGACGGTACCAACACAGCGCACAACGAACATCCCTCCGCAGACAAAGCTGCCGGCTGTGCTGCACATGTTGGCCTCTGGTACCTTCCAACCCACAACTGCCAGAGTCGGAGGGGTCTCACAGCCAGCCACAACCAAGTTTATCACACCTGTCCTGGATGCCAACATCAGCCCGGTACCCCAGCACCTCTACTCACACTGCGCAGGAGCAGCTGGAGACCAAGCAAGGCTCCCACGCCACAGCTGGATTCCCTCACGTGTCGGGGGCAATCAACTGCACACATGTACCCCTCGTGCCCCCTGCCAACACTGCACACAGCTACCTCAACAGAAAGCACAACCATCCCATGAATGTGCAGGCAATAGTGGCCCGCCCGGGACTCCTCAACAATGTCGTGGCCAACTCCCCAGGCAGGGTGCATGATTCCTACATCTCCCGACAGTCCATCATCAACCAGCTCACCCAGGATGGCACCTATGGAAATGCAGTGCTCGTTGGTAAGTAACAAATGAACACACCACACACCTCCACCCCACAGTCATTCAACTCACGACACTGGCAATGGGCACGCAGCACAACTACATTCAACATGCCACACAACATGCCAACCGACCAGACACGACAACACAACTCCATTGGGAACCTGGGCTTGCCATGCCCACAACCCAGCCACGGCATGGCACCACAGCCACACAATAGCAGGATGTGAGGAGAGGCGTGGACCAGGCATGTGCGAGAGCGGCAAGTGACCAATGAATGAGAACCTACCCAATGCCAGGTGTGGCGTGGAGGTGGCAGACAGACTTCAGTGTGCAAACTACGGAAATGGCCATGTGGACATTAACTGCTGGTTTATGGAGTGTAGTGGCCAGTGTACGCTACCATGTCCCCACAGGCTGTGGGGCAGAAAGCGGAAATGTCGCATGTTACGTCCCCCCCTGCATGCGCGGGCGGAGTGGGTTGGCCCTGCGTACGCCAGGCCTGCGTAGGGGTGTGAATAAAAAGCCCGTCGCACTGGGCGTGGTCCTCTTTCGGAATGGCCAACGCGTCTGCCAGGGCGGCGCCTCCCAGCCCGCCACGAGGCCGGCACCGAGCGTGGCGGGGCCTGCGTCCCTGTGCGCCTGCTGCACCCCGCCCCGCTGGTCCCCAGACCCGTCATGCCTGGCCCAGCGCACCAAGGAGGCTCCGCTCACCTGCCGACACCGGCGTGTGTCAAAGAGGGCCTACCACGTGCCAGTGCAATCTCCAGGCCCCAGTCCCGCGACCTCTGCAGCCTCCGCAGACCATCGCTGGCCTCCACGCCACTGGCCCACATTACTCCCTTCTCATTGACATACTCCACCGGCGTACTCTTCGGCCCAGCTGTTGGCACAAGTTGAACAGAGTCGTGAGTTCTGAATGGCAGTGACCAAAGGTCTGTGGCAGCGTCCACATCACTATACTCCCTCCGATCAGTGAAGCCAAAGTCTGCATCGCAGGCCTGCGACACGTGGTGCCACTAACCCTGTTCAATGCAAGCCTGCGACACGTGGTGCCACCAACCCTGTTCAACGCAAGCCTTGCGACACGTGGATGAGGGCTCAGGCCTACACTGCGGCCCAGTAGGTCCCACATGTGGAACTGTGTCCTGAGTCATGAATGGCAGTGACCCCAAGTCCGTGGCAGCATCCACATCGCTGAACTCCCTCCGATCAGTGAAGCAAAAGTCTGCATCGCAAGCCGGCGACACGTGTTTGTGGGCCCCTGCAGGCTACTGGCTCAGGCCTACACTGCGCTCCAGTAGGTCCCACATCCAGCACTTAGTCGTGATTCATGAATGGCAGAGTCCATACAAGTGAACGCACGGAGAGGAGTAAGAGGAAGATGCGGCTCAGTCCGGATGAAAGCCGGATCCTAGTCACGGAGGTGACCGAACACTAGCAACAACTGACCTGGTGCCATCAACCCTGTTCACCGCAAGTCCGCGTACCGTGGTGCCACTGAACCTGAACTACGCAGGCCGGTGGGACCATCCAACGTATGCCGGCGACACTCGGTGAATGGCCCCTGCTGACTGCTGCCTCAGGCCTACACTGCGGTCGAGTAGGTCACACATGTGGAACTGTGTCTTGGGTAAGATGTGGAGGAGTCCACACCATTGGACACGCCTCATCGCAGGCGGCATCCCCTATCAGCACTGGTGCCACTAACTCTGTGCACAATGACTCATGGGCACTTTCTGGTTGGACTTTGGTGGCGTCTGAGTCCATGGCCTGGGGGTTGTCTGCATCATCATCTGGCTGGACCGGACTTGGTGTCAGACATGTGTCTGTTCCATTCACCTCCACCATAGTGACTGTTTCAGCGTGGTTCTGCCCTCTGCATCATGCCCTGGGGGTACACCTTCCCCTGTCCACCGAGACACTCCGCGACAACCCCCTTTGTCATCTACGGAAACCTACTCTGTTCTCGTGACCCTGCCCCAGTGCACCGCAAGTCAGCGGCCCGTGGCGGTAGGCCCGTGCAGGACGCTGTGCATCCGGGTCCACTAACTCTGTGCAGCACAAGTAATGGGGCCTTTATGGTTGAATGGGTGTGTCCTTAACGATGTACACTGTTGTCGTTTTTGACTGCACCAGGCACTCCATGACGGCTGGTGTGCACACACCCACACACATCCAACACAGGTGTCACTCGACATGTGAGCCTGCTAATAAAAGTGGCCAGGCGCACGTGCCCGTAGCCATTCCCACCATCTAAGCAAGTGTGTCCGTGTGGTCATTATGTCAGCATGATGTGCCCGAGCCCTGCAACATCACAGTGTGCTGTCTTCAGCGGACGGTAGCATGTCACCTCAGCAGTGGCTGAGACCTTGGACATGTAGCTTCGCCCGCCCCCCCATGCATGCACATGCGGCGTGTGCTGGTCCGGCGTATGTCAGGTCAGCGCAGGGGTGTGCTGATTCGGCAGGGGGATCAGGACGTGGCTCTGGTCTGGCCTTGAGCAGGAAGTGCGGTAAGTGTGTCTCTGTGTTGGGGTATTGTCGCCACCAGGGCCACAGTAGTCGATGTTGCAATGTTGCATGCACCAGGAGGGCGGGCACGCACGTACGGGGAAATGTAGGAGCGCAAGACCACTCGGGGTATTGGCACATGCATGCCAAGTGTTATGTGTATCAGTCCTGCGAATGCATGAGTCAGTTGCCTAGCCTCTATCGCAGCGCGATCACAGCCAGCCATGGACTGTCCACCTGTGTCTGCCCTGTCCGGACCATTGGCCTACACTCACGTGGCCACACACCCTCAAAGGCCAGCTTCACGGTGTTGTTGGCATGCCGCTGGACATGCGCGGACAGGCATTACAATGGTGTGCCGTAGGAGTGCACGTGGTACAACAGCGCAGCGCACACAAGTGTGGGGGCTCATGGGAGGGAGGCGCAGCTGTGAGGCAACGTAACACACAGTGAGGCCTCTCATGTGCCACGTGCTGGGCATATCATCCATTATTCCCTGGGTCGCAGACATCCCACCACACCCACGACAGGCCTCTGTACATCTCCTGTATGCATGCAGATGGTGAAGTTACTGTAGGGATGAAAGGTCCTTTGTCTGAACTATCAGGCGGTAGCACATCTGCAGCTCCGAGCTGGAACTTGCATGTGGCCCGCACCCCCTGACAGATACGATAGCATTTGCTTGCGACTCCCACACTACGCACTGCCCGCCGTGAGACCAACGTGTACACATCCCACACGCAGGAGTCCTTGGATGTTGTTAGCGTGCGTGATATGGCCTTCACACGTATTCCCACCCCACCCCAGGTCTGCAGCCATTGCACACAGACACTGCTCATTGCTCCGAGCTGTGCCATTTCATCCACAGGACTGGCGCAGGGCAAGCCAGTGCCGCTTCAAGCAGAGCCACTGACGCAATGGCAGACCATCCCGGACACATGCTCATCTCCAGTCACGTGGACCTGTGCCGTGCACGTCTGCTGCATGTACTGGGGGCAATGCCGTTGGCAGTGCTGCGGATCAGTTACCGGCTGGGCGTCCGCCTTGCGAACGTCACCTGCGTGCAGCCTGTGTTGCATTGTCGCTCGTGCATATTCGAGTGGACCATGGATGTCTGCCTCTCCAACGTAACGGTAGCTGACCTGGATTTCGACGTGTGTGTGCGCCCCTGTTGGCCCACGACCAGGAGTGTCACCGTGATGCCCGTTTATGGCATGCCTGGATGTTTGGCATGCATGCTGGCAACTGGACCTGGGAGATTGCACGAGTCGTCGTGTGCAGTGACCACATTGAGCCGCTCCCCGATTGGGCTTTGGTGCTAATTGGGGCCAGGGGTTGGAGTCAGCACATCTGTCCGGGACAGCTGATGGATTACGTCGCCGACATGTTAGATGTGGAGGACAACGATCTCTCATTGGAAATGTTGGCCTACGCTGCTGCACTCGCGTTCATGGACGAGTGACAAGGTACCTGCAGCCACAACTGGATGTGACCCATTGCACGTGTCCCGACACCTGGTTGCATGTTGAGGATCTGGTCACATGTCCCAAGACGACAGTGGACATGGCTGCATTGGCCTGGACTCCTGATCCATGCGCGGACAACCAACGCGGGTTGGCTCTGACTTGTGTTGGTGATGGACTCCCCCGGGGTGGACATGGGCGCTTTCCAACGTTCCTCATTCAGACATGCTGCTGCATTGTTCTGCATGTCGTGGCACTTCTCTTGGCCGTACTGACACGCACTTGTTGATAAAGTTTCCGCACTTTCACTTGTCTCCAACTGTGTTAAGTCTTGTTTGTATGCCAATGTGCGTGTCACGGCCTATCTGGATCCCTGCCATACGTGCATTGCTACCGCATCAGGACTGTGGGTTTGTACTTGTGCATTATCATGTCCCTGTTTCGTGCTTTGCCAGATGCGTATGGCCATTTACCAGCCACAAGCGGGTGCACTTGTGTCCTGTGTTCGGTTGTGCAAATGTTGCTGTTTGTACCACATTGTGTTGGATGTTGGGGTGCTCTGCTTCCTATGTGTGTGTGCTGCATTGTGTGTGAGATGGCCCTTCAGCTCTGATTTGGCTCACCCTTCTCCCTTTCAGGCAGTGTGGTTTTCACTTCTGTGCTTGTTCAGTGGTGTGATATTGCCGGGTTGTGTGACTTGTGCTCTTGGTTGGTGTTGTTACTCTTGGGCATGGTTTGTCTGCAGTTGTGCTGTGCTTAATTGTGCATGTGTGCCATTGTGCCCATCTCCTCCCGTCCCCCCAATCCCTGGTCGTTCCTCTCCCTGTTGCTGTTGTGTCTGTTGATTTTGGGCACTTTCCGGTCCCCGGGTACTGCCACCATCTCCAGACTGATGTGGTGGACACCATTTCCTCCATGTCATCCAGCTCCTGGTGTGGCGCTGGACTCCCACCTCCGGTGTGCATTGCTGCCTTGTGGTTGTTGGCGTGTTTCTGCTTGTTTGTGCGTTTTGCATCATTCCAGCTGTTCTACTTTTCTTCCATTGTCCTCCTCCGCTCTCCGGCTGCATTCACCTTGTCCACGATGGCCTGCCATGTACAATGTTTTGTTGCCAATGGGGCTTGTGGGGTTGTGTACTGGCTCCAGTTGCCTCCATTGTGCTTCGCTGTTGTTTTCTGTTTGGTTTGTCTTTCTTTTTCAGGCTTTTGTTGTGCTTATTCCTGCCTGCCGTGTGTGTAGCGGGCCTGGCGCTGCTTATCGCTGCTTTCCTCATCGCGAATGGGCTCATCGCACGTTTTTGGTGTTGAGGTTTGTGTTTTTATCTCAGTCGAGGTGGTTGTATCGCGGACATTGGCCGCGTTTTTGGCAGACTATCGCATGGTACCGCCGTGTTGTGAATTCCACGTTAACACGGGGTAATTTTCCCGCAATAGGCCGCGATGTGTAAAGTTGCGTTAACATTTTTTGGAGATGTTTAGCGCACGTTCTTGTGAATATCCCCCTAAGGCTGTTGCATTTTCAAGCCTGGGAAGATCATTGTGTTATATACATAGTTGTATCAGATTAGATTGAAAGATTTCATGAGGTCGCTAGAGGGCTGAGGTATGCAGATGACTGGCGATATGATTCAATCTTTTAGGACACCAGTGTACGTACAGAAGGCATTTCAAGAATATGGTGGAAGAAAAACAGTGCACGACCTGTGGGAAAAAGATAAGAGGAGCTCTAGTTCATGATGGTGCCTTCAACACCAAGATTATAACGAATTATGTAATACAATGGGTATTGGACCATATCAAAGATGGATGCAAGATACATTGAAAAAGAGTGACCACTCCATTTCTGTCATCTGTGGTCTTTCAATTCCCCCAAACTGAGATCAAGGGAGGTTACAAGTTCATAAATGTTCTTCGAAGTTCCAAAAGCAGGTTACTTTCCTGCAAGAATTTGGAGAGCTAGGTGAAGGCAGCTCTTTCAATCAGTTTACCAGGGAATAGGTCATTAGAGATTGGTTCCCAGTGAGGTTTTCCATTTGCGAAGATAGGCTTGATGAACAGGTAATTAGGTAACTCGGAAACTACCTGAGGAAAAGGGTTTGTTGATGCTGTTTCTAGCCAGGATGGCAGCAGCAGTGGAGAGTAGGATGTCCTTGATTATCTGATGAGGGCAAGGCTCCTCACAGGAGTTAGAGTGACTGCTGGTCTTGAGCTATTCCGTCAATTCAATGGATGAGAGTTGCGTCTAAGAGTTTGACTCAAAATAAAAGCACCCAACTTGCTTTCAGAGAGTTGTCACTTGCATGAAACAATTCCCCTAGACATCAAACCCATGTTTAATAGTCTCCCTCATAAGCAGAGTCATTTCCATGGCCCTGAAACATACTGTCATCACTCCTTTCTTGAAGAAACCATTGACAGATCCAAAGAGCATGTCCGATTGTTAGCTGGACTCTAACCTACATCATCCCAGCATTATCAAGGAGAGGGAGCTAGTGTGACAGCCCCAAGAATATGAGTACCTGTACCATCTCCTTCATGCTTTCCCATCAGGATTTAAGCAATAAAAGGACACTGATTATGCCTTTGCCAATACCAGATGAGTTCCTTCTACCACATGAGGAATGGAATCAATCAGTCTCAATACCGTTCAAGTTTTCAGTTATCTGTGAGATGGTGGAGTATGACATACTAGGGAGGTTAAAGGAGGTGGTTGGGGGCCTGAGGTCCTCCTGGAGTGGATATGACCTTTCACCCTCAACATTAGGCAACATGTTTGGATTGAACAGAGTATTCATCCTGCAGCATGATGGGGTGAAACATAACACAGGAGTCAGCTATCCTGCCTGTGAAGTAGGCTAGCAGCATGAACGATGGCTATGAGACTGATAGGGGCTGGAGGTAGCCTCGAAAGCCTTGCTGTTGTTTTTTTATCATTGTTATAGGTAATTATATTGCTACTATTATTCCTCTTGTTTGAGGCACTATACCTGGTCCAGGCTAGACACAGTTATGCTTAAGAGCCCAGTATGAGACAATAATCTGATATCACCTGAAAATCCATCTACAAAAATGATCACAGGAAGAAGACTGTGTCTATTACAATGGAGACTCACAATTAATCTATGAAACATATTGCTGGAAGAAAACTGGGTCTACTCAAATTGAAAATCTATTTACAGGGAAACTACTAAAAATAAAAGTGTGCTACTTCTCCTGTCAAATGGCTTTTGCTGTTTCCTTTTGCTATTACACAACCCATGCAAGAACCTTAAATACACTGAACTATGCCTTAATGCTACCCTTCCCTGACAATTTGATGGACCATGAACCCTAAAAAAAACCTTACTACCCCTTAATGCTACACTTCCCTGAACCCTAAAAGCCTATAACGACCCCTTAACACTACCAACCGCTGAACCCTATCAAGCCCTTACTACTCCATAACACTGCCCTTCCCTGAAACCTAAAAACCCCTTACTAATCCCCTGCCTCACTGTAAATGCTCCTCTCTACTTTAGCAGGAGCATGCCTCTTGCTCCTGCTCCCAGTGCACTTACATTTGCCCTATAAGGCAAGAATTTTTAGGTCGAATCTACGCAGCGCATGCGCTGTCTGGAAGACCTGCTGTAATTACTATAAGGAGTGTAATCCCACCCGCTGCTTACCATACATTGACCCCACCGCCGCTCTTCTTTGGTGGCTCCTCATTGGTTCCTGGTCCCGACACATCATTTCCGTTTGGAGCTGAGGAGCACCACTGAACTACACGTTAATTAATTAGTGGCCGTCCGCTTTAATGCAGGTACTATTTCATCCAACCCCACTCCCATTCCCCATGCTGTCTTTGCCAAGCCCCTTTATGTTATGGTTTGGAAGAACTGTTTGTTTGAAATTGCTGCTTTTCCGCCCGCCCGTGCTTATTTTGTGTTTGTTTGTTTTTTCTTTTGCAATTTCACAGGTATTGGAGCACCTGCCTGTCCCTGCCTATTTTGTGTTCATTTCTTTTTTTTCTTTTGCAATTTTACAGGGATTGGAGCACTTTTAATTAAGTGATTTACGCACTCACAGAGTGTTCAGCCTCCAAGACTCGAACTCTATTCGCCGGCCTCAAGGTCAGCCGCTTTACCACTTATGCCATATCCACTCCTCTCAACATCAGCATGTAAGATGGCAGCCACTCCTTTGGAGTGCACAATTATAATGAATCCCCTTTATGCGTTCCAAATCAGCGCCAGCCATCTTGTTTTCTACTGCTTGCCTGGGAAGGGTAGTGGTGCTCATGGTCGCGGGGTGGTGCATTGCTGTAGTTTAGCAGCCGTTCTGGTTGGTACAAAAGTTGGACAGTGTGCCTACTGCACGTCCATTTCTACGTACATCTGCTACAATTTACAACCCCAATAGCTCTAACTCTCGCAAATGCGAGACCTATTGCATTGCAAATGCTTGTTTTAATTTTATTGCTGCCACATCATTTTTCAACTCTATGTTTTCATTAGATAACATTTTTGACAACTTCGCTTTCAGTCTACTTTGATCCCCACAGTATCTTTACTGAAAAAAACGCTAATGCTGTAAAACATTTTTTAAATGATAGTTATTTACTATCCTTAACTCCACATTTGAAGACATAGATCTTAATGGTACATATATATGGAGATAAGTATAGTAACCCTCTACTTACTTTGCTGATATTTTGTTCATTGATATTTTTCTGTGATATTATGAGAGCGTGATTTGAAAGACTCCATTTTTTGGCACTAAACTAGAAGGAGGAGATACCCAGGCAGTAGCTGCTAATATAATGTGAAGTCTGTCACAACGATTCATGAGGATTCAGCAGAACAAGAACATGATCATGGCTGGCACTTTCTGCTTGCAAGAAGAACTCTCAGAAGAACTGCTCGCTGACTATGTCCCTTCGCGGGCAGCCAGGTGAGAACTGAGCTCCCTCTGTAGGACTCCTTTTCTTCCTCCTCGGTCCTTCCATCCATTTGGTAACCAGAGAGGGAAAAGGAAGACTGGAAAAGGGCAATAGCTAAAGTGAGAACAATGTTCATGTTGTATGGCGCAAGATGTGACAAGGTATAGATGGATTGGTTGATGGGTTAATGAGCACCCCTTGCCGCTGCTTCAGTTGTTGCTTTATTGGCAGTTGTTGCTTTACTGCTGTGTAACCTAACTCTTTGCTGCTGCCAGTCCCAGTAGATAATTTAATGCAAAAGGGTAGCCTGTACGACTAGCCCTAAAATTACAGAGAGAGATAACACTCCTAAGAGCATCGTATGTATATCCATTGCTTATCACTAGACATGCCGGACACCTAACATAACATGTGCATTTGTAAAGTACACGTTCACCTGTGGACATCTTGGCACTGAATAACAGATGTTTATCATTACCCAACTCAATGGTATTCATTTTATCGACCTCAGATGGATGAAAGGCTGAGTGGGCCTGCTGGGATTTGAACCTGTGACCATGAGGTCGAACACAGGCCCCTGCAGTGGATGCAGTAGTCCACTGAGAGACCAGACCGGGGAAGAGGCCTGTCAGCAGCCTTGGCAGTGATAACTGTAGAATAGCACCAGCAGGGAGCAATGCCCAAGGACTCTGCGTGCAGCCAAAATGTAGTTCTATATCAAACATGCAGTGTGTGATGTTCATAACTGTAATATTACATTCTTTGAACATTCTTTTTCTACCTGCGGATATGGCGTCAGGGGAGAAGGCGGATTAGAGCTAGAGCTATGTGGTCCATGTGCTATATTTCATTTTTTATAAAACGATATACTTTTGTTTGTGGATGCCTGGTGCTTCCATTTGCAATTATGAACTGCATGGGAACAAATCACTAAAATAAAATCACGCTTCACAGAGTTTTCTTAGGGTTTCAGAAATATTACTAAATTTGATTCTAAAATTTGCAAAAATTCTCTGTAGTAAGTGCGCCGTTTGGGTCAGTGAATGAAGCATAATGAAGTAAACAAGTGATAGTTCCCGTTAGAGCCATGCGAAGCACTGATATTTATTAACATTAATGCAGCGGCACAAACTGGAAGACTGCAGTTCTGAGACGGTAGAAGGTGTATCAATAGGTTGTCAACAACGTGTCAGTCAGTTTGAGTTTAGTCACAATATTTCCCTATTCACTGTAGTAAAAGTTATTAAAATATATCAGTGATAGAATGTCATAGTGGTGAAATTGCTGTACTTTCTATACTCTTCGATCCTTTTCTGTAGATCTTCGAAGATTTTTGATATATGTAGAAAACCAAAATCTTTTAAAGCAGCCCCCGCCCCTTGAAGGGACAGGAGTATCTATAACAAATAATAGTTGACATTCAGTAAATGGTAGTGAAGGTAGCATGCAGCAGTCCCCAGCAACACTCTTTGCACCTGTCAATTTCTGTGGACACCATTCACCAGTGAAAGCTGTCGCTTGGGGACACCACCTTTTTTTTTTTCGCTAGCAAAATTATTTGTGTCTATGGGGGCAGAGTATATATCCAGCCAACATGAAGATCCACCCACTCGATTTAAATGTGAGCGGACCTTCAGTTTGGCCATGGCGGAGGCTACTCTGTCCATGCGGTGGTCAAACTCCTCCAACAGCCCTGAGGAATAACGGCAGTCAGAGTAATGGTTACATGTCCGTCCGTCCAGTTTAGATGGGTGGACATGCAGTCTTTTTTTTCTGTTTTCTACCAGCAGGTAAAACTTAGGAGTAAGGAACACTAAAATTGTAATAATGCTTCCCCCGCCATGGGAGAAAACTCCTAGTGCGAGGGGAGCATTATGTTTTTTCTTTACAAAAAGAAAATCTAATTTTGGGATTTTCTTTTTGTAAAGAAAAAAAGAGTACTATGTGCTACAGGGCTGCATCCTGCTGACGCAGCTCAGTAGCACAGAGTACAATGCATTAGCAGGAACCGCTGTGATGGAGGTTTCTGACTGTGCTTTTAAGAATGACCTCTTGCTTGGCAGTCATGTATAAATTAGGCGGGTGGTCCGTCTGTCATAGGGATGAAGTCATTTACTGTTGCAAGTTTCCTGGTGTTCCCTAGAAAACGTGTTTTACTTCCAGAAGGATGGAAATCTGCATCCTTGCAAGGTTTGAAACTACTGGTGCAGGTTTTCCATCCTTCTGTTTTAACAGGATCAGGCTATTTGAATTTTAATTCCTGGAATTCAACATTTAGTTAGATTTATGTCTTTAGTAGAGATTTTACATAGCACTGCCTCGCACAGAGATACTAAGGGCCTGCTTTAGAGTTCAGCGGACAGGTTGCTCCATCACAAACAATGAAGGATATCCCGTCCAGAATATCACAAATGCCATTTAATGTAACACACTTGTATTATGGCGGATGGGATGCGTGTCATGTTTGTGATGGAGTAACCCATCTGGCAAACTCCAGATCAGGCCCAAGTCCTTTCCAAGAAGAGCTGGAGAGCACAAATTTAACTAGATAAACTATCTAATTAAAGAATCAAAATAGCTGTTCACGCATAAGAAATTCCAGGCTAGGCAGGTTTCCTTCCCTTCACTTTATACAATAAAGAATTAATTTGGCAGCCCTCAAAACCGCAATCATTCCTCCAAACTGTTTATATCCAATAATCTCTGGGGATATCCTTCAACAGCAATTCTGCCCATGGAAGATTAAGGAAGGGTGTCAAGATACAACCGCCTCCCTCCGTGATTAACCACAATATACACCTCTTGCTTTGCTTCTGTACAAAAATCAACAACGGTTGCCTGTGGCGGAGAAAGAAAGTCAGAATATCTCCTTCTTTCTCCCTGACCAACCCAGGACTGCTTCAGTTGTTCTCTTTTACCTGCCCCACTCCACCCCTGAGTAGTCTAACCTACTTTCACCTTCTCTCTGCTCTGGACAGTGTTGAAAGCCTGTTTTATTTGCATTTTACCAACTTCCAACAAAGGATCCATGCTAGACACATTATAGACATGCCATGATCCAAATGCTTAAACCTATTCCTCCAATTCCTTTCCTGGGACCTTGCACTCATATATGTGTAATAGGGTCCTGTGTGAATGTAATCGTTGGCCGTGTGGTCATTGTGTAAGGTGATCCTACAGTCCATGAGAAATCTACATGCACTGTGTTAACACCCACCTACATTTACAGCCTTAAAGGGTTATATGTACACCTCACAGCTACCCCCAAATGATACCTGCAGCTATATATGGTTTACTAATGTATAATTCTCCAATAGGAGTGAATAGAATTATGCAGTAGTGAACCCTAAGAGGTGGGGTGGGGCACACCAAAGAGTGGTATGCCTTGTAAGTTTGTGAACTCCCACAGTCTTGTGAGTGTTTGTCCATTCACAACCCAGACCCTTTCCCACCCTGGAAAACGTTGGAATTTTAATCCAGCAAAAGGCTGCAGTAACTCCCCTTTCAGTGTGTGAAGGGAAATGGCTCAACCCCAAACTTTGTGGGGGTGTAAAGGAAAGGGGTTCTGCGGGGGGAAATGTTCTCTCTATGAAGACAAAAGATAAGGAGATGTATCTTTGGTCATCGGGCTGCCTTTGCACATTGGATAATAGTACACTATGTACAATTAGGCATTGGGGAAATAGCCTTAAAAGGCAATTACATGACTCAGTCAGCGGTATATCTGGGAAGCCAAGACTGCATGTACCACTTTTGAGAATAGGGACACATGGTAAATCAGCTCCTGTGCGATACATTACGTCTGCAACTTTATATTTGCGATTTCCTTTGTGAATATGGCCTGAACATTTTTTTTTCAGCAATCTGGAAACCTTCCCTTGAATGACATCTGCCAGCATCCTTACCCACTACACTTTTCTTTGAGCCTTGCTACCAGGCAGTAGTCCAAATATCTGTAATTGTTATTCATTGTGATGCTTTTCTACGGCTTTACACTATCTCGAGGTTCAGGTGCTATTGGTTGACAACACCTTGACCTTCTTGCAGTGATTTATTCATAGCTTACTGAAGTTTCTGGTCCTGGCTTTGCTCCTTGTATATATTGTTTCTCCACTTCCTTTCATTAAATGCTGGAATGCTGGTTTTCTCTCCCAACCTTGCAATTACCTGTCGTCTTGTCACCCAGCAATTATAGTATCTTATGGCTTGCCATGCCCTTACCTGGTGGCGCTTTCCCGTAGTGTGGAAAACTCTGCAAACTCCGCGAACGGAGCAGAGTTCACCGCCCAGACCTAGTGAATAGCTAAGTGGTGCATTGCTACGCTTCGCGTTTCTGTCTTCATTGCGTTCATCATCGCCCTGCAGTTATGTTCTTTTGTTTATGTTCAGGGTTCTTTTGTGTTCCTTGTTGACATTTGTTTGTTGATGGTCGTTGCTGCAATATTGTTTGTTATCACTTTTTGATTCTTTGTGAAGAGGTTTTTTTTGGGCTTTGCTCTTTTCTTTCTCAGATAGAGTCATCTTTTTTCTCTCCATCCGTTATTGATTTCTGTCTTTATTTTGGTACCTTTTTCGAGCTCTACGCTCCAAATATCCTTTTGTTGGAGGCCAGCATTGTTGCGTCCCGAGTAGGTTTCCCCAATTATCCTTGAAGGTTTCATCAGAGTAAGGTAAGGGCTAACCTACAGCCTTCTCTGTTCACATGATAGTCAGTTCACAATTCACTTAAATTCATCTCTCTTGATCACCGCCTCTAACGTGCTTGTACACTATAACACCCCAGGGGAACATGTTCTTCTCTCCAGGCAGTCTAAACTTTGTTGCTAATTTTGAGTGTACGGGTTTTGACCGAGTTGGAAACTGATGCTATGCATAAAGCAATAAAAAAAAAGAGCCCTCTTGGTCAAAGTCTCTGCTACTTATCTATCGCCAGCTCTTCCCCTCCATCCCCTACCTTAGCATCTGATCCTCTGATCAGAAATGCTAATTTTAAATGATGCGTATCCTCTGCCCTGGATTCCTATGTTCCACCTAAATCTAGAATGTATTAAGTACGTTTTTCATTGTTCTCTTTGGCTACAATGTTTTTTTAAATAATTCTAAGGGGAATTTTCTAGGCTGCCAGCAAATCTTGCTAATCCAGTTCATGCATGTGGCACCTGTGCTGCAAATGCATGACACTTATCTACATCAGCTTCACCATTCCAAATATCTGACGGATCAAGCCTCAAAGTCATATAATGCTTTCAGATTCCCACTCTAAATATTCCGCTTCTGTTGATCTCGGTAAAGACTCCGAAATCTTTTTTGCTAACAAGGCCGCTATTCACTTCAACATTCTGTTAACCTGGTCCGGAGTGCTTCATCAGGAGCCTCATCCCATAGGCTCATGAATTGTGTAGCATCCCACCCAGCCAGGCAGCATGTAAATAAATGACGCCACACACGGAGCTTGGTATTACACCTCTTTAATTCTCAGAGTGTAACTAGTAACTGAAACGTACTGCGTCATTAATTTTATTAACCACACCCAATCACTTATGTCAATAGACTAAGGAGTCCGTTAGGGACAAGAGGGGTCCCGTGCTCTATAGCACACAATACACTACATCTCTGCTTTTGTTAAATAAAAAAAAATACAAACAAAACATATATACATCATAGTTCTTCAATGAGTCGTCAAGGTGCTTGAACCACTCTTCCAGATCTCGTGGCATGAGGCTGAGGAGAAACAACCACATCAGGCACTGGAGATATAGTCACTGAGGCATTCCTGTGGCTCTCCTGTCTTACTCTGGATGTCTGGAACCCACAGGTTCGAGTCAGGTGCTTGAAATGAGAGGAATCCCTTATAATGGACTTGCCAGGACGGTGAGCAGTCACCATGTGTCCCTTTCTAGTCACAACTTGCAATGGATCACCATCAAATGGAGCATCAGATTTGCGTTTTCGCCTCTGCTTGACAAGAACATGATCCCCCTTTTGAAACTTAATGTCCCAAGCACATCGACGCTTGTCTGCATAAATCTTCATTCGGGACATGAGGGATGAATCAGTAATTCGAACTTTCTTAGCATCAATTGTTCTTTCAGTGGTCCACTGGGGCAGCTTGGTACCCATTGCTCTCCTTAACATAACATTGGCCGGGCTTTCAATGGTTGTAGAATGAGGGATAGATCTGTAGGCACGAAGAGTAGAATGCAGAACTGACTTGAGCTCAAGTCCCTCTAGTGCAGCGCACTGGACAGCCTTCTTAAGAGTAGTCATAAAACGTTCAACAACGCCATTAGCCTGTGGCAATAGAGGTGTGCTTTTCTGATGCTTGATATTCAAATGAGTAAGAAAGTCTTTGAATTCCCGACCATTGAATGGTGAGCCATTGTCAGATTTTAGAATGGATGGAATACCCCAGGTTGCAGATATGCCTTCTAGTCTTTCAATTATCGGATCATGAGTGATTGGCAAAGATCTTCCAACAGAGGAAACCGGGAGTATTCATCTGTAATTACCATGAGGTAATGGCCATTTTCAAGGGATCCAAAGAAGTCAACTGCAATTTTCTCCCAGACGTGTTTTGGAAGATCCGAAATGTTCAGACGATGTAGTGTTGTTTTCAGAGGAAAACAGTTACAAAAATGACAAGTCTGGAGCTCTCTCTCAACTCGCTCATCACGATGAGGGAACCAGACATGGTCTCAGAGGGTCGCTTTGTGGCGACAATTCCATGATGTACCTCATGTGCCACTTCAATGACTTGCTGTTGTAGACTTTCAGGAATAACAATTCTCAACCCTTGCAAGATAATCCCTTCCTGTGTAATGGACCGTTCATCACACACATTCTTGAATTTCTGACATTCACTGTTGTTATCAAGAGGTCAAGCATGTATTCTCCAGGATTGATAAATAATAATACTATTTTCCTAAATACGCTGTTTCACACTCAGCCTCATCTTGGAATTCAGCCAATAAAGTTGTGCGGTGGTGTAATTGGGGCCCATGCTGTTGTTGAGAGGTTATCTGATCAATATCTCTTAGTTCAGACTCTATACGGGACAGGCAGGCACAAAAAGCTCGCAGGACCCCATCCTGTTAGGAGATACACACCCCACGTAAGTATGCATTAAAGGCATCCCATATGGTAGTCTGATGGGCAATAGAGCCGATGTTAAGTACAAAATACTCAGCGATGGAGTTGCGCATTTCAGAACGGAACACATTATCAAGAAGAGCATTGCAGGGGAAGTGCCATTCGTGCTCAAGCCCGCCTCCGTAGGGTAACCACAGTACCATGCGTACCGGGGAGTGGTACGATTTGTACGTGGAAGATGTTGCACATCCTCCAGCCAGGGTGTACCATTCGCAGAGAGGAACAAAAAATCTATGGGGGTCAATACCCCATGTGGTGTCGAGTAGAATGTGTACCCAGAGGTGTTGGCATGTTTCAGATGCCAGGCGTCCCTCAAAACAAAGGTGTCATTGATATCCCGAAGGAGCCGCATAGACTGCAGCTTGGAACTCACAGCCGCGCCATTGAAGTCTAACAGTGTGTCTAGCGTCATAGTTAGGTGCCCCTTAAAATAATATAGTTAGCGTCCACCTGGTCCATCAGGGACAAAAGTTCCTGAAAGAAATCAGGGGAATATACATTTTAGGGCTTAAACATTAACCAGTTACAGAGGAAGCCAGCCATAGTCCCCACAAGAATCACATATCTCCCATTATCGTCGAGATAACTGGAAGAAGGGTGGAAGAGGATGCTTTTATGTATTAGAATGCATACTCCTCTAGAGTAAGTACTATAGCAGGAAAAAAATCTGTGAGGACCCCAGACTGCGACAAATGTGGGGGAAGCCCTAGGTGGGAGGTGGGCTTCCTGTAGGAAGGACATGTTTTCACCATGGAGATAGGACACCACCTGTTTTCCCTTGAGCGGGTTGTTGAGGCCTCTGATGTTCCAAGATAGGAACGTCAGTTAAGCTGTGTGATTGCACCCCATGTGTAGTATTGCCAACTAATAACAATATGAATATGTATGTGTGAGTGACAGTGGCCCTGTCCAGCCAAGTAATAATGGTCAACAACACATAAACCATACATACAACCAACATCCTCCCCCCACCCACACCAGGCACAAAACCACCCAGCAAATCCCCAAAAACTGACCGACAAAAAGAAATCAGAAACACAAATGTCCCAACAGTTACCAACTTGGTATAGACCTCGGGAGCCAACGGGCCCCGGTAGATGGGTGATACTTGATGGAAAGAATAGGAACCTGCTTTGTGAGGTCAGTCAAATAACAATCAATCCGGGAAGCAGGAGCCAAAGAGGCCCCCCTCAGGAAGCTGCATGTATACATCAAGAAAGGTAGCCACAGTGATTTCAGGGTGGACACCGAACAGAGCATCAGTCAGAAGGGAAGAGATTAGAGCTCACTGTAGCATGTAGGTCAGGAGGGGAGCACTACAGGGTATTGCATTGGGAGGAGTTCTCCTTGCTATACAACTTATCAGGAGGCAGACGCGCCGAGAGATAGATGTGCCCTCTCGACCACGAACAGTGAATTGAAGTTTTTGCAGTAGAAGAAGCCAGCCAATAGACATTCTACGTACTGGTCCGGGAGGCACATAGCCATAGATTCCACTATACCCACGATGCGGAAATTATTTCTACGGGATTTCGCCTCCAAGTCTTAGTTTTTCACTGCCACAGCCTTAAGGAGATGATCCAACTTGTCCAGGCACTTGGCAGTTATCGTGGAGCCATCTTTTAAGCCGGGTATGCCTTCCTCCGCATTGTCCAGTCGTACGCCATGGCAGACGATGCGTTCGCCCATATGTTCAAGTCGGCTTGCAAGAGTGTCAAATCGAGCATCTATGGAGTAGAAGCCGGTGCGTAATTCCACCATTCTGGCCGCTGTACCTGTTGCATGGTCCGAGTCTGCGCCTCTCACAGGCCCCTCCTCCATGTCGGAAGGCGGGTCCAGTCGTCCGGCTACCTTAGGTCTCTCAAATGGAAGCTTGCACTGCTTAGTGTCACCCCTCACCATGAAGGGGGGCAGGTGGCCACTAAGGCGGAGAGGATATGCACAAAGCATACCTAACAGGTCGGCAGTAGTAGACGGTGCAGATATCATCCTCTTAGACCTCCTCCAGTTTGTAACGGCAGCGTAGGTGCACTCCGCAAAGCGCAGCCAACAACGTGATCCAGGCGAGGCAGGAATAGGGGGGAAACTCCCTGACCCGTCAGCGGCCCACAGGAGAAAATAACAAGTGCTAGCCTCCACTGGTAGAAGGCCTCTCAGGTGTAAAATAGCCTCAAGGAGTATGCAGGGAAGGCAGGCAGGCGCAGCAGCCAATCCATCATGAATAAGAGAGTAAAGAAATAGTTCCTGGAGGGGGGGCCAAGGTGCCAAAAAAGAAAGCCCACTCCGCAGAAAAGCAATAGCAGGCCACCGCCCGCAGCACAGGCGTCAGTGTCATGGGGTTTCCACACACCTCCCAGCAGGAGGAGGGACTCCACGTGCCCCACCAGAGTCAAATGCAACGGAGAGAGCAGTAGGGGAACGTAGTCCCCAGGCATGCTGGTGGGTCACGAAGGCCCCTCCCGGGCCCCGTGCAACGTAGAGTCTGCCTCACCTTTAGGCCGTTAGGCCTCTCAGCAGGTATGCACGGGTCTTCCGCATAAACCAACCCAGAGCAGCCTCAATCACTCCCTGGTGGGGAGCGGTGGGACGGCACGAAGTGGCCCAGCGAGGCTTGACAGCCTGCCACATCAGGCTCATGGGCGGCTCCTGTCACCGAGGGGGCCTCCAAGGCATGGGCTGGGCCGCTGCTCACCTGGCGCAATCAGTGCACTCCAGTCAGCTGAGCACCTGCAAACCGGCTGGAAATCATGCAGCTGTCTTCCGACATCAGACCCAGCCATTTTGATGGCCCAAGATTTCAATTATGGCCTGAAACCTGCATGCTGGGGCTGTCAGAGCAGGACCTTCACCGCCAGTCGACCATCTTGATCGCTGGCATGGCCACGCCTCCCAGGTTTCATATGTGCGTCCTTTGACCTCCTCTCCTCTCACTATCTGACCTGCTGGGCCTCCCGGAGGCCTTCACTTTTCCTAGTTCTTTTTAATGGGCATGTTTGTACTTTGACAGTTCAGATTTGTTCATTTGGGTTTGAATTCTACTCTTAAGCTGATAATATTCACATTTTCCTGTAGGAGGAATGAGAGCTAAATGTCATTCTCTGACTTCTGACAGTACCTCTCAGTCTTTGGTGAATTGGTGAGGCAGAATAGGCACAAACTCAATTCCATTCCATTAAGTAAGAGTAGTGAACCTATGTGCCACCTTTCCATCTTTGCCACCATTATTTGGCATCCATCGTCTGGGCACCTCTTGTTCGAGTGGCTTTATTAAATACCTTGAGTGAAGCCAACACTTCTGGGACCTCAAACGGTTCTCGATTTCTTTCAACACTCAAAATTCAGTTGTGAGCACAGTAATTTTCTCTGATCTGGGTTATAGTAATTCTTAAATCCTGTGTATACTAGCCATTGCCTGTCAGACTTTCTTCTTTGCAGACTCATCTTTGGCATTTGGAGAAGAAAACAAATAGTCTCACATTAGCTGTTTCACCATTGCTCTTTAGTGTGCAAGAGAGTATCTTAAAAAGGATTTTCAATGCACACAAATTATACCTTAGTTTGACACTTGCTGTGTGTTTTTTTTCTTGGATTAATGAATGTCATTCTCTCCTAGCTGGGATGTTACATCAGCAAAGCACATGGAAATTCCCTACAAAGCCCCCACCATACACAGATCCATTTGCACATATGTAGAGACCTCAGCACACACAAATACCAAGCACAGTCTCAAAGATGCCCACAGAAACACTCAGTCCCAGACTCTCAGACTAATACATGCATACGTACCCAGACATAAAAGCACAGATCCTGCCACACCAGCACACAAACCAAACACAGATTATCAAGGAATAAGGAAATAGGGGCCAGCTCAAAGGCCGGTGGGCTCAGAAAGGAGGCTGAGTGCAGGTGGTTATGCAAAACAAGTGGGTGAGGTGCACAAATGTTGAACCATCTTACATTCTTTACTCACACTCATATTGACCAATAACATCCCCAACAGGAACTTTAGGTTCACATCAAATCACTCACACCAGCTCCAGGGAGTCTCATAAGAGGTACAGCCACCCTTTAAAGAAAGCTGCCCCTTTCTGTGACCATGGCCCAATAAAAGACAAGCATTACTATGCCACAACACTTTCCATTTTCTGGGAATATGCAGTAGATACAATGGGGCCTAGTTGAAAAGGGAATTTTCCGCCCCGGCAGAGATCTCCACACACATGGTATTACCAATTCTGTGCGGAGATATCCGCCTAGTTTTAGCCTTATGAGTTGTCACGCCCTTAGATGAGGAGATGGAACCCTCTCTGCCTTAATTTACAACTGTAGGGTTACTAGTAATAATGTAGAGAATATTAATAAGCACAACCATCTACCATATGTGGCGGAAATAGAGATTCTGAAGATATTACAAATTTTCAAATAAATTTACACAAGTTAACATGCTCCGACACTGACTATACTTAAAGACTATCTACCAAATATTCCAATCCAAGTAACAGTACAGATGCTTTTTGCATCTAACATAATTTAAAAAGGACAATAAGCTGTACATGAAGAGCAGAATAACAACCTACGCCTGAACCTGGAAGTTTTGCAGATATAGTCATTCCCACTCACCTTACATAAAAACATACAAAGGAAGCCTTTATTTTAGATGACAGTTTTCAGCACATCTAATAATACATACTAGCCTTAACACAATGTAACATAGGGCTAATGTATGCCACATTCAAATCCTGCCCAATACCCTTTAGCTAGATATATTCCGGCCACAGCCAGTACCAAAGCAATAAAATTCCATTAATCTATGCACTCCTCCCTAATAAACAAAGTACCATGTACCATGAACTCATATCAATGATTTAATTAAAAAAACCAACAATTATGTTCCTAGAAAAATTGTAGTGTATTTTGAACAAACAATGGCCCATACAATATTATAGGTGTAAAAAGAAATAACAAACCAAGGGTGCTATTTACATTTTAATCATTAAATGTATGGAGACATCCACAATAATCAACCCTAAACATTTCCTATACAATTAATAGTGAACTTGCATATGAAATAGAAACTGATTGATGAAAAGGAGTATATTCAAAGAAATCCAGGAATCAACATGAGTAAGAAGAATTTATTGTACACGTAAGATGTTCCCAATAGAAAAGCATCAACAGCACACAAACGTATCAGCTGACTAACCTTGAACATTCTAACTTGAACTCCCTGGAATTCCAGGAGTTCCATGGGACAAAGAACAATGATAACCTGGTAGGGGTCAGCTGGGAACGCACCAACTATAAATTACATAATAATAACAGGGGAAGAAAATAATAAAATATTTACAAAGAGAAATTACAACAATTGCCTTAGTCATTGTACCTCCTAGTGAGGTAGCTAAGCATTGTGATTTAGGGTCTGATTATGAGTTTGACGGTCTGATGGACCGCCAAACCCACGGTGGCGGTGCGGCTACCACTGCACCGGCGGCCTGACCGCCCTATTATGAGTTGGGGGGTCGGACTGCCATGGGGCCGCTGCTACCGCCAGGGATCTGCGATCCCTGGCGGTCTTGCAGTGGTCTGAGACTCGCAATATGCTGGCGGTGCCGCAGCATATTATGAGTTTCCTCACTGCCACAGTTTTCATGGAAGTGAGCCCGCCATGAAAAGTGTGGCGGTGAGGAAACTAAGAGGACCCTACAGGTCCCCCTGCTGCCTCAGGGCCATGGGGATGCATGCAGGGGGCACATGGTGAGCCCCCTCTATGCATGCACTCCCAATTCCTGCACATCATGGGCTTAACAGTCCATGCCGTGTAGTAACTTGCTTTGGCGTTCCCATTGAGATTCCTTTCTAAGGCTCGCCGCCTCGGACTGCCAAAGCACCACCCGCCAAACCAGGAGAAAACTCCTAATCAGGTGGGCGGACGAGTCTGGCAGTGTGGGTGTGGGGCGCTGGCATGGCAGCCTGCTCCCACACCGATAAACTCATAATCAGTACCTTAGTCTTTTGACTCACATTTCTACAGAACTAATTAAGAAACAATACCTCAATTTCTGGATTATTTTGAAGGCAGTTCAATGCATGGTTGCAGGGCACAGGCACCAACCAAGGTTCCACATACACAGGTGGAATGTTTATGACCGCACAATATAATAGGAAGCAACAACAAATAATACAGTGCATAGTGGCCTAACTCCATCAGAGGCACATTAGGAAGAAACTGTATCAACTTGAGATTTAAAAAAAGAAACTACTGAGATTTATACCAAAAACAAGCATTAGTCCTACAATACAATCTAAAGTTTGCAAATTAGACAAGTGTATGAAATGCTACTTGAAAAAGTTTTGCTATTTGAAAATAACCAAGGACTTAACTACTTAGAAACCCTAGCAAACATATTACTTTAACAAACTGTAAATGACAAAACCAACGACCCACAAAAAATAAACTGTGGAGAGTAATCAATAATTTAACAATTATCTAATTAATAATCAATCGTTTCTTTTCTATTAATTATTAATCTAAATTATACACTAAACTATACAAGGCTGAATGAAATAAAAGGAGTGAAAATGTATATAAAAATGCTAAATTGTTTTTAAAAAAATAACACAGATGTGAGGAAAACAGCTCAGCTTACAAACACACTAATCTAATCATTATTTAAAAGAACTAAAATTAATCATATAATCAATGCAAAATGCCTAGTGAAACTTAATACCAATGCAATAAGTAACATTACTTGAAAAGAGAACTGTATTAGCAGAAATAATCAAAATATAAATAAGTAACTGAGCAAACATTATCATTTTTAAAAAGAAATTTAAAAAAACACTCACAGTTTCGAAGCAGGAGGTAACTCAGAGAATAAATCTAAATCCAAATCCATAGACAGCAATATATTAAAAGCCCCAAAAATGCAAAAAGAGAATGCTACTTCAAAATTAATTGCCATATCAAATTCAGGGAAAACCTGGAAAAAAGTAGTTTGAAAAAGAAAGGATCCAAGAAAATTGAAAAATATAAATAAAAGAAAAATGTTTGAGAAGCGACAAATTTGAAAACATTTTTTTGGGAGGAAAATACACCTTCCATAAAGGAATCATGCTTGAAATACAGCCAGCTACATCTGACACATAAAACATTCCCACCGTCAAGACAAAGCACTTTAAAATCCTCGAAACAAAAGCCATCAAGTTCTTCAGCAGTACTAATATAAGAGCAATGTAATAACACAAAATTAACAAAATATTTGAGATTAGGCTTAGTTGTAAATATGATACAATAACTAAAAATCTACTAACCCTAACTAACAAAAACATTAACCCTAAACAAATAACCTAAATGAAATTCTTTTTATACCCACCTAATAGTAATGGTTAAAAAGGGAAAACTTAGTGACCGTGTCTGAAATGGAAACATGACTTCCCTACAGCCACCATCCTTGTTGTGAAGGAAACAGACTAAGGGCCTGATTTAGACCTCGGCGGACGGGTTTCCCCGTCACAACAGTGATGGAGATATCCCATCCACCGAAATATAAATTCCATTCTATCTTATGGGATTTATATTCCGGCGGATGGATATCACCGTCCGCCAAGATCTGATTCAGGCCCTAAATGATTAAATGGTAAAACAAAAAGGTGGAGAAATGTTAAAAAATAGACATGCATCACAATGAATCAATGGAGAAAAAATAAATAATTATTTTGAATAATTGCAGTGTATGACAAATTATTATTTTTCTAAATTGCAAAAAATAATGTTTAAAATTATTTTATGTAAATTTACTATAAAAATATATTTTTTATTGCAAACAAAATATATTTTTTCAAAACAGTTATTATATATGATAAATCGTAATGTTAATTAATGAACACTTTACAGATATGTTTATTAATTATACGTTTATTAATTAATTTACCTTTACAGTATGTTTCATAAATAAACATAATTGTTTAAAAATAATTTATTTCAATAGGTTTATTAATTACATTAATGTTATACACAATTGTTGATTGTTAAAATGTATATACCACAAAGATGTTAATAAAAGATTACAAATAATCAAATTAGTTATTTTTCTGTTTTACTTTTATATAATACTTGAAAAACTTTACAATTAATTAACGATATAAAATATAAACAAATATTAAACATTTGGGAAGCTACATATATACGATGGGTGTGTTTAAATATACTATTCAAAACCTCTTACCATAAACAATATGTTACGTTCATATATTATTGACAATAATATAAACTATTTAAACTTCACTATCTTAAAGACTATTAAAAGTACATATTTGTGAAGATATATTATACAACTACTACTGATATATACTTACCATTAATAATAATTTTTAAAAAAGGAGATTGAAAGATATACAAAAATGTAACCTATTATACGAACTAATTTCACAGTTAAATGGGATTTTAAGGTTTATGAAATATAAAATGGTTAAATTATTCTAAATAAAATAATTACTGTTATTTAGTTTATTTACATTTTATAATTAAATAATGTAATTATTTAAAATGTCATGTGTTTATTAATATTACATTTAATGTTGTAATAATTTTAAAACTTAGACACCCAATAACCCATTAATACCAATAAACCCTAAAAAAATAAAGCCAATAGTTCCATAAATAAACTAACATTAAACAATTGACAAATTAAAATCATTAATTGATAACAATTAAATTAATAAATAACAAGTAAACAAAAGGACCAATTCAACACACCAATAAACCTAACAACCCAAACAACAGACATAAACTAAAATTAAATTGATAATAATTCAACAAATAATTATATACAAACTTTTAGCAAAACTCCAAAGGAATAAAAATATAAATAAGGCAATAATATGTACAATGATAGTTAGGTATACAATATTTCAAACATTGATATGTCTTACACACCCAAAAAAGTGATATTCTTACCGTTGATATTCTGTCCCATGATACCTGTGCACCCCCGACATTTCATCCACGATATACGTCTCACAATATTTCAGTGTTGAAGTATTGGCATTTATTAACACAAGCCAGTGGTCATGACTGCATAATGTATTTTTAGTCTATAAGGAAGTATGCATAACTTGAAAACCAATTAAGCACTAATGTGGGCATTGCTGACTGTGCTGAGAACAGAATCTCTATTTTCAGGGAGTACTTTTACTACACTGGAATTCCAAGGTGACAGTATATATTATATATACTCCAAATGTAGAGTAGACCCAAATGTCTCTGGTTATGGTGGCATCTTATGATTCCTTGGGCTCCAAAAGTCCCTGGAAGGTCATTGAAATTTTGTTAGATTCTAAATAAATCATTATTTTAATAGGCATACTTTGGTTATTAGAGAAGTTTCTAAAAGCGACTAATCCTTAAATCAAACCCAATAATTTCCACTCATAAACAGCGACACATTTTGTTTATAATCAGTGAAAAGGATACTGCTGTATTGCCTCTAATGTATACAGCCTGAAGAACAGCTTTAGGTTTGGAGGAATTGATGCATGTGAGAAGTGGGGGCTTACTCCAATGGAAGAATCTATGTATACCAAGGTGGGAAGTCATTATTACCTTCGGGCAGAAATTGAGATTGTTTATGTAAAGAAGTGTGCAGAGCACCTAGTGTGAGACAGGACAGTGAGGAAAAACACCAGGAAGCACAGAAGGAGTGGAAGAAAATAAGAATCATTCAGGAGATATGAGAGAGCAGGAAAGGTGAATCAGAGAGGAAGAGATATTGGCTGGGTTGCAGAAAGTTTTAAACACAGAGGATGACCCGACCTCTCCACTGGGATTTGCAGGTGTCCAACAGAAGGGAGAATTATTGTTTTTAAGCAAGTGTGTATATATCAGGCTGAGTAGACACATGTTAACATAGCTCCAGATTGACAAATCAAAGTTACCTTTCCTGTAAAAATGTTAGTAGCCTGAAAACCCTGTTCCAGACCATTTTTGGAATATTGATCACTGATGTAAATGAATTCCATGAGGGCTGGCCTCCAGGGATTAAGAAAAAAGGGCTTTTGAATGACGTTTACTGAGCAGTGCACCCAAGTGGTGTGGGATTCTGTACTATGGAATAAAAGATATTGATATATCGCTAAGAATTTCCAAAACATTTAATAGTGCTATAAATAGTCACAGTTAAGACTTGGGGCCTGATCACGAGTTTGGCAGATGGGATACTCTGTCACAAACGTGATGGATATCCTGTCTGCTGTATTACAAGTTCAATAGGATATAATAGAATTGTAATAAGGTGGATGGGATATCCATCATGTTTGTAACGGAGTAACCCTGTCCACCAAACTCGTAATCAAGCCTGTGGTCTTGTTTTTGAGGTTGAGAGAGATGCCTAAAACTCTCTAGGGCCCCCTTAGTTTCGTCACCACCGCCATGAAATCTGTGGCAGTGAGGAAACTCGTAATATATTTGGCGGTGCCGCAGCAACACTGCCAGCATATTGCGGCCCTCAGACCGGCGCACCACCACCAGAGGTCGCGGATCCCTGGCGGTTGTGGCGGTCCTATGGCAGTCCGACTGACATAGTTGTAATATGGCGGTCAGACCACTGTAGGCTGGCTGTGCAGTTTTAAAACTTCAAATTCGACCTATCACAATTACCCTTTTTTGACCAGCCTAAACCTTCCTTTTAAATATTTACAGGGTATTCCTAATTAGGTCTTATTGCCGATACGGAAGGGTGTATGGCATGTAAAAGTAGGGCATGTAAAGGTTTAATGTTAAACATACAGTTACAGTGACTAGCACCTCAAAGTTATTTTCACTGAAGCAATGCTGGCTGTGCCATAGGAAAACACTTGGAGCAATATTAAACACTAACACTGTATGTCAGGAATGGGACTACCTAGAAAAATTAATTAAGCAACTATTTTTAATAGCTATTAAAAATCCACTCCAATGGGGAAGTCAGGTTTGTTCTAAATATTACAGAAAAGTAACTTTTAGAAAGTTGCCTGTGCCCTGCCAAAAGCCCCTGGAAGTGAAATCTGCATTTTATCTCTCCTATGTCTGCCAGCTAGTAATTAGAATTTGACTAGGCGTGAATGAGGTATGAACTTGCTCCCAAGAGCAAACAAAAGGCTAACCTGAATGGACAGAGATGATCCATCAGAACCTGACAGAATATGCACAGTGAGACTGTGAGGATCCTTTAAGACTTCAAAGTGTCACATCCAGATTCACAGGTCTGCTGGGGTTTTTATGACACTTGGGGCGCACTCCAAAGAAGCCTCCCCTGTCGCAGGCAAATGTTAGCTAACACTTGTGTAGGGTCCTTCTTTTGTCCCCCAACCCAAACTGACCCCTAACACAGTGGGCCTCTTTTTAACGTTACAGTGTTAAAGACTGTTTGGCAGGTTTGCTGGGTTTACATATAACATTTGCTGTACACTTTAAAGGAGGGAAATGAATGCCAAAACAATTTGTGTGTATTCACTGTTTGGTTGGTGAAAACTCAGCTTTTGTTCTACCATATTTCGGTCTCTTAGGTTGCTGTGGATACAGGACCTGTCTCAAACTGGATTTTAGTGTTAGATGTTGGAGGGCACTAGGATTACCATAGTACACTCACACCCCCATCCCCAGCTCTCAGAGCCTATGTTTAGTCCGACCAAAGAGTTCAGCCATCTTCAAAATGCCCAGTGTGAGTAGGGGTAGCCCCAGGAACCTTTACCCCATTGGTTAGGGCATCCCGAGGGATCGTTCCCACCTATAAACTCGTGCCAGGCATGAATGTGGAATCTCCAGGTTCCCACTGCAGAACACTTCTGGACCTGTGTAAGATCAGAAGAAGACTGATCCTGCTGTCTGTGACCTGAAAAGAGCATACAAGACTGGGCCTCCTATTGTTCTTGTACCTAGGACAAAGAATGGAATTCAAGAATCATAAAGCTGACCTCATGTTAAAGCTAAAGGACACAGCAAACTTCAAGAGGAACTTTTTCTGCAACTGCCTAGCTGAGCAGTGGCAACTTACTTGAAGTGGACTTTCCTGTTGGCCTCTGCTCGCCACCTTTTGAGTCTCTAAGTACCTCCCTGAGGTCTTAGGGGGCTTTAAAAGTGGACTCCTGTTGTGGATTAGGACTTAAAGGACTAACGTCTGGTACTAGGACACCTAGACTATGGCAATGCCTTATACCTCGGCTCACCATCTTATGTGGTAAAGAGGTTGCAGACTGTGCAGAACGAGGCGGCTTGACTTCTCACAGGCACATCTAGATACCAGCCAGCCACTAAAGCTCTAAGGGATCTCTAGTGGCTTCCAGTGGAGCGCAGAGTGGAGTTTAAGTCCCTATGCATTATCCACAGGGCAGTAAATAACAGAGGTCCCCCATTACTACGCTCACTAGCCTCCCTAACTGTGCCCAGTAGACATCTCAGATCAGCTTCTGCACACCTATTAAAGGTCCCCAGGATTCGGAGATCACACTGGGGTGAACGCTCCACATCCTTTCTAGTACCCAAGCTCTAGAACTCTCTCCCTCAGCAGCTACGTCAGCTGGAGCAATAACTCCCATTCCGCAAAGACTTGAAGACCTGGCTGTTCAAGGAATAGTGTCACATTGCGGCCATTATTCGGAAGCTGCGAAAATCGCTGGGAAGCCTTCGGGTAGCCATGCGCTATACAAACACTACAGAATAGAATAGAGCGTCTGAAGGTAAAATCTTTGACCAGTACGGACCTGGTTAGTGTATTCAACCTGCACTCCATCGGGGTCAACATCAAATTGTGCCTAGGTCCTGTTCTACTGCGACCATTGAATATCATTGGCACTTTTTGCTTCTTGGCGCAATTTCTACTTAAAACTTAAAAAATGTATGGCTCCCTTTGCCCTTATAGGGTTTTTATAATTTTTATGCTATTCTGTTTATTAACATTAACTCTATTTTTTCTAATTCATTTTGGGATTTTTATAGTTTTGCATTTCGACTGTACAAATGCTTTACACATTGCCCTAAGTTAAGCTTGCCTGCTCTGTGCCATAGCTACCAGGGAGTGTGCTCGGGCTAACTTAGTGCCTTTGAGGGTTCTGACAAGGATTGTAATTATTACTTGTGGTGGGGCCTTACCCTCTCAACAGATAGTCCAAATTCTTACAGTTCCTATTCATGCCGGCAAAAAATTCCAGAGCTTTAGCCACTTGTGCCGAGAATGAGATTCCCCCATTCGCTTCTTTTAGTAAATCAGGAAGATCAATTGTGGTGTCAGCCGTGGTGCCAGTCTAGTTCTGTACTGTGGATATCTTTTTAGCTTTGAGTGCCAGAATGCTGGATCTTTGATGTTGATGGTCTCAAGTCGTATGAGGAGCAGATTGAAAGTAGAATGCCTAGCAACAGGAAACCAGTGAAATGCTTCTATGGCAGGTAAAGTGTAGCCATGCAAATGTACTTACAGTAATTGTCCATCCTTCTAAATTCTTTGCAGTAATGACAGGAAGAAAGGAGAAATGCAAAGGAAGTGTGTGTTTGTGTAGTCGAAACATGACAGGACCAGGAAGGTGGTCACCTGCAGCTTCCTTGCTTCCCAACTGGGACAACATTCGCTTAGGTTCCTCATGATGTAAAAGGTGCTTCTGAGGACTTTTTTACACTGGGTAGTGAGGGAAAGGCTCAAATTCAAGGTTACTCCCACGATTCTCATTTCTGTGAATGTTGTTGGTGGTATTCTAAACTACTGAGGTCCTGAGGATGGTTATCTAGATTAAGGTGCTAAAGCTAAACTCACCACAAACAAAAAAGAGAGCACAAAGTTCTGACACTGCAGAACCGCAAACCTAGAGTTCATAATTAGAAACACTTTCTGAAGTGCCTTTGGATTCCCACTGAACAAACTCAGGTCAAAGTTGCTTAATAGTTTGTTAATATTTAAGGGAAGCATTTTGACAAAATCCTCCCATTTCTGCTCAGAAGAAGCTCACACTAGTTGAACATCAGTTACACTCAGGGTCACGGTTGGGAGAGCCAGAGACATAAACTCAGTTTCAGCCATTGTCATCTGTGGAGCTGTTGAAACTTAAGAAGAATGTTAAATTAAGTTAATAATTGTATTACTGTTAAGAAGTAATGCCTAAACATCACATATTCTATTTGCTATATAACATAACATAACGTGTATTTGTAAAGCGCATGTTCAACCAGGAGGGTATCTTGGCACTGAATAACAGATGTTTATTGTTACCCAACTTAATGATACTCATTTTATCGACCTTAGAAGGATGAAAGGCTGAGTGTGATATTAGTGAGTTAATCTACGATGGCTCACATGATGCAGCACCACAAAACTACCTAGAAGCGCCTCGACGACACTATACAAAAAATTAGCAAATACAGTGACAGTTTTCAATCTCCTTGCTGCACTATTTTTTTTAGCATTGCCAGAAATGAAAATATAGATACTTTCGGAGAACTTATGGATTTGATCAATATACTGACTGTGTACCATTACTTTAATGGATGCCTTTAAAGTAATGGTCTTGTCCTCAAGTATGTGCTTTGAATACGAAGTGCCTACTCTTCTGCCAAGCTAACATACCTGTTATGGATTGCTCTTGGCTGTGATTAATTTTATAGGATTGGTTGATGAATATCGTGCCAACATGAACCTTGTTCCAAAAGGCACGATAAATTGTTTAGGTAAGAGCACACAGTCTAGAGCTTTGCTGTTTGGGAGTGTAAAACAGGACAATTAGGGAACAGTAGATAATTCATCAAAATGCACAAACCAAAGGGCACGTGCAATATAGGCAGTTGTCTAAATTAATATACTCAAAAGGGCAGTGTTTTAACTAAATCATCAACTACATGAACACCTTTAACAACAAAAACACAGCCTCTGAATAGACTCTTTTTAGTTTTGTCCTATAGTGGTACTGTGGGAAAATGAGTACATAGGAGCAGTAGCGGCTGGCAGGGAACCAGAGTGGAGAGGCGGGGGAGTGGTCACGGGGGATACAATATACAAAAGAAAACACTTACCTCCTCGCCGCGTCTCTCCTCCATCATCCCTCATTGTCTCTGCATGGCCAGAACTAGGAAGCACACGGGCTCCCTCCCCTAAGCCAATCACAATGCTGCAATACCGCATTGTGATTGGTCTGAGCGCCGTGGTTCGTTGCTCAGATGGGCAATGGGAGCCTGAGCATGTTCCTCACCAGGCTGTGCATTACAGCCTGTTGGTGAACATGCAAAGTGCACATGACTGTTTGGCCGGCCCAAGACGGCCGGCCAAACAGTTATGTGCACTTGGAGTGACCAAACCACTCCTCCCTCTGTGCCACAAGCCCCACCTCGCCCTAACCCAGCCCCAAACCTACGAAAAATAAAATGATCATAACAACGTTATTATCATTTTAGTTTTCCTGCTCTGAGAGCAGTGGGGCGCCACTCCTCCGCCTTAGCGGAGGAGCCGACCCTGCATAGGAGCAGTATTATAGGGCAGAGTGGCATTTCGCTGAATGTTTTCTGCCTTACCTTGCAGCATCCATGCTGAGTTTGGTATTGCTGCAAGCATGGCTCTCTGATCCTCTTTTAAGTATATTGGTGTCCTTTAAGCAAGCTGCATTGACATGGATGGACTGCTGTACCATGCAGTCAGTGCAGCAGTGCCTTACGGTTTAACTATTGAATATCGACAACAACAACATCATGGTACAAGAATATCGAGGACAGAATATCAAAAGCTAAGTGCTTATAGGGAAGTATAATTTTCTATTTCTTGCTCCACATCTGCATAACTTGAAGATGTATGTACCACGTACGTACATATATGTGGAGTTAAGTAAAACAAATCTAGCCTTACTTACCTATCAATATTTTTTTCGATATTTTGTCCTAAATATTCTGTCCTACCGATTTTGTGGGTTCGATATTCACAGTGCACACTGTGCCCAACCTGCGGGGCAGGTAAACTAGCACATCCTTCTTCCAGCCAGCACTTCCATTTGTCGCTAACCTGTCGGCCATGTCAAAGCTGCCCCACTGACCTGTTCATGAATGTCAACTGGACACCGGAGCAGCTCTCAGCTGCCTGGGCCCTTTGTGGCCCACAGAGTTTGCACACCAAGCATTTCTGGCCAGCTCACAGGTGCTACGTTGCTACTTCCCAACGTGAAGATGGCATTGGAGAAGCTGCTAGCTGGTCCTCTATTTTGCAGAAAACCTCCGCTCACTCTTAGGAAAGGCAGAGGAGAGCAATGAGCCTTACCTGCGGTGGGGCGTGGCCCCACGCTCCCACTTTCCTCATCCTTCCCTCTGACCCTCGCATTCACTTGTGAGTGGCGGAAATTAGATGGAAATGAGGCACTGAATAAGTATGTGGATTAATATCTTAACTTATATATTTTATTTGTCATAACATCAGGGCTTTAAGTGGGATGAAAAAACTGGCGGGTCTCGCAAAGGGGCGTGGCCAATGTAATTAAGGGCCGTGGCTTAAAACACTTAAGCTAAAAATCTGGGCTTAGCATAGCGTGCCGCCCGACTTGTATTTTGCTGTTTCTGTCATTACATCCAGATATATGATACAACAAGTAATATCACACCTTCAACAAGTCAGAACTATTGGCTTTGTCAATGATTGTTAGTTGCATAAGATAAATAAGCAGCAACCATGGCTTGTATATAATATTGAAAAAGCTTCAACTTAAAGCCCTGGTGACACCACGACAATGTTGCTGCTCCTGAGTTTCAAAAAGAGAAGGGAAATCCAGAGAGAAAATGACTCTCTTTAAAGGATTTCCCTTCCCCTACAACGCTCACCTGGCATGACCTCATGCCATAACTTCTCCGCTAGTGAGAAGTGAGCAGTGTGAGCACGCGCACATGATGTGCCTGCTGTCACTGCATTCCGCAAAAAAACAGACTGCCTGTGCCAGGACACAAAACAGAGCCCGATAGAGACCCGTTTCGAGGCCCCCTTTAAAAAACTGCCGGTGCTCAGCACCGGTGAGACCCCGCCCACTTAAAGCCCTGCATAACATGCATTATGTATTGCGGTATTCTATGCCTGGAAACGTGTCTGATATTGAGAAAAATGGGGCTTATTTACAAGCCTCTTGCGCCGTCGGTACTTTACTTTTTTCTATATTAAAAGTGACGCACCAGCGGCACAAGGGGCTCGTAAATACGCCCCCAATGTATGGCAGGGTGGGAGTTAAGGTTGAGCGAGAACGGCGGTGGTAGGAGGTAGCGTTAATATCCTCTCATAATCTTGTGAATATTCGGTCTTCTTAGTTTTTTTGGTGTTGGCACTGTTACAGCCCCTTCCCTTCCCCTAAATCTTTAGGTTTTTATTCAGGGTATTATTATTATTAGTGGAATCGCAGGCATCACAGGGATGGTGGTCTGCAGAGGTCAGCAGGCAAGCATGTCTGTGATTGTTCTTAATAAAGCAATCTTTTTTAAATGCAGCCCATTTTCCTTACAGGAAACAGGATGCATTTAAAAAGAAAAAATTAAACTTCGCAGTTTCATTTTTTAAGAATAGGCAGTTGTCCATAGGAACACTGCCTGCTCTTAAAAAATATTTGTTTTTCATTCTCAAAGGGAAGGGGTCCCTGGGGATCCCTTCCCATCTGACTCCAAGAGGAGTCAGTAAAATATGAATGTTTTGCGGCTGTAATTCAGTTGCAAAACATTCATACATCCCATTCAAATTCAGGATTTGAAGAGACACCCTAAACAAGCCCCTTTCAAATACCGAATCGCAAACGCATATTGCGATTCAGTAACGTGTTACCCAATCTCAATTTCTTTTTATTTCAGAGTTTTATATAGCGCAAACTTGACCCGAAGGTATCAGGTATCAGAGCGCTTTACATGAGCACCAGTTGCGTTACATAAGGACACATGAATTTTTTTGTTAGGCACGGGAAGAGTAAGTGGTTTGCCCAGAATCACAGGATGTTGAGCGTCATTGCTGAGACTCGAACCCGGTTCCCCAGATTTGAGGTCGACTGCCCTAGCCATTAGGCCACATCCTGTCCCCAAATTGTGTTTTGACCATATGTAAAAGCATTTTCATTTGGCCCCAAAATCCTAATACATCGCAATAAAACACACCACAGAGCCCTCATTGAGCAGATTCAAACATTTTTGACTTTGTCCATAAGTGACATTTGAGTGTTCAAAACATGTAATCTGTACTCATAAGTGGCAGCCCCAGAACATGCCATTTCCAGGTGTGGAAAGTCAAGCAGGTGGTCAACGTTTCTGCAGTCATAAATGTGAGTTGTGAAGAAGAGAGTGCCACTAAGAAACTGATGAACACACACAAAGGAACTTTACATTGCATTTCACACATTAAAAGCATAAACATTTACATACAAAAGAGAAGTGTAAATGGTACCATTAAGATGCGTGAGAGAAGGAAAGTGTTTACAAATATGAACCCATTTTTTCTTTTGTAGAAATCAAGCGGGAACATGTGCATCTGCACTTGTATGCTAAGCCTAAACTCTACTTCTGTGGGGTTAGGAACGTCAGGGGCCATTTTACAAATAGAGAGCACTTTCTGTGATTGCGCCACCCCTCATTTTTAAACAGGTGCGCCGTGCGCCGGCCCAAATAGAGACAGTATGCCCTATTACAATGAATGCGCTGCCATCAAGGCAGCTGCAAATGCGGGGCCACCCTCGGGGCAGCGCATTCAGTTAAATACTGAGCCGCTGCCAAAGCTGCGCTGCGTTTCTCTGTAAAGGTGGCAACCCGTCCGGACTTTGAATAGGGGGGTCATCCTCTTGAAGGTAGGTGCAGAGAGTGACAGGCTACAGCACCCCCGTGCATGGGTATGTCTGGGAGGTCCACGGGGCCCCATTTTACCCTTCCAGAGGGCTCCCTCAGGGGGCGCACTGACAGTGCGTCTCCTTTTCATGGAGCACTTTCAGTGTGCCTTTTAAGGGCCTGTTGGCCTTTGTAAATGGAACATCCTCTGAAGCTATCAGTATTACAGAAGCGGCCGTACAAGCCCCTTCTGTAATACCAAAGTTCCCCGGGGGCACACACACCCATTGCGCCCCCGGGGCATTTCCTACTATACATCTCCAGATTTACAACTAGGAATTACAAAAGTTTTAGTTTTCCCTTAAATATGTATGTCAGTTTCCTAATTCTCATAAATAAGAAACATTCTCTTTTTGTGAAACAGAAGGTAAAGGAGTAATATTTGGATTCAGATTGATACTCCATATAGGGCCATACAAATGAGAATTCTATATAGGAGGGAAGTAACAGAGGATCAGTACTCCTATCCCAATGATTTAAACTCTTTAAAACAATGTGACCGTGGGACATATATTCAAAATATATATATATATATATATATATATATATATATATATATATATATATATATATATATATATATACGTATGTATAGATATAGATAAATATATATATATCAGTAATGTAGCAGGCAAAGAAACCCTGTTTAAAAATGCAAGAGTCTGTTATTACAACAGAGAGATGTGCACTCAGGCGCTACAAATGCATAAAATCTGATTTATTTATTAAGAAAACAACCCTACACATTTTGGCCAGAGGGGCCTTAATCATGGGTAGTCGTTGGCTCAAGAAACACACATTATATACAATCAAGTGCATTCAATCAATAGTGACAACAGTGCAAAAATGCCAAGTACCCTATGCAGTAATGTGGGCTCTAACTTGACCTATGTCTCAGTACAAAAATGTTCTATCCAATCGAACATGTGTACATTTGAAGAACAAGTTAACTACCTTCGGTAACACCTTATCTGGTAGAGACTCTATCTACTTGCAAATATCCTTACCTTATAATATTCCCACAGGTGTCAGACTGGATCTAGAAAATCTTGAGCAATACTCTGCATGCCAGTAGGTGGCACTGAATGGCTCCACTGCAGCGTTGTAGGTGTCGTCTGCGCCAGATGTGACATATGCGATGCCTACATAGGTGCCACCCTAGAGCTCCGATATCAGTTTCTTTTTGTGACCATTTCTGCACCAGAAGCATGGAGGCACAACAGAAGGCTGCTCGATCAGTGTGTAGATACTAAGGGTATACAAGGAACTCTTTAGGATGAAAAAACGGCTCACAGACAGGAAGGATGGAATGGTCGGTAGGGAATCTGTGGCTAGATAGAGTCTCTACCAGATAAGGCGTTACTGACGGTATAAAACTTGTTCATCTGATAGAGAATGACAGCAACAAATTCCTTACCTTAGAATAAATACCAAAGCAATACATCCCCAGAGGTGGGTCTGCGTACTGGCTGAGCGCAAAAAGTCATGGAAGAACAAACTGGCGAAGTGCCCATCATGATGGACCTGACTGTCCAGGCAGTAGTACTTTTTAAATGTGTGCATAGATGCTCATGTAGCAGCTTGCCAGATGTGCAGGACAGTGACTCCGCGATCCAATGCAGTAGAAGCAGCTTTGGCGGAATGAGCCCGCAAGCCCTCATTGGCGTGCTTCCTGGGCAATGCATAGCAGATCATAATGCAGGGTACGACCCATGGGAGATGGTCTGTTTCTGTACTGCCTTCCCCTAATTGGTCGAGTGAACCCTACAAACAGTTGATTGTCCACCTGTTGTTCGTTAATGTGGTCAATCTAGAAGAACACTTTTCTCTTAGGGTACAGCCAGCAGAGTCTCTCATCCGCCTTGGACAGATGAGGTGGAGCAAAGAAAGTCCGCAACTTGGTGTTTTGGCTGGCGTGAAATGGTGTCACAACCTTCAGCAGAAAAGAGGCACAGGTTCAGAGAACCAGTTTGTTTAGGAAAAATCTGATGTATGGAGGTTGGACAGAAAGAGCCAGAAGCTCGCTGACTCTCCGGGCTGATGTGATGGCCACCAAGAAGACTGTCTTTATTGTCAAGAGTCTGAAAGGACAGGTTCAAGAGGAGAACACATCAAAAATATTAGAACAAAATTAAGATCCCATTGTTTCATAAAGAAAGGAGTGGGAGGAAACATAGGCTGAAGACCTTTCAGAAAACATGTCACAACGGGTGACTTAAACAGGGGGTTTGGCACAGCAACCACAAAAATGCAGAGGTGGGAAATACTTACCCCTTAACTGTGCCCAGAGCAAGGACTTGCCGGGCTAAGGCCAAACAAGCAACACCACTTTGGACAGGGGTGCAGAAAGTGGATCAATGTGTTTCTCTGTACACCAAGCCACAAACTTGTCCCAATGGTAGGCATATACATATTTTGTTAATGGATGCTAAGAGAACCTCACTGACTAACGGAGGGAGATCAAAAACCCTCAACTATCGACGCTCAATCTCCATATATGAAGGTGGAGCATGCGCAGGTTCGGGCATGGGACCCTGACCTGTTGAAGCCACAGTAGATTCTCTCGAAAGGGCAGCCTATTTGGAGGACAGATGTTCATGCTCAGGAGTTCTGGATACCATACTCTCCTCGCCCAATCCAGAGCCACCAGGATGACTCGGGCCCACTCTGTTCTGATTTTTTTTTTAGAACTTAAGGGAGGAAAGGTATTGGCAGGAAGGCATACAGGAGTTCCATATTCCAGTATAGTTTGAATGGATCAACAAGCGAGAGCAACTTTGGAAACTGCTGACATTGAGCGTTCCTGTTGGTTCATCACCATTCCTGGTCTGCAAGGCATCTATGGCTGAATTCATTCGCCCTGGCATTTAGAGATCTGTCGGGTTCCCCTCGAGGACTCCGCTGATGTCACACGGACTGATGGCAGGAACCCTTTTTCTCCCCTCCAGCTCCCGGACCCGGAGGTGTGCCCACCCGGGGGTGGCTCTGTCAGTGAGGTGTACCACTGGCCCTTTAAGGATCCTCTACAGGCCGACTGGAGCCCCGCCCCTTGGGGGTGGGATGACAGTGCGTCATCCATTGATAGGGAGCCGCGCTCCAATGAAGCGGGGTCTCAGACCCAGAAGGCGGAAGGAGGAGAAGCCAGACGGAGCATCGGGACGGCGGAACCTCGACTGGACGAGAGAGCTGCGACAGAAGAGGAGATCGGACGACCGGAGGAAAAGCCAGGAGGCCAACGACCCTGTGTTGCGCCCAGCCACGCTCCTGGAGGAACGTGGCTAGAACAGGTGCGTAACCGATTACGGGGCCCGGGAAGGTCGGGAGTAACTCCATCGGGTGGCGGGAGGGAACCGGGAACCTAGTCAGGGAGATCCAGGCAGCGTGCGCTGCGTAACTTCCTCTCCACGGTGACGGTCCCTTACCCTACACTACCCTAGAACTGGCGGTGCTACCTCCCATCACTCCCTTCCTCCACGAGACCTCCCACACCGAGCACTAACCAAGTGCCTTTCCTTTGTCTTTCCCCACTCACCCGGAGCCGCTGCCAACCCGGACCAGAGCGACGCCAAGGAGGAAGACGTCATTCCCCCTGACGAAGACGTCGCTGGGACCGCCAACAGACACCACCCCTGTACATTAAATAAACCACGTTTAGCCATAACCCCCTGGTCTCACGTAATTGCTTGACCTGCGTCACACGTGGTGGAGAATGCGGGCAGGCGAGCACCGTCTGTGAGCCCAAAGATGGAAGCCCTAATACAGCATATCGTGGAGGGGCAGCAGAAGCTTGAATGGGCCGTCGAACTGCAGATGTCCTCTGCCCAGGCCGACCGGGACACCCTTAAAGAGTTCATGAAGAACCAGGTGGAGGCCCTCCGCCGACCCACCGACGATCCCCCTACAGAACCCGCAGGACAGAAGGCCACACGCAGTGCACTGGCTACCCCTAACATATCCCTACAAAAATACACTCCAGGGGAGGACCCCGACGCCTTTTTGTTGAATTTCGAAAGGGCAGCCAGAGCGGCCGGATGGCCACTCGTGAAATGGCCCTTTTTCTTGGCCCCCTTGCTCACTGGGGAGGCACAGGCGGCCTATCAGGTCGCCAACTCCGGCGGTGTTACGCCATATGAAGAGATCAAGGCGGTGATACTAGATCACCTTGGAATGGATGCGGAAGCCTATCGTCTCCGGTTTAGGAAAGAAAAAGGCGCCGCCGGCGACAATCCGAAGACTTTATACTTTAAGTTAAAACTCGCCGCCGACAAGTGGTTGAAGCCCAATGACAGGACCAAGGAAGACATTATGAGGTCCATTTACTTGGAACAGTTTTTGGACTCCCTGCCATACAACACCCAGCGCTGGTTACGGCAACATGCCAATCTGACGGCCGAGCAGGCGGTGGAAATGGCCACCTCCTTCTCTAGGGCACAACCGCGCCTCGGCCCCTGGGAGACCGACAAACCACCCCGGACATTGCCCATGCCGCGAAAAGCCCTCAGACCCATCCGAGAGCCAGAAAGAGTCCGCCCTCAGAAGCCCGAGAACACCTTACTTCGAGGCCCCCAGTGTTTCGACTGCGGGGAGTGGGGCCACATCGCCCGAGCCTGCCCTCGAAGGAAAACAGAAGAACCTATGGACATAAGCTATGTGCCAAAGAACCTCATGTACACGGCTGAATTGGGGTCCTGTTTCTACGTAAGTCTAACTGTCAATGACACATCTGTGTTGGCCCTCCTGGACTCAGGATGTCGCCAATCCGTGATCAAACAGGACTTAGTCAAGTCCGACCAACTACTTCCGGGGAAACGGGTTTTAATTCGCTGTGTTCACGGGGACGTTCGTCCTTACCCTGTAGCCCAAATACCCCTTCGTTGTCCTAAAGGCCCCCTTTCCCTGGTCACCGTGGGGGTTCTGTCCACCCTTCCAGAAGACCTCATCCTTGGCACCGATAATCCCAACTTCCTCTCCTTATTCTCTAGCCTTATAAAGAAGGGTTCCACCTCCACCTTCAACACCGATCACATGGGCTCCAAGGCTCTGTTATCTCAGAGTCCTTGGCAAGGGGATAAAAACTTCCGATGGGCCCAGAAGAATGATGCCACGCTCGCCCATGCGTGGCAAGAGGCTCTCCACCTCCAGTCACATACCCCTAAACACTACCCCCATTTCCAAGTCACCAACGGCTTGCTTTACCGAGTAGCCGAAAAGGACGCCAACCCTCAGTTGCTGGTTCCCAAAGACTTTCGAGACCAACTCTCCTTTTTTGCCCATTCCCACCTCCTCGCGGGACATTCAGGGGCCCTAAAGACCAGCCAAAACCTTCTACGAATGTTTTATTGGCCAGGGATACATGCACACGTCAAACGGTACTGTCAGGAGTGCCCCGTCTGCCAACGGAAGAATCCTTATAGGCCCCCTCCCGTTCCCCTGCAGCCTTTACCCATTATCGGTCGGCCCTTCGAGAGGGTAGGGATGGACCTTATAGGCCCTCTACCTAAATCTACAAAGGGGTTCCAGTACGTTCTGGTCATGGTAGATTATTGTACTCGGTTCCCTGAGGCCTTCCCCCTAAGAGCCCCAACCACCGTCAACATAGCCGATAAACTATTAGAATACTTCTCGCGGGTCGGGTTTCCCACTCAAATACTCACAGACCAGGGTACTCCTTTTGTCTCCCGTCTTATGTCCCAGGTCTGTAAGCTGTTGGATGTAAAGCATCTGAGAACCTCAGTTTATCATCCACAGACTGACAGCCTGGTCGAAAGATATAACGGGACCCTAAAACTTACCCTAAAGAAGATGTTGACCGTGGAGGGAAAAAACTGGGATCGGCTCCTGCCTCTTGCGCTCTTTGTCATACGAGGGCAGGTTCAGAGCAGCCTGGGGTGTTCCTCGTTTGAGATGCTCTACGGCAGACAACCCCGGACCTTGCTCGAGATGACAAAGGAGACATGGGAGACGGAGAAAGATAACAGCTCTGACCTCCTCGAATATGCCCAACATCTTCGATCCCGCATAGGGAAGCTAAGGGATCTTGCACACACCAACTTAGAGAAAAGTCAACAAAAGCAAAAATGTCATTATGACAAAGGGAAAAAGTGGAGGATTTTACAGGTGAATGATTGGGTCTTGGTTCTCCTCCCCTCCTCCATTTAAAAAATAAAGACAGAGTGGAAGGGTCCATACAAAGTGGTCTCCACTATCGGAAAGACCAGTTACCGAATACAGCTTGGGCCCAACAAATATCAGACCTATCACATCAACCTACTAAAGAAATGGATAGGTCCTCCCCCCCAGAGAGTAGCCTATTCCCCCGCGGCGAACACCTCTACCCTGGAACAATTGGTTGTCAACTCGGAACTAACAGCACCTCAACAAAAGGGACTGCTAGACACCTTAGAACCCTTCTCTCCTCTTCTTTCCGACCTCCCCGGCAGAACCACCCTCACAGAGCATAGCATAGAGACTTTACCCAGAAAATTAGTCAAACAAAGACCCTATAGGATACCGGCAGCCAGGAGAGAAGCTGTATCCCAGGAAGTAGATAAGATGTTACAAATGGGAGTTATTCGTTTCTCCCGGAGTAACTGGTCTTCACCCATCGTAATGGTACCGAAACCCGATGGGTCGATCCGCTTCTGTATAGACTTCCGCCAGGTGAATGCTATTTCTAAGCTAGACGCCTATCCCCTTCCCAGGGTAGACGAGCTCATTGAACGCCTCGGGGATTCACAGTATATTTCCACTCTTGATCTTACCAAGGGTTATTGGCAAGTACCCCTCCGTCGTTCGGACCGTGAAAAGACTGCCTTCTCTACTCCTGATGGTCTTTTCGAATTTACGGTCCTACCCTTCGGGTTACACGGAGCCCCTGCAACCTTCCAGAGATTAATGAACACAGTGTTGCAACCGCATCAGGCATACACGTCGGCATACTTAGACGACATTATCATCTTCAGTCCTTCCTGGGAAAAACACCTAGAGCATTGTCACCAAGTATTTCTGGAACTACAGAAGGCAGGTCTCCATGTAAATGCAAACAAATCTCGCATGGGGTTCCAAAAGGTCAAATATCTAGGCTATCTGTTGGGTAACGGTAGCATAGAACCACAGGAAGAAAAGATCAGGGCCATCACTAAAACACCCTTACCCACAAACAAAAAAGAGGTGAGAGCGTTTCTAGGACTGTTAGGGTATTACAGGAGATTCATACCCCAATTCTCCGAAATTGCTGCTCCTTTGTCTGACTTGCTGAAGAAGGGCGTCCCCAACCATGCTCTGACCAACCCCTCCTCCTCGGTCAGACAGGCCTTCCAGGAACTAAAAACCCTGATCACAAGCAGTCCCATTCTGGTATGTCCCGATTACAGCCGTCCCTTCGTTCTCCAGACCGACGCCTCCGAGACAGGACTAGGGGCCGTCCTCTCACAGGTTTCCGGGGATGGGTCGGAGCGACCCATTCTATACCTCAGCCGGAAACGCTTCCCCCGTGAGCAACACTATCCGGTGGTCGAAAAGGAGTGTTTAGCCATCAAATGGGCCGTCGAGAATCTGCGTTACTACCTGGAAGGCCGGCAGTTTACCCTGTATACGGACCATGCCCCCCTCGTTTGGATGAGTAGGAACAAAGGCAATAACCCCCGTATGATGCGCTGGTTCCTATCCCTCCAACCCTTCAGTTTCATTGTACTACACCGCAAGGGGACCTTGAACGCCAATGCGGACTATCTCTCCCGCTTTCCCGTCGTCCCCGATCGGGACGATTCACGGGGAGGGGTGTGTCGGGTTCCCCTCGAGGACTCCGCTGATGTCACACGGACTGATGGCAGGAACCCTTTTTCTCCCCTCCAGCTCCCGGACCCGGAGGTGTGCCCACCCGGGGGTGGCTCTGTCAGTGAGGTGTACCACTGGCCCTTTAAGGATCCTCTACAGGCTGACTGGAGCCCCGCCCCTTGGGAGTGGGATGACAGTGCGTCATCCATTGATAGGGAGCCGCGCTCCAATGAAGCGGGGTCTCAGAACCGGAAGGCAGAAGGAGGAGAAGCCAGACGGAGCATCGGGACGGCGGAACCTCGACTGGACGAGAGAGCTGCGACAGAAAAGGAGATCGGACGACCGGAGGAAAAGCCAGGAGGCCAACGACCCTGTGTTGCGCCCAGCCACGCTCCTGGAGGAACGTGGCTAGAACAGGTGCGTAACCGATTACGGGGCCCGGGAAGGTCGGGAGTAACTCCATCGGGTGGCGGGAGGGAACCGGGAACCTAGTCAAGGAGATCCAGGCAGCGTGCGCTGCGTAACTTCCTCTCCACGGTGACGGTCCCTTACCCTACACTACCCTAGAACTGGCGGTGCTACCTCCCATCACTCCCTTCCTCCACGAGACCTCCCACACCGAGCACTAACCAAGTGCCTTTCCTTTGTCTTTCCCCACTCACCCGGAGCCGCTGCCAACCCGGACCAGAGCGACGCCAAGGAGGAAGACGTCATTCCCCCTGACGAAGACGTCGCTGGGACCCCCAACAGACACCACCCCTGTACATTAAATAAACCACGTTTAGCCATAACCCCGTGGTCTCACGTAATTGCTTGACCTGCGTCACAAGATCCTACCAGGTGCTGCACGACCAAGAAAATGTCCTGATGTTCCAACCATGTCCAGAGGCACAGAGCCTGTGGCAGGGCCTATGACTCCACTCCGCCCTGCTTGTTGCAGTAGCACATGGAAGTAGTGTTGTCCATGAACAACTGCACCAGCTTCCCTCAGATGGAAGGCAGGAAGGCTTTTAATGCCAAGCGAACTGCCCTCAGGTACAGAAGATTGATGTGGAGTGGAGTCACTGCCAGAGACCAGAAGCCTCTGATCACCTCTCCCAGGTGGCCGCCCCAGCCCAGAAACGATGTATCGGTCACTATTATCAGCTCTGGATAAGGAAGGAAGAAGGGTCTGCCACTGACACAACCACCACTGCAGATTTTTCTCAGTCTCCTTCGAAATCTGCATCAAGTCAGAGAGATTCCACCGGTGCTGCACCCACTTGGACTTCAGAGCCCACATATGCCACCGAACATACTTCACCAGCAGGATGCAGGAGGCCATCAGACCCAGCAGTTTCAGAGTCAATCTCACCGAAATCCAGGACTGAAGTTGAAACATCGAGATCATAGCCTGAATGTCTTGGACTCTCTGCTCCAGAGGCTATGCGTGGAATTGCACTATGTCCAGAATCGCTCTGATAAGAGGGAGCATCTGACAAGGAGTCAGTTGTGACTTTGGCATTTTGATAGTGAACCCCAGTGAATGCAGGAGGTCTGCCATAGTCTGGAGGTGGGTAACGACTCCCTGTTGCGAGCCCTGCCTTCAAAAGCCGGTCATCGAGGTAGGGAAGGACTGGTACCCCCAACCTCTGAAGATGTGCTGCAACCACCGCCATCATATTTGTGAACTTCTGAGGTGAAGCCAAAGGGGAGCACAGTGAACTGGAAATGCTCCTGACCCACCATGAACCGCAGGTAACTCCTATGGGCCCTCAGTACAGGCATATGAAAATAAGCATACTGCAGCTCCAATGCTACTATCCAGTCTCCAGGGTTCAACACAGACTGGACCTGAGCAAGTGTTAGCATCTTACAATTCTTCTTTCTTAAGAAGGCATTGAAGGGGCACAGATCTAGGATAGGGTGGAGGCCTCCATCCTTCTTTGGCACCAGAAAGTAGCAGGAATAGCAGCCCAGACTCACTTCTGGTTCCCACACCCTCCCAGTGGCTCCTTTGGCCAAAAGAGCCAGCACTTCCTGGTGCAATAAGTAGAGGTGATCCTACATCAGCCAATAAGAGGACGGTAGCAGGGGTGGCGAGGTTTCCAAGAGTGGAAGGGCGTAACCCCACCTGACAATTTGGAGCACCTACTTGTCAGAGGTTCTGACTTGCCACTGGGGCAGGTGATGACTGATCCTGCCTCCAACAGGGTGCCTGTGTTGCTGTGAGAGCATAGTATAGGGGTTTAGAGGCTGCAGCTGCCAGTGGGGGTGGTGGAACAGGCAGTTCTTTAGCCTTGATTCCCGTGGGACTTGAAGGAGCGGCGCATCCGTCCACAAAAAGGCTGGGAAGCATGTTAGCCATGGCGGCTCTGCTGGAAAGGACATGGCTAATTGCTCCTATCGTAGCCACAGAAAGAGCAAAAAGCAAAGTGAGGGTGGGGTCATAGCAAGCCCCAACGACCAGTCGGTAACCCTAATTTCCTTGAAGCACTCAAGCACTGAATTGCTCCTATCAATAAACAGGTGAGTGCCATCGAAGGGCATGTCCATGAGGGATGCCTGGACAGCCTCAGTAATTCCAGATTACCGCAGCCAGGAGTGGTGGTCAAGTGTCACCAATGAAGCAATAGCCCTGCCCAGCGAGTCTGTTGTGTGTACAACGCATCTGATGGCGAACTTTGCTGGGTCTGGATCTAGGAATGGATTCAGAGGGCATGACTGGCACAGAGGGCGAACCCGCTGGTAGAGGTCTGGTTGGTACACCTCCCATACAGGTGAGTCTGAAGGTGCTCCAGAGGGTCTGCACACCCAAATACGAGGTGCAAAGGCTCAGGTTCTACATGTGGCATGCAGGAGTGGGGCCTTGACTTGCAGTAATGTTCCAGCGCCTCAAGCAATGACTTGGATCATTGCTTTGACTTCTTGGATTCTTTATGTTTGTTGCACTTACCCAACAACAAATTGAACCTCGATGATGACAATACAGGAACGACTCCGAGAGCAGGCCTGGGACCTGGAGCGGTGTGAAGTCTTCGGGTGTCGGGACATCATGAGCTTCATCTCCCTTTCCCAAATCACCTTTGTATTTATGGTGCGGTAGCCAGGACAGTTCCTGGAGTCATGGTCTGAATCCAGGCACCACTGGCAAACCAGGTATGGTTCTGTCACAGACATTTGCCTCTCACAGACCCAACAGGGTTTTAAACCCATTGGCTTCTTAGAGGACATCCCTAGCACACTGGGAGCAAAAATGCTCAAAAGTCTGACAAAAGGGTTGAAAAAGATGACCAGGCAGTTCTTCCGGATCCACGCAGTTGGCGTGGAAAGAAAAGAACTAATGTCAGTGTGCTGGGGTGGCGCCTATATAGGCACTGATGATGTCACACCCAGCACGGATGCCGTCTACGGCGTCAAGCCTTTTGATACCACCTACCAGTGTGCAGAGGGAATGCTCTAGGTTTAGATGCCTTCCTGGCTGGTCTGAAATTCACAAACAGTGAAGAAGCAGCTCTGAATTCCGAAACACAATCTAGGTGAATGAGAATCACACGCTCCACATCTGAAGTGTGCGATTCCACCTCCTCAGAGGAACTAGGATTGGGGTGAAAAACTAAGAGAATGACTTCTGGTTTCCTGTGAAAAAAAACAAATTTACTTTCGTTTCAAAAGATAGGCCTCAAACCCCTGAAAGAAGGGATGCCTTACAGATAAGGAGCCCTACTCCCCCAACCTTCTCTTTGAAGTAATCGCTACCAGGAAGAATGCTTTCAAGGTAAGCATCCTAAGCTCAACCTTCTCAAGTGGTTCAAACCGATATCGCTTTAAGACATCATGGGCCAAAGAGAGATCCCAAGAAGGGTAAACCAGGCTAGACAAAGTCCTCAGATTAAAGAACCAGTTAAATAACCGCTGAACAAGACCATCTTCATCCTGAAGATTACCCCAATAGATCCTAAAGGCCCTAATAGCTGCCCATTGAGTGTAAAGGGTCAAAACTTTCAACCCTAGAGCAAACACATCCTGAAGAAAAACCAGCACACCAAACAGCTCAACAAACTGTGGAATCAAGTGTTTGCACTCACACCATCTTTGGAACAAAGCCCTGTGCCTTGCATGAGATGAAAGCATTGAATCCCTCCTAGAAGCCTGAATAGGGAACCCACCCTCTCAGAGACCTACTTCTCTCTCAGCTGTGCCCGCTGAACCTGTAAGCCATCAGCTGATGGTTTTCAAGGTCAATCTCTGAAGACAGGGAAATGCTAGGGGAGACATGACTACAGGAAGAAGAAACCCCTTGCTGGACTTCATTGTCATGATCAGATGGAACCAAGCAGAGGAGGGCCATGCTGGGCTCTCAAGATTGCTACAGACCTCTTACACCTTAACGCGATCATACTCTGAGAAGAATACAGAAGAGCAGAAAGGCATGGATTACTCCCTCCAGCCAAAGGCAAGAAAGAACATCCATTGCAACATCGTTCTCCCCCCTCACTCTTGAATAGAATAGAGGAAGTAAGGTGTTCTGTGCTGACTTAAACATATCTACCATCAAAGGTTCCCACCTTTGACAAATCCTGGCAAATGCCTGCCTGCTCAGACAGAATTCCCATAAGGAAGGAATCTCCCTGCTCAACCTCTCTTTTCTGATATTCAAATTCTCCTTAATGTATATTGCCCTCAAACCTAATATCTTGTCCTGTGTCCACAAGATCTGATCTGAAATCCTCAACAATGCTGGGATCTTGTGCCCCCTGTTTGCTGAGGTATGACTTGACTGTTTAGTTGAACAGCCTGCCGAAAACAGCTCAGTCAACCAGACGAGGCGCAAACACTTGCAGTGCCTACGGAATTGCATCCAATTCTATCCAGTTGGAGGACTTCAACTGCTGGACCTTTGACCAGTGGCCCTGGACTTCCTGACATCTTATCCAGGTGCCCCATCCTGTTGAATTGGCATCAGGCTTCAGTATGAGTTGCTGCGGAAGTGACAACTCCCCTTCAGATGTTGGATGATTGCATCGACCATGACAGTTCCTTTGTCATGTCTGCTGTCATAGGAATTCTCAGGGACAAATCCTGAGATAACAGGGGCCAGTGAGCCAGAATGTGCCTCATAACCCTGTTCTGTTGAAACCTGGCCCATGGCTCTAGAAACATGGTTGCCACTAGGTCGCCTTGCACTTGAACCCATGCTGCTGCTATTGTACCATCAAAAGTCTGTTGATCTTGGTGATTCTTTTCTCCATCAGAGATACTAACCCTTCACAGGTTTGAAACCTTGTGACAATTAAAATCTGGGTCTGAGCTTGCATCAGATGAGACTTGAGAGAAATTGTGTTGTTGGTTGACTGGGGTTTGGGCCCTGGTCAAGCAGCACCCACAATCCTGGTCACAGTAAGACACAAGCAACTCCAAACTGACCTGCACTCAACCCCCTGGTAGCTTGGCACAGAGCAGTCAGGCTTAAATTAAAGGCAGTATTTCTACAACACGTCACACAGTAAAACTGAGAAAACACCACACAAAAAGATCCCGCACCAGGTTCAGAAAATAGAGCACAATTTAGTAAATAAAACAAGACCAAAGGGACAAAAATCTATTCAGTAGAACCGGAGTTCTGAATTTAAAAAAAATAAAGTGTAAAATAGTGCCTAAAAGCACAAAGCGCCAACAGGGGCTAGCTGGTAGTGCTGGACCGGGTAAAAGTCAAAAGTTCAGGCCGACCGCAATGTAGTGCGGGTCGCATATAGTCACTGATTAGTCCTGCTGAGGTTTTACCTTCTCAAGTATTGTGCCAAGATTCCCGTTTGTGTTGAAGAGGGTCGCGGACGGTTGTTGGCATGGTGTGAAGAGCAGGCCGGGCATCGCAGACGGGCGGGCTGGTGCTTTCCATTTGCAGTCCCTTGTGAGCAGTAGAGGCTCGTGGAGGGAGTGCCGCGGGGCGGTGGGGCGGGGGAGGAGCAGGGTGGGGGGTAGTAAACTACGGCATACGGCCGAACAGAGGTAAGTAAACAAATAAATAAAACGAATTTCGTTGCGCGCGTTGCATCGCATTTGGCAATGCAGCGCGCGCAATGAAATTCGTTTTATTTATTTATTTGTTAGCTTACCTCTGTTCGGCCGTATGCCGTAGTTTACTACCCCCACCCTGCTCCTCCCCCGCCCCGCCTCACCGCCCGCGGCACTCCCTCCACGAGCCGCTACTGCAGTAGAGGCTGTGGTGCGAAGAGATGGGCTAGAGGTGGCTCACGCTGATTTCTGGTGCGAGTAGTATGGTCTTGGTGCGAACAGGTCCGTTCGTGGTTTCGAACAGCCCAAAAGTTTGTTTTAAGAGCCCGTGAGCCACACCAGGACCTGAGAGGTAGCACTTGGGGGCCAGGAACTCACTGAGGCTGGGTCCAGGAGCTGTTTGGGGACCCTTTTGTGCCCCTGAGCTCAGATCAGGAGGCCAGCAGACTAGACCTTTGAGTCACTACTGGGTCCTGGGTTCAAGATGAAGTTGCAGGTCCAGTTCTTCTTCCCCTGGAAGGTGGGAGAAGCTTCTAGGCAGTGGCTATGAAGTGTATGAAATTCCTTGCCTCCCCTCCCCCAGTTCCAAACTGGCTGAAGTTAAAATGCAGGGTCTTTAAGCACTTTGTGTGAAGGAAGAGAAAGAAAGAAATGGGCTATGCTGTCTGTGCCTTGAATTAATCAAATTACAAAGTTGAAAAGCCACCATGAAATAATTGGGAGAACAAGTTCTGAATGAAGCTCCAGTGAATGAACTAGCAAGTGGGTAGGCTCGCAAGTATAAACGTTATCAGCTGAAGACCTTGAAAACCATTTCTTTTTCTGTGAGGGCTATCATTACTACTTCATAAACTCATGAGGTGTCATCTTTGTAGTTCCAATTTATTGTGGTCCTGAGGATGGTCTCGCGGACTAAGCACAGCAATGACCGAAACTTTGATGCTGAGTCCAACTCTTTCCATAGGAATTTACTGGATCTTCACCAGTTAATTGCTCAAATTTCATGATGTAAACACATTCATAAAACCCAGAGTGGACTCTTCAAACATTAATATTTGGTCTTACTATTGAGACATTGATTTGATTGGCAAGGTTAATGTTTGTGTTGTCGAATTATGTGATTTGCACCCCTGATCTGTCTCCAATCTAAATTTTGTGTGTGCCTGTTCATTAGGATTAATTCTTTCATCAACTTCACTGACAGTTTTGTTTTGATTTAATTTCTACTGTCACAGTTTGGACAAATAATTCAAGCAAATCATTGCCAAGTAATTTTCTATAAATGATTCCCTTGTTCACCTTTAACCCTTTTTTGCAGTTCATATCCAAGCTCGCAAGGCATTATTGGGTTACCCTTTTTCTTGACGCATCTTAACATAGGGCACAAATGGCACATCTTAATCATCAATAAGGGCCATGATAGCAACTGGCCCATGGCCAAATATGCACCAGAATTCAAGACTCTTTAATATTCAGAGTGAGAGTCTAGGATCTTAAACACCAAGCTACCATTGACTCATTACTTTGTTTTCCTTATAATTGAGCAAGCACAAGATGATTACCAAAATCAAACTTTTAGATAACTTTTCTTTAAAAAAAAAAAAAAAAAATTAAAAGTAAACAGGCCTTAATTCACATCAAAAAGTTGCCCGTGGCCTCTCGTCTGCTTCGGGTGCTTGATTGGCAGCCATGTTGCAACGTCCTGGTGTCACAGGAATGGCGGAACAGTTGCCGTTCCTGGACACCAACAGGACTCAAAGGTCAGAAGCTGGAAAATGAAGAATGAACCTGAAGAAAAAATAAGGCAGGAAAAACAGGAGAAAAGCAAGAAAGGGTCCAGGGGAAAAACCAAGGATCAGGAGCGAGAAACCCAATGAAGACTACCTGAAGCATTGCAACACAAGGAGTAGAAGAGTTCCTCCCCTTATATAGGCTAGAGACATGAAATAGCAACAGAAATATGTGGCTTCTCCATGTTGGTTACAATATTGAGAAATAGTACAGCCTTCCCATAAACCTCACAGAGAAATTCTGGGAGACGAAGGAGAAAAAGGATGGCATCATGAAGATCGTCTTCCCCATGGAGAAGAATGCTGCAGCAATGGACTGCACCGGCAGGACCGCCGCGAACAAGTGAGTCTATTTGAGGAGCATGGCGTTGAACCAATGTTGTCGGGTTTCTCCCTGCACTTAGGCTGCAGTAGGTGCAGTGTGCCCCACCCGCCCAAAGCCGAACCCTTTCAGGTCGGCAGGCAGACAGCAATCGGAATGCTTGCCACTTTCCTCCTCCTCTTCCCACATTACGAGGCAGGGAAATGTGGAAGCGCAGCATTGAGCATGCTCCAGCCACCAGACGGTGTCTTGGAGCTCACTGGACGCCACACCTGTGCCCACACACTCTGCGTAGCAGACACAGAGCCAAAGAAGCTAGTAATATAATCCTTAAAAAACCTTGTTATTAAATAAAACACATTGGAGTCGCTTCTCAAAAGTGACCCATTAGGTGGGCTAGACAAGATACAACTAAATCAGGAAATGGTGAGGGCGAGAGGGGATTTAATACTGTTAAATTTTGAAGGGGCGTGTCTGTGGGGCACAACAGCCTCTTGATGTAATTAATATAGGCAAAAAGTACTTGAGGAGGTAATGTCTGTTATAAATTAAAAGAAATGTCTGTAAAACTAAATATACATGACAAGTCATCAAACATTTGCACTTTACTGTAATGTGTGAGAAAGTGTACCCAAATTGTGTACAAGACCACCATAATCATAAAATAAAACGGGTCATAAGACACAAATGTGGATAAGCTGTCCAATGGAGGGCTACATCACTTATCCTCATTATAAATAGATCACTATGGTCATATGATCAATCCATCAGTTAAATAGGATGTTATCTTGTTGTGATGACTAATTGTTGTCATGCAATCAATCAGTGAAGTCCTTGTGGGAAATGTAGTTTGCCTTGTGCAGCAAATGTACTCCAGGTATATCAAATGTTTATGAAGCCCTTTGTTTCTTCTCTGCCTTCATATGTACAACATACTAAGGACTTCCTTTCCTACATATAAGGCATACATTGGGAAGAGGAATATTTATTGGTAACTCTAGATGTAGATAGTTTATACACTAGAATGTTGCATACATTTGGTTTGAATTCCTGCAGACATTTCCTGATGTCAAGGTCCTTATCTTATCTTGTCTTTTACACAGTGAAATCTTAATGGACATTCTACATTTTTGCTTATCTAACAATGTTTTTTTTCCATACCATGATTTTCAAACAACTGAAAGGGACTGCAGAGAAGACCTATTTCGCCTCATGATCTGCTTATTTGTTCATGGGGTGGTAGGAAGAGCAGGTCCTATTTTGAGAGACTCTGAGACATAGGCCAATAATTTCATCATCTAACTCAATCACAATAACATCAATTTACATTTCACCAGTACTATATGCAAACATGGTGTTCAGAAAAAAGACTGCTGGCAACAGTCCTCTACATGCACGCAGCAGTCACCCACCAAACCTCATAGACAGCAACCCTTATGGAGAACTATTAAGGGTGAAAAGAAACTGCCTTGAAGAACAAAAAGTCACACTAAGCATGTGACGGAAATTCAGAGACAGAGGGTATTCTGAAGTTGTTTTGAATGCTGCTGTTGCATGTGTCAAATCTACAAAAGACAGGCCTGTTTCTTTAAACTCATACCCAGAAGAAGCAGGAGGATAACCACACTATCAGATTCATCACAAGTTAGAGTAATCAAGCAAGTGAAGTTTGAACCATTTTCTACAGATATTAGCCAATTTAAAAATCTGTATCGATTATGGCTAGAATCATCCTAGAGTATCCCAGTGTGTCCTTTAGAAAGAGCGAGTGTCTAAGGGAAAAACTGACCAGTAATTACGTGACTTTGAAACCTGTTGCTAACCTGAAAGACATATAGGGCTTCTAATTGTAAAGCATGCAAGTATAGCAAACATTTTTTTAAATATTGTTTTCCACCTAACACTACCAGAAGGATGTCGAAATACATTCCCTATAATACGAATCACACTGCTTATGTTTTGAAATGACCATGCAACACGATATGTATTGGCAGCACGATCCACCCATTGAAGAAGAGAGTGTTAGAGATTCAGGCGTGATACAAAATGTAGATCTTCATTATCTGGTTGCTCGACACTTCAAAGATGCACACAAAAGCAATTTATTTTCATTTTTCAGATCATATTCTCCTGAAGGAGAGAGATGGTATCTGAGAGCCTATTTTCAGGATGTTTGAAAATACATACATTTTACTATTAGAATCTAAAGCACTACTAGGTATAAATTCTGAAGAAGAATTGAGGATTCATCGTGGCCCAGCATAAGATGTGAACACAGACACATAAAGACACTATACTTCTTTCTATAAGCTTTACAATTTATGTAACTATGTTGCTGTTAGCCCCATTTTAACAGGTTTTTTTTTACACAGATCTTTGGACTAAGATCTTAGGACAATCTTCAGAAGCTAAGATGTTTTCATTGCTAATTTATAATTTTGGTACCATTGTATTATTTTTATTTTTTTTCATTAACTGTAGGTGAGATGCTACCTGCATTGACGTCGACACAAGACAATACTAGAATCTGTTGCCTGACAGTGATCATATAGTGCTGTACCCAGTCGGGCATCGTTAGGTGGTTTAACGGATCGCACATTGCTTTCACAATGAATGTACTCTTGACATTTGCCCACAAGTGCTTCACTAATTGATTGCATGACAACAATTAGTCATCTCGACAAGATAACATACTATTTGATTGTATGAATGACCACATGACTACGGTGGTCCATTTATAGTGACAATAAATGATGTAGCACAACATTGAACAGCTTCTCCACACTTATGGCTCATGAGCTGTTTTATTGTATGATTAATGTGGTCCTGCACACAAAATGGGTACACTTTATTGCACATTAATATATTTTTATTTTTTGCAGGTACCTTTGAAGTGGATGAAATATCTTGAACAGCTTCTCCACACTTATGGCTCATGAGCTGTTTTATTGTATGATTAATGTGGTCCTGCACACAAAATGGGTACACTTTATTGCACATTAATATATTTTTATTTTTTTGCAGGTACCTTTGAAGTGGATGAAATATCTTGTACTCTTGGGTCGTTCTAAGAATCCATATCTTCTGTTCCAGGGGGTATTTATCTAACTTGGATACATGTCTATACAGCATTTTGATGACTTGTCATGTATATTTATTATAGCGGACATTTCCTTTATCAGACATATCCTTTATTGTAAAATAATTTGAAACGTACACTTGTTCTGTTAAATGGAAATTTGTTATAGTGAGACGTAGTCCAAGATGGCACCCACATTTCTGCATAGGGTACTTTGTATTTTTGTAGAGTTGTCATGGTTCATTGAATGCACTTTATTGAATATAATGTCTTTTTTTTGAGCCAGCAGCTACCCATGATCAAGGCCCCTCTAGCCGAAATATGCATAGAGTTGTTTTCTTTATAAATTGGATATGATACATTCGCAGCTCCAGAGTCAATGGGCCACATGTATCAAAGTTCCATTTTGTATTCCCTAAATAGCAAATTTTAGGTAATTGCTATTTAGGGAATGCAAAATGGTATGTAAGAAAATAGTGATTCCCTAATAGTTATTCCTACATTGTCGCAATCATTTTTAGGGAATTGCCATTAGAAAATGCTACCCCATTCATTCCTATGAGCCTAAAGGCCCAAAGGTGCAAATGGTTTTGTATCACCTAATTTGCGATTACCTAATTGGTAATCACAATTTGGGAAATGCAAAACAAGGGTGCCCAGGGACCTAAGGCCCCCCTGAAGCACCCCAAAAACAATTTGCACATGTAAAGCGAACACATGCCCTAGAGGCATGTGTGCGCTACATGGCACATTGAAAAATGCATTTTTTGTGTATTTTCAAAAATTGCACATGGTTACCATCGACTTGGAGTTGATGATAATAGCATTTCCTAAATGCCCAGTTTGCATTTAGGAAATGTTTGGTACATGTGCTTAGGGATTCGCAATTGCGATTCCCTATTTGGAGTAGCAATTTTAGGTAGTCGCAAAAAATTGCATTTACCTAAAATGCACTGCCAAAGCCTTTCACACATCTTGAAAGGCTATTTTGCATTCGCAAACGGTCAAATTTAGCGATTCGCACCATTTGGGAATGTAAAATAGGTTGATGCATGTGGCCCTAAGTCTCTTTGTTGTGACAAGCCCCTGTATGATACATGCAACACCCAGGCTTCCATTTCAGGCCTTAAAAATCCAATTGTTTCCACCTCTCCTTTACAGACAAATCAGCAGAAGGAAGCCAGCGCCAAAATGGAGATTATCAGTACTACCATTTCTATTTTGGTCACCTTTGCAGAGATGAAAATTGGGACCTTCTGTTTTGTGCAGCACATGGAACTAGCAAAATGTTCTTCAGTTTGGCTTGTGACAGCTGTTATGCTGGCACTCTTCAAGCGATAAACCAGTTTCTCCTGAAACCTCTACAGTGTTGCCAGTGACTGGAGTAGGTCTTGGCCTCTATAAATCTATCTAAGATGTAAACCGAAATCCGATGGAATCCGGCACATGCTCTCATAAACTCAAATATCACTTTCTGTGCAAGCAATATCGCCAAAGGAATGTACTCAAGATCGGTGACTATTTGCTTTTAAAATAAATTATATGTAAAAATGTTGCTAAATTTAAAACAAGACAATGACTGCATACATCTTTGCTAATTGCTCTTACAATGAGGTCAGGTGCAGATGGTAAAACTGTGACCATTCTCCTTAATTACCCGTATACTATGCGTTTATTTCCAGGAGCATTTTATAAAATTAACTGAAAGTGTTAGAATAAATGTGAACGTGTTCCCTGTCCCAGAGCAATTAGCGACACTCTTTCTCAGAAACTAAGAGGCATTGCATAATCACAGTGCAGTGTACTCAGAACCCTGTTAGAAACAGAAGGCTGGGAAGAGACTGCAGGAATGTTCAGAGCCATACCGTGATCAAAACCCTGGCCCTGCAGAGGAATGACATGAATAGAATCCTTTCATATTCGTATAAATATTATATATAATAAGCAAGATGGCGTAATCGGACAGCCGGTGCAATCACATTTTACATTATATGGGCACTGCCATAATCAAAGCAGGTACTAAGATAGCTTTGATAAAATGAGAACATTGTCATCGTATGGGATCTACTGCATGACATCAACTGTGACAAGTGGATTGTTTTACAGAAGACGCCTTTTGTAGTATTTCATTACATGGAAAAGGACTTTTTTAAATAAAGTTCTAGACGCACTTTTGTGCACCTAATATCAACTTAGGTGAACAGAAAACAGCGATCTGTGGGGACGGATTTCAGATCCTGATTCACAGGCTCAGGTTCACAAGAAATGTACGGCTGTAGATGGAATAAATAGCTCTGAAAAATCCTCATACAGGATGTTTTACCCGCAGTAGTATGTAGAGGGGTGGGATAAGAGGTTCTATCAAGGGGCGGCAGGAGGCTGACCATTGGGGAGCTTATGAACACCCACAAAGACGTCAATTAGTTGGCATGTATGTATTAACCTAAGTATGTATTTGTGAATGTACTGGTTATGTATCACATACAGAGATCACCAAAGCACTGTGTACATTAATAATTCCTAACACAAGATTAGGAATTGTGCGGGGATCTTTTTAAGTGCTGCTCATCGAAGAGGCTCCAGTCTATACTATTCATGTCACTCAATGTGTTTATTGAAGAGATGGCCTTTTAGCTCTTTCCTGAAATGGAAGAGCAATGAAGTGATTCAGATCTTGGTGGGTTGTTATTCAGGATTTTAGGATCTAAGATTAAGACTTGTTGTATAGCTTTCTTTCCATTCGATGCCAGAGATGTTGATCTTTTCTGCCATCTATGGTGACATGCTAATGGCTGCTGCCTTGTAGAAGTGAGCAATAAACAGGAGCCAATAAAGTTCTTTCAAACTAGGGGTGCTGTGGTCAGTCTGGCTTATGCATCTTACATGGTGAGCAGGGTCTTACATCCATCTAAGGGCCCGATTCCGATCTCGGTTGGAAAGCAAACCGAACGACTCGTGTCCGGAATGCTTTCCGTACGACTCATGTCAGGGGAGTCCGACCGAACAAGTACTATGCATTTGAATGCATCCGGATACGATTCGGTCGGACTCCCATTGACTTCAATGGGAGCCTGTGTACTGAACGCGTACACAAGCACGCATTGATAAAAGGGGTGACTGGGGAAAATCATGCACCCTGTGGCGAGCACCCCTTGGTACCTGCCACACTGTGCATGGTCTGAAAGGGGGGACCCATGGGTACCCACACGGGCACGATTTGGAGGGCCCCGGGTGGAGGGGGGCTTGCTATGGGCCCCCTAAGACCGATTCCGGCAGCCTTTTCGATCCGGGCACAACGACTCGTAAAGGCTGTACAAATCGTTCATCGTACTTGCTCGCATGGAAAACCTACTCCATAGAGCTGTACGATTCGGCTCCGGAAGGCTCTATCTCTCCGTATGCCTTCCGGAAACGATTCGGTCAGCGCTAAGGGTTTCCAGGCATCGTACTTGGTCGTTCGGAACTGGGAACTAGTCGAACGGAAACAAGGGCTCCGGATCGGTTTAGGAAAAACCAAATCCGATTCGGAGCCCTTCCAACCGAGATCGGAATCGGGCCCTAAGTGTGAGAGGGTCAGGTGTTGGGCAGTTGGCATGACGGCTATTTCAGAAATGTATAGTTTTATTTGGTGTTGTGGCGATAACTGGTGCAATTCTTTCTGATTTTTCGTAGCTGTCAATGTTTTGATGGAGTGGTTTCTTTTGATGGTGCTTCAGAGTGATTTGACGTCATGTACAAGTTGTGGTGTGAAAATGCTGAGGTTCATATCATATGTGATAAGTCATACAGATTCATGATGGAAAGCAGTAGTGGCTGAGTGGCCGGGCTAAAGAACGAGGACAACAAAAAAACAACAAAAAAAAACTTACCTGCCTCTTTACCTCTCTTCTGCTCCTCACCAGCACAGACTCCCGGAAGGCCCTGTGGCTAATCCTGACGCTGCTTTCATGCTGCATGGAAGCAGCATCAGGATTGGCCTGAGTGCCCTCGATTTGCGCTCCCAGAGAGACTGGGAGTCTGTGCCTGGTGTCTCCAACCTAGCAACGCAGCTCGGGTTGGAGACAGCTTCAGTGCTCATGTCGATCTGGCCGTCCTGAGGCAGCCGGCCAAACCCACATGCACATTGACAACAGTGCCCACTATTCCCCCCTCCGTGACTGCCCCCGCAATGGCCCCGTCCCCAAGACTCGCCCAGAAGAGAAAAATAAAATGAAAATAAACCTGGGTTATTATCATTTCATTTTTCAATTTTTGCAGCTGCTGGTGGGGGGCGACGCTCCTCCGCCATAGCGGAGGAGCCGCTGCTGGTGGAGAGGCAGTGTTGAATGGAGGCTTTATTCAATCAATCAAGCATTTATAAAGCACTGCAAATCACCCATGAATGTCTCGAGGGACTGGAGAAGTATCCTGCTGCGTGGTGGAATGATCATCCGAACATCCTGCTCTTGAGTTGCTTCCTGATTTGCTGGAGCGATGGTGCGGTCCTGAGGTGCAGGGGGAGGTCGTTCCATGCCTTGGCTGCCAGGTGTGAGAATGAACATCCTCTGCTTTTGGTTTGGCGGATTTGTGGGGTGTCTGCGAGGGAGCGGATGTTGTTTGTAATGTGAATGAACTTTAGGTGGGACTTATAATAACAAGAGTCACAATTCCTTTTGCGTCCTCCCAAACTTGTCATTAGGGGGCATGTCTGAAGAGCTTTCAAGTGGTGGAGTATGCTCCCTAATTTCCTGACAAACCACATTCAGTTTCTTGAGAAGTATTCAGGACATGTCTTCCACTCCAGGTCTACATAGGTCTTTGAGAAAGCCAGAATGTCATTCCTTCCTAATACTACATTCCCTAAAACCTGTTACTGACTTTCATTTCCTCCCTCAAAGGCCAAGTATGGGTGTTGGTATTAGCACACTTTTTGCAGGCAGGTACTAACTTATAAATACTTCGGGAATGTATTTCATAATGAGATAGGCGTTGCATGGGTTAGCCGCTGGGCTGACTACTCATATTCAGCCAACCCACCATAAACACTTAAGCCATCTTTTTTTTCCCAAGTTAATGGTTTTCCAATCCCCACAGGACTCTTGCGGGAGTCAGTTTGGGCCATGCACTCCTGGCTCTCGTGAGAGTCCTGCAGGATTGCACCAACCCAAATTTTTTTTTAAATTTGGCCCTAGATCGAGGGGGTCAGGGTACTCCTGCCCCCTTACACCTTGTATTTTTTTAAATTTTCAAGACATGGGGACCAAGTCCCCTTGTCCGAAAAAGGCTGCATATTAGACCTGTCATCCTAAGGGTGGTCTTCCCTATCTTTTTGCCTTTCGCCTCCCACTTTTTGCTGTACCTTTTTGTTGGCCTTAGGACTCTGAGCACTTTACCACTGCTAACTAGTTCTAAAGTGCTTGTGCTTCTCCGCTAAACATGGTGACATTGGTGTATACCTGATTGGCATATTTAGTTTACCTGTAAGTCCCTTGTAAAGTGTACTACTAGTAGGCCTGCAGCACTAGTTGTACCACCCACACAAGTAGCCTTTCAAACATGTCTCATGCCTGCCAATGCATGGCCTGTGTGCACAGTTTACTGCCACGTAACTTGGCATTTAAAACCTTGTCAAGCCTTAAAACTCCCCTTTTATTTGACCTAAGTCCCCCATAAGGCAGGCCCTAAGTGACTCTAAGGGCAAGGTGTTGTGTAAATAAAAGGCAGAGCATGTACTCCTAAGTTTTACATATCCTGCTGTGAGGCCACCTCCTTCCATAGGCTAGCATTGGGGATTCCTTAAAATACCTTTTAAGCTATAATCCCTGATTGGAAAGGAGTAGCTACTTCATGTTTAATATCTTTGGAATAGTGATGATAAATACTCTTTAGTGATAAAGTTGGACTTTGCATTACCTTTTTAGAAATGCCACTTTTAGAAAGTGGAAATTTCTCTGCTCTTAACTGTGCTCTGTGTGCCTGCAACCTTCCTCCAATACACGTCCGGGCTGGGTATTAGCTACAGTTTGTGCATACTCTAGACAGCCACAATACAGGAAAGGCTGGGTTTGACAGGGGATACATCTGCATTCATTTCCATACTGATAGTCTTCCTGGGCAGGGAGAGGGAGAGGGGGTTCAAACTTACATCTGAATAAGTTGTGTCCTGCTCTCACACAAAGGACTGATTTACCCCCTACTGGTAGTTTGGAGCCAGGGCTGAGCTGAAAGGGATCCTTGTGCATGTCAGAAGGCTCTTTTAAAGTCACTCCCTACATCAAAGGCAATTTGGAGTATAAACATTAGGGCTCTGACACTACTGGACCTGGAAGAAACCCTGCTGGAGTAAAGGCTAATGTGATGAAGGATTGACACTCTGCTGTGCCTGACTGTTCTAAGGAACTGCTTCCCTGCTTTGTCGAGATGCCCTGCTGCCTGCTGACCTCTGTCCTGCTAGAGGACCAAGGAGTAGGCCCCAGAGTGATTCCAAGAGCTTGTTGGCTTGTCCCCTGATCTCCCTGAGGTCTCAGGGACATCAAAGACCTCACCATACCAAGATCTGACTTCTCCTGCTGCCTCACTGAAGGTATTTATGGTGTGTGCCCAGACTCCAAAGGTTCTTGTTACTGTGCTGCGCTCCTCGCAGTGGAGTTCACATACTGTTCATTTGGCTATAACTGGAACCAAGTGGTACCTGTGTAACTGTGCTGCACTCCTCGCAGCTATTTGGATCCCTTAAACTCATTACAAGTGGTTCATTCTATGTTAAGGAGCATGACCGAACTCCCAGCAATACCATAAATGTTCTAACCAAAAAATGCTCTTCCTATGGTAACTAGGTCCTAGCTATAACTACACAGTGGCAACCATCACTGTGTTATTTATATTGAAGTGTGGTTCTGGGGACGTTTTTATCGCTGTCGTATGGGGCTGCTGAAAATATATATATATATATATATATATATATATATATATATATATATATATATATATAATATATATATATCCAAAAGAAACCCTTACAACACGTGGAAGAAGAGCACACACTCGAAGAATGTAAGGTAATGAAGCATTTAATGTCCCATAGGGTCTCCTCCGACCCGGCAAACAAAGACGCGTTTCGGCTGTCACAGCAGCCTTTTTCAATCTGAAGGGCGCCAAAATTTAAAAAGACATTTATACTGTGAAATAAGCATTGACATAGATGACATATGCTAGGTCCTATTTAAAGTGATACATACCCTAATGAAATAAAACACATTCATTAGCTTCAGGAGACCTGTTTTAACAAAAAGCCGAATGTGGTAAGTAATGGAGGCTTGCATAATATATTGTCAGACATTATGTGACTGCATCGTGCAATCCGACCGCTGCAATGTGAATATATTTCATGCACTCCACTATTATTCAAAGGATGCATCAATTACCAGTATATTAAGGCCATCTACTAAAAATAATCACATATTCGTAGAATAGTGCAGACCCAACAGGTGTGACTCATAAAATATCAACAAAGCATGTTGCGTGAAAAAACATCAGAGAAAAGAATTCTCCATGCAGCTACTTCCTTAACTGTCTTAGAAACTGCTCACAACGGAGCCACCGAAAAACACACGTATCGAAACTGAGCAACATTGAGAACTGTGATTCCGAGTTGAAATAATGGCCATGGGTGCAACGGGAACTTGTAGTCGATAACGTCTCTGCCCAAATGTCCAAATGCAACACACACTGTGTATTTTGGCCCATAAATGGCGGCATTTGAGCTGCATGTAGATTTCAATAAAACTACGAATCCCATACTGCCCCATTATGCACAAATGTAATTCGAAATGTCACATGGTCTCCGCTGAAAATGAAACACGCAAGGATAGCATATAAGTCACTGTGCAGGGTCGGAAGAGATCATTGCTAGTAAATCCACATGCCTAACAAACCTCACCATCACAGCGTTGGCTGTTCAGGTGCCTAGTCACCAGGGAAACGCCAGTATGATGGGAGAGGCATTTCGAGTCCGTGGAAAACAACGACTCCACGCTGAATTCCAAAAGACCTCCTCGCGTAACAATCACTGCCTCCCAACTGCTGTCATCCTCTTCCTCTTTGCGGCAGAAATCCTGGGGGCCAATCTGTATAGCATTTGCATACTCGTAGCTCCAAATTGCGGTCGCCATAGAGAGGCCCAAAATCGACTGGTGGTGTGCGAACAGTGCCAACCGCCTGCACTGGAAGTAATCCAAAAGAACCCCTTACAACACGTGGAAGAAGAGCACACACTCGAAGAATGTAAGGTAATGAAGCATTTAATGTCCCATAGGGTCTCCTCCGACCCGGCAAACAAATATATATATATCACCAAACGCCCAAGAGCTTCTGGGGGCGCACTCACAGTAAATTAAACCATCCGGTTTTTCTGTTCCAAGGGAATAAACTTGCACAACTGCTCTCCGGTAATTGTTATTCAGACCTAACGCGTTTCAAGACTGCTGTCTCTTTTTCAAAGGTCTCTTAACAAATGGCTATCTCGCAAGCAGTTCCAGTTTAGCCTTTAGTGCTGCAGGATTAATTTATTGCCCCGCCCTCAGTGGGCCTCTCGCTCAGTGCGATGTATTTCCCTTTCTTGTTGCACGCTGGGACTTGTAGTCTGTAAAAGAACAATATTACAACTTTAGTAGATCTTGCGGGCATTCCATCCTTCTTAAAAACATACATTTCACCCTTAGTGGGACCCAGAGCAGTGCGCAAGTTAATTTTTCCTTAATTTACTGTACCACTACGGGGATCCGGACACAGTTTCGCCCCACGTCCTCCTTCCATTGTGAGGATGTTGCAGCCCCCCACGGCAGGGCTGCCGTGTACACAGATTGATCACCAAACGCCCAAGAGCTTCTGGGGCGCACTCACAGTAAATTAAACCATCCGGTTTTTCTGTTCCAAGGGAATAAACTTGCACAACTGCTCTCCGGTAATTGTTATTCAGACCTAACGCGTTTCAAGACTGCTGTCTCTTTTTCAAAGGTCTCTTAACAAATGGCTATCTCGCAAGCAGTTCCAGTTTAGCCTTTAGTGCTGCAGGATTAATTGATTGCCCCGCCCTCAGTGGGCCTCTCGCTCAGTGCGATGTATTTCCCTTTCTTGTTGCACGCTGGGACTCGTAGTCTGTAAAAGAGCAATATTACATCTTTAGTAGATCTTGCGGGCTTTCCATCCTTCTTAAAAACATTCATTTCACCCTTAGTGGGCCCCAGAGCAGTGCGCAAGTTAATTTTTCCTTAATTTACTGTGCCGCTACGGGGATCCGGACACAGTTCCGCCCCACGGCCTCCTTCCATTGTGAGGATGTTGCAGCCCCCCATGGCAGGGCTGCCGTGTACACAGATTGATCACCAAACGCCCAAGAGCTTCTGGGGGCACACTCACAGCAAATTAAACCATCCGGTTTTTTCGTTCTAAACTGGAACTGCTTGCGAGATAGCCATTTGTCAAGAGACCTTTGAAAAAGAGACAGCAGTCTTGAAACGCGTTAGGTCTGAATAACAATTACCGGAGAGCAGTTGTGCAAGTTTATTCCCTTGGAACAGAAAAACCGGATGGTTCAATTTACTGTGAGTGCGCCCCCAGAAGCTCTTGGGTGTTTGGTGAGATATATATATATATATATAGTTTGCATGATTTCTATTGGTCAGAATCCGTGATCCGATCGTGGTGTTTTCGTTCTCTAACCCAAACCATCCGGAACTCATACGTAATACCATTGACCAGTGTACATTTGCAACTTATCATGTCCTCTCCATACGCTCTCTTCTGAGCTTGCAACAAGGTTGACACAGTTTTGTACCAGGAGAGAGGATGTCTATTATTCAAACTGTAGAAAAGAAACTTCGGTTATAATACTCGTAGCTAACAGTGCAGTCAGGTCAGCATTTCTAATCTATTCGGAGGATATAATGAAGGACAAAATGCATTTTTGAGGCCTACATAGAAACCTACTAAAACACCAATTTCTAATGAAACGTGCCCATTTTTCAAAGATATTAGAAAAATAAAGATGCATACAAAATAATATAAAAACATCATTCTACATACTCTTAAGCATAAACTTTAAGCATCAACTTATAGCGAATTCACTAATGCATGAGCAAACACATTACTCTCAGATTTGACGCGAAACCTTCTTTTGAATGCTTAAACAACTGGCACGGCTTCATCGGCATCGGACTCTGAAACAGCATTAAAGCTGAAAGGGACATAGGAGGAGGTAGCAAGAAAGCGGCACAGTGGGGGCTTGGGGGGTTGCCCAAAAAGAAGGTGGAGACTCCCAACCCTCTATTGCAAACTTGGGGAGGAAAACTGATAACTCTGGCAATACAGGGGCAGGCACTGAACCTACCATTGAGCCTTAGGATTTAGAGCTGCGACCTAAGATTGATTTGCGCCCCCCCCCCTAATCCTATAGTTGACCAGGAACTGCCTTCATGCTTTGATTTGCTTTGATTCAAACAGTCAGGTGGACGGCCCGATGTAGCTGTAGTCTCTCAGATATTGGGGGACCTTAAAGGCAAAAATAGTGGGATGGTGCCAGACAAGAGTGAGACTACAAACCCAGTGGCTCGAGATGGGGGGTCCCAGGCAGGCACGGGACGAGAAGAAGACATCCCTACTGCCTTAGCCACGGAAAATGGTATGGCAGTCGGGGCGCAGCATTTACGAGTAATCTCTTCCCCTGAGTTAGCGGTGGAGCACTTCTTTTCCGTCACTGATGGATCTGACTCCTCTGCCAGAGGGAACTTATCTTCAAGCGATGATGCGCAGTCAGATTCAAATTGCAGCTGCACCACGAATGAGGTAGGCACCTCGCAGTGCAGGAGGACTACATCAAACAAGTGAAAGGGGAAGCGGCATGAAAGTCACAGTCACCTAAAATGGGACTATTCTGGCACACAGCTTACCTTCCCCAACCGAGAGGAGTCACCTAGGGAACCTGGGTTGGACAGAATCAGCGAACGCGATGGAATCTGCTTTAGGTTCCAATGCACACTGCACAGCCACGTCAGTGACTGAATGAATCAAATCAATTAAATTTCTCAGTTTAATCTTCTTATTAACCATCGATAATTCTTTTTCCTTTTTCCATCCAGTTACTAAGGTATATGAAAATGCTGATGGTAGTGTTCACGAATTTTTAAATCTTTTTTATTGCAGACACCCCTGACGAAGGGAAGTCTTTTCCCGAAATGCATTGTGTTATTTTAAAATAAAGGAGTGTCATGTGGAAACTTTGGTGTCCTTTTCGCTTTCGTGAACATCTGAGTATGGCATTGGAATGGATAAAATGAATTGAAGAAACTGTATAAAGAGATAGAAAAGAAAAAGGAAAAAGAATTATCGATGGTTAATAAGAAGATTAAACTGAGAAATGTAATTGATTTGATTCATTCAGTCACTGACGTGGCTGTGCAGTGTGCATTGGAACCTAAAGCAGATTCCATCGCGTTCGTTTATACTGAAGCGCAGTTGGGCGGAGTGCGGAGCACACATGCACGCCTTTATTGTGGTGAAGAAGTCAAGCATGAAAAACTATGAGTACTTTGGCGTGCATTTCACTACTCACTGTTGGACAGAATCAGGACAAGTATGGAGATAAAAGAACCCTCTCTGTACTCCATTCTGCACTCCATCTAACAATTTCAAGAAGAGGTTTGGGCGGACAATAGCCAAGCAAAGGGTGTGGCCAAGAAGCTACAGGGTGGGATAAAGAAGTTGAACAAGACATGCTTAGACATCGCTGAACGCGTCACAATGATTGAAAATCGTACTGAGAGCCTGGAAGCAGAAGTTAGCTCCTTAAAAACGCAAAATATCTCCTATGGCGCTTGCATGACTGATGTCATGTGGAAGCTGGAATACCAGGAGAACAGGCAGCACCAGAACAACCTTCAGCTCCTGGGTATTCCTGAAGGGGTTAAAGGAGATAACCCCGACAATTCATCGTGAAGCTCTTGAAAGGAGCATTCCCTGATCACCCAAACTGGAACTGGGATTTGGAGATACAACGGGCCCACCGATTTCCTTTTGCGATTAAGAAACAGCATTCTAACGAAGGAGAGAAACCCAGAGTCTTCTTGGTCTATTTTGGCAAGTTCTTGCTAAGACAATTGGTATATGAACATGCTCATCCAAACTAAAAAAAAATGTTTGAATGGGGTTTTTTTTTTGTTGCTAAAACAGATTTTAATCATGTTACGGTTGAACGCAGATGGAGTCTTCGCCAGTTGCTTATCCCTTTTCAACGGATGGGAGCCCAAGTTTATTTAATGAATCCGGCTAAGCTAAAAATTAATTTAAATGGCTCTTCTCGCAGCTTTACGTCGGAAATTAAGGCTCAGTAATAGCTTCATGAAATTAAGTCAAAATCTGGGCATAGTCAGCACTCTTAGCAGGTCTTTGATTCAGATGCTGGGGTTTGATGTGGTTCCCTCTCTTGATATTTTCAACAAAAAAAAAAAACAAGGGGTGGGGGAGAGAGCGGGGTGTGGCGGCAAAAGCAAGAAAATTTCAGTCTGACCGTGCTTGACCTATTGTTTAATATACTCTTTTGGATAACACAGTGGGGTCAGGAGGAGGGGTCCTACTTAGGCGTCCATCATTCAGGCAAGCCCTGATTGCTCTGCTTTTGCAGGGGTTGTGGTGGGGTGGGTTGGGTTGGGTAGGGTTTGGGGGCCAGGGGGGGGTGGGTTAGATGAAGGGGCCCACACTATGAAGTATGTTTTTGTATATGTAGAAATGTGGTGTTGTTACTGCATCTATGTTGCTTGTTTTTGGTTTGGCTTGTTTTGGGTTTTTGTTTTTGATTTCTTCTTTTTTTTTCTTTTTCTTCCTCCGGTGATTAAAGGAAGTCTTTGGCATCTTTGGCATCTTTATCTGCAATATCGCAGTGGAACCCCAGATAAACCAGAATGTCAAACTTAGCATATTTTAGAATTGCTACTCTTAATGTCTGTGGGTTGAACGATTCGCGGAAAAGGCAGAAGGTTTCCCAGGGATTGCGATTGTTGGTGGCAGATCTGGTCTGCCTTCAAGAAACACACATTGAAGGGACACAGGCGGGTCTGTTAAACACGCTGGGTTATACCTTGATAGGAGGGACTTCACAGGGGGCACATATTAGAGGGGTAGCCATTTTAGCCCGACGCAGCAGCCTATTCCAAACTATTCAAACCAAGGCAGACCCCCACGGTAGATGGGTCTTAACAGAGTGTAGGCCTTTATCTAAGCCCTCTTTTACTTTATGCTCAATATACGGTAGCACGGCAGACGACCCTGGAGTAATTAATTGGCTTACTGGGGAACTGGCACACTGGCCTCTCCCCATCATAATTTGTGGGGACCTGAACATTAACTTACCCTGTGACTGGGCCATGGATGGTCAACAGTTCTATACAGGTCAAAAACCCAAAGTTCTACCGGCAATTAGGAATCTATTTCATGTTCACGGGCTAATTGATGTATGGTCTCATTTGAGACTGCTCAATTTTGGATACACCTATTATTCGGCCCCACATCAGTCACATGCCTGTTTAGATTATTTTTTAGTATCCGCCTCACTGATTCAGGCTGTTAATATTGAGCTTGCCCCCCGATTTATATCAGATCATAATCCTTTGATTTTAGGGGTCAAGGGGATACACCTTAGTAAAAAATTTCAGCCTGGAGCTTTGAGGGAGCCTTAGTATTTAACAAGGAATATTGTAATCACATGAAAGGCTGGATCTGGGAGTTCTTGGAAAGAAATAATGGCTCCGCTCAATTAGGGGTGGTCTGGGATGCCTTAAGGGCATGCATGCGGGGGGAAACGCTCCAGTTTTCATTAAGGAAGAATAAAGAGGAAAAACATTTGCTTCAAGAGCTCCAAAAGAAATTAGCAAGCGCTAAAAAAAAACTTATTGGGGCAGTCCAACAAAGGAAGGAAATAGATCTGGCAGAATTAGAGGTTGCGGCGACCAGGGCAGCAATTGGGGAAATCTTAGGTGAGAAAGCCACTTCCAAGTGGGCTGCCTCTAGGGAAAAGGTTTACGAATTTAGTGAGCAAATTGGCCATCAGTTAGCTTTGAGAACCAGACAACAAATCACTAATAATGGAACACGCTCAATCAGAGACCCGGCAGCCGGGGTAGTATCTGAGCCAGACAAAATCAGAACAGCTTTCCTCCAGTTCTCCCACGCTCTGTATACCGAGAAAGGGGCCGGTGAAATTGCGACTAGACAAATTGTCAATGATAACTTTTTAGATCCAATTTTGATATCTAGACTGAGACAGGAGGATCTCGAATTTTTAGAAGGCTCCCCCTCCTGGTAGGAGATTGCTACCGCATTAACTAGTCTACCCGATGGGAAGGCCGCGGGCTCAGACCTAATTCCGGTCGAATTTTATAAAGTCTTTATTGATCAAATCAAAGAGACATTCAAAACCATGCTTGTACACATTTGTAATAGCTCAGCCCCTCCTCCGTCTTGGTCACTTGCAAAAATCATTATTTTCCCCCAAAAAGATTAACCTCTCCAGGAAATGGGCTCTTATCGCCCAATAACTTTAATTAACAGAGACTCAAAAATCTACTCTAAACTTTTAGCCTCCCACCTATCGGTAGTAATTGACAGACTGGTATCTAGATGGCAACATGGATTTATTCCTAAAAAAAGCACAACTGATCCTATAAGGAGATCTATTACATTGTTCGATGCAACACAGGTTACAGGAGAGCCGATGGCGCTAATTTTGTTTGACGCCGAAAAGGCCTTCGATCGGGTCTCTTGCTTTTCCTGTGGTCCATCATGCAGAGAATGGGGATAGGGCCCGGTTTTATTCAGGCTGTTAAGGCATTGTACACAAACCCTGTGGCCAGAGTCTTGATATACGGGGCACAGACAGAGCAATTTGCAATAACATGGGGGACTCGCCAAGGCTGCCACTGCTCCCCTCTGCTCTTCGCAATGTATACTGACCCGCTTATCAAGAAGTTAGAAATCAACCCTGGGATACCTCCAATACATAGGAATGGATGCAACAATACAATTATGGCTTAGGCCGACGATTTAGTGCTTGTGACCCCCGATCCTGGAAAGGCAATTGCACTGGAGGCTCAAAGCTTCGGAGAGGTCTCGGGCTATGCTTTAAACAAAGGAAAAACCCAGATTATTGTGAATGAGAAAATTAAATAGGCCGACCACAGGGTGGTTAGTAAGGCGAGATATCATGGGGTAAATATTCTGTCCAATATCGATATGATTGTTGAAGAAAATTTAGCCCCTTTAGCCTCAGTGATGAAGAGCTCATTGCATCGGCTAAACAATTTGTACCTCTCTTTAGTGGGTAGGTGCAATATTCTAAAAATGATCTTTTTACCAAAAATATTATATTTCTTTAGAGCTATCCCTCTTGAATTCACAAACCCGATGTTAAAGAAATTTGATAATCTTTTTGCAGTTTTTATGGGCCTACTCCCAGCCTAGAAGATCTTTAAAATACTTATCACTCCCCAGGGAGAGAGGTGGATGGTCGCTCCCAAATCTAAAGCTATACTATATGGCCACTATTATGCAGCTATGCCCCGTACTGCTGCAGGATCGCTCTCGAGCTCTAACGACGGAGCTTCCTTCTCCGTTCGAGCTTTTGATCGGTCCAGAAGCTTGGGGCTGCTTGTGGCGGCAATTAGAATTCGGATATTTCAAGAGAGTAAGGTTCAAGACCCTCACTGGGACCTATAAGGTCTTCACTGCTGTCCGTAAACTATTGGGGATTGACCGATTGAATTATTATACTCCCACAAGAAACAACGAGAACCTGCCAGAAATATTTGGGGGACACTATTTTACAACCTGGTCTAAAGCTGGGATTAATAAATTGGGAGCTTTCTATTCCTCTGATGGGGTTATGGCTTTTGAATATTTAAAAATAAAATTCAGCCTTAGCCATAATGAGTTTTTTTTAAATATTTATCAATTAGGAATTTTTTACAATGCAAGGGAGGTGGGCCTTTGGGGTTCGTCAAGTGCGACCTTATGGAGAAATTAGCCGAGAATAATGTGCCACGAATAGGGACTATCTATGGCATCCTCAATAGCCTGGTGCCTGATGACCTGAGTAAGATCTCCAGGAAATGGCAGATGAAATTAGGCATCATGGATAATGCTTTCCCACAAGCGCTCCTCTTCGCACAAAGTGATTTACTCTCTGCTAATCTACAAGCCCAGTTTTACAAAACTTGTTTTTTTTTATATTATACCCCGAGCAAAATTGCGAAATGGGAGGATGGTAAAGGCACCCAGTGTCCCCGTTGCTTTGAACATGGAGCTAATTCTGTACATATGTTCGCAACTTGTGTGAAGCTTGGACCTCTGTTGGAAGATATTTCGGGCTTTTTAAAGATAGTTTTATCCCGGAATGTTTCTTTAACTCCTCCTACGATTTTATTGGGAGTACAGGATATCATAGAAAGAAACAAGGGAGGGGCCATGATTTTTATTGCTATGGCTATATTCAGGCTATGCATTGCCACGGCATGGCTGGATCACAATCACCCTTCCTTCCAGCAGTGGTTGGCCCGATTACTCTCAATTCACAATTTGGAAAAAGCAATATACGCCATGAAGGGTATTTGTGCCAAAAAAAAGGGATTGGTTATCTGGGACCCTTGACCAAGAGGGTTCGCCACCCGCCTTTGCAACAGGGGGGGGTGCTGAATCCAGGGAGAAAGGAGAAGAAGGAAAAAGAGAAGCAGAAAGGGGAAGAGAGAAAGAAGAAAAAAAAAGGGGATAAAGGGGAAAGAAAAATAAAAAATAAAATTGAGAGTCTTGGTAAATAAAGTTATTAGTACTGTATATTTAATAGAATGTATATTCAGTATTCCGTACACTAATTTTTCCAACTGTGGGAAATCCAAAGATCGTTTCTTTTTTTCCAAGCTGCTGCACTTGCACTGGACACTTTATATACTTTATAAACTATCTGGGGATATTATCTGTATGTATAAATATATCTTTATCTATGCAACACGCCCTGAGGGAGAATACGAGTGAGAATCTGTATACCCGGAAGATTATTACTGGGTTATAATTGTGTGGCAAATGCAGTTTGTACTTGACACTTAGCACTTTATGTCTTCTACGCACTGTTTGCGATAATTATTTTAGCTTATATAATGAATTTAGTGGTGAATATAGGATGGATTAATCAACTCAATAGGACTGGGTCCAGACTGTGTTATATAGATGTTGATCTGTGTGGGGCCGTGGGGGTTGGTCTGGGTGGGTGGGGCCGGGTGAAGATGGCACTCTGTCGTATAATTGCATTTAGTTGTATCAAAAACGATAATAAAAATTAAAAAACAAAAAGGAAACCTACAGGAGTTTGTTTTGGATGGATATATATATATATATATATATATATATATATATATATATATATATATATATACATATATATATATTATCTACTGGCGGTCGCCAGTAGATAGTTATAGTTAAAACCTATTATCCATAGGAAATCCGCGACATTCTATTTGAAATAACGTTGGCGCCGGTTGACGAATCTTCGCGAAAGTTTCCAACTTGTTGGGGCGCTCCGGTCCGCTCCTATCCTGAAAGTCTTGGGGTGATACATCAAGCGGGGGCCGAGAAAAAGGGGGTCCCAAAACGCATTTTCCCCATTCATTTTTCCATAGGAACCTTTAGTCGCAGCTACAGCCCGAACTGCTGAACGGAATTACACCAAATTTGGCAAAGAGGTAGCCCTTGGTTCAGTGTCGTGCCTTTTGCTTAAATGGTGTAAATCCGTTCAGTAGTTCCTGAGAAAATCAAAAGTAAAGTCACATATATATCTGGGCGGAGCCTAACCACACATGTCATCGTGAGATCTGATTGGCTGTCAGCACTTCATCCTGGAATTGCTGGCAGCCATCTTGGGACCAATATAAATGATAGTACCTCATTGAAATGCATTGTAGTGAATAGAAGATTTTGAGGGTCACCAAAAGGAGAACTATAAAGGGTGATAACAGGCTTTAGTTACATTAGAATTTATTTGTTGATGGTACCATACTAATTTTAGGAATTGTGGTGTATTCTAAGGTGATTTTACCATGTGAAAAACCTTCTGCTGGGATATCATGAATCATGTTTGAGAGAACACTATTTTCTCATGCTTGTCCCATGGAGGTTTGGAAGGTGCTCCAGAAGCTAAAATGAGAGCATATTTTCTGTAAATTCACTTTATCTTTCTCACTCATGTGAGAATGAAGTCTGACATTCTCAGTAAAACATGTACATCCAACAAGGGCAGAGACTGTCAGTTGATTCCTTTGTGTTCTACTGCAGCTTCCCAGAGTGTTCTAAAGAACAACTAGAGTGCTAACAGCCTTACTTATGACAAAAGTATGGCACACCTGAAGCCATCTTGATTGGAATAAACTGGTAACACTTAAACAATTTAATTTAAAAAGGAACAAAATGATGGGGTTCATTTTGTCATAGAAATTATGGTTAGTGCAGTAGAAAGAAAAATTAGGACATGTTTCAAGTGTGATCTCAAATATCTTCCTGTTATATTTCAACAGGAGCAGCCTGCCAGTTGATGCCTTTGTGTTCTACTGCAGCTTCCCAGAGTGTTCTAAAGAACAACTAGAGCGCTAACAGCCTTACTTATGACAAAGGTATGGCACACCTGAAGCCATCTTGATTGGAATAAACCGGTAACACTTAAAACATTTAATTTAAAAAGGAACAAAATGAGGGGTTCTTTTTGAAATAGAAATTATGGTTAGTGCTGCAGAAAGAAAAATTAGGGCATGTTTTAAGTGAGATCTCAAATCCTCTTCTATTTCATTAGAAAATTCTGACATGCAGACTGAAACAATCACTTTCAATACCAGCAGCAGACTACCAGTTAACTCCCTGGTGAGCAGTAGCTTTACTCCAGTGATCTAATGAGCAACTAGAGTGCTAACATTCTGAATTTATGGCAGATGTGAGACACATCTGAATGCCTTCTTGATGGAATCAAAGTAAAAAACTGAAAGCATTTCCTACTGAGGAGACTGCAGTAAATGAAGAAATTAGGAAACTTCATAACAAAGAAGTCTTCCAAGATGGCCACCAGTGAAAAAGAGCCCAAATGTAGCACAAATATTACCCAGATGTAGCCCACATATAGCCCAATGACAAAAGTGTGCAAAACACTTTTTATTTTTAGTTTTTTTGCAGTTTTATGTAGTGCAGACTGGTCAGGTATTGGAGCATTGCATCTTAAAACATGACCCCCCTACACTACACAAGCACCACTGCACTATCCTAAACCCTAAAACACTACCCCCAGCACGACCCCCTACACTACCCAAACACCACTGCACTACCCTAAAACATGACCCCCTACACTACACAAACACCACTGCACTACCCTAAACCCTAAAACACTACCCCCAGCACGACCCCCTACACTACACAAGCACCACTGCACTACCATAAACCCTAAAACACTACCCCCAGCACGACCCCCTACACTACACAAACACCACTGCACTACCCTAAACCCTAAAACACTACCCCCACCACGACCCCCTACACTACCCAAACACCACTGCACTAACCTAAATCCTAAAACACTACCCCCAGCACGACCCCCTACACTACCCAAACACCACTGCACTACCCTAAAACATGACCCCCTACACTACAGAAACACCACTGCACTTTTCCTAAACCCTAAAACACTACCCCCAGCACGACCCCTACACTACACAAGCACCACTGCACTACCCTAAACCCTAAAACACTACCCCCAGCACGACCCCCTACACTGCCCGAACACCACTGCACTGCCCTAAACCCTGAAACACCAGCCCCTGCATGACCCCCTACACTGCCCGAACACCACTGCACTGCCCTAAACCCTGAAACACCACCCCTAGCACGACCCCCTACACTGCCCGAACACCACTGCACTGCCCTAAACCCTGAAACACCACCCCCTTCACGACCCCCTACACTGCCCGAACACCACTGCACTGCCCTAAACCCTGAAACACCACCCCCAGCATGACCCCCTACACTGCCCGAACACCACTGCACTGCCCTAAACCCTGAAACACTACCCCCAGCAAGACCCCCTACACTGCCCGAACACCACTGCACTGCCCTAAACCCTGAAACATCACCCCCAACAAGACCCCCTACACTGCCCGAACACCACTGACCTAAACCCTGAAACACCACCCCCAGCACAACCCCCTACACTGCCCGAACACCACTGCACTCCCTAAACCCTGAAACACTACCCCCAGCATGACCCCCTACACTGCCCGAACACCACTGCTCTGCCCAAAACCCTGAAACACCAGCCCCAGCACGACCCCCTACACTGCCCGAACACCACTGCACTGCCCTAAACCTTGAAACACCAGCCCCTGCACGACCCCCTACACTGCCCGAACACCACTGCACTACCCTAAACCCTGAAACATCACCCCCAGCATGACCCCCTACACTGCCCGAGCACCACTGCACTGCCCTAAACCCTGAAACACCAGCCCCAGCACGACCCCCTACACTGCCCGAACACCACTGCACTGCCCTAAACCCTGAAACACCAGCCCCAGCACGACCGCCTACACTGCCCGAACACCACTGCTCTGCCCTAAACCCTGAAACACCAGCCCCAGCACGACCCCCTACACTGCCCGAACACCACTGCACTGCCCTAAACCGTGAAACACCAGCCTCAGCACGACCCCCTACACTGCCTGAATACCACTGCACTGCCCTGAACCCTGAAACACCAGCCCCAGCACAACACCCTACACTGCCCGAACACCACTGCACTGCCCTAAACCCTGAAACACCACCCCGTGCATGACCCCCTACACTGCCCGAACACCACTGCACTGCCCTAAACCCTGAAACACCACCCCAGCGCGACCCCCTACACTGCCCAAACACCACTGCACTGCCCTAAACCCTGAAACACCACCCCCTGCACAACCCCTACACTGCTCGAACACTACTGCACTGCCCTAAACCCAGAAACACCATCCCCAGCACGACCCCCTATACTGCACGAACACCACTGCACTGCCCTAAACCCTGAAACACTACCCCCAGCAAGACCCCCTACACTGCCCGAACACCACTGCACTGTCCTAAACCCTGAAACATCACCCCCAGAAAGACCCCCTACACTGCCCGAACACCACTGCACTGCCCTAAACCCTGAAACACCACCCCCTGCACGACCCCCTACACTGCCCGAACACCACTGTACTGCCCTAAACCCTGAAACCCCACTCCCAGCATGACCCCCTACACTGCCAGAACACCACTGCACTGCCCTAAACCCTGAAACACCACCCCCTGCACGACCCCCTACACTGCCCGAACACTACTGCACTGCCCTAAACCCTGAAACACCACCCCCAGCACGACCCCCTACACTGCACGAACACCACTGCACCGCCCTAAACCCTGAAACACTACCCCCAGCAAGACCCCCTACACTGCCCGAACACCACTGCACTGCCCTAAACCCTGAAACATCACCCCCAGCAAGACCCCCTACACTGCCTGAACACCACTGCCCTAAACCCTGAAACACCACCCCCAGCAAGACCCCCTACACTGCCCGAACACCACTGCACTGCCCTAAACCCTGAAACACCACCCCCAGCAAGACCCCCTACCCTGCCCGAACACCACTGCACTGCCCTAAACCCTGAAACACCACCCCCAGCACGACCCCCTACACTGCCCGAACACCACTGCTCTGCCCAAAACCCTGAAACACCAGCCCCAGCACGACCCCCTACACTGCCCGAACACCACTGCACTGCCCTAAACCCTGAAACACCAGCCCCAGCACGACCCCCTACACTGCCCGAACACCACTGCACTGCCCTAAACCCTGAAACACCACCCCAGCACAACCCCCTACACTGCCCGAACACCACTGCACTGCCCTAAATCCTGAAACACCAGCCCCAGCACAACCCCGTACACTGCCCGCACACCACTGCACTGCCCTAAACCCTGAAACACCAGCCCCAGCACGACCGCCTACACTGCCCGAAAACTACTGCACTGCCCTAAACCCTGAAACACCACCCCCAGCAAGACTACCTACACTGGCCGAACACCACTGCACTGCCCTAAACCCTGAAACACCACCCCCTGCACGACCCCCTACACTGCCCAAACACTACTGCACTGCCCTAAACCCTGAAACACCAGCCCCAGCACCACCCCCTAAAATGCCCGAACACCACTGTACTGCCCTAAACCCTGAAACACCACCCCCTGCACTGCCCCCTACACTGCCCGAACACCACTGCACTGCCCTAAACCCTGAAACACCACCCCTGCACGACCCCCTACACTGCCCGAACACCACTGCACTGCCCTAAACCCTGAAACACCACCCCCTGCACCACCCCTACACTGCCCGAACACCACTGCACTGCCCTAAACCCTGAAACACCACCCCCTGCACCGCCCCTACACTGCCCGAACACCACTGCACTGCCCTAAACCCTGAAATACCACCCCCAGCATGACCCCCTTTACTGCTCGAACACCACTGCACTGCCCCAAACCCTGAAACACCACCCCCAGCATGACCCCCTACACTGCCGAACACCACTGCCCTAAACCCTGAAACACCACCCCTGCATGACTGCCCGAACACCACTGCACTGCCCTAAACCCTGAAACACCACCCCCTGCACGATCCCCTACACTGCCCGAACACCACTGCACTGCCCTAAACCCTAAAACACCACCCCCAGCACGACCCCCTACACTGCCCTAACACCACTGCACTGCCCTAAACCCTAGAACACTACCCCCAGCATGACCCCCTACACTACCCGAACACCACTGCACTACCCTAAACCCTAAAATACCCCCCCAGCACGACCCCCTACACTACCCGAACACGACTGCACTGCCCTAAACCCTAAAACACTCCCCCAGCACGACCCCCTACACTACCCGAACACCACTGCACTGCCCTAAACCCTAAAACACTCCCCCAGCACGACCCCCTACACTACCTAAACACCACTGCACTGCCCTAAACCCTAAAACACTACCCCCCGCATGACCCCTACACTACCCAAATACCAATGCACTACCCTAATCCCTAAAACACTACCCCCGCACAACCCCCTACACTACCCAAAGACCACTGCACTACCCTAAACTCTAAAACAATACCCCCGCACGACTCCCTACACTACCCAAAGACCACTGCACTACCCTAAACCCTAAAACACGACCTCCTACACTACACAAACACCACTGCACTACCCTAAACCCTAAAAAACTACCCCCAGCACGAACCCCTACACTACCCAAACACCACTGCACTACCCTAAACCATAAAACACTACCCCAGCAGTACCCCTACGCTACCCAAACACCACTGCACTACCCTAAACCCTAAAACACTACCCCCAGCAGTACCCCCTACACTACCCAAACACCATTGCACTACCCTAAACCCTAAACCACTACCCCCAGCAGTATCCCCTACACTACCCAAACACCACTGCACTACCCTAAACCCTAAAACCCTAAAACACTAACCCCAGCACGACCCCCTACACTACCCAAACACCACTGTACTACCCTAAACCCTAAAACACTCCCCCAGCACGACTCCCTACACTACCCAAACACCACTGCACTACCCTAAACCCTAAATCTACCCCCAGCATGACCCCCTACACTACACAAACACCACTGCACTACCCTAAACCCTAAAACACTACCCCCAGCATGACCCTCTTCACTACCTAAACACAACTGCACAATTTGTTACAGGCGTTGCAACGCAGGCCTGTGGTGCTTACTGGAAGTACCTGGTGGGCTAGTTGGGCCCCAGGGACTCTCAGGATTCAAGGTGACCTAATCCCCCAACTTAAAACGCGCCACGGGGCGCGTTTGCACAGTGGTGAAGGGAGGGGGCGGGGCTTCAGGTGACATGTGCGCAAACACGCCCTGTGGTGCGTTTTAAGTTGGGGAGTTAATTCTCTTTGAATCCTGGGGGCCAACTAGCCCACCAGGTACCTTCAGTAAGCACAACAGAGTTGCGTTGCAGAGAGGTGAAAAAAGGTGCGTGGCCTCGGAACGCCTCTCTGCAACTCAGCTCTGTGGTCCTAACTGTAGGTACCTGGGGGCTAGTTAGGCCCCAGGGACCCTCAGGATTCAAGGGGATTTAATCCCGCAACTTAAAACGCGCCACGGGGCGCGTTTGCACACATGTCACCTCAGGCCCCCTCCCTTCACCACTGTGCAAACGCGCACTGGCTCTGGTTAGTCAGAGTCAGTTACCACCAGTACCCGTCTGAAAAAGTTGTGGGCACAGGATGATTTTGCAACAAGGCCTCTTTCTGCTCCTCTGTTGGTTCTTTCTGCACATCTTTTGCTTCTTTCTGTGCGTTTTTTCTTCTTTCTTCACATGTCCTACCTCTGTTGGCATAGTTAGAAACTAGCATTTAAAAAACCTTTGAAATTCACTTAAAAAATCATAGGTTTCAGGCACGTTATAGTTAGAAATTAGCATTTAAAAAACCTTTGAAATTCACTGAAAAAACCATGGGTTTCAGGCACGTTATAGTTAGAAATTAGCATTTAAAAAACCTTTGAAATTCACTGAAAAAACCATAGGTTTCAGGCACGTTATAGTTAGAAATTAGCATTTAAAAAACCTTTGAAATTCACTGAAAAAACCATAGGTTTTAGGGACAGTTATAGTTAGTTGGACATTGCACTCGTACAAAACCCGTGAAATTCCCCTGTTATAGTTAGTTCAGCTAACTATAACTCGCGCCCCGCAATGCACTGCTGATGACGTCACATATTACATCACTCATGACATGGTCAGTGACATCACTGATGACATCACTGATGACATCTCAAATGACATCACTGATGACATCATCCATGTGATAATTTCATGCATCTTCTCACACCCTAATATAACTTTTGATACACCCACTCTAAATTACAGACTGCCATTCTCAAAACCATAGACACTCCAACACCAAAAACTACATACCCACTCACTGATTCTTAGGTCTACACACACATCCACTCACTCACCTGTACAGTCACTCATACTTACAGTCACTCAGTACAGGACTATCATATGCACTCATACACCTATATAAACACTCACACAACGCCACTCATCCATAGAGGTACTCACACACCTAGTCAGTCATGCAAAAAATTAATCACACACCCATTACTCACCTATACAGTTATACACACACCAGCTCACTTACTCATACAAATACTAGCACATTCTTACGCTCTTATACAATAACTGATACAAGCACACACGCATCCATACAGCCACTCTCACAATAACACACTCTCACTTATAGCCATTTAAATACTCTAACACACATATATACTGCCTTTTACATATGTAGTTACTCGCACATGTACCACTGAGATATACATTCACTCACTAACACACCCATACACACACTCACCCACCCAAGCAGTCCATCACAGATGCACTCTTGAAATCATGCACCCAGTGAATCCCCCAATCACACATCTATGTATAGAGTCACACACACCCCACCCACACAAACACTCAGGCAGCCATACAGATACTCAGAGAACCAATCAATAACCCATATAGACACTCATGTAGCTATTCTCAAATCCATGCATCCACTTACACACCAACAAACAGACGGATACAGACATTCACACAGTTTAGTCACTAACCCATGCATTCAGTAAGATACGTTTAATCACTCACTTGTAGAGTCAGTCACTCACGTACTAAATCATCCATTCAGACACTTATACACCCACTCATTCTTCAATACGCCTTTCCCTAAATATATTAAACATATTTAAACTTTACAGAAACACACAGTCACTGGATGATGTCATCAGTGATGTCATTTGAGATGTCATCAGTGATGTCATCAGTGATGTCACTGACCATGTCATGAGTGATGTAATATGTGACGTCATCAGCAGTGCATTGCGGGGCGCGAGTTATAGTTAGCTGAACTAACTATAACAGGGGAATTTCACGGGTTTTGTACGAGTGCAATGTCCAACTAACTATAACTGTCCCTAAAACATATGGTTTTTTCAGTGAATATATATATATATATATATATATATATATATATATATGCAAAAAAGAATCAGAGATCTCTGGGTAGTTCTCAAGTTTAGGTGGAAAGCAGCTCCTGTGTAGAGCACCCTCAACACTAGCGACACTCTAAATTTGCTCACCTCAAATGTCTGCTTTTCTATCAAAGTCTTTAAGCATAGGATTAGCACAGTGCCATCTATGTCGAGATAGAAAGGGACAAAGTATTTTGCCATTTCTACAGCAAAGTCTTAAAGCATAGGATTAGCTCAGTGCTATCCATGCCGAGCTGTAAAATGACCAAAGCCTTTTATCACTCCAGGCACAGTATTACAGCTTAGGATTGGTAATTTACCATCCAAGCCAACCTGAAATGAATAAAAGCAACCCCTGACACGTGTTTCGCTCTTATTAGAGCTCTTCCCACACCATAAAAGGAATTAAATGCCATAAACCAGAACCGGTGTGAAAGAAATGTCCTTTTTATTTTATAATTTTATGAAAGTCACAGACTCAGCGTGTTTTGGCTCATCACCTCGAGCCTTGCTCATGGATGGGTGTGCTCACAAACATGGCGATTTTTAAAGAGAAAGTGCATACATGCAAAGAATAAAAATGAAAAAAATACAATGCATCTTTATTTAATTTCTTCTCTTACATTCTTAGATTCAATTTCTTATAAAACTATATTTAACTTCCTAATAATATGTATACAATGCAATAGTATTACATTACATATCACAGCTTGCAGTTCATCATTTCCGTGATGTTTAATTCATCTCTAGCGATCTCTGAGAATGAGATGAAATGTTATCCATGATTCAGTGTATAAGTACATCATGCCATTTCTCAGGCTAACCACACTTTTCTCCAGCTATAATTATTTTACCCTTTCATCATGTTCAATTTTCCGCACTATACACATACTCTCCACAACCAATTAGGGCCCAAGTGGGCAACGCTATCAGATATTCATTGAACACCACAGATTTTAATTCATCAGTTCCACAATGTTCAGTTTATATCCATTGATTTTTCAAGAAAAGAAATAATAAGATGAGAATGATAACAGTGATTCAATGCATGACTATATTGTTTAGTTGGGGCTAGCCATGCTTTGCTTAGTTCATTTGTAATGCCATTTTATCATACTTCAATCTTAGCCTTTCATGCATCTCAGCAATTGATGCCATAGTGGACACATTCTTAAAAATCACAGCTGATCAGAAACAACCCCTTTTCCCCATGGAATTCACCATGTAAGAAAAGAGAAAAACAACAAAAAAGAATATATACATAACAATATAGAACAAACTTTCAATAAATAATCTCTCTTTATCAGTGACTTGGAGACTTAAAGGGAATATTAACCAAGTTTCATTATGCTACACCTCCAGATGTACCGCCAGATCCTCACTCATGTTGAGACGTCATGGCTCTATAGTTTCCAAATTTATAATATATTCACACTCCAACCTTTGCAGTTCCAGGCATTGATCACCCTCTCTCTGACATTTCCTCACCTTATCCAAACCATAATATTTCATGATCATCCGGGCTCACCCATGTTCCTGGAGCAACTGGATATTTAGGGTCATTGTTGTTGAATGAAACTTTCACTTAGTAGGAGCTGTCCCAGGGAGATGGCTGTCCCTGGGGCCAGGTGGATCTGAGCAGCCCCCCTTTTATTTTCACATAAGCATTTATAAGCCCCAGGAGTGGGAACCCTTGTGCCCCCTCCTTTAATTCCCCCATGGCTCCCAGTCGAAAGAAGAATAACCTTCAAACTGCTCACCCACGCATACAACGCCCTTCACAACACCGGACCCACATACCTGAACAACTGCCTCTCCTTCCACGCACCCAAAAGACACCTCCGATCGTCCGATCTCTCTCTGGCCACCGTCCCACGCATCTGCAAGACCAGAAAGGTAGGAAAGTCCTTCTCCTACCTCGCAGCCAAGGCCTGGAACGACCTCCCCCTCCACCTCCGGAAAGCTCCCACATCGCCCCAGTTCAGAAAGGACCTCAAGACTTGACACTTCGGATGACCCCACCACTTCCACCTCAGCACCTTGAGACCCTCATGGGTGAGTAGTTGCGCTTTACCAACCCTGATTGATTGATTTATGCCCCCAGGACCTGGCCCATGTGGGGGCCTATTAATTAAGAAGCTCAGGAGCCTGTGCTTCTTTGAGCCACGGCTCCCACCAAATTTTACTTAAAAAAAGATTTTTGCCCTGGTGGGGTCCCTCGGAGCCCCCCCCCACAAGAAGCCTAGGGGGTCAGGGTATTCCTACCCTGCCCCCTTCTCTTTCATTTTTTTGTTGGGACTCGACTGAAGCAGAGTCTGAAGATGGCTGCCAACACCTCCTGGCTTGAAGTGTTGACAGCCAATCAGATTTGAGCATGAGGACTGTGGGATCCTCAAATTTGGATTTCGGTTAATAGCTCTAAAACTACTAAACGGATTTACACCAAATCACAAAAAGGCACTTCCCTGGACCAATATCTACCTTTCTGCTAAATTTGGTGTAATTCAGTTCAGCAGTTGGGGCTGTAGCTGTGTCTAAAGTTCCAATGGCAACTACCATGGGTGAAAATGCGTTTTGTGACCCTCTTTTCTTGGCCCCCGGTTGACAGATCACCACAAAACTTTCAAGACACCAGCTGAAGTGAGCATCATTCAAGTTTTGAAAAATTCATGAGGATTGGTCAAACAACGCCAAAGGTATTGCCTAATGAAAAAAACGCTCTTCCTATGAAAACTAGCTCCTAACTATAACTACCTACTGGCAACCGCCAGTACGATATATATATATCCTCACTGGAAAAACCAAAGGTTAAAGTAACATTATAGTTAGATGAAATGAAATGTTCAGTAACAACGTAATGTTTTAAATTCTAAAAAACCACAGAAGGGGGGCGTGGCCAAGATGGCGGAGTGAGCGGATGTGCTTTGCAACCGCTCCGGGCCTGGATTTTTGCACCTACATCGCTGTGCCTCGGGGTCCTGAGGGGGCCCATCTCCTGCAGTTGCGGCACCGGATATTCTCCACCGCATCAGACGGCCCTGAGAGGTTTTCGGAGCCTGTCTCGGGGGCTCAGATGAAGCACCGGCGCTGGCGAGCAGGCTCGCCTGGACCCGAGTGAGCAGGGCTGGCCGCACCCTCCGCTGTGGCTCGGTGGGCCGCGAATGGCGTGGGCCTAGGGAGTGGAGGCCCGGCGGATGGAGTGTGAAGCCTCCACGTCGTCTACACCTGCTTGCTGGCCCCCATCCATTTCTCACACGGCGGACCGCGGAGGAAGGGTCGTCGAAGGAGCAGCCGCCTGCAGCTGCGTTGACACCAGCCTTCTCCTGCGAGGCCTAGAGGCGTCAGAGAGGCGGCGGTGCCTGGCCCTCCTCGCCAGACTTTGAAGGTACGGCGGATCTTCCTGGGGGTAGCGATCACCCCCCTCTCATTACCGCTCACCTGGCAGCTTGGTTCCAAGGCCCCTGGGGGGGGCACTGTGCTCCCCCTAAAGACACTCCCAGGTCCATTGGCAGTGGGGGGCCTCACCTGAGGCCAGCCCCCCTCATTCACGAAGGCTCTTTACTTCGCCTTGACCACCCGGTGGGCCTGGGGGCTACGGGACTGCGGCTCCCCCTCCCCACCTCGTCTCGACCCTTACTGCTGGAGAAAGGCGGTAGTTGGTGGATCCTGGTGAGGGCCTGGGGGGAGGGCCGACTTAGTGGCCTCCAGTATTCAGCGGTGGTGTTTGGCAGGACGGTGTGGGGCGAGCTTGGAAGGGCCCCGGCGATGGGACCGGACTCTGAGGGGACCTACTGCTTCACTGGCTCCTAGCACCTTCTCTGTGGCCCAGGCCGTGGCACCCACCCTCTGCCCGTGGAGACTCAGAGGGTTCTCCCTTCAGGGTTCCCCTTGGAAACAGGCGCTTTGGGGGTCCCTGCTGGTGAGCTCTGCGCTGGCGATTTCTTATAGTGCCCCACAGGTTGGAACGCTCCACGCTCCCTTTGGACTACTTACTTGTCCAGCGCCTTTGCGCCCTTGGAGCCTGCCTCGGCCTCCAAGATGACCACTGCCAGGGCTAAGAAGGAGCGTATGATCAAGGACATGCTTGCTAAACCCCCACTCCAAGAGTGCTCGGATTCTTCTGCGGAACCTTCGGCTCCGGAGGGAGGCTTGGACGGGGAAGCCCCCATCACTCGCCCCTATATGGACGCACTTTTCCTGTCGCTGAAGGAGGACCTCCAACAGATCAAGAATGACCTGGCTAAGGACTTGCAGGGCGTCCGGCATGATGTCTCAGAGATTGGGGACAGAGTGTACTCCTTGGAATCCAACGACACCGCTAGGGGTGAAGAAATTGAGTTGCTCCGCCAAGAAATAATTTGCCTTTCTGACAGACAGATTGATTTACAGGCACACGCTGAAGACCTGGAGAACAGGTCGAGACTCAACAATGTGAGGATCCGGAATGTGCCGATCTCAGCAGAGGCAGGTAATGTTGAGGAGTTTGCCCAGGCCCTCTTCGCACAGATCTTGGAGGATGTACCCATCTCTGAGATACGCCTTGACCGTGTGCACCGGGTCGGACTCCCCCGTGCCTCCAACAGGCCCCCCCGGACATCCTGGCCTGTGTCCACAGCTTCCCCATGAAGGAACGAATCCTGCGAACTGTCCGGGGGTCCGATTCCATTAGCTTTCGGGGTCACTCCCTCCAACTGTTTCAGGACCTTTCGGCTGTAAACCTCCAGAAGCGGCGACAATTCCGCCCAGTGACATCGCATCTTCGCAGCCTTGGCATCTCCTATGCTTGGGGCCACCCTTTCCGTCTAATTTTCGACTGGGAAGGTCAGACTGGCCAGATCCGTTCACTCCAAGCAGCATGTGACCTCTTAAAGATCGCACAGCCAGAATCTCAAACTGGGAGCGCGGACGAGGCCGGGGCGGGAGGTGGGCCCTGGGCGACGTAGTGGAGGAGACGGAGGGGCAAGAAACTTTTGAAGCCGAGCCCCGAGTTCAGCGTCCAAGAACGCAAGGCAGTCCTGGAGAGCATTACCGGGGCGTCCTCGGTGGGAGAGACAGACTGATCCTACAGGGCCCATTTCCAGGGCCTCGGGGGCCCGTTGGTTGCAGTTTGGGCCTCAGAGCGGAGCAGCGCTCGGACTGACTTTGGCCACGATCCACCCCATCCGGACCTTTCCTCGTGGATGGGAGGGGACCCCTTTCCAGGGCCTATCCCCCCCAGAGACTCTATTTTTCTTACTGTTTGGATATGTTTGTGGGGGTTCTTTTTATGTCTTTTGTTTACACACCAAGTACCTATGCACCGAGCACTTCTGCTTGACACACCTACGGTCACCTCAGGTTACGCTCTGTGGGTTTCAGGGCACTAATGGGGTACCTTTGCTGGGAGGGCAGACTGAGGGCCTAGGCCCCTTAACATGGTATACTCTCTTTCCCCTAGTATGGCGCCCCACGGTAGGCTGAAGGTTCTCTCTCAACGTAAAGGGCCTAAACAGCCCGGTTAAATGGAGGGCCATCCTCTCCTATCTAGAGAATTTGGGGGAGGACATCTGTCTCTTGCAGGAGACTCACCTCCTGCCTGGGGACGCTCACCGGCTTAAATCCAGGAAATTCCTGCAACAATTCTTTTCCTACTCTGGCCGTAAGACGGGCGGGGTGCTATCCTTTTTTCACACTCCTTTAGCGGTTCCATTGGTCCCAAACTGGCAGAACTCAAGGGTCGTCTTTTGGTATATTAGGTTTAGCTGGGTTCACAGCATTTGACATTGGGCACCATATATGCACCGAACAAGGGGCAAGAACGTTTTATTCGGGACGCTCTGGCTGATTCACTCCTTTCGCATGACCGCCTCATACTAATAGGTGGCGACCTCAATCTGGTCATAGACAACCTCATGGACCGTTCGGCCCACAGGGAGGGTGGGGCGGGGGCATTCTCAAACAAGGGCATTTCTTGGTTGAAGGCAGCTGGACTTGTAGACCTCTGGAGGGCTCACCACCCAAACTCTAGGGACTTCACTTTCTTCTCTCATGCACACAGGACCTACACTAGAATTGATTACTTCATGGGCTCTCAGGACTTCCTTAGGCTCTCTACTTCAGTGGAGATTGAGCCGCGCACCCTCTCTGACCACTCCGCGCTTGTCTTGGAGTTCAGGTCCCCCTTCCACCAGCAGGCTAGAAGACAGTGGCGCTTACGGGAGACCTTGTTAAGCAAACCCGGGACCCAGGGGAAGATCAGGAAAGTTATCACTGACTATCTGGCCACTAATGACACCCCGGAGGTTCCTCTGGCTGTTGTTTGGGATGCTCTGAAGGCTGTTGTCAGGGGAGAATTTATCTCCCTGGCAGCTGCTGACAATAAGGACCGGAAATTGAAATGGGCAGAACTCCAAGCTAAAGTCAGGGAGTTGGAGGGGATTCATCATCGCACAGGGGCCCCGAGAGTGTGGCGCCAATTGGAAGCTGCCAGGAAACAGTTGGCGGGGTTGGACTTAGGCAGGGCGGAATTCAGCTTGCTTCACCTCAAGCATTTGTATTATCTTAGTGGTAATATAAGTGGCAGGCTTTTGGCTGCTAAATTGCGTGCCCAACGCTTAGCTAACACAGTACGAACGTTACAGACAGAGAGGGGTACTGACTTTACAGAGGATGACTCCATTGCTGAACACTTTAGACTCTTTTATTCCTCCCTATACACCGCACAGACCACCCCACCAGACGATATTAACAACTATCTGCTTACCTTTACTGTTACTAAGCTTACTGATGACTCGGCGTCATCACTTAACTCCCCTGTTAGAGTGGAGGAAGTCGTTTCGGCCATAGCCAGACAGAAGCTGTTGAAGTCCCCTGGCCCAGATGGGTTTCCCACCCTGTTTTATAAGACCTTCTGCCCAGAGCTTGCCCCAATCCTGACCAGACTTTTCAACTCCATAGCTGACTCGGGCTCTCTTCCAGCGTCCATGCTGGATGCTACCATAACCGTTATCCCGAAGCCGAGGAAAGACCCCACACTTTGCACAAACTATCGCCCAATTTTGCTTCTTAACTCTGACTCTAAACTCTTCACATGAATACTGGCGTCTCGCCTTAATCCTCTCATGCAGGACCTCATACACCCCAACCAGGCGGGGTTTGTTCCACACAGACTCTGAACAGATAGCATCAAAAGACTTTTACACACCATTGACAAAGCTCACCGTAAACGAGGCTCCAGTATGTTGCTTTCAGTGGACGCCGAAAAGGCCTTCGATCGGATCCACTGGCCTTTTCTCAGTGCCACGCTGGAGCATTTTGGTTTTTGGGGAACGCTTTCGGTCCTGGGTTTTTAGTGCTTATAAGGCACCACAGGCGTCTATCAGAGTCAACGGGTGAGTTCTGAAAAGTTCCTTATTGGTAGAGGCACTAGGCAGGGCTGTCCCCTATCACCCTTATTGTTTGCTTTATACATGGAGCCATTGTCCCAGCACATCCGAGACCACGGCCGGATTAAGGGGATCCCCATGGGGGGGGGGGAGCACCGCATTAGCCTATACACGGATGATGTTATGGTCATGCTGGAGGACACTGTGGTGAGCCTTCCTCCATTCCTGGAGGAGATGAAGAGGTTTGGGAAGGTGTCTGGATTTCGCATGAACCTTCACAAGTCACAGGCTCTTAACCTTACGCCCCCCCCAGGAACTAGACGCCTTGATGACAGCTCATCCTCTTAGCTGGGCCACCACCTCCATATCCTATCTGGGAGTGCAATTGTGCGATACAGTAGACAAAACGAACGCTCTGAATTACGGGTCCTTGGTGTCCCGAGTCCGTACGGACTTGGCGACATTACCCGCTCTCTCTTTTGGGCCATGTTGCAGCCGCTAAAATGACCATCCTACCCGAATACTCTTTTTCTTCCAGACCTTACCGCTTTTACCTACATCTGGCACTATTGCCGCGCACCAGGCGGCTCTGAGTCACTTCATCTGGGCTGGTAAGCGGCCCAGAATGAACAGGGAACAAAGTTGGCTGTCACCGGTTGAGGGCGGATTGGGTATTCCCGGTCTACTTTGGTATTTTCAGGCCACTCAGCTTCGTTATCTAGTAGAGTGGTCTAGACCAGAATCCAAAAAGGAGTGACTGTTCCTGGACAGAGCCCTGGCGGGCACATCTTTGGCCAAGGTTCCATTTCTGCCTCGAGCATACAGGGTCCCTAGCCTCTATATCTCTCCCGTCACTGGCTCCCTCCTGAAGGTCTGGGATGCCGATCTTCACAAGGGCAGCCTCACTACTCTCCCTTCGCCCCTTACGCCGATAGCCGATAATCCAGATTTCATCCCGGGGCTGGGGGCATCCTTTCAGTTCTGGCGGGATTCACCTTGCAGGAATATTGGTCTTCTCTTTGACGCGGAGGGACTTGTCCCGTTTGAAACCCTTAAGAAGGATTATTCCGTCTCTGAGGCTGAGTGGTTCAGATATCTGCTGATCAGGCATTGGGTTACACATCAGACGGTTAGACCTGGGGCCGAGAGGCCATTGACACGATACGAGAGATGGTTGTTAGGGAAGGAGACAGACAGGCGGCTCATTTTGGAGCTTTATGCCCTCCTCCACCCCCACCCCGACACAAGACAAACCGCCTTCTCAAAAACGTTGGGAGGCTGAGATCTGCCGCTCACTCACGGAGAAGGAATGGCACGACATATATCGCCGAGCTAGCCACACCACATACAACATGGCGAGCACTGAAACTGCGGTTAAAATTACTTCCTACTGGTATTTAACCCCCGAGCACCTACATAGAGGGAACCCGTCCCGCAGTGACGGCTGCTGGCGGCAGTGTGAGGCCAAAGGCACGCTGTGCCATATTCTTTGGGAATGCCCAAAACTCACCACATTTTAGACCTCAGTCTTGGATGATATTGACGCCCACTTCTCCACACAGCTCCCTCGATTTCCTTCTTATAGTCTGTTAGGACTTCCAAATCCTCTCACATTCCCGCTGGCCTCCCTCAGGGGTCGTCAGATCAGCATTGCATTGGGGGCAGCCCATTAGACTATATTGGTACTCTGGGGCACTGCTGTCATTCCTACACATAACATGTGGCTCAAGCACCTTTGGGATGTCCTGGGGATGGAAAAATTAACCCTTTCGGTAACATCCACGGACGATACCTTTAGGACTATTTGGCAACCCCTCATCGAGCTGCTGACCAAAGACTTCAGGGAACTCACATGCCCCATTATATCCGGCTTCTACGTCTGGCTGAACCCGATACAGCACATACCACAGTTTAACTACACTTCAGACTTCCATACTCCCGGTTAGGTCTGTTCACTCGCACTAGGTTCTTGGGTGGGTGGGTGAGGGAGGGGGCAGTTTTGGGGTGGGGGGGTTTTGTTTTCGCTGGTTCATATATTGTTCTTGTTATGGGGGAACATTTCTAAACTCAAAATTGCATTGTAACGTACTATTTTCAGGAGTTTTACTCTCATTTTGCATATTTACTCCTTTTGCTTCTACTATGCAATTTTTCAATAAAACAAATTTAAACACATAAAAAACCACAGAAATGCACCAGTTATAGTTATAGGTATCTCAAGTAACTATAACTCGCTCACGCGCCATGCACATTTTTCTCATCAATTATTTCCCTGCAAATGTTGTAGTGACAGTATCAATTATGTCATAGAAGATGTCATTAGTGATTTAATATGTGGGATAATTAGCAGTGCATGGCTTGGGGCATGCAGCCCTCCTTCCCAAGCTGTAATAGGTCCTGGGGATCCCATCCTCCAGGGCCAAATACAACAAACAAAAGGGGAGGTGGCCGTGCGGCCCCTCACCCCTCTCCCTTATCGGCCCCTGGGACCCCATTCCCCAGGGCCAAATACAATTAAACAGGGCAGGGGGCATGCAGTCCTGATGGAGCGTGATTATTTTAGTATGTTTTGGCTCAATCAATTCCTGCTCATTAGGTGTGACACTAATACATACTTAAGAAACATGACTAACAGGTGTCTTGTGAAACATATGAGAGTTAAAACCACATCCTAAAAGCATGCAGAAGGGTCAGAAACTGGTTTGAGATAAAATCATTCATGAAAGAGAGAAAACGACTAATATGTGCTATGACAATAATGTGAAATGTAATAATATAGTCTGTAGTCTTTAGCAAATACGATTATGAAAATGCTTGAGTAAAATTATTCCTGGTCATGTTTTCACTGTTGTGCAAATCTGAGAGTAATGTGTTTGCTCATTTATTAGTGAATTCGCTATAAGTTGATGCTTAAAGTTTATGCTTAAGAGTATGTAGAATGATGTGCTTATATTATTTTGTATGCATGTTCAGTTCTCTAATATGTTTGAATAAGTTAGCACATTTCATTAGAAATTGGTGTTTTAGTAGGTTTCCATGTAGGCCTCAAAAATGCATTTTGTCCTTCAGTATTTCCTTGGAATAGACTAGAATTGCTGACCTGACTGCACTGTTAGCTACGAGTATTATCACTGTAGTTTCTTTTCTACAGTTTGAATAATAGACATCCTCTCTGCTAGTACAAAACTGTGTCAACCTTGTTGCAAGCTCAGAAGAGAGCGTATGGAGCAGACATGATAAGTTGCAAATGTATTTCCTATTTCCGAGGAAAAATGATATTGAAGGTTTCAGTAAAACAGTGAACACTGGACAATGGTATTACGTATGAGTTCTGGAAGATTTGGGTTAGAGAACGATCACACCACGATCGAACCAGGGATTTTGACCAATAGAAATCATGCTAACTGCGCAAAAGTTACTTTGTGGGCAGGAAACGTGAACATTTGCAGGTATAATTGCCCCCTTGGAAAAGGACTCGTGCGGCTATTTTCTTTGCAATTCCTTGGGCCTGACATGCTGTCAGTCTGAACTTTGATTTCCCCTCAACTGAACTCTCCTGATTCCCCTGCGATTCGCCTGCTGGTGAAGCAGAGCAGGCTAAACCTTTCGGCTGAAGGGTCAATGACTCCAGCTATTGCACGCTGTGCTCTAGCGTCTTACTGGGCTCTTCTCGTGTCCCGATCCTGATAAATAAACAACCAAACCTTTGCTTTGTATGATTCTCGATTTGCACACTGTAATTTTGAAATGTGTTTTCTTTCTCTCTCTCCCTCTCACCAGGTATTACTTGTGATGTATTTTGCTCAGAACTGTGATGTTTTGTGAGTTACCTGTATACAATTGAATAACCGTTATTAAATGATTCTAATGTATATTTTGTGCTCTGACCATTCATCTTGAAATTTAGATAAAGGTTTTATTGATATAACAAATCCATGTGTATGTCGTTACTTATTGATGAACTTATTGACTTGTGTGAATATTGTTGTTAGATAGGCACTTCTTTATTACAGGTCCTCATGATGGAGTGCCCTTCCATCTCTAATTATCGGAGTCTCTATTAGCTCGATCAAAGATCTATCGGAGGACCTCATGGTCTGTGATTGATGTAGAGTTTATATGAACCAAACTCTGTGATATTGTGAATTGTGTTGCTGAGTATTTAGTTTACGGTGTGGTGGGAAAACCCATGTCTGAGCCCACAAATTTACAATACTTCCGCTGGATGAGTTTTCTGGTAGCGTAATCGGATGGTTATTTTGACTAAAATATACTAGGTAGTGCAGAGATGGAGCTAAGAGACTTTTGTCTGACTACAGAAAAGTTCATTCATTTGTGTTTCATGTTGTGGTCCCTCGTTAATCGTAATGAAAACTAAACAGGTCGGTCGTTGACCTAAGATCCTGGGATAAAGCCTAAGGGCGGGCTTAGTGTAGCATACACTAAGGGGCCGATTCCGATCTCGGTCGGAGGCGCACCCAATACTATTCGGTCGGGAAAAAAGCCATGCGAAAGCCAGTTTCCCGACCGATCCGTACAGCACACCGAACGAGCAAGTACGATGCGCACAACAGCAAAAATCCCGGCCGAGCCGTACTCACCCAAACCAGGTCCTGTTCTCCGACCGAGGCGAATCCGGAAACGCCGAATCGAGTCGCACGGAAGGGAAAATGCAGCCCCGTCCGGCCGGACAAGTACGATGCGCTTTCCGTACGCGCCGAACCCGTCGCTACGCACGGCACGTCAAAGCATCCGGGAGAGGCGCACATAAGCTCCGAATCGCGCCACAACACGATCCACGGCTACGAGACGAACACAGCACAGACGAGGACGACGCGAAGCGGCGAGGACGAAGCGAAGCGACGAGGACGAAGCCAAGCGACGAGGACGACGCGAAGCAACGAGAAGGACGAACGACACGAACCAACCATGAATCCCTTCGTCCCGATCATACCAATATTCTACATCTACTACCGGAACAGGCACGGACGCGTACGGCGCAGAAGGTAAGTCAGACACCAACCACAAAACACATACAACACGTACACGACACATCACACACATACACTGGGAATCTGAATATACTTGCAACAGCAGCACCATAGGGGCGGGATGCCCATCACCAATGCCACATATGCACACAGGGGCCTGAATGCGCGCCACCACCCCAACCCAGGGGGCTGGATGCCAACCACCACAACCACCCTTAGCCAGGGGGTGCCAGATGCCCACCACCACTACCACCCTTAGCCAGGGGGCAGGATGCCCACCACTACTACCACCCTCACCCAGGGGGGCAGGATGCCCACCACTACTACCACCCTTAGCCAGGGGGCTGGATGCCTACCACTACTACCACCCTTAGCCAGGGGGCAGGATGCCTACCACTACTACCACCCTCACCCAGGGGGGCAGGATGCCCACCACTACTACCACCCTTAGCCAGGGGGCTGGATGCCTACCACTACTACCACCCTTAGCCAGGGGGCAGGATGCCTACCACTACTACCACCCTCACCCAGGGGGGCAGGATGCCCACCACTACTACCACCCTTAGCCAGGGTGGCAGGATGCCTACCACTACTACCACCCTTAGCCAGGGGGCAGGATGCCCACCACTACTACCACCCTCACCCAGGGGGGCAGGATGCCCACCACTACTACCACCCTTAGCCAGGGGGCTGGATGCCTACCACTACTACCACCCTTAGCCAGGGGGCAGGATGCCTACCACTACTACCACCCTTAGCCAGGGGGCAGGATGCCCACCACTACTACCACCCTCACCCAGGGGGCAGGATGCCCACCACTACTACCACCCTTAGCCAGGGGGCTGGATGCCTACCACTACTACCACCCTTAGCCAGGGTGGCAGGATGCCTACCACTACTACCACCCTTAGCCAGGGGGCAGGATGCCTACCACTACTACCACCCTTAGCCAGGGTGGCAGGATGCCTACCACTACTACCACCCTTAGCCAGGGGGCAGGATGCCTACCACTACTACCACCCTTAGCCAGGGGGCAGGATGCCTACCACTACTACCACCCTTAGCCAGGGGGCAGGATGCCCACCACTACTACCACCCTTAGCCAGGGGGCAGGATGCCCACCACTACTACCACCCTCACCCAGGGGGGCAGGATGCCCACCACTACTACCACCCTTAGCCAGGGGGCTGGATGCCTACCACTACTACCACCCTTAGCCAGGGGGCAGGATGCCCACCACTACTACCACCCTCACCCAGGGGGGCAGGATGCCCACCACTACTACCACCCTTAGCCAGGGGGCAGGATGCCCACCACTACTACCACCCTTAGCCAGGGGGCTGGATGCCTACCACTACTACCACCCTTAGCCAGGGGGCAGGATGCCTACCAATACTACCACCCTCACCCAGGGGGGCAGGATGCCCACCACTACTACCACCCTTAGCCAGGGGGCAGGAAGCCTACCACTACTACCACCCTTAGCCAGGGGGCTGGATGCCTACCACTACTACCACCCCCACTCATAGGATGGACAATGCATGACACAACAAGCACACCACAACCTAGGGAATGCAAGATTAAGACATCCCCCCACCACCATGACAAGCGTGTGAGCAGGCTGTGTCAAATGCCTACAACACCGAACATGACATTGAACATACAATGTGACCCCCTAGCACATGTGCCACACATATATGTGTGTGGCACCCACAATGCAAGCAGCCCATGACCATTGTGGCAATGGGGCCTAAACCCCCATCATCACAGTGACCAAAAGGCAAGTGTGGGGTCCATAGCTGAAGCACATTTTGACCATTGTGGCAATGGGGTCTAAACCCCCATCATCACAGTGACCAAAAGGCAAGTGTGGGGTCCATAGCTGAAGCACATTTTGACCATTGTGGCAATGGGGTCTAAACCCCCATCATCACAGTGACCAAAAGGTAAGTGTGGGGTCCATAGCTGAAGCACATTTTGACCATTGTGGCAATGGGGTCTACACCCTCATCATCACAGTGACCAAAAGGTAATTGTTGACAAAGAAAGAGCTGCAACTGCCAAACTGCATGGATCATTCCTGGTCACAGAACCAAAAACTCATCTGTGGCAAAGTAGTGTATGTGTCCCATTGCAACATAAATTGGGGGAGCCAAATACTGCAGTGCAAATGAAACATTCCTTTGGCCATGTGCAGACAAACAACACCCATGGGGGCTGAGACCGTCAACAGTCATCAATGACACAATGACAGAAGTGACCATCAGAATGCAGAACCACATATTTGCACCAATGGGCACACAAATGCAGATACCCTGTGGAGACAGCAGATGTGAGGTGAACAGATACCATACCATGACAGCAATGGGACACACAAACCATGATCACTGTGCTGACCGATGACCTAGGAGTCCCAGGGACAGCAGGGGAAACACACCAAACAACATACAGCCAATGGCACACCCAAGATATGCCAATGCAGTGGTGCAGATGCACAAACACAAACAGGCAGACCAACACTGTCATCATACACAGCAGGTGAGGGGTGGGGGTGCCAGTGTCCCCAGGCAACAACACAACACATGAGGAGAGCTGAATACCAATCATACAGATGTGCATACACTGCCACACTAAGGCAACTCATGGATCCAAATCCCCTATGTGGGCAAGCAGGCATTGACAGGTGAGAGGGAGCACAAAACACACATGTCACACAGGCACGTAGGAACAACAACTGACACAGCAAGTCACAGACACACCACAGCACCACCCCCAGGGCCCCCACAATGTGGTGACCCTGGGCTGAAGAAAAATACCACTGTGATGACAAAGCTAAATGTCGTTCACACTGTGAACCACAGTCAGGTGTCCTGAGCAACTAACTACCATCACACCTACACAAGCACAAATCAATCAGCATGGCCAGTAAGCCAAGGCCAACATGGAGGCAGGGGACTAGCCGGGCAACAACTCTCATCTGCACACACTCAAGACCACACCCCTCGACCTCCAACAATGTGCAGCAGTGAAGTACACATGCACTGGTGACATTGCACATGCACCCATTACTATTCCAGGGTGGTGGGTGGGAACCAAGGTGTAGAAACACATCACACATGGACACTCAACAAGACTCCTGAATGTCTGACACACTGCACACTACGCTGTACATGGACATGACGGCAATACCACACCGACCAATGGGATCCCAGCCACAGTCACACACCAATGAAGAAGCCAAGGTCACCCACAAAGAACACACATAGACAACAACCAACATTGCAGCCCGGACCCTAAGGAGTGCCAGCAGTCACACACACAACATGTCACAATCACTGAAAGATAACACAAACTGGAAATCACATGACAGGGGCAAACAACAAGTGCCAAAGGGAAACCTGACTGTGACCCATCTGCGTCAGCACACAAACTCTGCCCTGACAGCAAACACACCTATGGGTGACACCCTGATGACCAGTAATGTGCCATGCACCCACATCACAGAGAACACAGGGAGAAGACTTTGGGGGAACATAGCTCAAGTCAGCAAGCATCACAAACAGGTACAACACTAGGGATCACAGCATGCGCAGATGAATGTAAGTGAACACACAGACATGCACATACAACACACACCTTGGGCGCAGGCAATGTCACACGTGTACACACTGCCATGAGGGGACTCCACTCCTGTGTGAGGAAAGCTGTGCCATATGTTGCCTCAGTAGGGCCCCATCATGTCAGCTGAGCACTTGGTCACACAATCAACAATTAGCACCAAATGAGGGCTCCCATCACATCAGCCTGGTCATGGATGTGCCAACGGAATCATCAGCACAGATCCAACACACTTGTATGGCAATGTTGCACTGACTACACGGATGAGTCCCTCCCCATTGATGCCCAAACCTGCATGTCCACTGGAGATGGCAACACGGTCAGGGAAGTAGACAAATGCAACGATGGCAGGCACAACAGATGTGCAGGGGTGGAAGCCACAGATATGAAATTGCCAATGTAAGTAGGAAACCCATTGCCAAATACTGAACACATGACACCCTCAGATGCTGCTATTGATGACATGGATACACCACATGATAGGACACATTCCCCCTGGACCACATGGGTTCCTGCACAGTAACACTTCATAATCATGAGACCAGATATCACCATCACTGCAGCAAGGGCATGGTTAGCTGCACCAACAACATGTACATCTGAAGCATGAGCACTAGAGAAAAGAAAGTTGCTTTATTCAGCATATGTGTTGTTTGATAACGACGTCCAGAAGAAATTAGAGCAAAGGCCAATGGCCAGTCCATTGTCAAAGTTCAAACAGGGTGACACTGGCAGATGTCACCCTACGCATGCCTGCACAATACCAGGGACAATCCACTAGGAGGGGCAACCGGGGGGCAGGCCAGGCACCGCAGGGACAGGATCAGGGCTCACCAGGGGAGTCAGGGAAGGGGTGGTGGGTGCTGGAGAGCCACTGACAACTGCAGTGGAGGTGTCTGACATGGTGTGTGCCGGCACAACTGGGGGGCATGACACAGATGTCGTGGGTGCCGGCACAACTGCAGTGGACCCTGCAGATGGGGTGGACAGGTCCGCCACTGCAGTGCCCAAGTCAGACAGGGCGGTAGTGGACTCCACTGCAGTGCCTACCTCCAGGGGAGGAGAATGGGGAACAGGCAAGGTGGGTTGGACAGAGGGGAGGACACCCTCACCACATCAGTGGCACAGACAAGCGCAGCGGGGGTGTGGTGCTGGGAGAGCAAGTGGCAGGGGGAGAAGGCCGGAGCATCTTGGGGATGGTATATCTGTGGGTGGGGGAACCTGGGGCAGGGTGTGGTGGGGGCACCTGTGCAGTGGGGGCCTGAGGGATGGAGGACGGAGACCTTGTGCCTGAGCTGCAGGGCGGTGGCGGGGTCTTGCTCTTAGCACTCCGGGGGACTTGCGGGTGGGGGCCTCAGTCCGTCTGCGCCTGGGGGAGGGTGTCCGGGGGCGAGGGGCACTCTGCTCCGTGTGGGTGGGCTTCCTCTTCCCCCGGGATGCTGGAGCAGCTTCATCGGTGGGGAAGAGGCCGAGGTCACAGAGGAAGAGCTGCTGTGACTTTGGGGTTGCAGGTGAGGCAAGGGAGGGTGCTTTGGAGGGAGAGGGAACTGAGGACTGCGCAGTGCATGTGGATGCGTGTGTGTGTTCCAGGGCCCCATCCCCTGTGAGTCTGGCTTCAGTCCCCTGAATGTGCGTGCGTGTGCGTTTTGTCATTGGCGTGTGTGTCAGTGTGCTGGATGTGTGTGTGCTGGTGTGTGCCTGTGCCAGTGTGTGTGTGCCTGGGATGGGTAAGGTGCTGGGGAGTGTGGATGGAGCAGAGGCAGGAGGGGTGAGGGACCGTTTGAGGAGGGACACTGCTGCCGTCAGGGAGGAGTCCATGGACCTATTGCCCCTCTGTAGGTCAGACATGCCCGATGAGATGCCCTCCATGAACGACACCAGCTGAGTCAACAGCGCGGTGTGCGCATGGAGGACACTCAGCATGGCTGTCTGCCCTACATGGAGCTGGCGAAGGAGGTACACAGACTCCTCACTCAGGGCAGCAGGGGACACAGGGGCAGGGGGTGCGGTGCCTGGCCCAAAGGAGACACGCTCCCGGACATGGGAGCCTCCACGGACCTGGGGAATGGGAGCCGATGGGAGGGCGGTGGTGGTGCTGGTGGTGGCGGGGACAGCAACACTAGCTGGGGTGTGGTGGCTGCTGACACCCGCCTCCACAAGGGAGTCATCCTCCGAGTTGCTCTGGTCCTCAGCTGAGGTGGATGCTGCTGAGGACTCCTCGGTGTGGCTCCCCTCGCCCTCCGTGCCACTGGGTCCCTCCGACCACTCCTCGGCTGCTGACCCAGTCTGGCTCTCCGGCTCCTCCTGGTCCGTGGAGCTGTCCCCTTCCGTGGCCGTGGATGTATCTGCAAACAATGGGGAAACAGACAGACATCAGTCACCTGCACATAACGCACACACCACTGTGAGCACAGCACATCACAGAGCAAGCCCTGGCATCATTAGTTGTACATTGCTAAAAGTGCACTAATTGAACAGGAGAAGTCAATTGTCAGTCTGATGCCAAGCATGGCACTCACATCCCACATGGCCTTGCACCCATCTGTCTGGTGTCTGTTGGATTGCAACACCCCAGTGTTGACACATGCACCAAGTACACAGTAGTTGGACAGTGCAGAGGACACGGTGTGGACACATCACAGCTCTTGCCACTGAGTCAGTACAGGTTTACGGATGTAAGGGATGCCCAGAGTCAAATAGGAAATGCATGTGATGCATACCAGCGACAGACACCATGATGCACCCATGTCCTGATAGCCAGCGCCACTATGGTGTGCATGTAGCACATGTCACTCCCCTGCAGGATCACCAATCAGTAGACACATGCCATGGCGGAGGCATGACTGCAAAGTCATACATCACTGTCTCAGTGATGTATGACTTTGCAGCCAGACAACAACACTCTGCACTGTGTCACAATAGTAGGTCATGGGGAATGCAAGTCCTGGAGCTGCACAAGTGCACATGTACATCCCCCACAACACATCCTCTTAACCCTCATCTGTCCAGGTCATACCTATTGGACATATGGGAGACCTGTGACACTACCCTCTGAACCTGAGCCCCTCACACTCTGCTGTGCATGGGGAACAGCTGCCTGAACTTCACATTTACATGCCCCAGTCTGCATGGGCAGCTGATCAGACACCTATGTGTCACACAAGTATCGTCTCCTATGGTCACATCTCCAGTGGCATGCTGAGCCCCTACCAAGAAACTCCACAGCAGTCCTGGCGACTAATCCACAGCACACTGACACAGAGGCAGACACCTGAGGGGTCAAATCACTGTGCACAATGTGTCCTCTGATACACGGGAGTGGGAGTACAGAGTGTATTGTATGGCCTGGAGTAGGCATGACTGTCCAGCCCCACATGAATGAGGGATGAGCCCTGGACTGTAGGCAGCTGGCTAAGTATGTGTGACACACGTCATATACATACTCCTGGGGCCCAAACATTGTTCCCACCCGCAGCATGGGTGTGTGCCAGGTACCCCAGCCACATGTGGTGGATCAGCTCAGCAATTGGACCACAGATCAAAGTAACACGCTGAATACATGTCAGAATACAGGCATTGTGTAAGCAATGGACCCACCCATGATGCCCACCACAGAGTCAGGGAAACAGATGCTGTCTCCCACCTTGAGTCAAGCAAACTGCAAGGACACAGTCCTAAGTGACAGAATTCCCTGCATGTAAGGGCCACACCTGGGTATCAGATGAGGAGTGGGCAGTGCACAATAGAGGGACATGGCTCCTGGACAACATGACTGCTGTACTGTGGCAGTTCAACCTGGCCCGAGGAGGGCACATAACATGTTAGACAGAGTACACAGTGCAGTCTTTGACTCACCCCCTCCTTGCTGCTCTCTGGCCTTCAGCTGCCCATCCAGGTCTGGAAAGACCACCGCCAGGATCCTGAGCATGTGGGGGTCAGGGTCCGTGTTCCGCCCCTCCTGCGAGGAGGCGACAGCTTCAGCTGGACCCGTGCAATCCTCCGGGTCCAGCCCCGAAGGTCCTGCCACCTCTTTTGGCAGTTGCGGATCCGGCGCTTGTAGACCCCCACGGACCGGACAGCCCGGACGATGTCCTTCCAGATCTCATGCTTCCGATGGGCAGAAGCCTGTCAGGATGACAAAGTGATAAGGCCATTACTACACATGCAACATATCCGTGCATGACACAGTTGCATATACATGTCGCAATCACAGGGGCACATGGTGTACCCAGGCAGTGCAAGGCTGCCCATGGACAGTTTTCCAGAAGTCACTACATGGTATCATAGCATGGGGAGTAAAACCCTGTTCAGAAGCACTGTCACTGCACCATACCTGTCCAGTGCAAGTCACTACACACTATGGGGGGTGACAACTACTCAGTGAGCCTGCTAGCCAGTGGTGTGCTGACTCTCAGCCTTGCTAGTCAGACAAAATGCACATTCAGAAAGGCAGTGCACAGAACACTCACCTGCTCCCCTGGTGTCCCATACAGCTTGCTGTACTGTGGAAGTAGGCTGTCCAGCAGGGCCTGGTTCTCTTCAAGGCTGAAGGCTGGGGCTCTCTCCACAGTACGTGCCATTGCAGGGTCCAGAGGGGCAGAGACAGCAGCAGTGCAGTGGCAGATGTCGTCCTGGAGCATGTAGTGCAGGCAAGTGGGCTCTCAGGGGAACATGCAGCAATATATATGTGCTGGAGAGGCAGATACTGTCCCTTGTGTCCAAAGTGATAGGTCCAAGTCGTTTGCATCTTCTGAATCTGGCCAATCCATGGAATAGCAGCACCAAAACACGCCCACAGCATCCTTCAAAATTTCAACTTCATGACATACATGATTTTGCAACATTGTTGTGGGTGACCAACTGATTTTCCAGCAACCGACTCGTTCGAATATTCGAAAACGCGTCCGTTGCCAGGCAAGCCCATTGTCAATGGGTGCGCACCGATCGGTCCATTGAGGTACAACGCGCACAGGGGTACAACGCGTACCCGCACACATTGAAAGCAATGGGCCGGCCGGAGGCACCGATCGGTCCATTGCAGTACAACGCGCACAGGGGTACAACGCGTACCCGCACACATTGAATGCAATGGGCCGGCCGGAGGCACCGATCGGTCCATTGCTGTTCAACGCGCACAGGGGTACAACGCGTACCCGCACACATTGAATGCAATGGGCCGGCCGGAGGCACCGATCGGTCCATTGCAGTACAACGCGCACAGGGGTACAACGCGTACCCGCACACATTGAATGCAATGGGCCGGCCGGAGGCACCGATCGGTCCATTGCAGTACAACGCGCACAGGGGTACAACGCGTACCCGCACACATTGAATGCAATGGGCCGGCCGGAGGCACCGATCGGTCCATTGCAGTACAACGCGCACAGGGGTACAACGCGTACCCGCACACATTGAAAGCAATGGGCCGGCCGGAGGCACCGATCGGTCCATTGCAGTACAACGCGCACAGGGGTACAACGCGTACCCGCACACATTGAATGCAATGGGCCGGCCGGAGGCACCGATCGGTCCATTGCTGTTCAACGCGCACAGGGGTACAACGCGTACCCGCACACATTGAATGCAATGGGCCGGCCGGAGGCACCGATCGGTCCATTGCAGTACAACGCGCACAGGGGTACAACGCGTACCCGCACACATTGAATGCAATGGGCCGGCCGGAGGCACCGATCGGTCCATTGCAGTACAACGCGCACAGGGGTACAACGCGTACCCGCACACATTGAAAGCAATGGGCCGGCCGGAGGCACCGATCGGTCCATTGCTGTTCAACGCATCACTGTACATGTGACTGGCATATGTCAGCATGCATGTCTCAGATGGACATATGCCAGCCACAGATAGCTCCCAGGGAGTGAGGGGCACACCTACATCACGACAGCCTGTCCAAACCTTATCATAAGGCATGTAAGGCTGCATTTCCTATTGTGTGTATGTTGGTGTACATGTTGTCCTGTGGGTGTCACCTGTGGGCAGCCACCCCCAGGCTGTGCACGTGTTAATGGGGACAGGATCCTGGGTGTTACGTGTACGTGACCACTGTGATGTGCAACTGTTCATATCTGTGCATGTGCCATGGTCACATTTCACAGTGGTGTTTGTGTATGTCATGTCACATACCCCGTGAGTCCCATGTGGGACGGTATGTTTGAGCCAGGGTGTCCCAGTGGCACAATAGTGATGGCCCTCCACAGTCTTTGTGCATGTAGTGTTTACAATGTCTCTGATTTCATGTGCACAATGGGAGACAGTCTCCACATCCACGTTGTGTGTGCATGGACTCTGATGTTGTGCGTGTGTGTCACAGACGTCCATGGCTCTCCTGCCATGGCAAGTGTGGCCACTACCTGTGGGGGTCATGTTTGTTTTGTTGTGGTGTACACATGATACTCCAGGTGATGCCAGTGTCCATGTGGCATTACAGGGTCCCTGGGAATGTGCCTGTCGTTGAGCTGTGGTGCCTGGGGCACATCTGTCCTCACATGTCACTGGGGGGTGACTGTGACACAGCATCATGATATCCAATGGGCCAACCTGGGACAAATTGATGCCACCTGTAGGACCGTGTTGACAGATGTTGGCCATGTATGTACCATACATGTCGTTCCGGTACTGCACACTTCATGTAGTTGTGCCTCATGATGATGTATGTTGGGATCTTGAGTGTGTTCAATGCCGCATATGTGGGGTGACTGACGATCTTGCTTACTTCTCCTCTGCACTGCAGGGCTCCTGCTGTCCATCGGCCATTCCCAGACCTGGCAACGATGGTGGAACGGGACAGCATCCGACGGTACCGCTTCACCAGGCAGCTGATTGAGGATTTGGCAGTGCAGTTGTCCCCACAATTGCAGCCTGGCCGGCCGTATCCTACAGCGCTGACCCCCAAGGTGAAGGTGATGGCAGCCCTACACTTCTTTGCCACCGGTACCTTCCAACATACTGTGGCGTCTGCTGGTGGGATGTCACAGACCATGTTCAGCCGTGTGCTCCGCGATTTCTTGGCGGCAATGTTGCTCTTCCTGAACCGGTACATCTATTTCCCTAGACTGCGACGACTCACTGACGTGAAGAGTGACTTTTATGCCCTGGGGAGGATGCCGCATGTCATTGGCTCCATTGATGGGACACATGTGGCTTTGGTACCACCACAGGCCCAGGAGCAGGCCTACAGGAACCGCAAGCACTACCACTCGGTCAATGCACTGGTGGTGTGTCTTGCAGACATGACCATCACACACGTGTGTGCCCGTTTCCCTGGTTCAGCACACGATGCCTTTGTGATGAGGAGTAGTCGCATCCCCAGGTTGATGGCACAGATGCAGAACCAGCGTGCCTGGCTTGTCGGTGTGTACTGACTTTGTGCCATTGTGTGTGATCTGATCTGTAGTATTCCGCCCACTTTTCCAAGTCAGCTGATGTGCACTTGTCTGTCCGTAGGTGACTCGGGATACCCCAACATGCCGTGGTTGCTGACACCCCTCAGGAACCCTGTGACACCTGCCCAGATGCGCTACAATGAGGCACATGGTCGGACCAGGAGAGTGATTGAGCGGACCTTTGGTCTCCTGAAGAGCCGCTTCCGCTGCCTGGACAAGACCGGAGGGTCCCTCCCATATGCCCCTGCGAAAGTGTGCAAGATTATCATCGTCTGCTGCATGCTCCACAACCTGGCAGTGCGGAAGGAGTTGCCTCTCATCCAGGATGACGATGACCAACATCCGCCACCTGTGGAGGATCCTGGCCTGGACCACGATGCCAGTGACGATGATGATGATGATGGTGATGGTGATGTCCGCACACAGCTCATCACCAACTTCTTTAGCTGAATGTGAGTATCCTGAGGTGTCATGTCAATGATGTGAGTTGGCATGATGTGTGGGTGGTGCTCTGGTGCTGTTGGAGTGTGTCCATGGGCTACTTGACTGGATGTGTGTTGCGATGTGTGCTTACAGGTGGGCTGTACTCCCCAACAGTGTTCACATGCTAACTTGGTTCTGGGTGGGTATCTTGTAACATGTATTGTGCATGAGTTTTGCTGTTCTGTCCTGTACTCCATTGCTTTTGACTGTGTGTCATTTCTGTCCTTCACAGGGTACTTTCAGATTCGTTTGGTCAACTGTGTCCACCGACGACGTGATTGCACATCCAGGCTGGTAGCTGTTGTGTCCCTACAGGTGATGTGCGCCACACCCATGGACTTCCTTCTGTCTACAGTTGTTGACTGTGTGCCCGCTACCAGGTGGGGTTACCTTGCATCTGTAGTGGTTACGGCATGTTGCTACTGTGTAATAAACCTGTGCTTCACTTAGTGATGTGCGTTGTCTGTGGTCACACATTTGACTGCCATTTGCTTACTGCACCTGTGGGCTACTTGACTACAACTGGGAATGGGTGTGGTGTCTGTGCATTGCACCGTCTTCCCTGGCAACATCAGTGTAGGCAATGAGTCAGATGGCCTAGGTGTGTATGTGTTGTGTAGCCCTGGTGGTGTGTCTCCCTCATATGTGTCACGTTGCCTGTACTCACATGCCTGTGTTGTCCTTGCTGTTGCAGTTCGCATACACAGTGTAATTTTGTTGTTCATCATCCCCATAACAGCACCCACGTTGGAATCACGACAGAGGCAAGTATGGTGTATTATTGTGTTTATTGTGATACATCTGTGATAATAGTGCATAGGATGGATTGTGCTGTACATGAATCTTGCAATCCCAAGTTCCTAGATGAATAGAAAGTCCAGGTAGACAGGATCCCCAGTATCGGGGCCACAGTTGTCTGACACATTGTTCCAACTTGTACTCCCCATGCAATGTGTGGGAGTAGTGTTGCCATCAACAGGGTGAACAGTCTGTGCACAAAGGCGAAAATCCAGAACAGGTTCAGGCTTCCTGGGAGTTGCGCTTGGCCATCAGCCTCTCACTTTCCCCTCCTCGGACGACCCCTCTTCTTGGGGGGGGGCCCTCAAGTGCAGGCTGCTGCGGTGCAGGGGACTCTCCGCCAGAGTCCTCCTCCCTCCCTGTGGCAGTTGCAGTTTGTTCGGTACCAGATGTTGTTGGCACACAGGGAGGTGTGGACTGGTTGCTGTTCATCTGGCGGAGGCATTGTAAAATGTCCCTGTGCACCGCCGTCATCTCATGTAGTACATCCCACTTGGACTCCACGCGGGTCATGTGGGAGTCCACACGTGACATGTGGGAGTCCACACGTGACATGTGTGACTCCACATGGGACATGTGGGAGTCCAAGCGGGCATGATGGGCAGCCTGCTGCTGTTTGATGTCTCTGAGGAGCCCCACTACCTGGCTGAGCTCTCCGGTGCTGGACTGGTACGCATCAGCTATGCGTACCAGTTGTGGGTCTTCATGCACACCAGCAACGTCTGCAAGCAGCGACCTCTGTTTCCCACCCCTCCCACCACCCCTGCTGACATGTGCAGTGTGTGCAGTTGCACGCACAGATAACCCTGGTCCACCTTGGGGGTTGGTGGTGGTGGTGGTGTCCATGGCCCCAGGTTGGTCCAGGGTCACTGCGCTGGTGTTGTTCCTTATTCTGTCCATGTCGGCAGGGATGGTATTCGTGGTGACAGTCGTTGGAGGGGTGGGTGCAGGGGTGCAGCTGGTGGACCTGCTGGTGCTGCAGCTGGTGGTCCTGCTGGTGCAGCATGTTGACTTGCACCGGATGTGCCAGGTTGTTCTTCATCGTCCGAGGAGGACAGAGGCTGTACGACGCCAGTGAGCTCGGCATCCTCTTGAGCCTGGGACTGGGACTCCTCAGCGTCTGCTGCTGTGTCCCTATCATCACCTGTTTTTGGGAGACACAAACAATGTATGTCATGTTTCTGCAGGCATCAGTGGTTGACACACCTGACAGTTGTGACTGTGCCTCGGGGTGCGGGCCTGTACATTGTATTGTCCTAAGTCGTCACAGTCAGGGGTTGATATTGGTGTGGCACATTGTCCTGCATTATTTGGGCATTTCTATGTATTCTCTGGGGTGTGAACATGGTCTGCATTGATTGTGTTTGGTTGACAGCCAGACCTCCTTCCCACCCACCCACCCACCCAGTCAGTTATCCCACCATGGAACGTGCTTGCATTGCAGGGAGTGTAAGTTGTCTCTCAGGATGTCAGTCAGTGGTGTCCTGCTGTTTGTTGGTGCACAGTTGGCAGCAGGGCCTTGTGCTCCCCACAGCAGTAGCCAGTGTCAGCCATCTTGTGAGTCCTTCTCCACTCCCTGTGATGTGAGCATGGTTCAGGGTGGTGTTGATGGGACAGTTGTGGGGGTGAGCTATGTCTGTGACTGTGACTCCCATCATGCTATTGCCTCCACCCCCTTCCCAGCATGCCCATGCTTCCTTCCTTTTGACTCTGCTTCCCTGTGGGGTGGGCTGGCTGTGCTGACAGGATGGCTGGGAGTGTTGTCCTGGCAGTTGTTTGGCTAAGAGTCCCAAGAGTGTCCCTGTGCTTCACACAACATAACCCAGGGTGGTGGTGCTTTGTGGGATCTTGTGTTAGGATGGAGGGCATTGCATTCTACCAGGTGGGTACTGTGGAGTTTGTGTTGGGGGGGTGTGAGGGGAGGTGCTGGTGACTATGGTCAGTGCTGCAAGTCCCCCTTCCCACCCAGCCAGCCGGATATCCCACCATGGAACGTGCTTGCATTGCAGGGAGTGTAAGTTGTCTCTCAGGATGTCAGTCAGTGGTGTCCTGCTGTTTGTTGGTGCACAGTTGGCAGCAGGGCCTTGTGCTCCCCACAGCAGTAGCCAGTGTCAGCCATCTTGTGAGTCCTTCTCCACTCCCTGTGATGTGAGCATGGTTCAGGGTGGTGTTGATGGGACAGTTGTGGGGGTGAGCTATGTCTGTGACTGTGACTCCCATCATGCTATTGCCTCCACCCCACTTCCCAGCATTCCCATACTTACTTGCTTTTGTGGGGAGTTCAGTGTGTGTGGGTGTGAGGGCAATGGCAAGATGGCTGACAGTGGTGTCCTGCTGTTGGTTGGTGTGCAGTTCCCAGCATGCCCTTGTGCTCCCCACAGCAGTAGCCAGTGTCAGCCATCTTGTGTGTCCTTCTCCACTCCCTGTGATGTGAGCATGGTTCAGGGTGGTGTTGATGGGCCAGTTGTGAGGCTGAGCAATGTCTGTGACTACCACTCCCATCATGCTATTGCCTCCACCCCCTTCCCAGCATGCCCATGCTTCCTTCCTTTTGACTCTGCTTCCCTGTGGGGTGGGCTGGCTGTGCTGACAGGATGGCTGGGAGTGTTGTCCTGGCAGTTGTTTGGCTAAGAGTCCCAAGAGTGTCCCTGTGCTTCACACAACATAACCCAGGGTGGTGGTGCTTTGTGGGATCTTGTGTTAGGATGGAGGGCATTGCATTCTACCAGGTGGGTACTGTGGAGTTTGTGTTGGGGGGGGTGTGAGGGGAGGTGCTGGTGACTATGGTCAGTGCTGCAAGTCCCCCTTCCCACCCAGCCAGCCGGATATCCCACCATGGAACGTGCTTGCATTGCAGGGAGTGTAAGTTGTCTCTCAGGATGTCAGTCAGTGGTGTCCTGCTGTTTGTTGGTGCACAGTTGGCAGCAGGGCCTTGTGCTCCCCACAGCAGTAGCCAGTGTCAGCCATCTTGTGAGTCCTTCTCCACTCCCTGTGATGTGAGCATGGTTCAGGGTGGTGTTGATGGGCCAGTTGTGAGGCTGAGCAATGTCTGTGACTACGACTCCCATCATGCTATTGCCTCCACCCCCTTCCCAGCATGCCCATGCTTCCTTCCTTTGACTCTGCTTCCCTGTGGGGTGGGCTGGCTGTGCTGACAGGATGGCTGGGAGTGTTGTCCTGGCAGTTGTTTGGCTAAGAGTCCCAAGAGTGTCCCTGTGCTTCACACAACATAACCCAGGGTGGTGGTGCTTTGTGGGATCTTGTGTTAGGATGGAGGGCATTGCATTCTACCAGGTGGGTACTGTGGAGTTTGTGTTGGGGGGGGTGTGAGGGGAGGTGCTGGTGACTATGGTCAGTGCTGCAAGTCCCCCTTCCCACCCAGCCAGCCAGATATCCCACCATGGACTGTGCTTGCATTGCAGGGAGTGGAAGTTGTCTCTCAGGATGTCAGTCAGTGGTGTCCTGCTGTTTGTTGGTGCACAGTTGCCAGCAGGGCCTTGTGCTCCTCACAGCAGTAGCCAGTGTCAGCCATCTTGTGAGTCCTTCTCCACTCCCTGTGATGTGCGCATGGTTCATGGTGGTGTTGATGGGACAGTTGTGGGGGGGCAATATGTGTGACTGCGACTCCCATGATGCTATTGGCTACACTGACTTGGCCAGCATACACAGAATTCCTTCCTTTGAGTGGTCTTCACTGTGTGTTGGTGTTGTTGTGGTGGCTACATGTGTGGATGTGTGTGTTAGTTCTATTTGTGCCACTGCCTAGCTGTAGTTGTGGTTGTGTTTGTACATGTGTTGGCACAGTTGGATGTGACTTTTTTGATGGCATGTGTTGTGTTTATCTGACTGACATACACATTTTGGGATGATTCTGTTCTAGTTGCTGTGTAATTGCTATGAGTGCATGGTTTGACTCTCCCCTTGACAGTGATGTGTGTGTTTTGTGGCAGTTTATTGTGTACATTTGTTGTGTACTCACCAGGCTCTGGGATGTTCTCTAGTCCATATACGCTCACTGGCGGAAGGATGGCCCGCACCTTCTCCTCCCAGGGCCTGAGGTATATTGGCTTGGCAGGAGGGCCACTGCCGGTGTGTTGGCTGTTGATGTAGTCTATCTTCAGCAGGTCCCGTACCCTCCTGCGCACGTCATACCACCTGTTCTGGATGTCCGTCTTTGTGCGCCGACATGGTGATTGGGCGTTCACCCTGTTGATGATCCTCTCCCACATCTTGGTTTTCTGCGACATGGGGGTCTGTTGGACCAGAGTGCCAAACAGCTGTGGCTCCACCCTGAGGATCTCGTCTACCATGACTTCCAATTCACTATCTAGGAACTTGGGATTCTTCTTGGGGGGCATGGTGATGGGTGGTGATGGTGGGTGATGTGTGTGTTGGTGTGCAGGTGAGGGTGTGTGGGTGTGTGTTGTGCTGGGTGTATGTGAGGTAGGTATTTGTTGGTGTGCTGCTGGTGTGTGGCTTGTGTGAGGGATGAGCTGTGGGTGTGTGGTTGCTTTCTCTTGGGTGCTGGCAGTGGAATGGCATTTGCAAAGGCTCATGGTAGTGATTTGTGTCCTTTATATAGGTGGAGTTGTGGGTGTGTCTTTGTTCTCTGTCCCCACCCCCAGTATTTATTGGCTTGGTAATTGCTTGTTTGGCCTTTTTTTGGTTGATTTTTCCTTTGTGCTGTTTGTGTATGTTGGAAACGTTCTTGTGACCGAGTCGGACCCTGCATTGGTCTCGTACGGTGTTTTCCGTTTCGTTCACGCTGTGTTTGTGCAGTTTTGTATGCTGCGTACGCGTCGGTCGTGGTGTATTGTGTTGCTTCGGCTCGGTTTTGTATGCGTGTCGGTTGTAAGGCTTGTCCTCCGTCCGACTCGGTCGTGTTTTTCGCGCCTTGCATCGTACTTTGCGGGTTGGAGTTGGCGGGTACGATTCGGTCGGATTTGTTCCGGGTGCGTGTCGGTCGGTTGGATTCGCGTGTTTTTCCGGCCGGATTGCTATTTTCCGAGCGGCTCGGTCGGTCGGCTTGGTTTCCTGACGTGTCGGTCGGATTTATCGCGGCTTGCATCGTACTTGGCGTGTCGGGCGCCACTGGTACGTGTCGGTCGGTATTTTTTCCGGATCCGAGTCGGTCGGTGCTTTTTCCGGCCCGAATCGGAATCGACCCCTAAGAGTGTTGCCTGCTGTGGAAGTAGTGCTGAGCATAAGGCCTTGCCAGTGCTAACATATGGGACTTAAAGCGTGACAAGTGGAGATTTTTAGGTTTTCTTCAAAAAGGTGCATTTGAAGAGATCTTGAAGATTTTCATTTAGTGAGGGCGAAATCGCGCTGGTCGAGATTTTGCTGAAAGCGAAAGAAATTCTCAGATTGTGTGAGTCTATCGTTTTCTTTTAGTTGAGCAGACAAGTTGTTTTATGTTGTTTGTTTTGTTAAAGACTTTGTAAAGAATACGACGATGGTCAGTTGCAGTGAGGAGTTAGTCTGACGTCACCAGGTGCCGCGCTGGTATTGGTAGGTTGGTGAGAAACCGCCATCAGGTGTCGCGCTGGTATTGGTTGGTTGGTGTGAAGCCGCGCTGGTATTGGTCAGAGTGAACGGCTTTGATTGGTGGCAGAGAATCATAATACGAAAAATAAATTGTTGAATATTTTCTCACAAAGGTTTTGATTTAGCGTAGAAAAATAATGAAGCTTTTAAAATTGTTGAAAACCTTGTTTCGCAAAGATGAGCCGAAACCATTTAGAGAAGGAATTCCCGTGCCTCCAGAAGGAACCCCTGCTTTGTTTATGTCATTAGAGAGGGGATACCATACGTTTACGTGGTTGGAGAACTGGATGAAATACACTGAGCGAGATGGTAACTTGACATTTCCAGAATATGGGCCTTTTAATTCCCGAATTTTGGAACATCTAAGGAATCAAATGAATGACTTGAGACCAAATCTTAGACCTATGCAGTATGAAGCTCGTGAGGAGTGGGAACATTAAGCCTCTAAAAGAGAAATAAAGAAGCATCAGAGTAAGTACAGGAATACTGTGAGTCGATATGCTGAAGCAAAGTGGGATGGACAGAAGAAAATGTGGAGAAAGGATATGGCTGAGGGAGAACAAATGTTTCCGGTAATGGTAACTGAGACCAGAGAAGGGGAAAAATGCAAAGAGAAGAAGAAGCATGTTCAGGAGTTGAAGTTTAGAAACATTGATTTAGTTGTTGAGGGAGTTGAAGATCTAGATGATGAATTCTTGAACAAGTTATTACTGAACAGACCTCCACCTTATCATGAAGAGCAGAACGATGTGGAGACAAGACCCCTTGGGTTACAGCCAAGTGCCCCAATAGTGAATGTAGATTCAGCACATGAGAAGACATCATTAGTATAAAATCAGACACCAGTTAGAGAAGGGTTACCGAAAATAATGATGCCAACTATCCCGGATGCTTTATCAGTCCCAGTAACTATAGGCCCTATTGTTCCGTTATATAATGATGGACAAGGAGTTCCACAAGTTCATGCTTTAACAGTCCCCAATAGAAATATGAGTGGAGTTCACACTGTTTCAGAGAGAACGGGTGTGAGGAGTCAGGGAATGACAGCAAGGAATGGGTCAAATGAGAATAGTGAAGGGAATTCTACTATGGAAGAAGGGTTGGAGCCATTGATTCGTATTTCAGGTCAGTTGAAACCCCAAAAAGAGGTTCACAAATAGATTCGAGAAGGATGTTGCAGATGGAAAGGTGGATGACACCGTTATCAGGAAGGTCAAAGACAGATGGAAATAGGGAGAAAATTCAGAGATCAGGACAGGGTACATCTTTAGGACCTTCCCCAGAAGAACTAGATGAATGCATTAAAGAAATTGCACTCGGTTGCAGCATAGAGAATAATTCTTCTTCTCGAGATTTGGGCATAAATGTGAACAAATTAAAAGTGGAAACAGAAGAAATGATACTGGGAACCATAAGTCCAGAGAGGTTAGCTAAATATCGGGATGAAGAATTACTTGTTATGTGTAAGGATATTACCCGGAAAGCGAAAAACACGCATGAGAGATTTGCTGAGATTGCTCAAAAGTATGGAGTTGACATAGAGAAGTCCAAGGCTTTACAAAAGACACATCGATTGGATTTTAGTCACAAAGATTTAGAGAGTTTGAATGTTTCAGGAAAAGGTTTGCAGATCAAGGAGTTGATTAACACTCTAAGGTGTTGGGGTGAAGTGGATCGATAGGAACGCAGATGGGCAAAAAAGAAGAAGGAAGCAACAGTATCTTGACCTCTGTATCCTGTGAGGGAGGTAGAAACTGGAGAAGCAAATGCAATGGTTTATTCTATGAGAGAGGTCCCAGGAGGTGGGTTTGTTCATGTTCCATGGTCTAGGCAGGATATATTGTCATTTACAAATGATTTCCCTAGGTTGAGAGAAAAGCCTGTTGAGTGATATAAGCAAGTGGAAAGGTTTGTTGAAAGATTTAGAAGCTTTGTTTGACATAGTAGTCCCGACTGATTTGGGGGTCGAGTGCAAAATCGTTGTAGATTGAACGAAAGAAGAATAGCCAAGAGATCCAAAAACAGGGGCTCCATCATTTGAAGTCATGAAAAAATAAAATCAGGTCATCACTTATCTGAAAGGGAAAATTTCACCAGAGGAGACAGATTGGGTGTAAATAGACAGGACTACCCAAGAGTTGAAGGAGTCAGTTCATGCCTATTATGAGCGGCTTTTGCAGGCATTCAAACAGTATAGTGGAATTGAGAATGTCTCTAAGAAAGATATGGGACATTTTGTGTATCAGTTTGTGTACGGTCAGAGGCCAGAAATAAGCGCCATGATTCAGCTACATTTAATTTGTTGGCAAAGCAAATCGATTGACGAGATTCTTCGTTATGCAAAATATTGTGGAGATGACATTGATTCGCGTCACAAAAAGTTAAAAGAGAAATTGATGTTGGCTCAGATGAAAGGAGCAAAGAAAGGAGGATTTATGAATATGAATACAGATTTTACAGGAGCTTTTCAAGAAATGGTCTGACTATTACTGGAATGAGAGGTGCAGTGACAAATACTGTGTCGAACTTGATACCACAATGGAGAGGACGCGGAGGTAGTCTAGAGGATATGAAGAAGTAGTTTCCGATTCATGGGTGCGACAAGTTCGGGCATTAGAAACGCGAGTGTAGAAATATTTAGATAAATACAGGAGGTGTACAGTTGATGGACACAGGAGTAGATGAAATGAGACAGTCGCAAATGAGTAATGAAATAATGAATCAACAGAATCAGAATCAGCAGATGTTGATTGATAGGGGACAGGGTCAGAGAATGCCTCAAGCTCCATTGCAAAACATGAATGGTCAAGTGCAAAGGTACAATACGAATATGGGTTTTCATACAAATGATCAATTGAATTCAAATGTGCAGGTGTCTTCACAGTACTTGTTACAGTTGGATGGGAGCGATTCAGATACATCTCAATGACGGTGCCTGAGGGGGGAGGAGGAATGCGTGCTTGACGCATCCTTGGAGGTAGACCAGAGTGGTCCCTAAGTGGATGGTGAGGTCGATGGAAAACCTTTTACGTTCCTCATAGACACTGGTGCTTCCCATTCCACTGTGAAAAATGTGGAAATTCCCAACCTACCCCTCTCGTGAGAAATAAGGGTGGGCGGAGCTCACGTAGTGGTACTCCGCAGAATTTCACGGAGTCACTAGAAAACTCTGTGAAATTCCACGGAGTTCTGTGGCCTGGCAGAGTGCCCCCCCTGTCCCTCCCCCGAGCCCCTGCCCCCGCTAAATCCCTGCCCCCCCTCCTGCTAATGCCCCGACCCCACCCCCCCTTCTGCTAAAGCTCCAGCCCCACCGTCCCCCTCCCGCTAAAGCCCTGCCCCCGCGTAGTCTAAGTAAAAAAAATAAGATTATTAATAAAAACTAAAGTCTTACCTGCCACCCAAATCGGAGGCTCCTCTGTCCTGCTCCTGCTGCTGGGCCTGGCTCCACTTCTTCCGCTGCTCCGGGAAAATTACAGGAAGAACTGCAGTACGTATGACGTACTGCGTGAAGGCATGCCTGACCTATAGGCAGTTCTTCCTGTAATTCTCCCGGAGCAGCGGAAGGAGTGGAACCAGGCCCAGCAGCAGGAGCAGGACAGAGGAGACACTGATTTGGGTGGCAGGTAAGTCTCCCTGCACCAGTGAACTCCGCTCTGCTGCGTAGGTGGAGATTTGGAAAGCTTCGTGCTCCAAACAGAGTGCGGAGTTACTAAATCTCCACAAACTTCGCTGGCGGAGCGAAGTTCAGCGCCCGGCCTTAGTGAGAAGGTATCCAAGTTGTAGGAGTTTCGAACAAGCTGATTTCAACCCCAGTGACCAAAGCTATGAAAGTACAAATAGGAGGTTTTAAAGACTTACACAAATTCGGGGGGGCAGAGCTTGCCTGGCTCCAATATGGCTGTGTCCTAGAGGAGCTCTGTGAGCACGGCTACCAATCCTTAAAAATCCTACCTGCTTTCTCTGCCAGGATCGACAAGCCTAAAAGAAATGTGCAGCGGAACGATCAGAGCACGGAATTCTCAGTTTGTTTGAAGAATTGAGGCAAGCTGAGAGCTTATCCGGCACCGGGCTGCCGGCCTGGTGCAGCCCTTGTGAGTTTGCGGGACGGCGCAGCGGATGTGTGTGAAATCCTAGGGGGCCTGGGCTGCACGGCGTGCCAAGCGGTCCTGGGCTCGACGTGGTGGCTGCTGGAGTGGCGCCCCCACCACTGTGAGTGAAGGCTACTGCCTAGCCTGGGCCCGAGATTCGCCCAAGAGCTCGCTGGCGAGAGACGCTGGAGCTGGGCCCTGCTCGGTCGTTAGATGAATCAACTGCTGTGGGCCTCGGAATCCTGACACCATCCAGCGGAAGACGCAGCGTCATATACACGCTGCGGAGGTACATCTTATTGGTCATTAATGTGCAGCGCCCCCCAACCGCCGTGTAGTGGGATTCCCTTTCCAGCTTCAAGGGGGTGCGAGCGGCGAGGTCTGCCTCATATATACTGGGCTGAGCTGATCCTGTAAAGCCCATTGACCCACCCCCGTGCCCACTCGGATTTCGCTCCGCAATGACTGGCGAGGAGTGAGGTGTCTGCGGCGTGCAAGTAGAGGAGATTGAGGCGGGCCGGCCCTGATTGATCTGTGGGGGGGACCTGGATTCCCTACAATAAGTGCGCATTGGTTTAAGCACTCCGTATCCTGAGTTGATAGCGGCGCGGAGCGTCGCTTTCCCCCCGGCGAGTGTGAGACCCTGGTACATGGGACCTGCTCTACCCGGCGTAATAAGTATGCGATAACGTCAAGGGAAACTTCGGCCATGTACTGATGGTGCTTTCCATGCCGGTCGCCTCCCCACGACACAGGTCCTCATCTACATAGAACTGGCTGCGTGGGCAGATTATAGTGGCTTGATGGCTCTTTACTTCTTCAAGCTCCTGTTGTCATAGCTGGTGGAGGTTGCAAGGCTGCGATTGTTTGTCCGAATTTGGTCCCAGGCGTGGGGTCAGCCTTTCTTATGGGGCGAACGGACAAATCACAATCGAGGCTCCAATTTGAGCCCCGTAAAACCCCTAGGCAGCAGGAGATGGATAAGAATGCCTCAGAATCTGGCTCTGAGATGGGCGACAGTGCCGCAGACCCGGACCTGAAACAAATCCTGGCCGCGATGCAACGCAGCCTGACTAAAATAGATGGGAAAATTGATGTGTTGTCCTTTCGCATGGACAGAATGTCTGAGCGTCTTGATAAACACACCGAAAGGCTCGATGCTGTGGAGAAACGGGTCTCGGAAGCAGAAGACACAATATCCACAAACTCGCTAGCTCGCACAAAGATGGACAAAATCCTGCAGGCTGTGCAATACAAGGCAGAAGATCTGGAGGCGCGCTCCTGGCGCAATAACATCAGACTGATTGGCATTGCAGAATCGACAAGCATCCCGAACTTGGAATTGTTTGTGGAACATCTACTAGTTACATTCTTTGGCAGAGACACTTTCTCAGCGGTGTTTATTGTTGAGTGTGCCCATAGGTCACTGGCCCCTAGACCTATTCCGGGAGCCCCTCCGAGACAGCTCGGCAAAGCTGCTTAATTATAGAGATCGCGATGCTGCCCTGCGAAGAGCCAGAGAACTAAAGTCCCTGAGGTATGAGGGCATGGACATATCGCTCTACCCTGATTTTACGCAGCAGGTGCAGTACACCCGTCGTCAATTTCTACGGATCAAGAGGAAGCTTTGTGAGTTGAACTTGGACTATAATATGATGTATCCTGCCAAATTGCGAATTCAGGTGGAAGGAAAGGCGCACATATTCACAGACCCGAAGCAGGTGCTGCATTTCCTAAAAAAAGGGTGAACGACAGGTCTTTTAGTGAAGTCTCGGTTCCACCCGAAGCTGTGGGGGGCGCTGATCTAGCAGAAGAGGAACAATGACTCCTCCGTGCCCCGCAGTTAAAACCATTGGTTCTGCCAGCTCTGGAAAGGAGGCAGTGTGGCCAAAGATTCTGAAATCTTCTGAAGACATCGCAGCTGCCACTGAACTTTCGCCTAATAAGGTAGCATGGTGCTGATCTATTGCAGGGATGAGAGATCTTACATACAACTGATGTTGATTTGCTGACTGGCGGAACTCAGCAGGACTTTAATGGTCATTTGTGAGTTGGATGGCTTTCTGGCGACTGCTGATATGGACTTATTCTGAATTGTTCCTTTATAACTGCTCCCTGGACTACTGTCCTAGGTTACTAATGCGCTGACATGATGAGGGGGTCTCACACTTCTTGCTTTTTTGTGACCCATGCTGATGTGGTGCTTGGATTGGTCTGGTCGAGATGGCAGGAGTTTTTCTTTCTTCTTCCTTATGCCGGCTTACAGAAATAATGCAGTGCTGGTAACATCCGCCCCTGTGTGTTACTCACTTAGGGCCATATGTAGGTAATTTCTATTTATTGATTCCTAAATACCGAATTTTACCGATTCGGTATTTAAGAATCGGTAAATAGAATGTAGGTAAACATTCGGTAAATTTTACCGATTCGGTAATATTCGTTATTACCTATTCGGTATTTACCGAATCGGTAATAAGGAATACCTTCCCATTCATTCCTATGGGCCTGGAGGCCCATAGGAATGAATGGGAAGCTATTCACTATTACCGATTCGGTAAATACCGAATCGGTAATAGGGAGCATATTCAAGGGTGGCAGGGTGTCAAATTGACACCCTGTTGCACCCCTGAATCGTGCATGTGTGCACATGTGGCGCACATACATGCCCTAAGGGCATGTATGTCTGCCACATGGCACTTTTAAAAAAGCACAAAATTGCTTTTTAAAAGGTATTCGGTATTTACCACCAACTTGTAGTTGGTGGTAAATAACGAATCCTTAAACCAAAAATGCACTCCCTTGAGTGCTCCCTACATAGGATTTAAGGAATCGGTAATTTACCGATTCCTTAAAATAACGAATCGGTAAATTACCGACTCCTTAAATCCGGCCTCCTACATCGCAAAGGGCTAAATACCGGTCGGTAACGGGAAATTTACCGATTTTCGGCCGTTACCGACCTGTATTAGCCCACCTACATATGGCCCCTAATGATAAGGGAATTGTGCCTTTGGCTGTTTATGTTATTGTATTGATTTGAAAATGCTTAATCACTGGAGGGTGGGAATAGTATCGTCTATGCCAAGTTGGGAGATGCATGGCGTGGGAGGGGAGATTTTTGTTTTTTTGTTCACAGTGTACATGCTAAATGCACATGGTACTCGTATATGGTTGATGCTGCTAAGGTTGGGCTGTTTGAATGCTGACCGGTGGTGCACTGAATTACGCCTAGCAAAATGGTACACGACACACACAATAGAGTTAGATTTGTAACATGGAGCGTCAGGGGCCTCAATGACTTTAGGAAGCTTTGCAAAGTCATAGCCTATCTCAAGAGACATACGATCGTTGTGGCGTTTCTATAAGAAACGCATCTTCCCCCTGGATAGCAGAATGCTCACTAATAAACGATTACAGGGTCATTATAATGCGGCAGAGTTTACTACACACGCCAGGGGGTCCTCACTTGGGTTAACCCGAGATCGGGTATCGCATTGGAAGTACTAGAAATCGACCCCAGCGGTAGATTCGTGATCTCCAGATGTAATAGGGAGGGTTTAAATCTGCACTTAGTCAACATCTATGGTCCAAATTACGATGACCCACATTTCTACCATAAGTTATCAACACTCATGCTGAAAAAGCCTGACATACCTCAACTCTGAGAAGGTGATTTCAATTGTATCCTAGACCCTTCTCAGGACCACTCTGGGACCCTCCTCGGCGCCCCGCGGCCACTGCGAGAGCCATAGAAGACATTAGTGATCAGTTAGTCCTACTAGATGTTTGGCGAGTGAGATCTCCTGTTGATGGTGGGTTCACACATTTCTCAGCCCCCCATTATACCCACACCAAAATTGATTTCCTCTAGATCACTTGTTTCACGGGTAGTCACTTGTAAACCCCTTCCACACACATATTCGAATCACTCCCCAGTGCTCTTGGACATTGAGAAAAAAGTGCGCTCCTTTCACGTGGAGATTCCCTCCTTACTCCTTATTAGACTCTGTTTTCAAAGTGGAGGTGGCCACATCTATTGGAGACTTCTTCAGCATTAACGTTGGGTCAGTAGACCAGTTCTCTACAGTATGGGAGACTTTTAAAGTGTATATTAGAGGGGTGGCAATTTCAAAACATGCAGGAGTGCTACAATCGTTGCGAAGTAGAATGTCGACTCTTGAGGGACAGCTGGACAGGTTGGAGCGTGCTCTCTTACAGGGAGGCGACGCCCAGATTCATGAAGATCTGCAAAAAGCCCTTGAAGAATACCACGAAGTAGCGGACAGCGAGGGGAAACACATGGGCAAATACACCACAGCTAAGACATATGGCGAGGGCGAGCGTCCTGGCTCAGTACTTGCTGCTGTGCAGCGTCATAAGAGGGAATCTAGCTTGATTAACAAGATGCGTGACGAGGATGGTCATATGCTACACAAGTCCTCAGAGATAGCTGATAGATTTTGTAGACATAAACAAATCAAGGACCCCCTGAAATATCTAGAAGTTCCTAGGACAGGGAAACAAACGATCCGTCTCTATGGTTCCAATTTGCACCATCAGTTACACGTGAACGGAGGCACCTCTAATTTCCCTATATAGGGCGTATCGCCATTTGTATTTTTTTTCTTCACCGCATGAACATCAAGCGGACACTATCTTCGTGGCTACGCGTAAGTAATTGCCTGCAGTTGTTAGTGTATGCTGGCGGTTAGCCGTGTTTTACTCACCGTAATTCAGATATCAGAAGTTGACGTCTTTTCGCTATGTCTCATTTTTTTAAACGTAAAGTACCCTTGTGACCATAACCTTTTTCGAGCATAATGCATCTATGTGGCCACATTCACGATATGCTCTTGCAAGAGTGTCTTTTTATATATACATTCTCGGGCAACGTAAGACCTAGGTTAATAACTATTGGGGCTCGCTCCAGAGTCACGTTTGAATAATTTGTTTTATAACATTGTTTTACAAAAAAAAGGTGCAGGTAATGCCCTAATTAGCTATGTTGTTTCATTTTTGTTTACTAGAGATACGATACGGATGCACATCCTTTCCATCTGTGGATATATTTTGAACTATTTTCCTTTTGATACTCCTTCAAAACCGACATTAGCACATCTAAGGTATTATCTCTCCTAGTATGTATGATTTATATTCTACCAGGTCACGTTACATTAGGCTCACTATAGTGTATTCATTGTCCTTTACAGAATTTTGTGAATGGAGTGCCCCCTTTCTTTCCTCGAAATCTGGTCGGTATGATGTCTTGGGCTCAAGCATCATCTTAGCATCATTGTTTCTTCATCTTGAGACTTGTGCTCTAACCTCCAGGTGAACTATTATTTATCAGGCTTTAGTGTAATTTCTTAGTATCTATCTTTATATTATTTAATGTATGGCTATTTTTTCTTCAGAGCTATTCATCAGTTTTGACTCATTCAACCTTTACAGTTATCTACATATTTTGAGGACTTAGTGTCGTTACAGGTAATTATCTATATATACCTGTCTGCATATCTGTTATCATTCAGTTTGCTCTGCATTTAGCCTTCTTTGGTTGGTCTTTTATGCAGAATTACTTATTATCTAAGATTTATATTCAACGTTCAGTCCTTATTCTTTATTTTGGCATGTTATACAAGGTATTAGATGTTATCAATAGCACTTTATGATTTATCATTGTGCCTATTTTTTTGCATACTTCATCACATATCTGGGTGTATAAATATGGATATATTTCTCTCTCTCACTTTCATTTTCTTGCACGGTTTGGTTTTTATATCCTGTAATCTTTTTCTTGGTACTATTATATTAGTCTTTATAATTGTATGGAGTTCACCTTTGTGTATGTTCATTGTACTTCCCATATCCCTGCAGAGACTCAGTGTACTGTCTCTTTTTATATGTTAAGTGTGCTTTTTCCTTTTTTTACAGATCTTTATGTGGCTTTTCCTGAAGAAGGCGTTGTATACGCCGAAACGCGCGTAGAACAAATTATATACATCTACAAAGTTCAGCCACTTGTGGTTTATACCACATTATTATTGATTTGAACAAATAACATATTTTTCACAGTACAGCCGCGTGTGGTTTTTACCACATGAATATTGAATTTATTTGGAATAATGTCTAGTTATGTGTTGTTTGGTGGTATTTATATTGATTAATTCTATGTTTATGTTGTTGTATTATGTGTGATGTTATTCATGTTTGATTATGTGTGTTTATGTCAGAATTTTTAATTTTGTATGAATAAAATGAAATATTTTAACTGATTCTGGTAGTACACTGAGCCTGTGTTTATATTATTGATTATGTATAGGACTTGATTTTCATATAGTCCTAAGTTGCTTAGGAATGTTATTTCTGTAAAGATTTTGTAGACATTACATGGAGCTGTATGGTTCTAAGGTGATCCCAAATGATGCCGCTATACAAGATTACCTCGAGCACATACAAATTGCGTGGCTCACTAATGCGCACAGAGAGTATCTCATGGGCCCCCTTGACCCCAATGAGAGCTTCACCACTCTTATCGCGATGCGCGACGTCAGCGCTCCTGGCCAGGATGACCTCACAGTGTCCTTCTATAAAGCATTTAAGGAGCTACTAATTCTGCACTTAGTTACATTATTTGAGGAGATGGTGGAGGGGGGAGAGATGCCCACATCTATGAGAGAGGCTTTGATAGTGGCACTGTTGAAACCGGGTCAACCTCCTGCGGAGTGTTCTTCTTATAGGCCTCTATCGCTTTTAAATGTTGACACAAAAATATTAGCGAATCAAATTGCTCCACTAGTCCCGCTATTAGTCGGCCCGGAGCAGGCGGGCTTTGTTCCAGGTTGTACATTTACATATAATTTGAGAACTGTACTTGGGGCTATTCAGCATATAAAACCGGAGATAAAAGCTACTGCGGTCTTCCTGGAAAGCATTCGACTCCGTGGAATGGGCATTTAGGAGAGCAGTGCTATTATGAGTCGGCGTAGGAGATGTTTTTCTCAAAATGGTTTCAGTCTTATATAACTTGCCAACAGCCAGGATTAGGGTTGGTGACGTGGTCACCTCCCCCATTGGCATATCCAGAGGTACCAGGCAGGGGTGTCTTTTGTCCCCCCTGCTCTTTGCCATTGTCGCGGAGCCACTGGCGTGTGCACTCAGAGAATATCATGGACATAGGGGGATTCGATTTCCTGGTTATCATCTCATTCTCTCTGCATATGCAGATGATTTGCTATTATATGTCCGAGATCCGAGCAAGAATCCCATTCCAGTTCTCTCTGAAGTTGGTAGATTTGGGGCCATATCAGGCCTCAAGGTCAACTGGGAGAAGTCCATTATTTTTCCAGTCACCCCTTCCATGACTCCTACCAAACTAGATTTCCCGCAGAAGTGGTCCTCGGACCCGGTTCGTTATCTGGGCATACAGGTACACACAGATTCGGAGTTAGTACTTAAGGAAAACTACAGGAAGGCTATCGCTAAGCTTGAAGATGATTTTACCAGATGGATCCGTCTCCCATTGTCTCTGATCAGCTGCATTTCCCTAATGAAAATGATAGTACTTGCCTGTTTTTTTATTCCTTTTTGAAAACATCCTGATAATACTCCCATGGCACATGTTCAAATTGCTCCGCTCTTAAGTTAGCCTGGGCTGGGAAACAACCCAGAGTTAAATGGGACACACTAACGCTGCCTTACTCCATGGGCGGCCTCAATGCCCCCAATTTAGAACTATATTATAGAGCTGCACGGAGCTCACATGCTCACTACTGGATTCATGGCCCTATGGACCTCCCACACTTACATATTGAGCGGGTGGCGTCTGATCCTTACACTCTCCCACAAAAGATGTTTCAGCCCCCCATCAGGAGAACTTGAACGCTGGACTCTATTAACTCTACGGTTCACGCATGGCATCATTTATTAAACAGACAGGCCGGTGCCCCCATGTACTCGCCTTTTGTTCCGCTGGATAGCTGCCACTGGCTCTCAGTTTGTAGAGATAAGGAAGCAATACGGGCACTAGCTACACTCCACATCACTAAACTGGGAGACTTGTTTCTAGACTGCAGGGTTCGTGGCTGGGCGGACGTAGCAGAGGAGAGGCAGGACTGCACTACTCTCACACAATTTCATTTTTACAGGATCATGCATGCTCTGTTGGAGTTACTGGGGGAAGACATGCAAGAGCCTCCTGAATTACTATCTCTCTCCTTTCTACTAGGTTCTTCCTCCCCTGCAAAGACGGTGACCACCACCTATAGATTGACCAAAGAGGTTCGGAGATCAAGCCATAAAGGGCCAGGCTAGACTGGCAATCCGAGTTGGACATAGTTATAGACGATACAACTTGGCAGTATTGTTGTGAAATGACTAAAAACATTTCATTAAATGGCAGGCACCACTTAATTCATTTCAAATTTCTAAATAGTGTCTACTATACTCCGGTGAGATTGTTTCGATACGGCTTGCGCGAGTCGGCAGCCTGTCTTCGTTGTGGAGACGGCGAAGCTGGATTTAAGCATGTTGCTTGGTGCTGCCCTAAAATTGCGGCCTTCTGGGTCAAGGTATTTCATATATTAAACTAAGTTACTGGCCTCACGCTGACACTTGACCCCCTACTGGCCCTGTTGGGTTACACTAAAAACTTAAAAAAGGGGGTTAGGCGCTTGGTTGCGACTGGCCTACCACTGGCTAAGCGCAGAGTAGCTATTTGTTGGGCTAAAGGCCCAGTCCCGACCATTGAGGATTGGTCCAAACACATTTTATATTGTAATACACAGTCAGACAGTTATAATGAGGGATTTTGGGGACTATATCAGCAGTATTTGGTTGGGAAGGAGGCCGGAGAACCAGAAGGAAATGCTGATAATTAAAGTGATTGTTCCGTAATTTGTATTGCAATCGTGATGTTTCTGAAGCTTTATGGGAGGGGGATTGGTGTGGTCTTGAGAAGTTATAAATGCATTTTCTAAATGTGTACATCTTTATCTTATGTCACTGAGTGCCCTTACTGTACTGATTTTCTAGTTGTGATAATAATTACTCTTCCGATGCCCCGTGAGAGATAGGACAGCATCCAGCATCAATCGTCGTATATTGCTATGTGTGCATGTAACACTGTAAAATGTTTAAATAAAACAATAAAAAAAAACTTACACAAATTCGTGGTGTGTGGCACCATTCCAGTTAACCTGTTAGGTCGAGACTTACTTTGCAAAATGAATTGTTCTATTTATTGTACACCAGATGGAATAGCATTCCGTAGGGAAGATGAAGACGTGGTGTTTAAAATGGCATGACAGGAGATGGAAGTGAATAGCCTATATCCTTTATTTACAGCGAGTGATTTGCCAGTTGAACTGAGAGATAAGGTGTTGTCTGATGTGTGGGATTTTTCAGGTAAATACATTGGTCTGATGAAAGGAGTAGCTCCAATTCGAATTACTGTAAAACCAAATGCAGAATTCCCGAGAACCCCTGCATATAAAATGAGTCCTGAGAAAATTGCAGGAGTAACCCCTGTGATTGAGATGTTGATTGAACAATGTATTCTGAATGAGATTTTAGGGAGTCCATGCAATTCGCCTATCATGGGGATACGCAAACCAAATGGGAAGTACAGAATACTTCAAGACCTTCGAAAATCTATCAGATTGTGATACCTTGTTGTCCAATAGTGTCAAACCCAGCTGTGATTCTGTATCAGATTCCATATGAAGCAGAATGGTTTTCTGTGATTGACTTGTGTCAAGCATTTTTCTCGATACCCTTGCATCCGGATAGCCAATATTTATTTGCGTTTAGGTACAGAAACCATGTCTTGGCATGGTGCCGAGTTCCACAAGGGTATACTGAGAACCCCTCAATCTTCAATCAGATTTTGAAGCAAAATTTGGCGTCATTGGTAATGCCTAATAACTTAGTGTTAGTGCAGTATATTGGTGACTTACTAGTTGCATCAGGAACCAAAGAGGCTTGTGTAACACAATTGATCTACTGAACCATTTGGTAGTAGGTGGGCATAAAGTGTCACCAGCAAAGTTACAATTTTGTCAGAAAGAAGTCCTTTATTTGGGACATAACACTGAAAAAGGAGTCAGAAAAGTGTCTCAAGATCGGATCAATGCCATTTTGCAAATGAATCCGACGAGCACGCAAAAGGAGGTTCGAATGTTCCTGGGAATGGTTGGATATTGCAGGCAGTGGATCCCAAATTCTTTACTGATAGCCAAGCCATTGCAAAGGCTGACACACAAAGATGTGTCAGATCCTGCACATTTGGTTGACGAATGCATGAGTTCATTTCTTGAACTGCAAGACACTCTGTGTCGAGCACCAGCATTGGGAATGCCCGACTTCAACAAGAGTTTAGCACTCACTATTTTGCAGTGAACAAGATGGTTGTGCACTTTCAGTTCTGACGCAAATGCACGGAACAGCTGCTGCCTTACCTGGTTGCTTAAAAGCAGTTGCTGGTACATGTGTGAGTTTGGAACAGAGTGAGACAATTGTAATGGGACATCCATTGAGGGTGTATGTGCCTCATTCAGTTGAAATTTTGTTAACGCGAACTCGCATACAGCACCTTACAAGCAGTCGATTAACAAAATATGAACAAGTGATTTGGGGTGAGGAAAACGTGACTGTGACAAGATGCACGAGTCTGAATCCAGCTATCTTGTTGCCGCTTGCCAGTTGTGAAGTGGTGGTGGACGAAGCAGATCATGATTGTCTTGATGTGACTGAATTGTGTACAAAGCCGAGACCTGATATACAAGACACTCCATTAACAGAATCTGATCATGTTTTGTTTGTGAATGGATCATGCTTGAGAGACACTGAAGGTACCTTGCGAGCTGCATATGCGATCTGTACGGTGATGGGTGTCGTTGAAGCATCATAGTTGAAAGGAGTAAGTTCAGCACAAGTGGCGGAATTGATTGCACTCACTAGGGCATGTTGCATTACAGAGCAGATGCGAGTTATCATATGTACGGACAGTCAATATGGTTTTGGGGTGGTGCAGGATTTTGGGCAATTGTGTTCTCAAGTGGGTTCATGACCTCTTTGGGTTCACCCATACGAAACGAAGAGTGTGTAAAAAACCTATTGATGGCACTACAGCTGCCAGCCCAAATTGCGGTGGTAAAATGTTCAGCACATAAATCTGGCCATGATTATGTGACGGTTGGCAATAGATATGCTGACGAAATTGTGCACTATTGTGCACAAAATTCACATACTATCAATGGGGCATCATTGAAAGAACAATCTAATGAATCTGAATGCAGACTAATGTTTTCAAATGTTGAAACATGGGAAGAAATTAGAGATTTACAAGATTCAGTTACTGAGGCAGAAAGAGAAGGGTGGATCAAAGCAGGATGTACACGCAGACCAGAAAATGAATTGTGAGTTTACACAGATGGAAGACCTGTATTGCCAGATAATCTGCTGTCACCAATGGCAAGAGTCTGACAAGGTCCAACTCATGTAGGCAGAGATGCTATGATGAGACTTTTTAAACAGACATGGTACAACACCACATTCAGAGCCTTTGCAGAGACTCTGTGCCAAAGATGTATAACGTGTCAGCAACAAAATGCAGGAAGGAAGACAGTGGTTTGCTTGGGTCAAATTGGAAGGGCAGGAGGTCCATTTATTCGCATGCAAATGGACTTCATAGAAATGCCTCCTTGTAATGGATTAAAATATGTCCTGTGATTGTGTGTCTGTTCTCACGTTGGGTTGAGGCATACCCTACGCGACAAAATGACAGCCTAACTGTTGCTAAACTGCTGCTTAGAGAGTTAATTCTGAGGTTTGGATTTCCAGTCTCGTTGGAATCAGATTGAGAAACACACTTTAATAATGAAGTAGTGCGGATGCTTTGTGCCGCCTTACAAATTGAGCAAAAGTTGCATTGTGCTTATTGACCTGAAGCGTCAGGCGTGGTCGAACAAGTAAATGGCACAATAAAATCACGATTGGCAAAGGTTTGTGCATCCACGTCACTGAAATGGCCTGATGCATTGCCACTGGTGTTGATGAGTTTGAGAAGTATCCCAGACAGAAGAACAGGATTGTCCCCTCATGAAATCATTATGGGGAGGGCTATGAGACAGCCTATAGTCCCGGCAAATCAGCTTGTGAACATATCTGATGATTTAGTGCTCGATTATTGTAAAGGATTGGCTGACGTAGTGCGTTCTGGGTCTCGCCAGGTTGGAGAAGTCACCACTACTGTCCAACAGGAGCAAACACACGACTTGTGCCCAGGTGATTGGGTGCTTGTAAAGAAACACGTGAGAAAGTCCTGTTTTGAACCTCGTTGGTATGGGCCATACCAAGTGATTCTTGTGACAACAACTGCAGTTAAATGTAGTGGTCTACCTAATTGGGTGTATGCAGCCCACACTCGTCGAGTCCCATGTCCACTTGAAAGTACAGAGTCAGTTGCGGGTGAAGAGAGACAGCCTGAACAGACTGAGCATCAAGTAGAGTGGGCGCCAGCTACTGGGTCTCGTAACACTGTTGAAACTGAAAGAGAGTTGATCCCTGAAGGTAACGAGGGTCGGAAAGAAAGGGAGTCAGCTAAGCGAAGTATTGAGACAAATGAAATAGACAGTGTACCAGAAAAAAAATTGTGCGAAAAGGTGGCCGATGGCCCAGAAGAACTGAACAGTTGACAGATACTTTGACCGGAAGAATCCCAACCACTGTAGATGAAGTCATGAACAAAGTGATACAGACGGAGAAGAAAATACAGTGCGCAGAACAAAAAGAGCACAAGTTCCAAGCCAAAGGTACGCAGCACCTCAATGGACATATCTAGCTGCCACAAGTGACTGGGAGAAAGAATTCATCGCATTTTGTTTCAAAGACAATTCACCATATGAGCCACCCTAATCGAACTGTGCGTGAAAAAAGAGAGTGCTAAAAAAAAAAAGAGGGAGAAGGCTAATAAAGCTGTAACCAAACGCTGGAAAAGTGTTCGATCGAATACACAAACCTTGCTAATCCTAGTATTATTGACATGAATATTTTTAAAATGGATATCAATGGTTCCGAGACTGAAAATCCAAATAGGGTTGTTTCGCCTAGGCGAAGGCTTATAGGTATTTGCTTTATATGCATTCTTACTCTAATATTTGTTCTGTTGGTGACCATAATAATTGTATCTCATTTTGTTTATCCTGTTAAATCTACTAATGAATATGTGAGCACGACTACTGAATTAACAAAAGTGTTGGGAGAAGATGTGGATATTAAAAGACTAACAGGAAATGACTTACACCAAGATAAATCAATTAATGACTTTTCGGTAAATGTTTTCACTTAACTCTTATATGAGTACGTTGACACTATGGATGCAAGAGATTGTTAAGTGTGCATGCAATTACCTACGTCTGTGTCTGAAGGGGTATCTTACCATCATCTTCCTTTAACCTATGAAATTTCTTGTAGTGTATTAACCAGTTTATTCTATGGCAAGGAGCTGTTTCAATATTACAATTCATACTACGATCTAGTGTTTTTGTGGCTAGTGCAAAAAAAGCTGAGATAATGGGTGAATTTTTTTATACTACTAACTCTATTGATGCTGTATATGTGCATAGAAACAATTTGACATGTGTTTTACGCAGTGTTGAAATAGAATTTATTAACATCGTAGAAGAAAGACAAGAAGAAATTAAAAGCAAAAGCTGTAGAGCAGAAATCTAGAACACCTCCATGGGCTCATAGGGAGGGTGATTACAAGAAGGTTGAGACTTATGCTGCAATGACTCTGGCCTGGCATCACAAGAGAAAGCTTTGCATACTAAGACAAAAGAATGAATCTAATAATAAGTTCATTGGTTCCAGTGAGTGTGAACACACCTTCCTAATTACAGGGGTTGGGAATTAAAAGGTGGTACTGATCCAGTTTTTCTGGGAGTGTATTTCGTGTGTGGTAGAAACGCTTATAAATTGCCTAAACATTGGTATAGATGCTGTTATATGGGTATTGTCTTTCCAAAGATATACCACGTGGATGATCATCATGGAATCACTGAAAAGAAACTAACACGTAGTAAAAAGGGAATAAGTACTGCAGAAACTGTGGGTGATATATTTGGTGCGATAATACCGTCAGTAGGGGTGATTTTGAACTCGCATAAAATTAGAAAGCTGTCTAAAGTGGTTGATCGGCTATCGACAAATACCGCTGGTGGGTTCTTAGTGATTGATACTGAAATGGTTGCTATTAGATCAATGGTTTTGCAGAACTGGCTTGCGTTGGATGTATTATTGGCAAAAGAGGGCAGAGCCTGTTGCATGCTGAAAATTCAACAATGTTGCACTTATATCCCTGTCAAAAGTAGAGACTTGCAGGGATTTATAAGTAACATTACTAACCTGAGTGATGATTTAGAGGAACTAAAGGTTGATGGTGCATGGGAGAAACTTGGAAAGGGTTTTTCCTCAGTGGGAAATTGGCTTGCAGCACTAGGGAATAGCTTAGTGGGGCAAATACTAACACCATTAATAGCTGTTGCTGTTGGCATAATGATTATAGTACTGATATACAGATGTTGTAAATGCAAAGTAGAGACAAAACAAAGTAGAGGTAGAAAAAGAAAAAGAAAAAGAAAAAGGTCTGAAATAGAGTTAGAAGACAGGAAAGGTGCTTATTATGAAGTGATAAAAGATGTGGAAGGTGTTAGGCTGAAACAGATGAAAACAAGTGCATTCTAAGAATAATCAGATTGTAATCAGATTATTAGAGATTGTGTGATGGCTTAATTCGCCATCAGAGGGGGGATTGATGGAGCGTGATTATTTTAGTATGTCTGGGCTCAATCAATTCCTGCTCCTTGAGTGTGACACTAATACATACTTAAGAAACATGACTAAAAGGTGTCTTGTGCAACACGTGAGAGTTAAAACCGCATCGTAAAAGTATGCAGAAGGGTCGCAAACTAGTTTGAGATAAAATCATTCATGAAAGAGAGCGAAAACTACTAATATGTGCTATGACAATAATGTGAAATGTGATAATGTAGTCTGTCGTCTTTAGCAAATAGTATTGAAAATGCTCGTGTAAAATGATTCCTGGTCATGTTTTCACTGTTGTGCAAATCTGAGAGTAACGTGTTTGCTCATTTATTAGCGAATTCGCTACAAGTTGATGCTTAAAGTTTATGCTTAAGAGTATGTAGAATGATGTTCTTATATTATTTTCTATGCATCTTTATTTCTCTAATATGCACGTTTCATTACAAATTGGTGCTTTAGTAGGTTTCCATGTAGGTCTCAAAAATGCATTTTGTCCTTCATTATTTCCTTCGAATAGACTAAAAATGCTGACCCGACTGCACTGTTAGCTACAAGTATTATCACTGAAGTTTCTTTTCTACAGTTTGAATAATAGACATCCTCTCTGCTAGTACAAAACTGTGTCAACCTTGTTGCAAGCTCAGAAGAGAGCGTATGGAGCGGACATGATAAGTTGCAAATGTATTTCCTATTTCCGAGGAGAAATGATATTGAACATTTTAGTAAAACAGTGAACACTGGACAATGGTATTACGTATGAGTTCCAGACGATTTGGGTTAGAGAACGATCACACCACGATTGGACCACGGATTTTGACCAATAGAAATCATGCAAACTGAGCAAAAGTTACTTTGTGGGCAGGAACTGTGAACGTTTGGAGGTATAATTGCCCCGTGGGAAAAGGATGTGTGCGGCTATTTTCTTTGCAATTCCTTGGGCCTGACATGCTGTCAGTCTGAACTCTGATTTCCCTGAACTGAACTCTCCTCATTCCTTGAGATTCGCCGGCTGGTGAAGAAGAGCAGGCTAAACCTTTCGGCTGAAGGGTTAATGGCTCCGGCTATTGCACGCTGTGCTCTAGCATCTTACTGGACTCTTTTCGTGTCCCAATCCTGATAAATCTACAACCAAACCTTTGCTTTGTATGATTCTCGATTTGCACACTGTAATTTTGAAATGTGTTTTCTTTCTCTCTCTCTCTCTCTCTCTCACCAGGTATTACTTGTGATGTATTTTGCTCAGAACTGTGATTTTTTGTGATTTTCCTGTATACAATTGAATAACCTTTATTAAATGATTCTAATGTATATTTTGTGCTCTGACCATTCATCTTGAAGTTTAGATAAAGGTTTTATTGCTATAACAAATCCATGTGTATGTCGTTACTTATCGAAGAACTTATTGACTTGTGTGAATATTGTTGTTAGATAGGCACTTCTTTATTACAGGTCCTCATGAAGGAGTGGCCTTCCATCTCTAATTATCTGAGTCCCTATTAGCTCGATCAAAGATCTATCAGAGGGCCACATGGTCTGTGATTGATGTAGAGTTTATATGGGTCAAGCTCTGTTATATTGTGAATTGTGTTGCTGAGTATTGAGTTTACGGTGTGGTGGGAAAACCCATGTCTGAGCCCACATAATTATACCACTTCCGCTGGATCAGTCCCCTCCATGAGCCTTTTTGGGCCCAGTGACCTCATCCCCGGGACCAAATATAATTAAAAAAAGGGAGGTTGGTCGCGCAGCCTGGCTCCCCCAAGCCGCGTTAGGCCACAGGAACCCCATTCCTTGGAGCCAAGTAATTAATAAACGGAGGTGTGGGTGGCCCCCATCTCCAAGCCTAATTAGGCTCCAGGGATCCCATCCCCAGGATTGAATTGTAAATAAAAGGAGAGGGAGGCATGTGGCCCTAATAAGGGTGTTGCTTGTGTTCTGGTTCAGGGAGGACCTAGACTGGCAGTTCGGGCTGGACTGTTCACATTGGAGCAGGGTCAAGACTGATTTGCATATGGCTGGGTCCAAAGTGAGGTGGCATAGTGCGAATGGCATACGGCCTCAAGTAATTACTAGTAGCTGAGATTAATTCAAGTATTCCGTCTATCACTTTTGTGTATACTTCTATGTGATGCCCTAAGTGGGGCAGGTATGCTCAGACATGGATCCCGTGCACGCTGTGCCAATGGAACCAAGCTATACCAGGTTGATGAGCCTTAATAATAGTGAAACAGTTTCTGGGTTGCTTGTGTTTCGGTTCAAGGAAGACCTGGCCTGGCAGTTTGGGATAGCCTGTTCCCATTGGAGCAGGGTCAAGGCTGATTTGCATATGGCTGGGTCCAAATTGGGGTGTCATGGTGTGCATGCAGGGATGCAGCCCCCTGTTATTATTAGCAGCTGAGATTAATTCAAGCATTGTATACATCACTCTTTTGAACTGGTAACACTTTTGCCAAAAAAATGTATCGAGAGCATTCTAGTGATTGCTAAATCCAATGGGTTCACCACCCAAATGCAACGGCATCAATTAATTCTTGTATGGATCACTAAGATGCTCATTTTTATCCTGACCAATAGCCACACATAGCTAGCTTTCATTGAAATAGGTACTAAGCTGTATGTGCAACAGCAAACCCACATACGTTGTTATAACTAAGGGTGGGCAGAGCTTGCGTTGTCGTACTCCGCGGAATTTCACAGAGTCACTAGAAAACTCAGTGAAACTCTGTGGAGTTCCGTAGCCTGACAGAGTGCCCCCCCTGTCCCTTCCCCCACTCTCTGCCCCTGCTAAAGCCCCGGCCCCCCGCACCCTCTCCTGCTAAAGCCTTGGCCCCACCGCCCCCCTCCGCTAAAGCCCCAGCCCCACCGCCCACTCCCGCTAAAGCCCGCCCCCAGCGTAGTCTAAGTAAAAGAAATAAGATTAATAAAAACTAAAGACTTACCTGCCACCCAAATCGGAGTCTCCTCTGTCCTGCTCCTGCTGCTGGGCCTGGCTCCACTCCTTCCACTGCTCTGGGAGAATTACAGGAAGAACTGCAGTGTGCATGCCGTACTGCGTGAAGGCATACCTGACCTGGCATATTAAAGTTATCCCTGTCTACTACTGTCAGATAGTAACAAGAGCAACAGTCAACTCAAGGCTGGATGATGCCAATAGTATTTAAGACCATATATATTTCTAATAAATGAGCAACTGGCCAAAAATGCCAGGATTAGGCTTTGACCTTTGTAAATATGTATCACCAAAAGTGGTAAGTGATTAAATTGGCTGAAAGTGGAGGATGGGATCAGATTTAAAATCCAGTGCTTGTTGCATAAACTCCTCGGACTATACCACCCCAAACATCTAGCAATAAAGACACACCAGACTCCTTCACTGAACTGGAAATAAATAACTAGTGAAGAGTAGATGTCAGATGGAGAAAACTGGGCAGAATAATTCTTTCTATTCTAAGGCCAAGGTAATTGCCTGATTTCCCTAAGTATAAATGCAGTGCGGACCTCATTTTCCAGTCTTCAATTAAAATACTACTGTCTAAATGACCATTGGCTAGCTAGCCATCCACCTCCTGTTATTTATAGGCAACATGGCCGCAGAGCTCCAAAAGACATATTATGAGGCGCGTGCCACATAAACATAATCCAGCTAGGATGGATACATTTTAATCTGGTGTCATAGTTCTTTAAATTTGCCCGAGCAGTGTGCTGCCACCTCAATGTGTACCTGCACAAGGGCCATTAAAAGATCTGTAACAATTAGGAGGAGAGATCAAAATATTTGAAAGACGTTTGAATACCAGACTTGGCAAGTCACACATGCTGTGGTTTGACACTGATGAGTGTACTGAAGAGGGTGTGACTGAAAGCATAACAAAGGCAGGTATGGACAAAGTCTGAACAGTCAACCCATTGCTTTCTAGCCCAGAACAAAAGGTACCATCTGCCTCAAAGTCATATGAAGGGCATACGTTAGTCATATGAAGGGCATACATGTGCAGGTGCTTTTTGTAATTTATTTTGCCAAAACCGCAATACTATCTATGGAAACTGAGAAATCCTTACATCTGAGAAGTTCCTTAGGTGAGGCTTCTGTTCTGTAAGGAGCGAATGATTATCAGGAATAGGCTGCTCTACACAGATGATCTCTGGGGGATTTCTTGTGTTAAAAAGACTTTATTAAAATCATTATATACTGCATAACAATAACAAAAAAGATCAACAATAAAATCAGAAGTGAGTATGCGGTATTAGATGTCAACAAGAAAACCATAAAAGTCTTTATAATTTTATGGGGGAGGGGAAAGAAGGGGGAGGAAGGGGAAGGAAGGTAGGGTAAAGGAGAAATCTTATAACGATCATAAGAATTAGATAAGAGTAACAACAATTTCCCTCTAAATCAACCTCATATAATAAACATTATATCTATAAACATATCTAGAACGAAATCTAATATCAAAGGAGGACAGAGAGAGAAGATTCATGGAGGACGAAAATTTTCAAAATATACAGATACAATAGTTGACATCTCACTAACAACTTGATTGAGATATGAACTAAGATGTAACCATAATAATTGCACATAATGAGAAAAAGTACACTGTATAGCATACATCAGAGGTCTTCAAACTTTTGGATGCCGAGACCCCCCTGTCAAAAAATTTCAGGCATGAGGACCCCCTCCTTACAAAAATTTCTAGAACTTAGTACTCCTCATAATTGGTGCTCCCTTTTTTCCGTTTTTACGGATTTTTACAGATAACTACAGACAGAAAACATTGTATATCCTGTCTGTATCTACTTTTAAAAGTGGAAAAATACAGATAATTGGCTTCTTTTGGGTGACTCTATCCTGAGTTTATTGACTTTCAGGCCAATAGCTGTACATATTGCCAGTATAGGGAGTTATAAAGCTCACTGAGATTTGCTTAAATTAATTGTTGCATTTCTCAACAGGTATTTGTGCTATTATGCCAATTGTTTGATGTGTGTATTATATTATTTTGGCAGTGTAATTTGCTAAAACGCGACAGGCATCAAAGTATGAGTGCACGACTATCTGTTAAGTAAATGTGGAAATATAGGAGTTATCACATCATCTGTTCACAAAACAAAATAAATATGGATAAATACAGACAGCAAGAGACTGGTTTGAGTAGAAAAGGTTTCTCAGCAATTCTTTTTAAGCATGGCCCACTCTCCTACTACCCTCCTTTAGCCTCACTGCTGCAGGTGAAACCTGCCTTCTAGTTCTTACTTTCTCTGTCTCAGGGTTGCTACCCTCAGAGATCAGGACCTGGGCCACAGCCCTCAAGGCAACCACAGACAATGCAGTATCTAGGATAGACTCACCTACCCATCTCTGTTTCTCAGGGTCCATGCCAACCACCACTGCTTTTTGCCCTCCCCCAGGTTTCATTCTGCCCCATCAATAAAAATTGGGATGCAAACCACCACCTGCTTACTCCTCATGGACAACCTCCATACTACCAGGGGGTGCTATGGAGCAGACCACCCAGTCCTGCCTCTTCAGGGTCACACCTTACTTACCTTCTCCAGGGTAGACATTGCATCCCTCTTTACTGAGAGGCCAGGCTCTGAAGCCAGCCTTAGAGCGCCGCTAAGAACTCTAGTTTGCATAGGGACGCTAAATTACACTATGCTACCAGGTCACTATGGATCTAGATCTCAGAATGAAGGCCAAACACCATGGCATTTATTTACTAAAGTATGCATTGGTGGGTGCATAACACAACGCAATAAAGCATACAGGCCTTTAAAAAGTATGTAGACTGACACTAACTTTTGTGTAGCCTTTCAGCGTGTAAGCGCCCTTACAAAACATTAGTAAAAGAGGGTCCATGCATCCACTCTCAGGCTTTCGTTTTTACAAATTATTATCAGGTGCAGCAATCCAACTGATCTTAAACATTGGCATCCCCGATCTGCAGCTACACTATGCATTCCTTTGTTTACACATTGGAGCATCAACCACGGGTGGTTTCCCAGGTCTGGCGTGCTAGGCCCAAGGCCCTGCTGGCACGGTTCGCTATACTCATTATGCTACTCAGGGAAAAACTAAGAAACTGGTAAGATAACTTTGTTGGTGACAGAATACTGAGAGCCTCCGGTGTAGTGTGCAAGCCGCAGCTTTCAGTCCCAGCAGAAGATATACTTATTTTTTTACAGCTGATAAAATATGTTATTTAAGTGCCAATGGACGCTTTAATTATTTATTTTCAGACTTTTATATAGTGCTGGCTAGACCTGAGGGTATTAGCGCTTTACAAGACATGTTACACAGATATATGTACAAGATACAGAGACCATAGCACTGGTAGAAGAATTTCACCTTCATATAGTCTACCCGAAAGGGAAAAAAACATTACAACAATTGTATATGTATATTTGTTTATGGTAAGAACTACATAATGTGGTGAACATTCTTGTTACAAAACTAGCCTGCACGTAAATGTGTCATTTTGAGTAAGGCTTCCAGCCAGACACGCTTTTTAGCCAACCGCAAATTGCATTGTGGGTTTGTAGGTTTACTTGTCCCGTTGTATGTATGGGCCAAGCAGACAGCATTCTAAGGGGATATATGACATCTGAACTTTGATGAGTAAGCCTTTCTATAAGCCATGTCATTGTTTTTCATATAACAGCATCTAAGTATGTTGGGACTTCTAGGATCATGAGCAAAAAGTAGTAAAAGTGAAACTTCAACTCCCAGCATGCATAGTGCTGTTAGCTGAAATGGGGGTATGGCTCTGTGCCCTGTCACGACACAGCAGCTCTGGAACGCTGGTGACTTGCAGAATGTGTCATACAGGACACGTGATAGCCTGGCAGCTACACCACACGAGGGAGAGTGGGACCCCACGAAAATAAAAGTAGACGGGAAGGATGCAAATAGACTGCAGAGAGAGGACCCCGGGGGGAGTCATGGGGTCCTCCAGGAATTCTAAGGGCTTCTAATGACCCCAGGGAGGTGAATACGAGCAGCTGTCCCTGTGATCCTGAAAGGGGGTCTCTTTCCCTTTGACACGAGAGTTCAAAGGGCACAGCTCCGGGGTTAAACACCCCCTCCGACTCCCGCGGCCATGCAAACATATCACCTGTCAGCAAACAGCCAGAGACAGCCCCTTGCGAGCCACAGGACCAGACCCTTCGCCAGAGCATATTTATGGCCCCAGTTCCCGGCATTTCCTGATGTTAAATCTGCAGTTTCTCTGATTGGAGGACAATCACCGATGACGCTGTATGCTTTCACGATGTCCTCCAATCAGAGAGCGCCTGAAGATGCCACTATTCGGAATCCAAAACGAAGAGCAAACGTTTTGGATTCCAGATTCAGGCAGTTCCAGGCAAAAGTGCGATGGGAATGCGCGACCCCCTTTCTAGGACTCCACGCCCCCCCTGGGGGTCGCGCCCCACAGATTGAAGACCCCTGGCATACATAGTGTTTAACTTATGATGGGTACTCATCGTATCCCACCATGCTTTATAGGATAACTTATCTGATGTTTTCCAGTTCAGACTAATCTGGTGAAAAGCAATCGCTAACAGAATATCTAATAATTTATTTCTGGGGAAAGATGGAATAAGGGAATTGGATAGTGTTCCCAAAAAAAGATCAATAATATTAAAAGGTCTATCAAAATTAAAAATCCTCTTAATCTGAGCCCAAACTCTGGAACAGAAATTACGGGTATCGGGACAATTGAATAAGATATGCATTAAATCTGCATCATGAAAATCACAAGAGCAACATTTAGCCGGGATATCGGGGGCAAATTTGGAGCACTGCAAGGGAGTAAAATATAGACGATGGTAAACAATAAAATAGAGATTGTGTAATACCAGCAGATTGTGAGATTTTATATATGCGTGCCCAAACCTTATTCCAAAAAGAGATAGTCCAAGAAATTCCCAGATCTCTTTCCCATAGAAGCTCAGATTTGGATTTGGTTCTGGAGGGGTCAGGAAGAGAGAAATACTTATAAATAGCTGAAGCCCTAGGGCCCGTTTTCAGAAATTCAGTAATGACAGAATAGAAGGGAACCTTTTCTAAAGAGTCCTGTAAGGAAAAATAAACATTGAGTACCACGTTCATCAATGATAAAAAGCGAGTATAAAAGGATTTAGGGCAGTGATAAATAAGGCAAAATTGAGGAAAAGAGATAGAGGAGCCGCAATAAAAAAGTTGAGATACCCACATTAAACCATTGTCCTTCCAGGTACGCCAAATGAAAGGCCTATTATTTATCTTAAGTAAAGAGTTGTACCAAATCGGCATTTTCAAAAACAAGGCCATATCCACAGTAAGTGGAAGAAAAGTCGATTTAAGCAGCGATATCGTATTCCATAAGGTAGGGGAATGAAGAAACAACGTCTTAGCAGTAAGAGATAAAGCTTCTTTAAAGCTAAGGGGAAGAAGCGAATTACGTTCAATGTCTAGCTATAAAGGAGAAAAGGACGAGGATAAATCATGATTCCAAAGGGCTGCTTGGCGTAAAGCAAAAGCTCTGTGATAACCATAAAAACGAGGAAACTTAACCCCCTCGCTAATTTTGATTTTTGTAAAGTAACTAATGCCACTCTTGACTTCTTATGCTTCCAAAGAAATTTAAGGAGCATCATGTTGATCTTCTTAAAAAAATGTTTAGTGGTGTGAACTGACAACATAGAAAGAAGATATAACAATAAGGGGGAAATCATCATTTCAATAGAGTCTAAACTGCCCCACCATGATAAAAATAAAGGATTTCAAGAGGAGAGAATCTTATCAATTTTGGTACTAAGTTCCGTAAAGTTAATCTTAACCGTATCAGGAATGGAATTTGTGAACCATACCCCCAAATACTTAATTTTTGTAGAAGTGGACCATTGATATCCAGTAAGAGAGTAAGAATTACTAAATGAGTATTTAGTAAGCAGGAGAATTTCTGTTTTATCCTTATTGATTTTATATCTGGAGACAGTAGAAAATAGAGAAGTTTTGTGTAATAGAGAAGGTAGCGAGCCATCAGGAGATGAGATAAAGAGAAGAATATCGTCTGCATACGCAGAACATTTTAAATGCCGGTCTCCATAAGGAAAGTCAGAGATAGAAGGATTCAGACAAATCCGAGAAAGGAAGGGCTCAAGAGCTAGGACGAATAATAAAGGAAAGAGAGGGCAACCTTGTCTAACCCCCTATTAAGAGCAAAATATGAAGAAATCAATCCATTAACAGACGCTTGGGGTGCATGATATAAAAGGGAGATAAGAGCTATCATTTTAGGCCCAAACCCTTGCCATTTTAAAGATTGAAATAAGAAATCCCAATTTACTCTATCACATGCCTTCTCAGCATCAATTGATATGGCTGCGAGAGAAGATTTAAAAGAAGGAGCTTTACTGAGGACATTCAAAAACAGACTCACATTATCAGATATAAGTCTTATGTTATGTTATGTTATGTTAGCAATTTCTAGAGCGCACAAATACCCATAGGTGTCTCGGCGCTATGGACTGTAGAGGAAAGCGGAGAGGCCCCTTATTGCTCAAATAGCCAGGTTTTTACTTGTTTTCTGAAGGATAGGAGCGTTAGGCTGGTCTTAATTTGTAGGGGGAGCAGGTTCCAAAGTTTAGCCGTTGCCACTACAAATCTTCTGTCGCCCCAGTTAACTTTATTGGTTCTGGGAACGATCAGAAGGTTAGCTCCTGCGGAGCGTAAGGCTCTATTGGGCGTATATGCCCGAAAAGCTTTTTTCAAGTATTCGGGTCCTAAACCATGAACTGCTTTATAAGCAATGCATAGCGCTTTAAATTTAGTTCTACTTTTTATGGGCAGCCAATGTAACTGGCACCTTACCTTGGAAATTGACTTAAACTTCGGAGTACCAGACAATATCCTAGCGGCTGTATTCTGTATCCGTTGCAGCCTGTTCAAAACATTTTCTTGAGCGTTGATTAAAAGGCCGTTACAGTAATCAACTCTTGACATAACTAAGGCACTGATGAGTATTTTTCCAGTGCTCAACGGAAGAAAAGGTAGCAATTTTTTTATTATCCTTAAAACAAAAAAGGAAGAAGAGGCCACTGCGTTAACATGCTGTTTAAAAGTAAGGCTCTCATCAAACATGACACCTAGGTTTCTGGCCTTCTTGACAGGGATGGGGAGTAATCCCAGTTCAACTGGCCAACATGTTAGAGACCAACCAGGGGTAAGGTTACCGAAGACCATTACCTCGGTCTTGTCTGAATTTAATTTAAGGCAATTATTTGCCATCCATAAGCTAATGGCCAACATGCCGTCTCGAAAGCTAGCCGCCACTGCCTCCCCGTCTTTATGCACCGCTAGCACAAGTTGCGTGTCGTCGGAATAAGACGTGAGGCCCATTCCAAAGCTTTTAATTACTCGTGCTAAGTCCGCCACATATATATTAAACAATGTTGGACTTAGCGACGATCCCTGCGGAACACCACAGGGGAGAGAGAAGACTGATGAATTGTAATCACCCATACTGACTGACTGGGTTCGTTTGAAAAGAAAGGAGGACAGAAGGGCCTTGGCCTTTCGTCCAACACCCATAGCTGAGACACGGTTGATCAAGGTGGCGTGATCAACCGTGTCAAAAGCTGCTGATAGATCTAAAAGCACCAAGACTGCGGCACCTCCTCTATCCAGCACCATTCTTATTTCATCTGATGCTTTAATCAGTACAGTCTCTGTGCCATGTCCTTTCCTAAAGCCGAATTGGGTGTCATCTAACAGCTTGTTCTCTTCTATAAACTGTGCTAGCTGGATGTTCATGACTTTCTCAAAGATTTTTGCTGGAAACGGTAGACGTGCAATTGGTCTGTAATTTTTGGTGTCTCCTGGGTCGAGATTGTTTTTCTTTAACAACGGCTGAATGATGGCCTTTTTCCATATAGAAGGGTAGGAACCTGAGCAAAACATAGCATTACAAATGCTCGTTAAATTAGTACCTATCAGGTCAGGAATCATTTTTAAAACTGATGGGGGACATGGGTCAGACGGGGATCCTGATTTGACTGTCTTAACCAGGTCAATGACCTGTTCCACCAGCACTGGCCTGAATTCCATGAAGCTAGGAGAATCTCTATTCCTATTATTGTCATCTAGTTGGTTCACGTCACCTGTAGGCGTATTGAAGTTTGAATAAATTTGGCCCACCTTGTCTTGAAAAAAACTAGCTAAAGAGTCACAAAGTGACTGAGATGCCTCTTTGGTGGTATTAACCAATGGCCCTGTCAGGTTAGAAACTACATGAAACAATTGCTTAGTAGAATTTTGTGCTGTTTCTATCGTTCTGATATAGTAGTTACTTTTTTCTATGATTATAAGACGTTTATACTTTGTCAGGGCCGCTTTATAGCGTATTTTCTCCAAGTCATTATATTCTTTGCGCCAACGTCTTTCTTTATTCCTGCAATGTTGTTTCTCCAGTCTAAGCGCCTCGGTAAACCATGGCGCTGAAGGAGTTCTCCTGTTTTTGGAGAGTGTCTTATAGGGAACTAATTTGCTAAATGCATTTTGGAGCCATTCAGTATAATTAGTAGAGGCCAGTTCAGGGTCCGGCACAATCTCTGGTTGGGAATCTATTAGTTTTTGTCTAAGATGGATTTGATTAATGCTACTCCAAGCCCTAAATTGTTTAGAGGGGGTAGGGCTGGTATGCATAGAGATGGGCTGTAATATCCTAATGTCAAATATTACTGCGCAATGGTCAGACCATGTCAAGGGAAGAACCATCCTTATTGAGATGCGATCACTGTTTGAGAACAGACCATCTAATGTGTGTCCAGCTGAGTGAGTAGGCATCCTTACTTTTTGGGAGAATCCTAAAGCCTCTAAATCAGAGATGAGAACTCTCGAATCTTTGTCTAGGAGGGCCTCCAAATGAAAATTAAAATCCCCCAAAATTGTATAATTGGATTCAGCTGCAACAGATTCTAATAGATTACTTATTACTGATGGAAAATCTCCCCTGGGGCCTGGTGGACGATATAATAAAGTCCCCTTGAAAGACTGGTGTTTAGAGAGCAATATATTAAAATTAAATGCTTCACAAACCGCAGTGGTGATCACCTCTGTCCTGACTGAGAACTCCTCTCGATAGATGAGTGCCAATCCTCCTCCTTTCTTCAAAATTCTATCACATCTATATGCTGAGTAGCCATCCGGAGTGGCAATACAAAAATCTGGGCCAGCTGAGGGATCAGCCCATGTCTCCGTAATAAATAAAAGATCCAAATCATATTTATCCAATAGATCTGCTATCTCATATTTATGTTTAGGGAGAGAGCGCGCATTGATCAGAGCAGAGTAAATCTTGTCCTTTTTGTCGTTTTTTGGAGTTATAGTGTTATTTCTCTGATCAGATAGGTCTATTGGTGTCCTATCATAGGCCTCTAACCTGAACCCACAAGTCGGGCACGAATCTGTTTCTTTACTAAGAGAGATCTCCAGATTAAAATGCGGACAGACCTGCATGCCATAGTTACCATTACTTAGAATGGTCGTTAGTTGTTTACTAGAGTATGACCTTACCTTCCTCAGTTCCTCTGATTGACCTGGGCCAGGGGTCCTCCCCTTGGCCCGGTCCAGGCGCGGACGGGCGCAGACGGGCTTTCCTTTGGCGCACCGGCGGCGCGCCCGCTGCGCGCGTCCGCTGCGCGACGGCGCCAGAGTGTTTATGAGCAGTGTGAGAGGCGGGAAGCCTGTCCGACCAGAAGGGCCTGACCACTAGAACGCCCACCTCTAAAATGCCGGAAGTGAGGATATGGAGGAGTTATCTCCGCTCCTCTCCCTCCACTCAATCAGCCACTAAAAGGCTGCGGTGGACCGGGGAGAGAGCGCGAGTGCGAGTACAGGTACTAAAATGTTTAAAATGTTAGTTTTTTAAAATATTTCAACAACACGTTTAAGACAATAAAATTCAGTTTCCAGGTGCAAAAGAGCGGTAGCAGCAATTTTAAGATAAGAAATTTCATATAGCAGAACATAAAAGCCAAAGTAGCGTGAAGCAAGCAGCGCTAACCTTCCAGTCCGCTGCGCGACGGCGCCAGAGTGCTTATGAGCAGTGTGAGAGGAGGGAAGCCTGTCCGACCACAAGGGCCTGACCACTAAAACGCCCACCTCTAAAATGCCGGAAGTGAGGATATGGAGGAGTTATCTCCGCTCCTCTCCCTCCACTCAATCAGCCACTAAAAGGCTGCGGTGGACCGGGGAGAGAGCGCGAGTGCGAGTACAGGTACTAAAATGTTTAAAATGTTAGTTTTTTTAAATATTTCAACAACACGTTTAAGACAATAAAATTCAGTTTCCAGGTGCAAAAGAGCGGTAGCAGCAATTTTAAGATAAGAAATTTCATATAGCAGAACATAAAAGCCAAAGTAGCGTGAAGCAAGCAGCGCTAACCTTCCAGTCCGCTGCGCGACGGCGCCAGAGTGCGTATGAGCAGTGTGAGAGGCGGGAAGCCTGTCCGACCAGAAGGGCCTAACCACTAGAACGCCCACCTCTAAAATGCCGGAAGTGAGGATATGGAGGAGTTATCTCCGCTCCTCTCCCTCCACTCAATCAGCCACTAAAAGGCTGCGGTGGACCGGGGAGAGAGCGCGAGTGCGAGTACAGGTACTAAAATGTTTAAAATGTTAGTTTTTTAAAATATTTCAACAACACGTTTAAGACAACAAAATTCAGTTTCCAGGTGCAAAAGAGCGGTAGCAGCAATTTTAAGATAAGAAATTTCATATAGCAGAACATAAAAGCCAAAGTAGCGTGAAGCAAGCAGCGCTAACCTTCCAGTCCGCTGCGCGACGGCGCCAGAGTGCTTATGAGCAGTGTGAGAGGCGGGAAGCCTGTCCGACCAGAAGGGCCTGACCACTAGAACGCCCACCTCTAAAATGCCGGAAGTGAGTATATGGAGGAGTTATCTCCGCTCCTCTCCCTCCACTCAATTAGCCAATAAAAGGCTGCGGTGGACCGGGGAGAGAGCGCGAGTGCGAGTACAGGTACTAAAATGTTTAAAATGTTCGTTTTTTTAAATATTTCAACAACACGTTTAAGACAATAAAATTCAGTTTCCAGGTGCAAAAGAGCGGTAGCAGCAATTTTAAGATAAGAAATTTCATATAGCAGAACATAAAAGCCAAAGTAGCGTGAAGCAAGCAGCGCTAACCTTCCAGTCCGCTGCGCGACGGCGCCAGAGTGCTTATGAGCAGTGTGAGAGGCGGGAAGCCTGTCCGACCAGAAGGGCCTGACCACTAGAACGCCCACCTCTAAAATGCCGGAAGTGAGGATATGGAGGAGTTATCTCCGCTCCTCTCCCTCCACTCAATCAGCCACTAAAAGGCTGCGGTGGACCGGGGAGAGAGCGCGAGTGCGAGTACAGGTACTAAAATGTTTAAAATGTTAGTTTTTTAAAATATTTCAACAACACGTTTAAGACAATAAAATTCAGTTTCCAGGTGCAAAAGAGCGGTAGCAGCAATTTTAAGATAAGAAATTTCATATAGCAGAACATAAAAGCCAAAGTAGCGTGAAGCAAGCAGCGCTAACCTGCCAGTACCTTACCTTGATAAACCCTGACTGTTCTTTTCCGATCAGGTGGGGAAGAAAGGATTCTAAATGGAGAGCTAAGAGCTTAGCAAAATCTCCAAGAGTCCACCAAGTCTCCATTATGTAAGAGAGAGTGAAACTGCTTATGCATTTTATGGGATGAAAAATGAACTGAGGATTGTCTATCTAAAAACGGGTCCATTATTTGATTACAGTCTCCTCCTAGAATAAAGTAATTTTTGTGCGATGGTGGGCCAAAAAGCAGTATCAGATTGCGTCTCTGGGGAATTTCTGAATCCGAGGAATCACACAGAAAATGATAAATATAGTAAGAGGCCTTGCAGTGGAAACAGTACATCACTCTGATTCACAGGGTTAGACATAACCACAGAGGAAACCATGCAGGTGAATGAATACGCAAGTATAGAAAAAATTCAAGAAAGATTTCACTGAAGTAAAATGGTGAAATGAGAACAAATGCAGATGGGTTATACCAAAACAGAAATGTAAACTTGAGAACTCTATGTGGTCAGACTACAGCAGATCCCTAGAAAGTCAGGTCAGCTTCACTGACATCGCTGAATTTGACATTGAAAGATCAATGAGACCATCTGTCATGCGATGCTGAATTGACCAGGGATATTCTGTCAATTGTGAAAATAAGAAAGCTGAGAGCAACATGGAAGTTGGGGGTCCGTACCTATGAGTCCACCAACATACTACCATGCCACTGGGAACCAAATGAGGGATTCTGGTAAGAAGCACCAGGGATATCTGACAAGTGTGATCTACTAGACATTTCACATAAAATACAGAAACAGTGAGAGCAGTGACATTTCTTTGGGTTGATGTCCCATAGTAGGACATACTGATATTGCTTGAGATGAGAGATACATCAGAACTTTGAGAAAGTGGGAACTATGGGCCATATGTATCAAGCCTTTTTCCCGTTTGCAAATGGGCAGATTCTCAGAATCGTCCCGTTTGCGAATTGGAAAAAGCCTTTTGGGATGTATCATCCCAAAAGGCCATCGCAAAATAGGGAATTGCAAAATTTGCGATTCTCTATTTTGCAAATGTAATTAAGGAATTGCAAATTGTGATTCCTTAAATGCAATTCTGGAAGCACCAGAAATTTGCTATTTGGCCTTAAGGAATTGCAAATTACCACCAACTTCAAGTTGGTGGTAATTTGCAATTTTCCTTAAAAAAGCACTTTTTTGATTTTTTCAAAGTGCCATATGTCGCGCATACATGCCCTTAGGGCATGTATGTGCGCAAAATGTGCACACATGCATATTTCAGGGGTGCAACAGGGTGTCCTTTTGGCACCCTTGCAACCCTGAAATTGCATTCTCAATTTGCGATTCTCTAATTGGTAATCGCAAATTGAGAATGTCTTCCCATTCATTCCTATGGGCCTCCTAGCCCATAGGAATGAATGGGAAGGTATTCCTTATTTGCGAATCTCAATTTGCGATTCGCAAATAAGGAATATGTAGGATTCGCAAACTTTTTAGCAAATCCTACATACATTGCATTTTGCGATTCTCTAATTGCGATTCGCTAAAAATCGCAATTTGAGAATCGCAAAACTCTTTTTTGATACATATGGCCCCAGGTCACTCTTATCTCGGAGTAATGTTAACGGAAATAACAAAATCATGTGATCTTGGAAACAACAGGAGGATGTCTGTTTGCTTGAAGATGCTAAAAAAATTATGATGGGAAGTAAACTCTGTGTTACTAGGAACCCTTTCCACTTTAATTGATGCCATAAGCAAACTATGCAGAGTGCAGTCTTCACCTAAGTAAACCACCGCGCTGATGATGCATCCTCTGTTTGCAGGCACACTTGAAGAAATTAACGAAGTTCAGTGGCACACCAAAAGGATCCATGAGGCGAGTTCTGCTATCATCTTTGGTTGCACTGCCCATATCACAAAAAACAAGTCTGATGGTGTTTGACTGAGTAGGTCTACAGTAAAGTCACTAGTCCAGGATGCTAGTGATAGAAGTGCATGAGATGATTCCTCAGGTCTTTCTTACCCCTACGGTAAAACGTGGAAGCACGTTTGAAGTCAAGAGATGCAGGCCACCAACCATCATACTAGCTGGATAAAGCAAGACAGCAGAATTTCATTTGATATCGACAGCAGCTCAGGGTTTTCTATGTACACAATTTTTTACTTAGAAGGATCCTGGTAAAATGAACCTCAGAGATTCACAACTACTACACCATGACATGAAAAACTAGAGCGCTAAACGAATTCCGAAACAAATGCATCTCTCCTATGTTTGAGTGAACAAGATATTCATCACAAATGGGCTGTTGCACATGCCAAACCACTAAGCATGGCTGCTAAACTAGTGAGCACTGCTGCAAGACAAGGTAGTACGTCTGTAAGACGCGAGTATAGCTCCATTACTATTTTTATCATGGCTACACTGGTTAGAATCCTAAATCAAACTTCCATACCATCTCTACAGCACCCTGGTGACATGGCCAGTGCTACATTAAGGCGAATAAAGGCTATTTCCTAACTAATGGTGCCACCAAAAGCAGGTAACATATTGCTACCCATGGCATTGAAATAGCATGGTTGCTAGGTTAAAGGAGCTCCTGACTCTGGAAATATTTGCCCTGGAGCTGCTGGTCATAGTTCTAATTTCGTAGACGCTAGCTTTACAGCAACATGGATGCCATGGTGATCCCAAAAGTGTCACACTCAGTAGCACAGATTGCCCAACAGAAATCCTATTGGATAGCTTTTAAAACGGGTTGAGGTGCAGTAATTTTCTACTATATAGATATATAGCTAGACCTCAAAGCTAGATTTAAAATATTTTGATCATTATGTCTAACTCACAAAATGTTCTGATATAACTAATTGTATCGAACTTATTTGAAGGGAAACTCTGGCAAAGTTTATTTAAATTTAGCACTCTTTTCACTTACCTGGATTTGGGTAACAGAAAACATACTTTCCCCCTTTTCCAATAGTATTTACATGCTGCCCCGCCTCTCATTCCCCCATTGCTCAGGTAGTAGTAATGATAATTAACTCTAATGCTGCCAGACTGTGCAGTACATTATCTTTCTCTTCCCTGCATGCGTTGGAATCTCTCTCTCAGCTCTGTCACTTTCTACCACTCTTACCCAATTGGGCTACCTTAGTACCTATTCTCACCTGCTCCTTGCTCCCACTGAAACTATGCTTGTGATTTATTTTCTGTTTCCTCCCTACTCTTTGGTATCCTTTTTGTTGTGCTCCATTACCGCAAGCACAGCAGAAAGAACTCTTTGAACCTTTCTTCCGACTCCTTCTTCCCACTCATTTAACTTTCCACATTACATTTCTCGCCTATTTCCAAATGTTGAAAACATTGAAATACAAAATATTTCATGGTGTTATATTGATATTTCTTTTTAATTGTGATTTTCACCCTGTCTAGGTGTACTTCTCACTAGTGTCAGGGGGCCCCTTCTCTTTGCAATTTTTTCACCCAATACAGTCCAGAAACAGATCCAGCTGTTTAAATGTCTCTAACCAATCAATCAATCAGTTCTTGTAGAGCCTGGCTTATCAACAATGAGGGTATCCAGGTGCTGGGTTGCTGAGGTTAGTTGAAAAGCCAAATCTTGATTCTCTTCCTGAAGTCCATCAGCGAGGGCGATGTTTGGAGGTGAAGAGGGAGAGGGAGGACGTTCCAGGACTTGGTGGCGAAGTGGGAGAGTGAGCGGTTTTCGCTGTGGCTACAACGGATGCGAGGTGTCTGTGCGAGGGAGGTGGAGCGAAGGTTTCTGGATGTTTGGTGGAAGTTCAGGCAGTGGTTCATGTATGCTGGTCCTTGGTCATGGAGGACTTTGTAGACGTGTGTTAGTAGCTTGAATTGGCATCTTTTCTGGACGGGAATCCAGTGGAGGCTCCTCGGTTGTTGGTTAATGTCGGTCACTTTAGGCAGGTTGAGGATCAGTCTGGCTGCTGAGTTCTGTATTGTCTGGGGTCTTCTCATGAGTTCGGTAGTGGTTCCTGCGTACAGAGCTGTGGCATCCTGAGGTTCTGTACTTGTTGCCAGGTGCTAGAGAATGCGATGATGTAATGCTGCTGACAGGCAGTTAGAGCCTGGCTTTGATCAGTACAACAGCTTGTTTGTGGATGAGATCCTTTTCCTGGAATAAACCTACTTTCCACCTTAACATTGCGTTCCTGGATTCTTACATTTGGCGACAGAGGATGGCTCTTCTAGGAAGTCAAGAAGGATCTCAACACTACCAAGAATGGCTGGCAGATTAAGAAGGAAGGTGATTCCTTACCTACAATCTTAAGGTACTGTTTTTATTAACTTTAAAAAAAAAAAAAAAAGAAGAAGGTCTGCCGTCTAGAACACGTTTACTGGCAAGACAGCTTACATCCAGTTCGTTAAAGCGGATGCTCGCTGCAACATTTTCGCTGCTACTGCCTAATTACGCCCACTACTAACATTTGTTCGGTGCGGGCCTTCCGCTGCCAATTCCGAAAGTGTACCTGTTAGCCCCCCTCTGCCAATTTGGGAAGTGTACTTGTGTGTATACTACTAAAGGAGCGCTGTTTCTGGGCTGAGGAAGAAGCGTTACTTTGGCATCATTCAAAAGGAGGCTAAGGGGATTCGAATATGTCCTACCTCCATGCACGCGGTGGCTCGCGTTGAGGTGTCTCCCAGCAACGAATGCCCACATTGCTTGGCAACCCCACGTTGACTCGTGCCGACTCCCTGATTCGAAGATGTCCTACCTTCATACACGCGGTGGCTCGCGTTGAGGTGTCTCCCAGCAGCGAATGCCCACATTGCTTGGCAACCCGACGTGGACTCGCGCCGACTCCCTCTGTCTCCCTCTATTTTTGGATTGCCGACGTGTTGCGCAGCCTGCCTCCCGCTGATCATCTTTCCCCTCCTTCTCTGGAAGGCCACGTATTCGCGCTCGTACGTAACAGCGCAAAACGTGACGGAGGAGGAATTTGTTTGCGTTTCACTTCAGTGACGCGCACACTTGCGGATGTTTAAAGGGGCAGCGTGTCGTCTCACTGACACGCACAGTGATTTAATTCGTATGCGCTTCACATCAGTGACACGCACACTTGCGGATATTTAAAGGAGCAGCGTGTTGTCTCACTGACACGCACAGTGAATTAAATGGATTAAGCCACCACCTAAATGGTTTGAGCTACTCATCAGTGTCAACAACTAGAATATATCTAGTAGCTTGCCTGTTCAGTGTCACAGACAATTCTTCATGGAATGACAAGAGATGCGTGCCTCATCAGTGACACGCACACTATTTAAATAAAGTTGTCTGTTGAAATTCACACACTCTTAAGCACAAAAAAAAAAAAAAAAGGGGGAAACGGAGATGCAAAATGTGACTGCACCTCCGTTCTTTCTGTCATCACCTGGAGATCCACCAATAAAGTGGCAAAAATGGCATAAGGTCTTTGAAAGGTATGCCAGAGTATGTGGCTCCTCTTTAAGTGCAGAGAGAAGGACGGCTTTGTTGTTACATTGTTTAGGGTCAGAAGGACAGGAGGTTTTTGACCATCTCCCTGAGTTTGAAGATCGTAACCTAAATGAATATGAAATGTGCATAGCCAAATTGGATAAGCATTATCTACCAAAGGTCAGCACTATTCTTGAGAGATATCACTTTGGACGTAGGTCTCAGTTAGAAGATGAAACAGTTGAAAACTATGTGACATCTCTCAGGAAATTAGCGTCATCGTGCAAATTTGGCGCTACCCTTGAAGAAAGGATTAGAGACCAATTCATGTTGGGTTGCAGCTTAGAACGGGTCAGAGAAGAGTTATGGCAGAAGGATGAACCATCCTTAGATGACGTAGTCGTTATTGCTAAAAGGATAGAACATTCTTTAAAATGTGTAGAAGTTATTAAGAAAGATTCAGAAAAGAAAGAAAAGAGTTCCGTACAACTTGTAAAACAAAACCCAAAAGAAACTCACTGGCAGAAAGATTTATTTTAAAAAAGTACGATTTCTGAGGGGTATGGTAAACTTAATTTATCAAAAGTGACATGTTTCCGCTGTGGGAAGGTTGGACATCTAGCAAATGACAAACAATGTCCAGGTTGGAAAGCAACCTGCAGTAAATGTAAAAGGAAAGGTCATTTTTCAAGTGCATGTAAAGGTAAATCCTACAAAGGGAAGGTTAGTGAAATTTATTGTGATGTGAATGATACTTATGAATCTTATGATGAGGTGGATTGTGGTCAAATCCAAGTACAGGTTATTCAAAATGAGGAAAGCAAGAATTGTCCTACTGATGAAATTATGGTAGAAGGAAAACCCACCAACGTTCTCTTTGATTCAGGTGCAAAGATCACAATAATTTCTAAGGATTTCTATCTAAAAGAGATTAAAGAGAAATCTAAGGTTTTTCCCCCTGACATCAGACCTTTCGCATATGGAGGTGAACCAATTAAACTCTTCGGTTATTTCTGGGGTTTGCTTGATTACAAAAACAGATTAACCAATGCTAAAATATATATATCACAGAAAGGTGACAGTATATTGAGTTGGTTTCACCAGAGGGATCTTGGGGTAATGCTAGACCCGAATGCTTCACCACCCATTATATTGAAAGAGAATTTTAAACCCAAGTCTATTGCTGTCATAGATAGTGATCCTAAAATGTCTTTTGAACAAATGTTAACAAAAAAATTTCCAAGAGTATTTTGTGAAACTTTAGGGTGTCTAAGAAACTACATTCATCACATTCGTTTGATAGATGATGCAAAACCAGTTTGTTGTAAGGTACGAAATATCCCTATAGCAGTCAGGGAACAAGTACAAGCAGAATTAGAACGTTTAAAAAGGATGGCATCATTGAAGAAGTAGAGGCAACCCAATGGTTAGCCCCAGTTGTAGCCGCAAAGAAAGCTGATGGCTCCCTTCGGCTTTGTGTGGACCTTAGAGAATTAAACAAAAATGTGGTGGTGGACCGGTATCCTCTACCAAAAATAGCAGATATGTTAATGCTGTTGAAAGGGGCAAAGGTTTTTAGTACGATAGATCTGAAATCTGCATACCACCAGATTAGGTTGGATGAGGAGTCAAAAGATTTAACAGCATTCGTTACTCCTTTTGGCACGTATCGTTTTGTAAGACTTCCTTTTGGGTTGGTCTCAGCGGCCTCGGTTTTCCAGAGGGCGTTGGAGAATGTTTTAAAAGGACTGTCTGGGGTAAGAATTTATCAGGATGACATTTTAGTATTTGGGTTGGATAACAAGGAGCATGACATGAGACTAACAAGTGTGTTAAGTAGACTTGATGAATTTAGACTAACGGTCAAAATTGAGAAGTGCAAATTTAGGAGAGAATCCATTGACTATTTAGGTCATACAATTTCGGAGGGTGGTGTTTCACCAAAAGAGAACCTGGTGGTTGCGATACAGAGAATGCCGCCTCCTACTAACAAGGAAGAACTAATGAGTTTTTTAGGAATGGTAGAATATTATAGTAAATTTATTCAAGGATTTGCCTCATTATGTGTTTGCATGAGAGCTTTGTTGTGTAAAGGGTGTGAATTTTTATGGGACGGAAAGTGTGAACGAGAATTTCACATCCTTAAGGAAAAGTTAAGCTTGGCACCGAAATTAAGTAGTTTTGACCCAGAAAAGAAGTCCATTCTGATAACTGATGCCAGCCTGAAAGGACTAGGAGCAGTTCTTCTACAAAGGGACAACGGGCATGATCAAGTTATACTCTTTTTGTCTAGGAGTTTAAGGGGAGCTGAAATGCGATACTCCGTCGTGGAGAGAGAAGCACTGGCTGTTTACTGGTCAATAAAGAAGTTGAAAAATGTGTTGTGGGGAGGTGTGTTTGAGGTCAGAACCGACCACAAACCTTTGTGTGAAATTTTTAAAAAAGGGGCATTGATGCTGTCTCAAGTAGAATCACCAAATGGGTTGTGGCTTTACAAGATTATAGTTTTGATATAAAGTATTTACCTGGTGTAGAGAATAAAGTGGCAGATGCTTTATCTCGCCTAGTTGTCAAAGACGATGGTTGTCCTGATGATGAGGATGAACAGGATGGGGAAATGGTATGCACTATTGAGGGAAGTATTATTGAGAAAGAGAGATGGAAAAAGCATTAGAGGTTGACGATGACTTATTAAAAGTTCTAGAGTGCATCAGAACAGGTTGGGAGTTTAAACTTAAAGGTGATGAAAATGTGGGAACATTTTGGCATGTGAAGGACCAATTAGCTGAACAAAATGGCTTACTTGTCAGGGGGAAAGGCTTATTCCCCCAAGTTCACTTAGGGAGGAACTTATTTCATTGGCACATGTTGGTCATCAGGGAATGTCTAAGACTAAAGAAAGATTAAGATTGTCTTATTGGTGGCCGGGCATGGACTTACAGGTAGAACGGAAAATTAGGGATTGTATGCAATGCGCTTTGAGTGAGAAAGTGGCCAAACCTAAGGTGCAACCCATGGTCATAAGAGATCGTCCGGACAGTCCTTGGAAGGAGGTTGGTCTGGACATAGTTGGCCCAATCCGTTCTTCAGGCACAGAGTGGTATATACTTGTTCTTGTTGATTTCTATTCAAGGTGGCCAGAAATAGCCATAACACGGGGAATTGAAACTAAACATATTAAAGTTTTCTTGGAGAAACTTATAGCTAGAGAAGGCATACCCAATGCCATTCTCACAGACAATGGCGTGCAATTGGTTTCCAGGGAAATGGAAGAATTTTTGGCTAAACATGGTATTAAGCATAAGAAGTCTTCGTTATATCACCCAGAGACAAATGGTTTGGTTGAGCATTTTAATCGGGTGCTCAAAGAAACCATTGAAATGGCTAGGTCTACAAATTCGGATTGGCGTACAGAGATTTTTAAAAAAATTGAGGTCTATAGGCTCTCTCCCCATGCCACCACCAAGAGGACACCGTTTGAGTTGTTCAGGGGCAGGTGTGCGAACACTTTAGTTACGCCCACTTGGGTTAATGACATGCAACCAGATCGACATATTGAGAATGAAAAGAGGGATTGGAGGTTAGCGGAGTCCAAAAGAATTGAATCTAGGAAAAAACTTCATGATATTAAGAAATGTGTAAAGAAAACTGTTGTGAAAGTTGGGGATGGGGTGTTGATAAAAAATCCCTGCAAGAGTAAGTCATCTGGAGCCTTTTTGAAACCTATTCAGGTCATTAAGCTTTTCAACAATGCCATCAAGACTGCTGACCACCGCATTTGGAATTTGAACAGGGTGGTGGTGGTTAGAAAAGACTTTATTTGTGGCTCGGAGGAATCTCACACCTCTAGTGATCCACATATCATCCGGAAGTCTAAAAGAGTACCATCACCTCCAAGCTACTTAAAGGATTTTGTTAAGTAGCTTTATGTTAGCTATTCTACTGTTTCTGGTTTTACTGTTATGTTGGTTGTTTTCACTTTCACTTCTGTATAACTTCACTTTAGCAAAGTTCTATCAAAATTGTAAAGGAAGGAGATGTGTGGCATCCTGAGGTTCTGTACTTGTTGCCAGGTGCTAGAGAATGCGATGATGTAATGCTGCTGACAGGCAGTTAGAGCCTGGCTTTGATCAGTACAACAGCTTGTTTGTGGATGAGATCCTTTTCCTGGAATAAACCTACTTTCCACCTTAACATTGCGTTCCTGGATTCTTACAAGAGCGTTGCCGTAGTCCAGTCGACTGGTGATTAGGGCTTACATGACTGTTTTTCTCGTGCTTATGGGGAGTCATTTGAAGATTCTTTGGAGCATGCGGAGAGTGTAGAAGCAGGCAGAGGTGACTGTGATGATCTGTCTTTTAATGGGGAGTTTGCCGTCCAGGGTGATGCCGATGTTATGGCATGGTTTTTTTTCTGTGGGGGTGTTTCAGAGTTTGGCGGGCCACCAGGTGTCGAGCCAGAGGAAGGCGTGGTTGCCAAAGATCAGTACTTCGGTCTTGTCTGTGTTGAGCTTCAGATAGTTGTGCTTTATCCATGCTGCGACATTCTTCATGCAGTTGTGGAAGTTGGTCTTAGTGGTGGTGGGGTCTGTGGAGAGCAAGAGGATGAATGCAGTGAAGCACCATTAATTTAAGAAAAAGCATACTGGAGGTGACAGGACTCTGCGATTACTACTTTTGTGGAGCTACTAGCATTATGCTTCAGGAATGGAGTTTTGCTTGTAAATGGCATTGTTTTCCTGGCATGTACTGCTGTCATTGGGTGGACGATGATAGGAAACAAGTTATGTATTTACAGAAATAAGTTGCAAAATACAATGCAATGGCTAGCCAAGGTTCAGAGAGTCTCATCTGTGGCATATCCTAACACCATGATTTATTATATGGTAAACTTTCTGCTGACATTGAAGTGTAACCACTGTTTAAGAAAATAGTCAAGAAGATCAAGGGAATGAAAGGACTCACTGAAATGTATCTCCTATTGAACACGACAAAGTAGCCATATTTTAAATCAACTTCTGCTAACTGCTGCACATTACTTTGTGTCCCCATGTAAGACAGAAGCAGGTCCCCTTTTAAACAAACACAAGTGCTTCCTTGACACACATCAACTATTGCTTACCTCTTATACAATGTCCAGTGCGCCCTTGTTTCATAATACTCTGTGCCCTCATGAGACTTATCAGGGGGCACATTAGAAGACACCTGGAAAATGGGTCAAATTTTCCCCACCCTCAGTAACTGCGGGGTGGAGAAAATCTGCCCATTACAAGTGGGAACCTGAGGGCTCCCTTAGAAATGAGGAATTACTGGGGGAATCTGTATTTATTTATTTAATTCCCAAGCTAATTCCTCATGTTCCCCCAGATTTTCAAAGAGAGATTGTGGTAGCTTTCAGATCTGATAATTCAGATAATTCTGAATCCCCTTATAAGGAGGGCATAAGTGCTCGAATGAGGAACATCACAGAGTGATCTGGTGAGATGCATCACCCAGTGCCCCTTAGAGGCACGTTACACAGTGTTCCCCAGAGGCCCACTGCCCAACGCACCTTGACACAAATCACCTTATGTTTCCCTGTGGTGCATTGCTCAGTGCTCCCCTGAGGTACGTCCCATGCACATCACCCTGCACACCCCTCTGGTATGTCACTCTGTCCCCCTTAAACACATTACATTGTGCAATCTTTTGATCATCTTCTTCTCAGTTATTAATATGGTCCTATATTTCATGCTCAGAGACTTTGTAGGGAGGTTGGTTTGACGCACTGATGCTGATATGTTTATTGTTTAGTGTGGGTGCTTAATATCGCTGTTGGATTTAGTGATAATGCGTCTGCTAGTGTGTTGGTTTGTAGGTAGGTATATAGGTGTGCTTACTCTATGCCAGATCAGATCGAGAGGTACTTATATAGCACAGCTTGTCACCCGAGAGGGTATCCAGGCACTTTACTGCAGGTATAAGTCGAAGAGCCAGATCTTGAGTCCCTTCCTGAAGTAGGTCAACGAGGGTGAAGTGTGGAGGTGGAGGGCATTCCAGGACTTGGCGGTGAGGTAGGAGAAGGAGCACCTTCCAGAGAGAGCGGCAGTGGCAGATGAATGGTATTTGAGCGAGGGTGCGGTGTGCGGAGCGGAGGTTCCTGGGAGGTCAGTAGAAGAGCAGGCGGTGGTTCATGGAGGCGGGTCTTTGGTCATGGAGGGCTTTGTAGGCATGGGTCAGGAGCTTGCATTGGCTTTGTTTCCGGATGGGGAGCCAGTGTAGTTTCTTCAGGTGCTGGGTGATGTTGGTCCTCTAGGGAAAGCTGAGGATCAGTCTGGCTGCTGCGTTCTGGATCGTCTGGAGTCTTTTCATGAGTTTGGTGGTGGTGCCTGCATAGAGTGAATTGCCATAGTCCAGTCGGCTGGTTATAAGGGACTGCATCACAGTTCTCCTGGTGCTGATGGGGAACCACTTGAAGAATTTGTGGAGAATATGGAGTGTGTGGAAGCAGGCTGAGGAGGCAGCGTTGACCTGATGTTTCATGGAGAGTTCGCTGTCCAGGATGATACCGAGGTTGCGGGCATGGTCTTTTGAAGTGGGGGTGGGTCCAAGTTCCGATGACCACCAGGAGTCCTTCCAGAGGGGGGTGTGTCTGCCAAAGATCAGGACTTCAGTTTTGTCTATGTTGAGCTTCAGGCAGTTGTTCTTCATCCAGGCTTAGACGTTCTTCATACAATTGTGGAAGTTAATCTTCATCGAGGTGGGGGTCCGCTGAGAGTGAGAGGACAAGCTGGGTATCATCGGCATAGGAGATGATGTTGATGTTGTGTGATCTGGTGATGTCTGCGATTGGTGTCATGTATATGTTGAAGAGGGTAGGACTGAGTGATGAGCATTAAGTGATGCTGCAGATGGTGTGCTTGGGTTGTGATGTGAAGGGAGGGAGGCGGGGTCTCTGGGTGTGCCCAGTGTGAAAGGATGCCATCCATCTAAGCGCCTCATCTGTGATTCAGGTCTGGTGCACTTGATCGATGAGTGTGTGGTGGGAGATGGTGTCGAAGGCTGCGGAGAGGTCGAGCAGGATCAGGGCGGCTGATTCTCCTCAGTTGAGTAGGGTGCAGATGTCATCTATTGGAGAGATCAAGGCTGTCTTGGTGCTGTGGTTGGCTCTGAAACCTGATTGGGAAGGGTCCAGCAGGTTGTTTCTCTCCAGGTGTTCAGTGAGTTGGAGGTTGATGGCTTTCTCCAGGACTTTGGCAGGAAACGGGAGCCGTGAGTTGGGTCGGTAGCTCTGGAGCTCGCTGTGTTCTGCAGAAGGTTTCTTGAGGAGGGGTCTCACCTCTGCGTGTTTCCCGGCAACGGGAAAGGTGGCTGTGATGATGAAGGCATTGAGGATGGTGGAGAGCTGGTGGCTGATTTTGTCTCTTCCAAGGTTGAAAAGTCGGTGGGGGCATGGGTTGGGGGGTGCTCCAGAGTGGATAGAGTTCATTAGAGTAGTTGTGTTTGGTGTGCTGAGTTGTCCCCATGCGGGGAGCAGGTAGTTGACAGTGGTCATCGGTGGGATGCTGAGCCGGTCGGTGGGTTTGGGATCGAAATTTCTGTAGATGGCTGCTATCTTGTTGTGGAAGTGGTCAGCGAGGGTGGCGCAGAGTTCCTGTGAGGGGTTTGAGTTTTCTGTGGCTGACGGGCAGGGGAACTCTAACGATGGTGAAGAGTTTCTTGGTTTGGTTTGCGCTGGTTTCGCTACGGTGAGTCAGGGCCTCCTTTCTTGCAGCTTTGAGTTGGCGGGGGTAGTCGTTGAGGGCCGACTTGAAGGTGGCTAGGTCGGTGTGGCTCCTGCTCATGCGCCATCTTCTTTTCAGTTGTTTGCACCTGCTCTTTGACGTGCTGAGTTTCTGGGTGTACCAGCTGGCTCCTTTGGTAGGTCTGTCCGTTTTGGCTGGTTTGGTGTGAGTGACTCGGTTGGCGACACTGGTGATCCAGGTGTTAAAGTTCTCTACTGCCTGGTCCAAGTTAGTGGTGACGTTGGACTGTATGACGCTGAGGGCTTCAGTCCATTGATGCGGAGTGACATTTGTCCAGCTGCAGAAGGGTGCGCTGTGGCGTTTGGGGGTGGTGTGTGGAGATCCGGCATGGGTGAAGTGTACAATGAAGTGGTCTGACCAGGTGAGTTCAGATGTGTAGCTGTATCTGATTCTGTTGCTGGACGTGAAGATGGGGTCCAGCGTGTGTCCTGCTTTGTGTGTGGGGTCTGTGACCAGCTGCTTGAGGCCGATGTGGTCCAAGCTGGAAGTTCATGTGTTCCATGATCAGCGTGGTTCCGTCAACGGTAATGGTTCATGTGATCGATTCCTTGTGAACAATGGCGATGCCACCTCCGTGTCTGTTAGTGCAATTGCAGTGTTTCATCATGTAGCTGATGGGTGTTGCTGTGGTGATGTCCGGGGCCTATGCGGGTGTGAACCAGGTCTGAGTAATGAACGTCACATTGGGGGCAAGAGTGGTTATGTTGTCCCAGACTTTGGTGATGTGTGTGCAGAGCGATATGGCATTGATGAGGAGGCAGCTGAGTTGTTACCAGGAGATCTCGGCTGTTGGGTTGGCGTGGCGCTGATTGCTGCGATAGTGGTCGGTGCTGGTGTGGAGATGAATCAGCAGCGGATGCAGGTGAACGGTCCCTATGGGGAGCAAGGCGATGCAAGGCAGCAGTTGTTGTTGCATCCAGGGTCCAGGGCCCGGACGTCTGCGGGAGGGTATCTATGGGAGTGTGGAGGGCCAGGGTTTCTGGCGCTGGGCGTGGTCCAGGCGCGGACCGGCTTGCCTTTGGCACGTCAGCTGTGCATCGGGGCAGCGGCCTCCATAAGTTGTCCTGTATGTCCTAAGTCAATATATTGTTTGCCTCTCTGTCATTGCACCGTTCAAAAGACAAACCTATTGCTTTCTCAATTCTATATTTAACAAGAATAAAACTATCTCTCCTTATTCTGATAAGGTACTGTAGACTGCTCAGATTTCCTGCCTTCCCTGAGGCCTTCATGGGTCGCGTTTTCATCACGAGGCGAATAACAGATACTTTCCTCTCTACACTTGCGTCAATGCCAAATTCGTGAAATGGACTGAACTTTGTAATGTCTCCCCTGTGAACAAGTGCTTGAACTCTGCAACATGAGTAAGCCTGACACCAGCATTGATACATCAGACCTTTGTGTCCTCTGCTGACGTTAATTGCTAAGAATGACGAGGAAGCCTGGAATAAAAGCCATTTGGATAGTTTCCTTTGTCATTATGAAGCTGATAAATGCTGCCCACCTGCCTGGCACAGCACACGAAGAATCTGTCCGAAGACCACTGTTATTTTCTCGTGTGCTAGAAGCCTTGATCCAAATGCTCCTTGGAGTGAAAATCCAAGAAGGTTATTTGCCAGTGTCTGACAGGAAACCCGTCAGCACCTGACGCAGCATGAATTTCCCATCCTCCTCTCGCGCCGTGAGCAGAAGCTCTCAAACTATGAAACAGGCACAGGTCTGATGCAGAAATGCAAATGCAGATTCTGGCAACAAGTTGCTTGTTTAACACAGCAATTAAACAGTACAATCCGCAGTATTCTCTGCTGCAAAATGCTCCTCTAGACAAGCAGAAGGAATATAGATAATTAGATGAACACCCGAGTCCAGGTAACGTGAAGGCACAGACAAATCAACTAATGCCACCATATCTGTTACCAATGAAAGACACCCTGTAAGCTGCAATGTTTTTAATTAAAATATTTTGTTACATTTTACTGAATATTCTATTAATATTGTGTAGGGCTTACATAACGGTAATATGCACAATATGTTTAGTGCATATGATGTTATGTTTAGTTATGAATTTGTAGGTTGCACGTACAATGGAGTTTCATGGCGTTGTGGTAGCCAGCAACATATCCAGGACTAGAACTAAATAGGTCGAGGCAGAATAGATTAAGACACGAGAAGATTAAGACCCTAAGGGGCAGATTTACAAGCCCCTTGCGCCACTTTTGCGTCATTTTTAACATGGGAAAAGTGACGCAAAAGTGGCGCAAGGGGCTTGTAAATCTGCCCCTAAGAACTTTAAAGTAAAAGTAAAGTTTTCAACTTCTTTCAAATGATGGTTAGCGAGGTCAGAGACTAGAGGTCGAGGTCGCACTTGGTCCTTTCCTTTTGGTTCTGGGGATCTGCAGTAGCCAGAGGCACAGGGAGCACAGAGACCTTTGTAGGACATGGAGCTGGAATTTTGAGACCAGAAAATGAGGGGAAGAGTAATAAATAACCTTATGCAGGTGGTGCGACTGGTGCGGCCGCACTGGGCGCTGACCCAGAAGGGGAACACTGACCTGTTGCTGTGTTTAGCAATAACTTACTATTTAAAAGCACCTGCTGCAGAGTGCCTTGTGCGCCAACTTTCAGGCAGCAATAAAAATGTCAAGAGAACTCTTGTGATTAATGTTCCTGCTAGAGAGCGAGATCAGACTTTTGTCTAGCAGTAGTTTTGACTCGCCATAAAGTAGCGCAGAGGGTTAATATGCCTGCTGCAGAGAACAGATGGCTGAGTGGATTAGTAAAGCCAGCCTTTACCAGTGCTTTAAAACAAATGAAATGTATGTGTGAGAAAGGCTGCGGAGAGAGGAGGGGCATGTTTGCCGGGTGATAGTGAGGACATCCGAGGAGGTGGTCATGGACAATGGGGGGGGGGGGGGAATATACTCACACTGGGCGTCACCAGTGCTAAAGCTGGCCTTGACGTCATACAAGGTTCTTGAGAGGAAGCCAGAGAAGGTCTTTCTAGGCTAGGTCAAAGTCGCAGGTCGGAATGTTTATGTAAAATTTTCACAAACTATACAAAGGCGGTTGGCAGATTTATGATAGCACAGTGGTGCAAATGCTTGAAATCTGAGGAATTACTGCAGGGCTCCTCTTTGGGCCTCATTATGAGAGCTCATTTAGGTCTGATAGGGCCATTAATAGCGATTGCCAGCAACTGGACATACCGGCTCAGTCAGAATTATGAGATCTGCCAGAGCACTGTGGATCTGTTTACTTTTTTCTCCATATGATTTCCTCATGAAGAAAAAAACAGAAAAGAAAAAAATGTGCATTTGCACATTGGGCGCCGTCTGTAGGATTACACATTGGAGAAATGGCAGCCCTGTGATTATGTCACATGATATCTCTAGCTGTATGTCTGGAAACCTGCACTTGATGCAATTTTCAAGGCATACTACTGGAAACGTTTGTGAATTCCAAAAAGTCAATAAATATTTCATCAGCTTTAAGAAAACTCAGAGTTCCGTCAAAACTTAGAGATTTGGAAGCACAAAGAAATCTTGAAGGTATATCGAATGAGACAAACGATATTGAAGCCATAGCAAGGGTGCAAAGACCTTTAAGAGCTCTTCTTATTTCTTAGTACCCAGCACTTATCTAGTTCAAGGCAGTGCTCAGCCTAGTATCAATTCAGTGTGGTGTTAGCCAGTGTCTCTGTTTTCTCTCTTATCCCATTCCGTTTTTCTGGATATACGGTTAACCAACATATTATTTCTTGTATGACTGACTGTGGAATCAGAGAGGTAACAAAATGTTCATTGCTCCTGTTAGATACGGATTGCAAGGTTAGTTCTTTCTGACAGATTGCCTAACCCACGCTATCATTCCAACCTGACTGATATATTTTGATTCTACCATGTCCCAAATCTTAGACACAGTAACAGTAGCAATTTCAGTCAAACAACAGATAGGTTTCAGCCAAAATAGAGAAACGAAAGAAGCCAGTCAAGTGCCATTTCCTTCAGATCCTGAAAAAACAGCTCCTTGGGCTCCCCGCCATCACAACACTATGGGCCAGATGTACGACCCTTCCAATTTGCAATTCGCAAATTGCGCTGTTTTGCGACTCACAATTTGCGACTCGCAGAATGGAATTTACAACAGTGTCTCAGATACTGTTTGCTATTCCTAATGGGGTCACAAATTGCCTGCCTCATTAATATTCATGAGGAAGGTGCACTTTGTCACCGCATTGGGAAAGCTAGCACTCCCAGGGATGGTGGCCTGCTGGGGTCAGCAGCAGTGGCGGCTGCACAGGATCCAAAGCAGTGGGGTGGGGGGGTTTGGGTACAGACAAAATAAAAAATAAAATTGAGAAATTACCAGCTGTATTGCGCCTCACCTGATCCGGTCCCGGGCTGAACACACTGGAACAGGCCCCCAGAAGGCAATTCCTGATGCTGATCTCATGCTGGGAATACTATTCACAGAATGAGAACAGCGCAGGAATTGGTCTGAGCGCCGTGGTTCAGCGCTCAAACTGTCCCTGGGAGCCTGTGGCTTTTCTCCACCCGGCTGTACAACACAGCGGGGTGGAGAAATGCTAAGTGTGCATGCCGGTTTGGCCAGCCTAAGACGGCCGGCCAAAAAGTCATGCACACTTAGTAGTGCCCAACACCCTGCCTCTCCACTGCTTTTGTACGATGCATGGCCCCGCCCTATGACGTGCCGCCGGCAGCCGCAGGTAAGAAGAAAAATAAAATAATAATAAAATTGTTTTATTATCATTTTATTTTTCAGGTTTTTACCTCTGCTGCCACCTAGTGGGGCAACGCTCCTCTGCCATAATGAAGGAGCTGCCCCTGGTCAGCAGACCGCCATGTCTGTGACTGCTTTTTAAATAAAGCCATTTTTGTTAAAATGCATCCCATTTTCCTTAAAGGGAAACGGGAAGCATTTAAAAAAGAAAAATGAAACGTTTGTTTCATTTTTTAAGAGTAGGCAGTGGTCTATGGGACCACTGCCTGCTCTTAAAAAATATTTTCGCTACCAGTCTCAAAGAGGAAGGGGTCCCCTGGGGTCCTTTTCCCATTTGCGAGTGGCTTACCACCTACTTGAAGTAGGTGGTAAACTGCGAGTGTTTTGCGACCGCAATTGCGGTCGCAAAACAATCGTACAAGGAAGTGGCCACTCACTATTAGGAAGGGACGCCCTTGGCACGCGCCTTCCTAATAGCGAGTCGCAAACCCTATTTTGTGAGTCGGTAATAGGTTACTGACTTGCAAAATAGGGTTTGTAGATAGGGCAGACCTATTTTGAGGTCGCAAACGGGCCGATTTCCTGTTTGCAACTGCAAAAAAGGATCTTACATCTGGCCCTATGAGCTCTACTCACACTCAGCTCCTCAAGTAATTCCTATTGCACCTTTATAGCCTCAAGAGAGCTTTTCTGGAGATCAAAAAAGTTTGTGTTATTTTTAAATCAGTACTAATTGCATTTCATATGGCTTCCTCAGATGGCCAAACCAAAGTAGCCTTTGTTTTCTCACACGTTAGCACTAATGATCTGTTGATGTATAGTTTTTTTAATCAGCCAGAGCACTGACTCTCAAATAGCTTAGATGGCCCTTGTTCTTTCCCGATTATGATTTTGTTATTAATTACAAACCAGGTCCAAATAAGGGTAGGGAAGATGCTTTAACCAGGCAGAGCCAACTTGAAAATAAAAATAAAGTGATTAGTGACCCCCCCACTGATTTTTTTTAATTAATGTAGAAGTATTTGTTAAAAAGTACATACAGAACTGCAATTTCTAGATAAAAAAGCTTGGATCAGAGATCAGTAAGGATGAGTGACTGAATCAGGGCTATATATACTTACCCTCACTTTAGTTAAGAAAATACGTTTCATAATTCTAAAAGTGCTGGGCGTCCTGGAGTAGCTAAAATATTAGCAGCAGTAGGAGATATTTTGGTGGCCAACTTTATTTGTGAATGCTACAAAATACGTTATACATGTTCTATTGGTGTCCAGAACAAAAATATACAGAACATTTGATCCTTTTGATGTGATTGCCTGTTCCAGACAAACCTTAGCCTACAGTATCTATAGATTTTATAGCAGAATTGCCTACAAGTAAATTAGTAATTTTGGTAGTTGTAGACCATCTAACGAAGATGAAGGATTTAAGTTCATTTCATTACCAGTTTTGTATACTTCAAAAGAGTTAGCACAAATGTTTATGCACCACTTCATCATATCACAAGATTCGTATTATAAAATAATTTCGCCAAAGATTGGGAACTGGAATCTTTGTACAGGTTTGCTGTTACTGCAGGCAATCCAAGGGGGAAAGGATAGGTCTATTTGCTTCGGTTAATGGGTTAAAATATTTAAAGCAATAGCTGAACTGGGATATGGTACCTAAAGCGGTCAACAAGGGGTGGCAGCTGCAATCCTGGCTTGCCCCTTGTGACTCCTGGCCTCAAAGGTGGTAAAATGAGTGCCAAAAACACAGGGGAGGCTCACACTTATAACCATCCTTGTTTTCCACCCATTGTTATTAAATTAATAGTTAATAATAATCTACTATTTACTATTATGGTATTATAAAATGGTGCACCAAGAGTTGGAGCGGGACCCTCGCTATCAGTTGAAGTAAGCACAATAAAATGCTGTAAAATGCATGATGTGTGTGTGGGTGAGAGTGTATGTATGTGAGAGGGAGCCTTTGTTTGAGCATGTGTCTGTATGTGTGAACACGTATGTGTGAGTAAAAGTGAGTTAGAGAGAATGAGCGAGATTGAGAGTCAAGTGTGTGAGTGAGTCAGAGAGTGAGAATGTCTAACAGAGTGACTACAAGTGAGTGAGTGAGAATTTATGTGTAAGAGTGAGCGTGAGGGAGTGTTAGGGATTATGAGTATGAACGGGTGTGAGTGAATAAGTGTGTGAGTGAGAATGAGTGAATGAGGCAAAGAGTAAGTGCAAATGAGTGTGAGTCAGAAAGTATGAGTAAGTGAGTGTGAACAGTGAGAATGAGAGAAAGAGTGAGTGAGAATAAATGAGTGCAAGTGACTAAGAATCAATGAATGAGAGAGAGTGTGAGTGAAAATGAGTCTGAGTGAGTCAAAGTTCTTCAGCATGAGTGACAATATGGTGTTATGTGTGCTTGCAAGTCTGCTGTTCAGCCCTGGCAGACAGAACTCAGACTGATGAAATGCCACTGCAAACAACTGGAGCGCAAATGGAGAATGAGCCAGGGCAATGCAGATAGGAGGACATTCAAATCTGACCTAAGATGCTACCAACAAATGATCCATATTACCAAACATGCAGCTCTGGTGGACCGTATCGATGATAGCACCAACAGAAGCAAAGAAATCTTTGCCATTGTGAAAGATTTCACCTCACCATCAGCCGCTTCCATCACGATCATACCCTCACAGGCCCCTGCAACAATCTCCCTCTATTCAACAAAATCACCTCCATTTCCTGCAACTTCAACCCGCAACCGGACCCAACAGACCTCGCCAAACGCCTCCTGATCTTATCCAAAGAACCAGTGCTAACCACGTGGCCTGTCATCACCCAAGAAGAAACAGCTGCTACCATGAAGTCCATCCACTCAGAGGCTCCATCGGACATGTATGCCTCCACCTCTTCCACGACCTTTCTTGGAAAGATGCAACTGTCATCTCATTTCTGAAGAAACCCTTAGTCAACCCTTCAAAACTCGCAAACTACAACCAATCTCCCTGTTACCATTCCCAGCCAAGGTCTTAGAGAAAATCAACAGACACCTCACCGAATATGTCAATGACCACTCTCAGTCGGGGTTTAGATCCAACCACAACACAGAAGCTGTCCTCATTGAAACCAGAGATGACATCTGCATGACTCTGAACAGAGGAGGCACGGCATCCCTCATTCTCCTGGACATCTCTGCAGCATTCGACACAGTCTCTCACCTCATCCTCACCCAACGACTACATGACATCTCAATCCAAGGACATGCACTCTGAAAGGACCCAGTCAATCATCCTGGAACTGTACACCTCAGATGCTCGCGTCCTCATTTGCGGAGTTCCCCAAGTATCCTCCCTGAGCCTGACCCTCTCCAATGCGTTCATGATCCCTCTAGCCAGCATCATCCGCTGTCACAACATCAACGTCCTCTATTATGCCGACGACATGCAAGTCATTCTTTCCCTCATGGACAAGACACCCAGTACCCAGATCAAGTTCAATGCCTGCATGATTGTAATCATGTAATTGTGGTGAAGACCAACTGTTTAAAGCTGAACACTGACAAGATCGAAACTGTAGTCTTTGGGAAGAGCATATCACTGTGGGACTCCACCTCGTGGCCAACAGAGCTAGGACCGAGACCCACTCCACACCAAGAACCTTGGGATCATCATAGACAACAAACTCGACATGACCACCCTAGCCAATGCCGTCACCGCCTCATACTTCCATACCCTGAAGATGCCGAGGAAGATTTTTAAATGGCTCCCAATCAGCACCCAGAAAACCAAACCGTCACGCACACCCTGGCCACAAGCAAGCTGGACTATAGGAACACCCTCTAGACCAAGATCAACATAAAACTCGACAGAAAACTGGAGACTTTTCAGAACTCGGCAGCCAGAATCACTTTCAACTTCCCATGCCAAACTCACATCACACCATGCTTGAAGGAGCTCCTCTGGCTGCCCATTCACAGAACAGCACATTTCAGACCCTTCACCCACACTTTTAAGGCACTACATACCAGTGTCCCAGCCAAGCGCGGTTTCTCTTCAAGGGCGTTGGGGCTCCGCCCCCGTTACTTTCGACAATGAGCAATGGCAAAGCTCATATTTGTTTTCAATAAAAAAATATCCCCTTTATGTAGTGTAAGTATTTATAGAACACGGGCACTGTCTGCCCCACTTACCGACACTGCTGCCGTTCTCCAGTGACGATTGTAAACAGACAGAGTCACGTGACACTGACTCTGCTTGCTTGCGCCTCGGCGGGCCCACAGAAGCCTAAGTGTATTGCCGGGCTGATAACCTCTCAGCCCTGAAGCCTGTGAGGTCATCAGCTCGGCAAAGACCTTGCTTCAAGGCCCAGTCTCCACACCCTGATGGCGTGGAGGTAAAGTTAGCCCCGGGCGTTTTAAATCCAAGCCCGGTATTGCTAACCCTCCACGTCAATCAGAGAGTGGAGAGCTTATCACCCAGCCCTTTCCCAACTCATTACAGGGCGTGGTTGGACGCACCCTGTGACGAGTTGGGAAAGGGGTGTGGCAGGCGGGAAACCGAGGAATCGAGTCTGCGCAGACTCGACCTGAGACTGCATCCCGAAAGTGTCTTCGTCAATCGGAGTCGGACTGCATGTTTTTTGGAGCCGAGGGTCCGAGGCAGTCTGAATCTGAACAGGTTGCTGTCCGGAGTACTTGGACAGTAGGACTATTAAATTGGGAACTCGGGACTTCGGGTCTGGGAGTCGGGCAGTTCACAAGGTAAGGCCCAGGCGGGCATTTTTAACTTATATAGGCCCATTTAGGGCTGTGTACAATCATGGATGGATGTCGGGGTCAGTCTGGACATCTAGTTTAAGCTGCAGAGTCTCTGCACGAGCCCGTGTATCACCCGGTGTTACAGGGGCACTATCTACTTTGTCATTTGCTTTGATCATTCATTCTTCTTAAATGGAAACTTTTAACATGAAGACACCGATGATTTTAACCGAGGCTTTTAGGGTGATTGGAGTGTCGGTGCGTAGCGATGAGTCCTTGCACAGTTTGAAAAAGTCATTAGTTTTTTGGGGGAAACTTTATCATACTACAAGTTTGTTTTGTGCATATTTTTATGGTGTGCTATCTTTCTTCCATTTAAGTAAAACCCAAGCATCAGCTTGATCTAGGACATTTCAGAGCAGTCACCAACATGTGCTAGGCGCCAGGGGCTGTCCCCGCATTCGGTTACCAAATAGAACATGCCATCTTGCTTATTCTGCCTGGGAAGGCTGCTTCATTTTAACAGCCCTTTCTTTTGTCACTTTTTCGAAGCTGCACGTGCCCCTGCTGCGTGTAATGTAATGTTACGTGCTCCCTCCCCTATTCGGTAAAATGGTCTGGTCCAAAAAACAGGGGCCTTGTAAGCTCCGCACATCTCTCAAGGCTGCTGCCCACATGCTAAGGTTAAACAAAAGGTTGGACCAGAGACTACGGAGAAAGGATGCAGGTCAGAGAGCTGAATTGAATTGTTTTCAAGCGTCGGGCGCCTCCTCAAACCACTGCCATGAAAGAGATTTCATGTGGAAATGTTGCGTCTCTTTTCTTTTCAAAACGATGGTGCAATGTCGCTCTAAACGTGAACTTTTGCACAGTGGCAATTCAAGAGGGCAGACATTGAGATGATTTAACTCTGCTTTTTATGAAAGGCTTTACACACACGTTTTCCGTCGACAAAAGAATTCAGGCCAAAGTGGCCATCTTGCAGGTGGCATCTTTGTATGTGTTCATTGCCCACTGATGCATGATTCGCTTCTGGATACTGTTAGGTGCCAACTTGCACAAATCAAGTTAGAGGTACATGAAAGCAAGACTTACCTCTTAAAGATGAATCTTAAAATAACAGACTGCATCTGTTTGCTTTTGTAAACGACTTTACAAAGTGAAAAACGGAGAGGCAATCAGAAAGCTATTTAATACTCTTTAACGGACTAAGTGATGGAATGATCGATATTTTAAGGCACATTACTTGGAGAAGCTGGAAGGGTAAAATGTCCCATAAGTTCTGGGACTGGTTGCGGAAATGGCCTACCCTTGAAGATCCTAATCCCTGCTTCTTTCTGTGAGAAAAGTACCCCTTTTCAAGATGCGTGAGTTTGTGTGTGTGAAACAGGGAGACCTGCTCCTTCCCAGGCTTTGACTGCTGTACAGGTGCTGTATGGCTGAAGGAAGCGTGCATGACCTCTGCTCATGTTATATCTACGCTCTGCAAGGAATAAATGCTTCTACTGCCAGTGCCGGTCATAGCCGGGCACACTTAGGGCAAATTTATCAGCACTCAACAATCTGACATAAAGTGATGCAAAGTGTTGTTAAAGTATTTACTTTCGAGCACAAAAATTCTTTACACTGGAAAGTAGGTCTCAAAGTAAAAGCAGACATCAGACATACAGGGGGGCGACAACTACACCAGACAGATGCGGGTGCACCTTCTATTCATTTCAGGGCTTCTGTGGACATCACTCTTTGCAGATCGACTACACAAAAGTTTCCTTGGTCTTTAGGCAGTGACTGGTGGGTTGGACGGTGTGGGATTAAGATAGTACCCTACACTCACTGTACAGTTTTTTTGCACATCTACATTACACGTATTTTCAATTTGCCGCATGGGAAGATACAATGATTTGCTAAGGAGCATACAGTGTTTTAGTGAATTGTAGAAGCACTGCACAGTAAATGAATGTATTTATTTTATAGTTGAAACCACTACAAGTGTATCAGTGGGCGGATATCACAGTTTATCACTGGCCTATAAATCAGCCACAGTGACCGCGTGTTCCAGTCTGAAGTCTCCCCCACAGCAGCACTAGAGGAAATAAAGCAAATTGTCGACTTTCTCAAAATGTTTAATGTTCATGTGGCCACATAGTTGTGCTCTATAGATTGCTGCTGCTTGCACCGGCTTTCTTTTATAATACAAAATATCTATCTTTCTTTTATAATACAAAATATCTTTCCATTAATGAGTAAAGCATGATCATCTTTTATTTAAAGAATTGAAGTCTCAGGTCGTTTTGGAAAATTAGTTAAGCAACAGCAGCTTTTTGGTGAAAACATTTAATCTAATGAATGACTGTTGTGAGGAGTGTGTGATGTTTGTAAAATGTTTGTAAAATCTGGGCACATCAATGTTCGCTATTTGTGTTTGGACACTGTCACTGTTGATCATGTTAGTGACATAAACAGACAGAAAGAAGTGCATGAGTGCAGTGTGGCTTTTCTGTGGACTCTGGAGGGTTTTGGTGTAACTAGAAGCATGGTGCTGCTATGTACATAAACCAGAGCGTTGGTCTAGACTAATTATTAATTAGTTTAGGACAACCCTCACCTCGTTTTTGACTGTGAAGAGTAAAGTGCATATGTTCTCAAATTTGCTTAGAAATGCACCATTTGCCCACTCATTTTTCAACATTTTCTCGGGGGGATAACCCCCCCGAACCCTCCTTAGGTCGTTCAGGCTCGCTCGCTCGCCATGGTGTGCTACACCACTAATTTTACGCCCACCACTTTCAAATGTCACCAGCCGCCACTGGTCCCAGCATACCTCAACAATAGCATCTGCTTTCACAAAGTTTCCAGACACCTCTGCTCATCCTTGCACAAAACCCATGCATACAGAAAACCAGATCTGGCAGTCGAATCTTCTCCTACATTGCTTCTAAAGCACGGAATGGCCTGACACTGCACATAAGAGTCTCCTCCTCAGCTCTTGAATTCCAGAAGAAGCTGAAGACCTGGCTTTTTGAGTAGTCTCACTAGGCCCCAAGTGTGGCTACACACACACCTGCTCTGCCCCAGGATACCCTCCAGGGGGATAGTGCGCTCTACATATCTGCATAAAATAACATAACTGAAGATCATTTTTGGCTTAAAGATTAACCCATGAAAAATGCTGGTGCTGGCACACTGGGGGCCATTCTTAGCATGACATGCACCTGTGATGAAATACTGGCAATGTGAATACTAGATGTAATACTTGGTATATTGAGAATCCCTTCACTACATGCTGGCGTTAGCATACTGGAGGTTATTCTTGGCATAGTGCATTCATAGAAAATGAGTGGCGCTGGCATATTGGAGGAAATGATTGGCATAGGGGCATCAATGGCAAATTGCAGGTGCTGGCACATTAGAGTTAATTTTTGTCATAAGGGAGGACAACCATGGACTAGGGAAGGGGACGACCATCACAAAATGCTGGTCCTGAAGTACAAGAGGTAATTTTTTACATGCAGGTCACCCATGGTATATAGATGCCACTAATGGCAAAATTCTGGAATTGCACATTTCCTAGAAGAGACCAGGCTCACTTGCTTCACTCATTCAGGGGAAGTATTATGCACCACTTCTTTCAAAGATCACTAGCAGCCACTGCAAGAACAGAAAGTAAACAGTGTCTTGATAAGCACTGTTTCTCCCTGCAAATTTCACTGGGACCTGGACACTGCGCTCTATGTTTTGTTAAATAAGTAAATTCAGTAGTAGATTAAATTAAAAAAATAATGAAAAAACACACACATTTTTTAAAAAGCTATTGCCATGGTTCATTATTGTACATAAGTGAAAAATTATGTGTTTGAATAAAATCTTCACTTTTGGGATTGTCATGAGTGTCAGTGCTTTGCAAATGAGCATACACCAAAATGTTTTAACAATAATAAATCATTTAAGCCAATACCATAGTACATATTCAATATATGGTCCATATCAATTGTTATTGGCATAACTGCTGATGTTTTTTAAATCTCTTTTTTTTCCTCTCCCTATGATTTATCAATATATTTCTTGTTACGGTACACAGTTGGGGCTCTATTAACCCTTTAGCTGCTGGACCTTTCCTCCCGCAGTGCTGAGCCCTGTTTTGGCTATTTGGGGTTGTTTGCGCTTAGGGTTTCAGAACTTTTTTCCACACAAGGTATCCATGCCAAATTTGTGTCCCTTTTTTCCAAGTCCTGGGGATTCTAAAAGTACCCAGGGTTTGTGGATTTCTCAAGAGGGGACGGAGAAAATAGGCAAAATATAGCTACATTTTGAGTTTTGGTGGAAATATGGGAAAAAGTGTTCTGGATAAAAGTGTCTGCGTTTTTTTCTAAAAATGGCATCAACTAACGGTTTGCTCTGCTAAAGTCACCATCTTCCCAGCTTTCAGGAACATGCAGAGCTGAATAAAAAAAATACATTTTTACCACAGTTGTGGCATTTTTCAAAGGAATAGCCCATTTTTCCTATTTTTTGTGCTCTCAACCTACTTCCAGTTTGTGATGGAAACCAGTGTGAAACCCATGGGTGATCCAGAAAAGCTACAGATTTTTGAAAAGTAGACAAAATTCCAAATTCAGCAAGGGATCCTATGTGTAGATCCCCCAAAATTTTTCCAAAGAAACCAACTTTTGAAATAAAGAAATACTGAAAATAAGTAGGAAAAAACTGCCATTTTTGACAACGTTTTCATCTGTAACTTTGTGTCACAATGGCCGATTTACAAATCCAATATACCATTACTTCCACTAGGCCTTTTGTGGCTGAGGGGTTATGTAGGGTTTGTAGGTTTTCCAAGATCCCGATGTACACAGAGGCAACAAGTGAGAAGCACCGTACAATGGTTTTTCATTCTGTACCTACTGTAGACCAATTCATATGCTGAATAGGTAGAGTGAAAAATGGGTATCAAAGAAACCTATGTATTTCTGAAATGGGCACTAGATATGGAGTTTAGTAGCAGTGGTTATTTGTACATCTCTGAATTTGTGGGTACCCGTACTATTATATGATTTAGAGAGTATTTTTCAAAATGTCTTCTTTCTTACACACTGGCTTACATTTGGAAGGCACAAATGCAGTGAAATCCAATGGGTAATAACAAACATCCTACTATTCTACACTCCCACATGTCTTCTAATAAAAATGGTAAGCCACTTGTGCAGGTAGGTATAGTGTCTGCGACAGGAAACGGCCCAAAACGCACTATGATACATTGTTTATCCACTCAAAACTGACTTTTATTTGCAATGTGGGTAGCTGGGGATTTTGGGCCCTAGCTCAGCCTGCACCTAGGGAAACCTAGCATGCTTGCACATGTTTGAAAACTAGACACCTAGGGGAATCCAGGAGGGGGTGACATGCATGGCTCTCACCAGGTTGGTTTACCCAGAATCCCTTGCAAACCTCAAACTTTGATTACAAAAACACATTTTCCTCACATGTCTGTGATGGGAAGTTCTGGAATCTGCAGGCAGCTACAAACTTCCTTTCATCCAACATTCCCCTAAGTCTTTCAATAAAAATGGTACCTAACTTATGTGGGTAGGCCTAGTGCCCATGACTGGAAACGGCCCAAAACGCAACATGGATACATCACAAATTTTCCACCCAAAACGGACCCGTTTTTTGCAAAATGGGTAGCTGTTGATTTTTGGCCCTAAGTCAGCTGGCACCAAGGGAAACGTAGCAAACCTGTACATTTTTAAAACTAGACACCTAGGCAAATCCAGGATGGCATTGCTGGCATAGCTTTCACCAGATTGTTATACCCAGAATCGCATGCAAACCTCAAACTTAGACTAAAAAAAAACATTTTACTTGCATTACTCTGATGGAAAGTTCTGGAATCGGCGGGGAGCCACAAACTTCCTTCCACCCAGCATTCCTCTAAGTATTCCAATAAAAATGGTACCTCACTTGTGTGGTACCATGACAGGAAACGGTCCAAAACGCAACATGAATACATCACATTTTTCCACTCAAAACTGACCCGTTTTTTGCAGAGTGGGTAGCTATGGATTTTGAGCCCTAGCTCAGCCGGCATATGGGAAAACCTAGCAAACCTGCACATTTTTTAAAACTAGACAAGTTTGGTAGTCCAGGGTGGTGTGTCTTGTGTGGATCCCATGACGTTTTTATTACGAACAATTACATGCAAACCCCAAACTTTGCCTGAAATCTCTCATTTTCCTTACAATTCTGTGAAACAAACTTCCTGGATACGCAGAAGTCCACAAAATTCCTACCACCCAGCATTACCTAACTTGTCTCGATAAAAATGCTGCCCCACTTGTGTGGCTGGACCTAGTGCCCATGACAGGAACGGATCATACCAAGATCAATGGGAGCCCTATTGACCTTGGTTTGATCCATTCCTGTTGCGGGCACTAGGCCCAATCATACAAGTGGCGCAACGCTTTTATCGGCAAAAGTTAGGCAATGCTGGGTGTTAGGAACTTTGTGGATTCCTGTTGATTCCATCACAGAAATGTAAGGAAAATGCATAATTTCAGGCAAAGTGTGAGGTTTGTGGGGCATTGTGGGTAAGAAAACCTTGTGTGATTCACACAAGGCACATCACCCTGGAATCCCATTTTTCTAGTTCTCAAAAATGTCTGTGGTTGGTAGGTTTCCATGAGTGGCGGCTGAGTATAGCCCCAAAACCCGCAGCTAACCCTACTGCTGACCTCTCTACGTAGCACTTTCGAGCCTTTAGTGTCAAGATCTCTTGCCCCACCCACACAAGTGAGGTACCATTTTTTATCGGGAGACTTGGGGAAATGCTGTGTGGTAGGAAATGTGTGTCTCCCTGCAGATTTCAGAAGCTTTCCTCACAGAAATGTGAGGAGAATTGTTGTTTTTAGTCAACATTTGAGGTTTGCAGGGCACTGTGGGTAAGAAAATGGGGTGGGGTGCATGCGAAGCACACCACCCTGGACTCCCCCAGATGTCTAGTTTTCAGAACTGTCTGGGTCTGGTAGCTTGTTCCAGATGGCAGCCTACCCAAGCCCAAAAAGGGCAGCCGTTCATCATTGCAAATGGGACGATATTGGAAGGAAGCCACACTCTCAAGGCCCATACACAAAAACAACACCCAAAAGAATCACATGTCCTCTTGCTTGCCATTGGGATGGGATGCTTTAGTCCGCAGGGAAGGAGAAAGACTGTTGAGGTTGCAGGGGAAAGAGTGAGGCCTGATGTTAGGATGGGAAACATCCAACATTTTATTTAATTAAAAATGTATATTGCTGCCTTACAGTGGGCTTTCTGACTGGCCGGGGGGGGGGGGGGGGCAGATCACTGTATATTACCCCCATCTCCCACCTGGGGGGGCAGAAACACTGTTTCTCAATTTACTTGGGGTGGTGCAATGGCCATGCCCTTGTTGGGGAGCCCTACCCGTTTATTTAAAAATAATCCCTGGTGTCTAGTGGGCTTTCTGAGGGGCTGATCGGGCTAATTATCCTAATCTGCCCTCCAGGGGGGCAGAAAGTCTGTTTCCCCGTTTAGTTGGGTTGGAGGCATGGCCCTGCCCATGGTGGGTAGCCCCCACCCCTATATTAAAAAAAAAAAAAGACTGATGCCTAGTGTGTTTTCTGCATGCTGGGCAGCCCCCCCTATATTTTAGAATAAAAAATATCTGGTTTCTAATGGGCTTTCCGCCCCCGGGGCAGACCGGGTGGAGTTACCCAATCCGGCCCCCAGGGAGGCAGAAAGACTATCTCTCATGTTGTGGTGGGGGCATGGCTATGCCCATGGTGGGCAGCTCCCACCCCTATATTTAAAAACAAACAAACCATTCCCTGGGTGGGGGGCATATTGGGGTAATCGCCCCCATCTGCCCTCCAGTAAGACGGAAAGACTGTCACTATAGTTTTTGGGGGTGGGGGCAAGGCCATTCCCATAATGGGCAGCTCCCCTCCCCATAATTATTTTAAAACACTACCCTGGTGTCTAATGGGCTTTCTGCTCCACTGGGGGGGGGGGGCAGATTGGAGGTAATTATCCCCATCTGCCCCAGGGGGGCATAAAGACTATCTCTCTTATTGGGCAGGCCCCACCCCTATATTTCTCCCCCAGGGGGGGCAGAAAGACTGACAATCAATTTCGTGGTGGGGGATGGCCATGCCTATAATGGGCAGCCCCCACCCCCTATAATTATCCTAAAAAAACAACCCTGGTGTCTATTGGGCATTCTGCTCCCTCGGGGAGAAGATCGGGGGTAAATACCCCCATCTGGCCCCAGGGGGGTCAGAAAGACAGATCTCCTATGGGAGTGGGGATAGCACAAGCCCTTGTCCAAGGGGTCGCTCCCCCAAAATCCCTGGGGCTAATGGATGGATTCCTGCTTGGGGATCGCTCTCCTATGACGATCTCCAAGCAGGGATCCACTGGGGAGGGGTATCATAGGAAAGTGAGAATTCTCCCCTTTCCAACGATGCCTCTCCCACCCCAGTCAGTGCTCGGGGGCAAGATACTAATTTCCCTTTAGTATAATGAAATCAGCGCGCCATGCGCGCTGATCGTCATTATACTAAAAAGAAAAAAAAGACTCTCACTGCTCGGGAAACTCTTTCTGAGCAGCCATTGTTTAAAAAATATTAAAGGACTCCTTTCTGGTGCTATGCATCAGAGGGGCCTTTAGGTGCCTCCACAGTGTTGGCCAATGGTTGACACTCGCACTGGGGAGATAGTGCCGCCACCGCTGTTCCCAGTGCTAATCTCTGTATTGTGCCACTACATCCTCTTTTTGTACAATCTATCAGACAATGGCTGGAAACCAAGATCGATCATGCAGATCATACAATTCTAGAGGATTTTAATTTCCCCTTAGAAAACAGCCATGACAAAGAATCTGAACTTCTTATTGACCTGATGAGTAGCCTCGGGTTGGAGCAGCTGGTCAGTACACCTACACACATGGTCGGACATAGACTGGACGGGATCTTTTCGACAATACCTCAATATCCTTTCCAGACTCATTTCCACTTATGTGGTCGGACCGGACCATCTTGCAATGCTGTTTAAAATAAAAACTGCAGACATCCCTGCCAGGTCCACAGTACCACCAGCGAAACACTCACCCATGGCACAAAATAGATTCTACTAACTTAGCAGAGTTTCTTACGGCCTCTGCTCCCACTACCTCCACAAACCTTGATGACGCCACCATCAATTACCACTCCTGGCTAAATCTGGCTATTAGATAGCTAGCCCCAGAAAAAATCACCACGAACCGGAGTGCCTCTCCATCACAGCACTGGTTCTCAGACAAACTGAGAGAATGTAAACAGGCCTTTAGGGAAAGGAGGGTAAACAGAGGCTTAATTACCACAGAATGGGAAAAGAACATTACAAAATGAAAATTAGCAAACATGAAGACTCTAAAAAGACAGATAGTAATCAATCTTTGTGCGACTATCGCATCCTACTTCGTGGCAAAGGTTGAAGACATTTATAATATCTTCACTGCAAAGAGCACATTGGCCACTTCATCACCCGGGTCTAATGATCCGGAGGGGGAATCAGAAGGCCCATCCTGGTCTCAAAATAAAAATGGTAACATTAGTTCTGATTCAGCACTTCTTTCATCTTTTTCAACCCTATTGGTCGATCAAGTTCTGGACCTCTTCTTATCAATAAAGTCAGGTTCTCCTCTGGATCCCTGTCCTCCCAAGATTTTGCAGTTGGTTCCCAATGTACTAGCCAACCTACTGACAATTATTTTCAAAGAAATGATCAGACAAGGGTATTTTCCGAAGGCGTGGAAAATAGCATTCATCCTGCATCTACTTAAGAAACCAAACCTGTCTCCTTTGAGCCCAAATAATTATTGGCCTATATCACGCCTCCCCTTCCCTGCCAAGATTGTAGAGAAGGTGCTTAACAAAGAATTGGTAACAGTCCTTGAGCTACACACAAGAAAAAGGGGGAGAAGGAAAACACCTTACTTTACCCTCTTCAAAGTTAAATGCAAACATACAAAAGAAAGTAAGGTAACTTGAAGTCGCGATTTAAGTCAAGTCAAGTTGCAATATATACAACAATGTATCAGGAGCACCTTCACTTTGAAAAACTGCCCTCACCCACAACAAGTTGTGGCATGCTTCATCATAGGGCTGCTGCAAAACGCCTCCGCGCAGACCAACGCTAGAGGCTGAGCAATAGGGTGGGGTAGACAATACAAACAAATAAAGAATGAAAAGAAAAGGATCCAACAAGGTTGCAGACAATAAGTTTAAAACTAACTAAGAGATATCCTAATAACAATTTTATTCCTGGATTCCCCTGTCAGGATTAAAAAAGGCAATAAAATACCCCTGGAAGGTGGTGCCTGGAGTGTATTATGCACTCCACACCTCTCCGTTCTGCATAGAGGTCAACATGTTTCTGCCGGATCTAGTAACTCTGCCGGCATTCGTCAGGACAAAAGGATCCCTATGCTAGCTTTCCTTAGTGTCAAATATACCCCTAATCTCTCACTGTATTAAGTGTTACTCCACCTGTTATGTACGGTGCAGTTCAGTACACTTACTCTCAAATAGAGATCGAGTTTATTGAGTAGAGCGCTAGAAATGGCACGGGAGTAGAGGGCTATCCCCTGTAGTCACACATTTGTCAAGGGTGGTACGCCGCCACCAAGTAGGTCCATCCAAGTGCCGTGTAGGTACAGTCCTTGAGTCCAATCATCTACTGGACCACTCTCAGTTCGGCTTTAGGGGTGAACACACCACAGAGTCAGCCTTGATAGTTTCGTCGGAAGAGTTGAGAACTACTCTAGATTCAGGATCAAATGCAGCCTTGATCCTGTTGGATCTTTCAAATGCATTTTACACGGTCAACCATGTTCTACTGATTGACTGGCTCCATTCTCTAGGTAACAGGATCTCTGCTCCGGCCATTTTAAAATCCTTCCTGTTGGAGAGAGAACAATTTGTGGCCCTGGATGACTTCTCCTCTAGCACCTTCTCACTACGATGTGGAGTCCTGCAGGGCTCAATTTGAGCCCTACTCTTTCTAATCTTTGTGCTACCCCACCCTGGCCACGCTAATCAAAAAGTTAAGATTCTCACTCGTTAGTTACGCAGATGACACCCAGATAGTTGCATCAGTGGCTGGTAACCCAGATGATACAGCAAACAGGTTCCATAGCTGCATGCTGGAGATTAGTAATTGAATGTCCAACAATTGTTGAAAAATAAAATCAAGGTGCTCCTGCTGGGCAACAATACATCTTTCTGGTCCCCTACTTGGTGGCCACAGGAACTAGGAGCCCTACCCATGCCGGTTTCTAAAGCTAAAAACCTGGGTATCATTTTCGATGACAAATTGTCATTCAATAAAAACATCAGTGCCGTGACCTCCTCTTCTTTTTTCATTCTCAAAATTCTGAGGAAGATCTTTCCATTCATTCCGCAAGACACGCAGAAGCTGGTGGTTACCCCTCTCGTGCTTTCACAACTTGGTTATTGTAATGCACTATATGTTAACTTACAGCAGAGACTTATAAATAAACTACAAGACCTGCAGAACATAGCGACGCATATGCTACTTAGGATCCCCAAGCATCATTCTGGTTCTCAAGCCTTGGCTCAGCTCCATTGCCTACCTATCCCCAAGCACATTGACTTCAAAGCACGTTGCCTTACTTTTAAAGCCTTGAATGGCCTTGGCCCAGAATATTTGAAACAGAAATTCATCTGGTACCGCCGACCAGAACCTTGTGGTCCTCCTCGGCCTTTGTAATGATTCCCAAAGTTAAAAGAGCTCACTGGGGAGGCAGAAGCTTCATTCACTGTACAGTCAGAAGTTGGAACTCCCTTCCTCTCTAAAGGAAGAAATTCACAGGTCTCCATGTTTTAGGAAAGCCGGGAAAACATGACTTTTTAATCAATAGCTTCTTTATTTTTTCCCCTCGTTAGGATCTCCTACACTAACTTCCACATTCTACCGTTTCTTCTCTTTCCATAGCAGGAAGCGTCTAGATACCTCTGGGCAGTAGTGCGCTATACAAAAATTATTTTCATTTAATTGAAATGGTGGGCTAACCAAATACCGAAAACTCCATCTTAGTACCCCTTAGTTTGCTATCTTTTATCTAAGGGTAAGTGTTTTTCAAAGAGCTGCTCATAGATTTTAGTTGCTTGCCATCCACTTTAATATGCAGATGGCGATGTGTTTCGGTGCCAGTGGCAGCATGAAGATGAAGAAAAGCAGCCACCGTGACATGGCGCACTGTGGTACCCCCGTGTGGCAGTCATTATTCATTATGATGAGCTACCAATTTTAGGCTCTTGGCTCTCATGAGCCAAAACCGATCAACACCATTTTAGTCTGTGATCACTGACGACGTTTCAGGGAGCTCCAACAGGATTTTGTATTATAAACAGCAGACATATGAAGGACTATTTCTAGTGTCAATTTAAGTCAGACTAAGGTTAGGGTCCTGCAGACTATGTCCCACTCGCCTATAGGAAAAGTATTAGTAATAGGCCAGTCACTTCCTTAGCACCGGAAACATTCTATTGATGCTGTAATGTGTTAATCAGCGTTACCCCATGAAGGGACAAGAACAACAAGCACTGGCAAAGCCAATAGGTCTTGCCTATGTGAGAACTATTGGCTTTTCCAATGTCTTTTAGCAATTTCATACAGCAGTGTGACTGCTGTGCAGCATCGCTAAAGTTATAAAAAAGCGCTATGATGTGAACAGTGCTGGGAGACGGAGGGAATGGCCAACACGGTTCACCCAGGGAAAGGGAAGGAAAAAAAAAAAGTGCTCTAATTTGGCCAGCTCTGGCCACGCCATATCACTTTTTTTCTTATGATGCATGACAGCACAGACAATGAGAGAGTGGGGGTGGGAAGGAAGAGGCAACATGGGCAACGAGAGGGTGGAGAGTGGAAGGAAAGAGGCAACACTGACAACGGGAGGATGGGGTGGGAGGGAAGAAGCAACACAGACAACAGACAGGTAGGGGTGGGAGGGAAGAAGCAAAACGGACAAGGGAGGGTTGGGACTAAGGAAGCAACAAGGATGACAGGAGAAGAAGAAAGAAAAATAGTACCTCAATCACAGCACCAGCAGTGGAAGAACACTAATCAAGATGAAGCAACCAGTACTTGGTCCATGCTACAGATGAAAGAAGAGGAACTGAAGCGTGCTGTCCAATTAGGAGGCAGCAGATAATCATGACAAAGAAGCCTGCATATGGTATGCGAGGGCGGGCTCCTAGACCCCTGCAGTAAACAATATCTTGTGCACACGCTGTCACAGACAAGTCCTAAAAAGGGCCATCTTACCGAAAGGACATGTAAATCAGTCGTAGGAATGCCTTGACAAGAATTACATAAATACTTCCAAATGAGGGCTGAAACGTGAGCCCTTCTCTGTGCTTCAGCATAACAATGCATTCCTAAGATTAGCGTTCATGTCTCGTACACAGCAGTGGCGTAACGAAACTTGAGGGGGCCCCCCTGCAAAGTACATGGAGGGGGCCCCCCCATTCTCCGCGTCAGTCAAGAGCTCTCAGGCCAGCAACCCGCCCTACTACAGGGGCTCACCCCAGCCATAAAAAAAGGATTCTGGTTCCTCCATTGGTCACATTCGCCCTTTCATCGGGCGATTTACATACATCAGTAAATACTGCTGCTGCGCCCTCCAGCAAAGTTACATAACACTGCCTCCAGCCGGCCCACCAAACACATCCTCCTACTTGATGCCCCACCTTCAAGCGAAGCCCGCTCAGTTGACCACCTCCAAACACAGACCACTGCCTTTGTGCCTGCTACTAACGCATCCATTAACTCTACTCTCACCCCTACGAAACCCGCAGTTATGCTTTTCCGCCCGCCTTTGAAACCACCCCTCGGATGTCACTGTGAACCTGTGACTGCCACCCACTGCTCCCCTGTCCACCACCGACAGAAAGACTGATGGCCGGTCCCCATCTAACCACTGCCTACCAGTAAAGACAGAGCCTTTCAGCTGCTGTCCTCCCCAATGCCACTGTGGTAGTTTAAAACATGTTAAACAATCTCTTCAACTGACCACCCCAAAACAGTTCTTCCTGCTAGCCTCTACGGCATCAAAGCCGTTCCTGCTACTTTTCATCCTCTGCATGATGCACACAATAATATTAAATGTACAAAGGGTCCTATTTTTGTTTCCTCACACCAACATTCATTTACACTATGTACCCCACTAAACCATACCTCCTATCAAAGGCAAACCTGATCCCATGTGTAGCACCAGTCAGCAAGTACCCCAAGGTCAAACACCAGAGAGAATGCGCGATTCGTGTAATTAAACCTATAGTGACAACGTAGCATTTCCCCACCGACTGTCAGCCCAGTGAAGTCTGCAACCACACAGTAGCCATCAATACCGGCAACATCTAAAGCGCATTTCCACTTCCTTTCAATGGCAGCTCCTGATACATATACCTATGACTTCTGGGCGGCATCTACCACAGACCACAGCATTCTTTGTCTCCCTAAGACTAACCGAATGCTGTCGGTGAACGCTTCTCTTTCCCCTTCCTTACTAATAACTAATGGAGGATAACAAAAAAAATATATAGTATTTTCTTATGCAAATAGCGTATCAAGCACTTGCTGCCCGCAGTCCTCACCAGATCCACACGTATCAATGTTCTGCTATCGCACCATCCTGTCCACCATATTATTATCTGGAGATGTGTATTATCCCTTCCGTGAACTGGGAAAAGCAATACCTTGCACAAAAACAAGTCCCTTTAAAACCTTTGCTACTTATACAGGCTCGCAAAGCACTTACTTGCTTTACTAACTGTCGTTTTAAAGCAAACAGGTAACTCATTCTAGGATTGGAACTACGGCTTAGATGTGTGGAAGTTAATACTGAGACGTAGGATGATCTTTTGCATGTCTGCCAGACACTCGTTCTTCCCTGCATGCGCACACAATGCAACAATACAATTTAGCTTAACAAATTGTTCAGAAATGTACCGGAAGGTAAAGAAACAGCCCATATTATTTTTACAAGTGACAATGTATTGATACCGCACAATACACTCTTGGAGTGCATAGACATAACCTCCCCTTCCCTTACTGCCATGAATTATTGCTCCTCAGAGGGTTAGCGCCTCCAGTCATCTCTCGTAGTTCCACCTATTACTGTGGTCAGTCACCTCGCAGCCATCCAACGCCTGTTGGCCCTCCCGCGCTCCTCATAGCTCCTCTTTTGATTAGAGTCCATCAAGAGGCATGCTCTAACAGTCTACTATATTGCCTCATCCAGCCTCTCAAGTTCGGGCCTCTGCCTGCTGGTCCCAGGCCTGTGAGGCCCAATTTACAACACACAGAAGAGGCCTCAGGTCCCCCTCCGTCCAGCAGGTGTTGTATTAATGCACCTACAGACCTTGCTCCGCAGACGAGCTGATTGCGCCGAGGGTGTAGGTGCAGGGAGCTGTAGCCTAACTCTAGTCTGGGAGCATCAGAGGCACCACTGCACATACTGCTTCAGGCTCGGATCTCCCCTCCTCTCACACTCCTGGCTAAATGGACGAAACACTTCAGCCCAGGGCAGTCTAGACCACATAGTCCTAAAACACGTTAGATCCCAGTTGCACCCTACCTCAGACAGAAGATCACGGAGGAGGCATTAGAGGGTAGGTCACTGGGTCTTACCGTGATTTTAGCATCCCAGAAACTGACTGATTACTCATAGATGAAAGCAGCTCCTTTTGGAAGGTTTAATCTGACCACAGATTAGCATTTAAAAAAAACTTTGCAGCATTTCTACGCAGAGTAACCAGACATTATGGGAGGCCTGATTGGACCTTGAATGAACTGCCACTTTCAAAGTGCTGGAGTAAGTGTAACCTGGCGCAGGCAAACCTATGATTTCTGCAGAGAACATCCTATGTATTTATTTTGTAGAGTTACATTAACATGTAGCTGATGGAAAACTGCTTGGCGCTTGCAAATTTGCAAAGACACCTGGCAGGCTGGTCACCATGAGGGTGCAGAGGAATACACCTCAATTAGAGCACATTTTCACACTGATTCACTCATAGATGCCAAGGTTTCAGATTGGTAAGTGTGACGTTTTCATAATTTAACTGTAATAATGGGTGGCATTCACGCAGTCTGACTCTGCTCAGTTTTCCATAGCCTGCTGTTAGCGCACTTTAGTTCAGTGACTTTCTTAGAGTTTCTAGTTGCTCAAATGGGTGTAATTTCTGATATTTATATGTTTCCCTCCTCTTCATTGCTTGATTTTGCTCACGAGAAAGTGTCACTCATAGTCGTTGAAATGTCACTCATAATTACACTGAAATTATGAAAATGTCACACATAGCAATCTGAAACCTTGGCAGCTATGCTAATTCTACCACACACAGCACATTTGAACATCTCATAAATCCATGCCACACAATTCAACTATAAATAATTTAACCCTACAACATTCCATACCACATAATTACAATCCTAAAAATTTAAAAAACACATATTTCCACTTCACTCCATACCACATAATTCCACATCACCTAATAACATTCCACGCAACTTAATACCACTCCAAACCACATAATTACACTCTACACAACACAATTCAACTACACATAATTCTACTTCAACTTATATAATTATACTTCACACAACATATTTACACTCAACTCCAAAACACATAATTACCCTCCACAAAATACAACTCTGCAACATGCTGCATAATTCCACTCCGCACAATTATACACCACAGCATGCCACATAATTCCACACGTCACACAATTCCACAATTCATCCCCACACAATTCATCACACAACATAATTACACTTCACATAATACCACTCAGCACCACATAATTTACCTCCACATAATTATGCTCTACTCCATATTGCATAAATACACTCCACATAAATCCAGGCTATGCCACGTAGCAACATTCCACATAACTACACTTCACACCATGCCTCATAATACCACTCAACACAATTTTCACTCAACAGCGCACACTACCACGTCACACAAATTCAACTCTACACATTTCCATTCCACACCACATAATTCAACAACAAACTACATAATTCAAACCAACAACACAATTACACAACACACCACATACATCCAATCTACAGCACACAATTCCACATCATGCTACAATATTTAACAGCACACCACATAAGTAAACTCCACTACATACCACTCCACAACACAAAATACCATTCCAGATAATCTCACTCCAAGACACACAATCCCACTCCATGACACACAGTCCCACTCCACATAATTCCAGTACACTCAATACCACACAATTACTATCCACATAATTACACTGCACACCATGCCACATTATTTCACTACACAGATCCAATCCACACAACACAATTCCACAACTAACAATTCCAATCCAAACCATATATGACTTGCATATATGCAAATGCATATATTGCAAAACCATATATTGTAAATACTTGTTTACCTTCTAATGGGTCCCAGCAGATCCTGTTCCTGGAGCTGCAATCCTGACCTTCTCCTGCCCCTGTCAACTCTGTCCTGGCTGCCTCGTCCCTTCTCAGAGGCTGTGTGCCCTGTGGGGAATGCTCTCTCTGGGGCCCCCACCCCCATCCTTTTTCTGGGCCTGGCTCGTGGCTCTGACTGAAGAGAAACAATGTAATTTGTTACTTTGTTTCTCTTCAGTCCTGGGTCAACTCAGCTCGAGGAGCTCAGAGCAGGCTGCAGACTGCAGCTGCTTAAGAGCAAACCTCTCACAGCTCTCTACCGAAGAGCTGAGGGGGCCCCCTTCACCTACTGAAGACTGGGGGCCCCCCTGCACCACGGGGGCTGCGGGGGTGTTTGTTACGCCCCTGGTTCACAGCGCAATACGCCCAGTCCACCTAAAGCAATCTGTGACACTGGTCATTCCTTCACACGCATGATATTACTGAAGCTTTACACTTCTTCCTGAAAAGTACTAATCGATTAAGGACATCAAAGCAACTTGACTTGACGTTTGTTCATATTTTGCAATTAGTTCTTATTCATTGGATAGTTTTTGTGGTGGCAGATGCATCCCTGAGGCCTTAAATATCACACAGTCAGACTCAAAGGAGTTCCTGATTTCATCAGGCGAGTCTCTTTTGAGTCGATCTTGAAAGCAAGGCTGAAGGTTTCAGCAGGTTCAGTGGAACCATAACCACAGCGTCTGAGGGGGTCTGTGAAGCGCAATGATGGCAGCAGTTTATTACACACCAGCGGCTGTGATGAGCATCTTCTGGGACGGCATTGGGGCCCTTTGGCATCCTTTGTACACCCCTGCATGAAAGCAGCTATTTTCTCTGCTAAGCATGATTGTGTGGAATCTGGTATCAGGAATGAGGCTATATCAATCTTTTCTGCTAATTGAGTGAATTTACTTCACCTTAGCACCCTGCGTACCTTGGGATGCAATAGCTATGATATGCACTAAACTGATGCAGGCCAACGAAAGGCATAGGACAGGAGGAGCAATAAATGCTGAAGAAATGACCCTGCCACCTCACAGTCCTGTCTCATCTTAGCTTCGAGGAGCAATGCACATTGATAAAGATGGTAAAACGCCTGTTGCTAGAATGCTTACATGCAAAGTGATACTGACTTTAAATTGAGAACCAACTCTGAAAGCTTGTGAAATGAAAGGCTGCATTTACCAGAATGCACTGGGGTCTCGCTGGGTGCCAAAACATAAATAATAAAATTGATGTTGCATAAAAAACTCCAAGTATCGAGATGCACTGTGGTATCACTCGACAATAGCAGCTAAATACCATCAGTGCTGGAGCTGCCTTACCTGAGCACCATCTCACCTCTTCACATGATCTAATTGTTATTGATTTGCTGAAGGAATGGACCAGAACGTATTATTACTGGCATGAAAATACATTTCATCCATTTGTTCTGTGCTTGGACCATTCCCTCCCAATTAATGAATGGCTCGCTTGCATACTTTATTTTATCTGGACCTCTAGTTAAAGGCTTTCCATTACAGATTCTTGTTGCAACAAACACACCATGATGAATAGAGCTGCAGCCTGCAATGGAAATTCACAGAAACATTGCTAAGGCTTACCTCTATTTTACCCCTCCCGCGTGGCGCTCCTAAAAGCTGGATAGAGTTATTGTGCGAGTCAATTCTCGGTGCATATTGAGCCCGTCTATCTCGGTTTAATCAGCTTAGTGCTTCACTTCGGGTGAATTATAGTCGAGTGGACGGTGCTATGCTTCATGCATTCAGTATGATTCATTAGAGTATGTTTTGGTGCCAGGAGAACAGCTAGATGACCAAAGCAGGCTGCTTACAGCAGGGGATTGAAAGTGTAGCATTGCATTTTCTTCAGGTGCTCAATACTAACTTGATGTATGTCATTAGTTGGACCTGAGTCCTACAGCCTGATTTAAGGAAGCCTTTCATCCGTTGGTTCATTTACTGGCCTGTGCTACAGGTTCTCAAGAAAGCAGTTCTCTAAGATGCGGCAGCGGATCTGTGATCTCACTAAAATATTGTCCCACAATAACCACTGCTAATATTTTTTGGAACCCATACATTTGTATTTGATGCTGCCTATATGGGTATATTAGGTTGCCATTCCAACATTTATTGAGCATTTGGGCACATTTCTAAACGTTGAATTTATATATGGCAGTCAATTTGTGTTCGCACAATGCACTTAATGACGACGATATGTACTTAATGAACAAGTTACTTACCTTCGATAACACTCTTTCTGGTGGACACTCTAACCACTGAATTCTCACCTAGTGAATACACTACAAGCGCCAGACTGGATCCGGAAACTTAAAAGCAGTAATCCTACGCGCCGGAGAATAACGTGTTCATTATGAAAAATAGTTGAGGACCATGCAGTTAAGTCTGAGGTAATAAAACCCTTGGAGTATTACCTCAGGTTTTTCTGTGCGTACAAAAAACTTCTAATTCTAAAGCACCCATTTCAACACCATGATCAGCGAATATCACACCTACAGAGGAGTAGAGGTCAGAGCCACAAGCCCATTCACAAAGTTTCAGAGCAATACATATCTCCCAGGTATGCCAACAGGCAAGGCTACAGTCAAAGCTACATTAGCAGAGCATGCCCCCAGTAACCTGAACTAGTGCAAGAACTCTGACACAAATCATTGAACCCTCACAAACACGTAGAGGGCAGTACCCCTTGTACAAATGTTAATATACACTACAATACAGCTGTGAACTTTGCAGTTTTCCACAACCTTAACAAGTGATATGTCTTCCCTGCTAAAAAACAATGTCAATGACACATATGACTGTGGAACTGATTGAGTGCTGTATTTGAAGACAAAGACTATTGGGAAGGTCAATTTCTGGTTGAATGACTTGAAGCAGTGTAGATTTTGATCCTAGACCTTAGAATATCACAACATCAGCAATCTCACAAAATATGCTTCCAGCATGTGCTTTACAAATGATTGCAGTAGCCACTGGCTTTGTGACTTTGGTAAGCAAAGCACTGGAATTAAGAGAGAAGGCAAATGGAACAGGGGGGCTGACTTGTGTGGCCATCCAGGGCTACACTCTTTCCCATAGAATTTCAGAAGTACAGACGCAGATTCTTTCCATAGGTAGGTTGGTCAGAGCACCCTTAACAGTGGAGAAAGTGCTCTCCAAGTATATTATTTTTAATCTCCCTGCACTTAAGACCAGGAAGGAAAGCACCAAAGACCATGCTCAGCAAATCAAACCTCCCATGACGTTGCACTATAGAATTGTAAGGCGAATGCAACACTATCCTGATCCCCATAAATTCTGTTTGGGGCTCTATAGCTAATTTATATCGCATTTGTAAGTTCTAATTAAGATATGGTGATCTGTTAACATGTTTGGAAACCAAAGCATAACACTGTTAGAAATAGGCAAAGTAAGGCAACATTTGTGGCTTTGTACTAGTAAAAATGCACAGCCAGAGTAAAAAAAGGTTATATTGAGCAGCCAAAAAACTAGGATCTAAGGCATTAACAAGTGTCAGTCAAGGATAACAGAGGGATCCTGTGAAAAAGCAAATGCACAAAAGGGAAATCAATCAAGGGCCACCAGGGCTACCTTCTATGTGCTAGATTTTTTGCTGTCCATTCCCTCTATTCGAAGAGGCCGGTCCGGAGGTCACGCTTTCTCATACCTTGCCCCTAATGCATGGAATAAGCTACCTTTTCCCCCACTCAGCCATCTAATATGCTAGTCGATTATGAACATTTCAACACTTGACTGTTTATCTGCACCATTAAACAATACTCTTCTTGGTAGGGTCCTGTTGGAGTCAGGGCTAGTTTGCCTTGATGAGTCACCATGCGCTTCAGAAATCTATTTCTTCATCATTATCACCTCTGGTTTGCACTTTGTTGCCCTTAGGCTATGAGTAACAGTACTAGTGTGATGAAATAACACAGTATGATGCAACCAATGGGATGTTCATAAAATTGATTACATAAACAATGAATGAAGTTTGCTTTACAAATATATGTTAAGATATTGGAACTAATAGAGAACAATGTGGGTAAATCAAAACTATAATGAAAATAATCATTTGTAATTGGTAGTCTGACCTTGCTTTCATGTAATGATGTAGTATATATTTTTTTAAATGGCGCATCGGCATTTGTGTGATCAAGTCCATGTGAAGCGTCCGAAACGCGTTATGGCGGATATGTAAACTTGTTTGGAGCATCATTTGGAGTCTGAGTCAATCCAGTGGAGGGGAAACACGGTGAATGGATTGTGGCATGGCATGGTGCAAACCAGAGGTGATAATGATGAAGAAATAGATTGCTGAAGCGCATGGTGACTCATCAAGACATCCTATATATATTCACTGAAAAAACAAAGGTTAAAGTAATGTTCTAGTTAGGTGTGATAAAAAGATCTGTATTTTTTTTTTTTTTAAACCTTAGAAATTCACTGAAAAAAACAAAGGTGAAAATAACGTTATAGGTGAATGTGTCAGTGACAACTTTAACGTTTTGAACTAAAATAAAACACAGAAATCCACCAGATATAGTTGGTAGAGCTAACTATAACTTGCACCCCCACCGTGCACCGCTTATGACCTCACATATTACATCACTCATGACATGTTCTATTACATAATTTATGACATCACTCATGACATCTCAAATGACAATATTGATGACATCACTGATTACATCATCAAATGAGTGTGTTAGTTTGTTTTATAGTTTACATAGTGGCGGGTAACTACCATATTTCTTTTCTACCAAATTTTGTACAGCCTGTGTGCAGCTAATCGGTGTAAGTGTTTACAAAACGCATGTGCTCCTAATGCACCATAGCTGTGTAGAGATATTGAACATGTTATAAATCTTTGTATTGAAGAGTAACTTTTGCGCAGCTAACAGTTGACGACTGACGACTTGTGTTCATTATGTTCCACACAAGTTTTTTGGTACTGCAGAAAAAGCTTCCAGCATGGCAAAGATTCTAAGTACTAGATAGTAAGTATTGTAAGCAGCCTTTAGTAATTAGATAAAAATCGTCTCAGCATGACAATTTCTACTTAACATAGAAGACTGTGTGCACCAGGTACTAACCTATGTACATATGCTTGTTTTGCTTCAGAAGATGGGCTATCTGTAAAGGTTTCCCCACAGTAAGAAGGCTGCAGGTAGTATGATCTTTAGAACCTTCAGACCTTGGTTATTTTAAGTGAATAGTCACTCTTTGGACAAGTTTTGCTTAGATTCTACACTGTTCTAAGTAGATACTTTTTAAAACTCTGTGGTGTTTTTCTCATGAGAGTTTCACTGTCTACGAACAGTGTGGTACAGAGTAAACTCTCTCCAAAGACTACATAATGTTAACAGAACCGACTTTTCCACTTATATCCACTTCATTTCTCAATGTAGGTTCAGTGACTCTCAGGAGTTTGATACTGGTAAAGACAGTCCGTAGTAGGGCATTAGTTATGTAACAAGGCTTTGGTATCTGGAAGAACTTGGTATTCTGTGAACAGTTTCATACAGATTGAACACTGTGTGCAGGATAGGTTCCCCTTTCATCTGTGGTTTATAGACAATATGAACTCAGCTGCCAATGTAGTGTACTGTATAGGGTCAATGTTGCACATAACACAAAGCTTGCTTTGCCTATGTGGGTTGTATGCTTCATATTATTCTGAGCTATTTACTTTGCACTTACTTTCATAGCTCTAATGCTATACCTATTTATAAAGCAAAGTGTAGAAAAGAAGCTTGGATGATGTCATCAATTAAGTCATTCGCGACATCATCAGTGATGTCATAAATGATGTCATAGAATATGTCATGAATGATGTAATATGGGAGGTTAGAATTCAATAATTTCTGCGCCGGGAGTGAGCTCTCCAGGGCCTGTAAAAGCTTGGAGAGGGGGGCCCATGCCCCCTCCCATTAAAATAACAAAGCATACCTGGATACCATTGTTTATTTAGTTTTTTTACGATCCCCGCAGGAGTCCCGTGGGATCGCAGCATTTTTTTGCCCCTTTATACTACTTTTAAGTTTTTTACTTAAGGACAGGGGACTAAGTCCCGAAGGCCTGTAATGGCTGCCAGGAAAATTTTTCCGATGTTGCTGGCAGTCGATTAGAGCGCTCACTCCTGCAGGAGTCTGACTCCCATGGGAGTGAAACAACCAAAGGGAAATCAAGCTCTCTGGGCCAATCAGGACACTCTATTTTTAAATTGGTGCTCCCACAAGACTCTCTTGAGCCTCTTGCAGAGCTAACCATTCAGTTATTTTTTAACCTTAATTTCCCAAAAACTACTGAACAGATTTACATTAAATCACAAAAAGCACAATCTGCAGACCGAGATCTAGCTTCCTGCCAGATTTGGTATAATTCTATTTATCAGTTTTTGAGGTAGTCTGTCTTATAAATGCAGTTTCGGACCCCCTTTGTCTTGGTCCTCCCTTGACGGATCACCCTGAAACTTTCCATTCACAAACTAGTCAAAAAGTAGAGCCACTTTGGAAAGTTTCATCGAGATTCGTCAAACGGTGGCAAAGTGATTAGCAACACAAAAAACGCTTTTCCTAAGGAACAGCTGACCTAACTGTTACTACCTATTGGTGAGTGCCACTAGGTTATATATATATATATATATATATATATCAGACTCCAAAACGAGAGAAGAGACATTACACCAAAGGCTATAACAGAACATAGAACACAACAGCGAACCCATATGTTTCATCACTAAATTCAATAGGCAAGCAACACAGTTAAGAAAGATCTTAAAAAACAGATGGGCCATATTGACACACGACAATGTTTTGAAGGCTAGGATTGGAGATGCTCCTAACATTACCTTCCAGCGTAACCTATCCTTAAAAGACATGCTGGTACATAGCCATCTGACACCGGAAAATTCTAGTTGGCTTCACCAAAGCAAAGGCTTTAAACGGTGTGGCAACTGTAAAGCGTGCAAACATAGCACTAACATCTAGGAAGTAACACTAGAGAAGGTACAAAAAAAGTGGTGCATCTCGAAACTTATTACATGCAAGACCGATTTTGTAGTATACGTCATCACTTGCCCGTGTGCCAAGTGGTACATAAGCTCAACCACCTTCCCAGTACAAAAAAGAATATTAGAGCACTGGCGAACAATAACCAACACATACATGAGTTACAACACAGCGAGACACTTCCGAGATTACCATGATGGGGACTGGACGAAGGCTAAGTTTTTTGGCATTGAGTGTTCCTAGAAACCCTAGAGGGGGTAACAGGATAGCTGCGTTACGCAGACTAGAATCGCGATTTATCATGCAAGCTGGTTGTCTGTCCCCCATGGAATGAACAACGACGAGGAACTACACACACATTTGTAGAGAGGAGGGTAAAATTCCTGTAATCTGTACAGTTTCCTGTGAGCAATTCTTTTTTCATTTTATATGATTGTTCTTTTTCTTCCCTGGTACATTTATGTTTTAAACAAGGTATACTATGTGTGCTTTCTGGCCCTACATTAAAAAAAAAATGTTATCTTATTTTTCAGTCTGAAAGAGGCTCGCCTTACTGCAGCAAGGGAAAATGGTAGGGAGTTAACATACACGAAGAAGGCTCTCCACATTTGGAAACCTTTGCTTCTTATTCTTATTAGGAGGTTCAGTAGAAGGGTAACTTGGCAAGCAGGTGGATATGATTGAAGCTACTTTAGCTTGTATGCCCATCCATCACATGATAAAGATATGTCCTTCCACGCACCACATTGTACACTGCCGATAAACATCCTGCCACATCCCTGTTTGAAGTGTGAGAGATTGGGTATTATACCAGTATTGTGCTGTGATACGGCGAACAAACCATGAGTAACGAGACATACGTCAGTATGAGTGGCCGTTTTAACATTGAGTGGATCACTATGATAATGGCACACATTCCCGTGTAAATAGAATTAAACAGAAAGCATGGATTTAAACAACGAATTGTTAAAAAAAATTGAGGGGCATATTATCAAGAACGGCGTTAAAATTATCGCCGGTTTAGCGGCAGAAAACTGCCGCTAAAGCGGCGATAATGGGCTTGATAATATGCCCTGGAGAATTCCAATAGAAGCCCATGTTCACACCAGAACATGGACTTCTATTGGAATTCTCAAGGGCATATTATCAAGCCCGTTATCGCCGCTTTAGCGGCAGTTTTCTGCCGCTAAAGCGGCGATAATTTTAACGCCGTTCTTGATAATATGCCCCTTAATTCTTTCAAATGTATGAAATAATTTGAATGAAATGTGAAGAATGATATAATGCTGGAAGAAAGAAAGGTAACTTTGGTAGACCGATGTAGGTCGAAACGCATCTTTTTTCATTATGCCAAGAGAATAAAAAAAGTTTAACCGAGCACTGTTGGTGTGGCTGGTTGTCCGTCTCTTCGCCGGGAAGGATTAGAGTGTGTATATACAGCGTATAAGAATTAAACTGAGACAGTAGTAGTAGTATATAACTTTATTCGGTTATTGCAACCATCAAAGTATCAACCAACATCCTATACATCAAATGACCAATGACACAACAAATATATGTACAATAACAACAATAATAGCAGCAGTATGTCCATATTTAAAGTGCATAGTGCCTCAAATTACGTTACAATTGTAAATAAAATAATAACAGCAATAGGTCCATAGTTAAAGTGCATAGTGCTTCATAGTTTGGTACAATAACAGCAGCAATAATATCAACCAGCATCCTATATATCAAATGACCAATGACACAACAAATATATATACAATAACAGCAATAATAACATCAGTATGTCCATATTTAAAGTGCATAGTGCCTCAAATTACGTTTCAATTGTAAAAAATATAATAGCAGCAATAGGTCCATAGTTAAAGTGCATAGTGCTTCATAGATTGGTACAATAACAGCAGCAATAATATCAACCAGCATCCTATACATCAAATGACCAATGACGCAACAAATATATGTACAATAACAGCAATAATAACATTAGTATGTCCATATTTAAAATGCATAGTGCCTCAAATTACATATCAATTGTAAAAAATATAATAGCAACAATAGGTCCATAAATAAAGTGCATAGTGCTTCATAGTTGGGTAGAATAACAGCAGCAATAATATCATAATTGTTAAAAGACAATAATTTCATTAGCACTATACATATGATCCAACAACAGACAATACCTAAAAATTACACCTAACAGAACAATACAGAATAAAACAATTCATCAATCAATAAAAGCAATAAAATACATCCTTAATCCTTACACTGATCTAATCTTTAAAATTGCATTGCGCTTATACCAGATAGCCTCTAAAAATTTGCTAACAGCTACAACTATTCTAGGGGAGAGATTAGTTTTTAAAATCCGTAATGCAATTTGGTAATGTACAAGTCCCAATTCCCGGCAAAGCGGAATAATCCACCTCCTACGAGGGGACATATACTCTGGACAAAAAAATAGCAAATGCGATTCATTTTCATCACATTGTTTACACATTGGGCAAGTCAATTCTGACTGTGCAGGATTCCATTTATGTGTGAATGATCTTATAGGCAAGGTCCCCAAGCGAAACCGTATAAAAAGGCTTTTAGGGAAAGCAAAAGGTATAAAATCCATATAATCTTCCAATAATGGAGTAGATTTAAAATCAAAAAAACTATTGGTCAGAGATCCTACATAATTTTTCCTTAGTACACATTCATTGATAAAATTCCAATAAGTAGTTTTAAGAAGATGCTGATCGACTTTCTTAAGTTTAGTAGGGTCATCCCAAAATCTACCGAGACCTAATCTACTCACCCACGAAAACACGTGTTTAAACCATGGGAGCGATCGAGCACCTGGTATATTTAAAACATCAGTCAGGGATTCTCTATAATCAACTAGCTCCGGTGTACACCAAAGACGAACCCAGTAGATCAAGACTTTCAAAGCCACTAAATCTGATATTCTTTTCAATCCTAGATCTAAATACAATGGAATAAGAGGTGTGCTCTGGGGTAGACATAGCATTTTCCTAACAAAACTGTTTTCTACCAGTGCAAGAGGCTTAGCATCAACATAGCCCCATACTTCAGCTCCATAAAGAGCAGCCCCTTGCGCCTTTGCGCGGTAAATCTCCATAACCGGGGCTACCACATGAGATACCGTTCTCTTTTGTGTTCTCAAAATGGCATTTGACCTATGCTCAATAAGAAATTTACTTTTCATGATCTGATCTAACCACTTAAAATTATCCATAAATCGTACTCCCAAATAATCAAAGTTTTCAACCCTCTCAAGGACGTCTTTTCCAACCCGAATAGTCAGATTACCTTTCTTGACCCCCTTACCTAAAATCATAAATTTTGTTTTATTAACATTAAGCTCAAGTCCCCTCATTGCAGAACCCTAAAAATGTATTAACCAGGATCTGGAGACCCATAGGGGACTTTGAAATAAGTAGGGAGTCATCCGCAAAAAGCAATATTGGTGTCTTCCTACCGTTTAACATAGGGGAATCGTTTACACAGTTTTCTAAGACATTAACCACATCATTTAGATAAAGGGAAAATAAAGTGGGGGCAAGGACACAGCCTTGCCTAACCCCCCGCTCAATAGGAATACAATCGGTTAGTTCTCCATTTGGTCCCCAGCGTACTTGAGCATAGTTGTTTTCATGTAATTTACTCAATAAATATACAAGATTACTGGGAGCACCCATATTAATAAGAACCTGCCACAGATTCGATCGAGGAATAAGATCAAAAGCAGCTCTAAGATCAATAAAAGCCACATACAGCACACCCTTACGTAAAAGCACAGTCTTCCAGTACAATAATGTAAATCTAAAAATCTGATCAACAGTACTAATTTTACTTCTAAAACCTGCTTGGAAGGGGAAAGTATTTCTTTTTCTTCCATCCATTCAATTAATTTGTTCAGGATTTGGCGACTAAAAACTTTTTGTGCGTTATCTAGCAAACTAATTGGCCTATAATTAGCTGGGTTATTAGCATCACCCTTTTTGAAAATAGTTATTATCTCAGCCCCCTCCATGAATCAGGGATCGCTCCCCGGCAGAGATAGCATTCGATAGAAGATTAAAATAGCTTGACCAGATTAACGGCTCTGACTTAAAAAGATCACCCGGGATTTTGTCAGGTCCCGGCGCTTTGGCCATTTTAAGAGACTGAATTGCACAAATTGTCTCTTCAAGACTGAATTTGACAGGGTTATTATGATGTTCTTGCACTATGCATGGCGAAATAGCGTCCTCCACTATATTAGTACCACTGTCAATATCATCAAGCTTCCTTAGCGAATACAATGATGAAAAATGAGCTACCCAGTTGTCAGGTGGTATATTAAAACTTGGGTATTTTACTCCTACGGAGTGTCTCTGGGCGATCAATTTCCAAAACGATCTACTGTCCTTGGTTTTTGTAGCTGCAAGTAGATCCTGCCAAAACTCATCTTCCCAATCTCTTCTAGCCTTTCCAAGCTGTGTTTTATAAAAACCTCTAGCGGTACGAATTTTACCTCTGTCACCCTCATCAATAGCTATTTTTAATAGATTCTTCGCTACTTTACAAGCAGGATTAAACCAGTCGTGATACTTAAAGTGTACCGACTTCGTAGTAGTCACCTCTCTATAGAATATCTTTTGAAGACCATCAAACAACTGCATATGGACTGATAAAATAGGTATTCCTGCTGGATCTATCCCCTCGTAAGGGTCAAAAGAGGTAATAAACTGTTTATAAACTTTTGAATAAACATCCGGGTTAGCCATAACTTCCGGCCATCTAACAGCACGTCGATTATTGGTAGCCAATGCTACAGGAACGTTTGTAAAAATAGCAGCACACCCAGAAACCAAAAGCTCTCCCGCAAGTACCACTTCAAGAGAGTTATGATCACTATCAGACCTAACGTTGACTTTCATATCAGCTAATAGGGGCCACAATCTCACATCAATTAATACATAATCAATTATACTGGCACACATACCTCTCTTAAATGTTGGTGCACACAGGGGATCAGAGGTAGTACGACCATTTAGGGCTCTAAGACCTCTACCAATGACCAGTGAAACTATCTGTAAAGCACATGATGTATAATTTTTCCTCAGGGGCACCTGCAATGTAGGAATTCCCCATTGCTCGTCTTCCTCCACAGTAGTCTCAGATAAGAAGGAGCAGGGTTCAAAGCCGGTGTTAAAATCTCCCGCCACTATAATTCTTGTATCCGGGGGTAGTTTATCCAATATAGTGTCCAATAATGCTAAAGTCGTAGACGTAGCAATAGATCGAGTTGGCCTTACATAAATGTTAAAAATTGCCAAAGAAAGACCAGACGATAAGGTGACTAAAGTTCCCATTAAATCTAGACAGTCTATTTCAATAGTAGTGACAGAGCTAAAGCGACCATTCTTGATCAAAGTTAAAAGTCCACCACTAGCTCTACCAAAATGAAGGGCTGGCTTGGCGTCTACACTGAAGGATGCATATCCATCTATATAAGTTTTCTCTATAGCCCAAGTTTCCTGCAATAGACAAACATCATACCTCTCTATATATCTTAGCCAGTCATGATCACATAGTTTCTGGCCAATACCTGCAATATTCCAAGACAATAGATTTAAATTTAAATTCTGGGAGTTATTGGACTCATCAGCTATATGAATATCAATACTAGGCTCTATCATACCCTGAGATCTAGTATAGTCATCCAAGGGTCGCAGTATAATAAGTTCACCACTCTCCAGCTTCCCACCTGACCTATCCACCATATCATGTGAAACCGCTTCAATATTAGAGCCACCCAAAGAAGACGTTTGTTCAGTAACATGATTTAAACCACACACGATCTTTCCCACCCCTACTTGGCTCATAGCTCCAGGGCTATTGCTTCCCAAGATGGTATTTACGCACACAGGTCTTACATGCAGTCAATCTAATGCATTCATAGGAGATTGTAAAGGAAGAGTGCCAGTATTGGGGACATCAGATGATCTAGCATGGCTCTCATTCAGTTGCCCCATCTGGGCCCACTGCATTGGGGAAGTTGCTTTTAGTTGTATACCAGTTAGTTTCCCCGACATAATCATAAGTACGCAAGGCAAAATTAATTAAATTTTCAGCTAAAAAATTGGAACATAAAACAATATGGATATGATCAAACTGCGAGAGTGGAGTTGAACGTCTCTTTGCAAATAAAATATCAGATCTGATTATAGATAGACAGTTCCGCTCATGTCTCAACCAGTAGATCGCCTTATTAATCAGTGCCTCTGTATCTTCCCTAACACCTGAATTCAGCTTAGGTACCTGTACCATATAAATGGACCTATTACGTTTACCCTTATCCCTAGGAAGTTGATGGTCAAACTTGAGGGATGAAGCAAGAGATTGTGGTCGCCCTCTAAAAAAGGGAGGCTCAGACACTAGCATTTGATTTGAAGACCACTTAGGTAAAAGTGCAGAGGGATTCATAAGCACACAGTTGGAATTCGTAGCCAAGGGAAATAAGTCCTTTGGCTGGTTATGAATTATAGAATCCAAATTATTGGTATTATTAAAGGAGCTGAGACCAGTAAGGGCCTCCGTACAATGTTTCCCATTGCTCCTTCCATACACAGAGTCAGTAGCCAGCCTTACATCACTACCCACTCCAGAAGGAGAAATCATTTTACTTGGTGAAAGCCCAGAATTCATACAACTACAACTACACACAAACTTAGACTTAAAAGACAGGACGTTTGATGACAGTATTCTCAATTGGGTACAAAGCTCAGTCATTTTACTAAACAGCATATCATTATCCACTAAACATTTTTCCGTAGCTGTATGTGCACCTTGCGGTCCTGGCAAAAAAGTAGTAGCCTGAGCTATAGAATCCAAGAGCTCAACTCCTTCAGGTACATCCAAAGGGGCAATTGGGCCATACCGGTTAGAACAGGGGATATTGGGAATTACAGCAATTGATGGATATAAAGAACATGGGGTCTCAGTCAATTGGTCAGCAAGAGTTATTATATCAATAGACTTGGAGGATACAGACGCCTGATCCACAACAGGAACAAGCTCATTAGACTGACATTCATAATCAGAGGATCGTAGTGAGCAGGGGTTCTCAGACAAAGATATGGCCGGGTTAATACCCCCACATACAATTGATTTTTTAAACATTGCCGGAACCTTCGCCAATTTGACCTTATTTTTATTGTTACCTGTTGTAAGCAACTGTTCCACTTCGTTAATTAATGTGTCAATGTCCGCCAAAGTGGTTTGTTCTTGAGCAATACCAATACCCCCAGGCCTAACCCCTCGTTTATTTACTCCAGATTTCTTTGGTTTTTTAATACTGTGCTCATGGTTGACAACATCCCCTGCCTTCCGTTTTCCCATTTTAGCAACCGAACACCAAGCTCTATAGTCCTCACCAACAATACCTTGTCCAGTAGATTATCCGGAAGGTGTCACAGCCCAGTATCAGTCAGTCTCAAACGGGCGCAGGTCAGCCGTGGAATAACGCACTGAGGATGTTGATCAGTACAATCCCCTCCTGGGGAGAAGAGCGGAAAATGCCTAAAGACGCTCGCAATCCCCCTATCAGGCGCTATGGTTAGCCAGTAGACAGTCACACCACCCTGAGCGTATTTCAAAGAAAGGTGGCCCAGCCCTGCCTCTTCCTGGCGATGACGGGCAAGGACGGGCCCGCCCTTGGCCCGGGCTCCACCCGCGCGCGTCCCGCGTCGCGGTAGAACCGGGCGCTTTTGAGCGCTGGATCAGCAAGCACCTCCCTCCTGGGAGTGCACGAAGGCAAGAGGCTTGTGGTCAGTGTAGTCCCCCAGCAGCCACAAACAGCAGGGCGTCCCGCGTCGCGGTAGAACCGGGCGCTTTTGAGCGCTGGATCAGCAAGCACCTCCTCCTGGGAGTGCACGAAGGCAAGAGGCTTGTGGTCAGTGTAGTCCCCCCAGCAGCCACAAACAGCAGGGCGTCCCGCGTCGCGGTAGAACCGGGCGCTTTTGAGCGCTGGATCAGCAAGCACCTCCCTCCTGGGAGTGCACGAAGGCAAGAGGCTTGTGGTCAGTGTAGTCCCCCCAGCAGCCACAAACAGCAGGGCGTCCCCCCTGAGACAGTATTATTAACGCTACCCCCAGTGTCCGTCTCGTTATTGGGATTCGGAAGTGGTGTTCATATATATATATATATATATATATATATATATATATATATATATATATATATATATATATAATTTCAACACTACAAAATAGATGCCATTTGGACTACGAAAAGTATTCACATATTGGTCTCTTCTTAGTTTCCACAATGACTATGTAATGCATTCTCTCCCAGGAACTCACTGTGTGACCAAGCTTGCTTGTCAAGCGAAATGCGTAACCTGGATTAAACAACTACTGGTGTCAGCATAAACTCTGAGTGATCGCTTTACTCGTATTGTTGAAATTATTCTACTTGTTGGCTTAGCTCCACTAACTGTGAGCGATCCTCTGCATATATACACACATCACACATCTGATTGTTCTCTTCAAAAAACAACAGGGAACTCAGCTGGTCAGCAGAGATTTATATATCCCTTATAGGCATGACGTGATTCGGCTGGTATGCCTTCTTCAAATGCCAGTGACTCTCGTGTGCTCGCCTGCTGTCAGTTATTCTTTGCCACCAGAGTCTTTAATAAAAAAAGATATATATGTCCCTGCAGGCACCTATATCCTCCGCAATTCATGATGATATGCAGACCTGAAGGCGCAGTTTCAGTAAACGGCCTCTTTCCATGAAGTCTTGGTCTGACTTAGTCAGTGGGTTCCATCTTCTCTCGAGTTTGCGGCAGTTTGGGGTCTTCCAATACCTTGGAAATGATGAAAACACCTAGTGTCAATGCTGCCTCCAAACACTAAAGGACGGGTTGCCCAGCGTGCCTTTGGCTGCACGAATACATCACATCAGATTGTTCTCTTCAAAAAACAACAGGGAACTCAGCAGGCCTGCAGAGATTTATTTATCCCTTTACGGCATGACGTGTTTCGGCAGGTATGCCTTCTTCAAATGCCAGTGACTCTCGTGTGCTCGCCTGTGGGTTTTAACGTGCCTGCTGCCTTACTCCCATTGGAGGAAACCATATGGTATTTCATGGAGCAACTACATGTCCCAGCAGTAGGGTGTGTGAGGGTTGTATGGGTGTATGAGTGGCTGTATGGGTGTGTGAGTGGGTGCATGAGTGGCTGTATGGATGTGTGAGTGGATGTATGTGTTTTTTTAATTGGGATATGGATCCACGGATACGGGTCGATCCGCGGATCCAGGTGGGTCTGCAGATCTTCCCACACTAAAACAAAATGCTTTTGGACAATTTCTTCCTCATGAGTGGTACCTCGCAGACCCCTCCATCAGTCTAATGGGGTCAGGGTACCTCTACCCTGACACCTTCTATCGCTTTTAAATCTTCTTTCCCCCCTGGAAATTGAGTCCCCATGCACAAAATGGCGCCGCAGCTTTCCTCTCAGGTGACGGCCAGCCAATCATGGCATTGCTGTTGGCGCATGGATGCACAGGTCCACTGCCGTGGATCCGCATCTCTAGATAGACATTAATCTCTTTACTTTAATAACTCCAAATCTACTGAACAGATTTACACCAAATTACAAAAAGCACTCTTTCTGTACCAAGATCTAGCTTTCTGCCAAATTTGGAGTAAATCCATTTAGCGGTTCAAGCTGTAGACGTATCTAAAATCGCAATGGGAAACTGCATGGGGAAAATGTGTTTAGGGTCCCCCCATTTTCTCGGCCCCCGCTTGAATGATCACCCCAAAATGTGGCAGACAGCACCGAATGTGAATGGCAAACTAGTTTTGAAAATTTCATGAAGATTCATCAAATGGCGCCAAAGGTATTAGCAAAACAATAGACGCCCTTCCTATGGAAATTAGACCCTAACTATACCTACCTATTGTTAACCGCCAGTAAGTAATATAAATATGCACACACATACAAATATATATATATATATATATATATATATATATGTATGTCACACAGTGTGCATGTAAGTGATAGCTACAAATTGTCTTTGTGTTTATGTAATCTTCTAAAGTGCTCAGATTCTCCTTGGGCCTGGTTTGTGACATGTTCAGTTCAGAGGAAGCAAATTAATATGGAAGACTCAGAAACGAGATATAATTAGCAAAGGAAGTACGACTATTAATATATTATAAAAGAATTGAAGTTGATGAGGACATATGATATTACCAAAGACTCACAGGAATTTTAAGACAGAAGATTCTGGGGTAGATATCTCATAGTTGGAAATGTATGAAAGTGTCTTTGGAAAAGATGATGTATGAGGTCTTTCTTGTAAGCCACAAAAGATGATGGTCTAGTCTAGAGGGCAGGAGGCCAATAGTCACAGATTTTTGGAGCATGGTGAATGATTAAAAGGACAGGGAATTCATCTATCATCACCAGAACAGCCAATAAATTGAGTAAAGCCCATAGGATTAGGGCAAATCTATGCAAAAATGTAAATGAAAATAGAATATAGTGCAAATATTTAAAGAAAACATAATTGACTTATTCTCATTCATTAACATCAATAATGTAGATCCTCTAAATCTTGTCTTAACCATAAAGCATCGATACCTGTCCGTGGGTGCAGGAGAAAAAGCTTCAAAATAAATAAACAAGATCAAGGATGCAATGGTCTGAAAGCCATTGTCAATACTCCCAAAAAAAGAAAACCTAAACGTGTAAGCATTCTAATGTAATTCCAAAACACCACTTGAAAAGAAATACAAGGGTATTTTTAAATATTTTTGACTCACTTGTTTAAAAATACGCATAAAAAATACACAAAAGTATAATATGGAATTAGGATGAAATACATTAATAATAATATCTAAAATCATAAAATGCTCACTGTATATTAAAAATATAAACAAATTTAAAATGTTTACTTTTATCTCCCTGTAAGGTCGAACATAAAAAAAACATTTGAATGAGAGAGGTCTATACGCTGCTGGACCGCATTTCCTCTATGCTTCTTAGACAAAGAAATATATTTTTAAAAATCGGATATATCTTTTACATGTATTATATTATAGGCATGCTCCCGTTGGATTACAGGGAAGCCTGCTACCCTTCTTCTATTTCCACCCTGGAAACACTTCTAAAGTTACTTGCAAAAAGTGTGGTTTAACTGTGTTTCCAGAAGGCGAATGGGAAGGGAACGCTTCATAGTTCATGTGGGAACAGAGGAAGGAGTTTTCTGCACAAGAGCACATCTTGTTCATTTGGAAGAATAAAAAAAGAAACAAATAATACGCGATATGCAAATACATGTTTGCGCCTTGTTTATTCAAGCAGATTATCCTCCTAGTAGACAATCGATTTACGAAGGTGCAAGTACTCATGGACATATACAACTGGGATAGAGTTGCATGAAAAATCCTAGTGATATTTTTGTAATTTATACAAAAGTTATAAATCTACACAAATGTAGGAGGAAACATTGAGGTATATTTCTGGCATATACAGGTCTTTTGGAATTGATCCACAGTGCTTAGGATAACTCAGTCAGGATAAAAAAGAAACAGTTGTTGGCCTACATGGGGTGCAGGTTGATTATATTGGGTCAGTGATAGCGCCTTGTGCTGGTTCAATTGGATGATCTTACTTATGCCAGAATGTGTAGGGCTGGCTGGCTGGCTGGCTGAAAATTACCCTGGGTGACATTTTTAAAGTAATTTCTAGCCATTTCTGTACAGTGCTTTGGTATCCATTAGGGATGTTTTCAAAAATATACAAAACCAAAATCAAAACGCTCCAAAGGATGGCTTGTGTGTTTTAGGGTGCACACTAAATACATCACAAAAGCTTTATCAGTATAACAACTAAGGCTTGAGACTCAAATTAGTTGAACATAAAGTATAAGAAAGATAGGTGCACATTAAATACATCAAAAAAGTTACCACCATAAAAACTAAAGTTTCAGACACGAATTAGTTGAACCTAAGGTATAAGAAAGATATTAAATAAAATAATGGAAACACATCTCAACTGTAGCAATTTGGATATCACATGGTGCATAGAACATAAGCACTTGTTTCTCTTTCCAATTTACACTAGTCGCACACTGGATCCTGAATAAAGGGTATTTTTACATTTACTTGTTATTTGTCGCCAGTCGCAATTTGGGTTTCATTTCAGTAATTTCAAAAGAAGTAGGAATTTATGCAATTCTGAAAAAGCAGGCCAAGTATACGAATTATAAAATGTATGTAAATTATCTGCATTACCCTACCTTTTACAAGGCCTCTGGTGCTAACATCTACCATAATGTTTAGTGGCAAGGGACTGGCCAGGCTGATGTTAGCCATCGCCTGATTGGCAGCATAAAAGCACAGCAATTCAAGTCTTCGAAAGGGAAATATTTTTGCAGCAAAGACAAAGAGCTAGACTTGAGTGACCATAAAGCAGTACACAAGAATAAATGATTGTACGGCATTAGATTTGACATTAAGATGGATAGTTGCTCAGTTTTGCCAGGTGCAAGCATTAAATCTTATCCTCAGTCTGACATCAATCCACTCAGATATTCAAGACAACTCATTGCATGTGCAAGTATATAGTCAAGAGAACATTATTGTTCTTGAATGTTGCAAGATGTTTGCTGTCTTAAAAAGCATTACCTTTCTGTTTTTGTGGTGTACAGTTTCATTAAAAGAATACTGAGCACCAGCAGGGAAATTCGTAGCCCAGGGGAGAAATTTCTGGAAAAGAAATACATCACATCTGATAATTCTGCAAGTAGGTAAAATTCCTATTTAATTAGGCACCTGGAAGTGCTCGTTTAAGCCAATAACATTTTTATTGCATACCATGTTAAGGGCTGTTCATATCTAAGACAATCTGTTACCTTTACAAATGAAATGGATGAATTAAAAAAAATGTCCATTTCATTAAAGGTGTGCAGATGAATTCAGTAATTAGAAACTAAATTGCATGAATGATGCACAAGCAGGGTGAGTGCTGTTGCTCAGAAAATGACACAACAAATGTTTAATTTACATTTAACATCTGTAGCCTCCCTTACCGAAATGTAATTGGTAAATTATCCATGTCACACTTGTATTTTCACGGACTTTGAAAACAGTGATTAAAGCTGTACTTACTAGATGCCTCATAGCAAGCAAGGGAGTGTGGTGCTGAAAGTAAACTATTAATCAAGGTTCATAAACTGTACAGCAGAATTATGTTAATAAAATCATTTAGTAAAAGTGGTTGCAATTTGCGCACCGACTTTGATCGAATGCATTGTTTTTTTTGCGAGCCAAAGTATGTTCAAACATGTTGGTTCACAAAATTCCGATTCGTAGGGTGTTGCAATTTGACCTAATTCATTAATATGCATGTTGTAGGTCATAAATTGCAACAAACTACGAATCGCTAGAATCACAAGGATGGTGGCCTGCTGTTGTCAGAAGACCATGATACCCGTGATTGCTTTTAAAGAGGAGACGCGCAAGCCCGTGATTCAATATGGCCGTCTTCCAATAAATGTCAGGGAGCCCGTTACAAACTACGAAGAATTCAGCATATTTGAGGAGGGCCGTTTCATTTTTAACCTGCTCCTACTTACTTACAGTCCCTGAAAATACCCATGGTGCCTTTGTTTACCATAATAAGCAGCATTGGTTGACGAGATGAGCCTGGTAACTGCACCGAAGCTCTCTGTTCACTGCAACTGAAATTCCTGTCAGAGGAGGTGGAGTTATAGTAGGAAAAGGTGCAGCTTCAGCCTAGGATCTTTCTTCTGCTGATTTTACCTGCTGCATCTGTGGAATTACATTGGTTTGACCTGTTTCACTTGTTTTCTTGCTCTCATATTGTAATCCTGCATTTTCTCTTCTCGTTTTGGTCAACTTGACTGGCAAACTTGTGTCTTCTAACACTTATAAGCATAAAAAACCTTATCTTCGCCTCCTCTTATATCTAAAATTGTAGACTCCTCTGAACTATCACTTGCCACAATTCTAGAAGAACTACAAGCTGTTCGGTCTAATTCTGATAAAATTATTGCAGAGATTAAAAACATTCACCAAGATATGGCTGGTCAATTAATGAAAGTCTCTGATAATTAAATTAAAATGGGAGACAGCAAATCTTTTTTCTATAATCCTGGCCCCCTTATATACCTCAGTAACAAAATTGTCGTTCAGAGATTTTCATTTTTGAATCATTAGAGAAGAAATTTATCTTGGGTAGACATTGATGATCTGGGCCAAATTTTTCTGGATAGCATTTAAAAAAATGGCAGATGTGTTGCAGCGATTATGTAATATTCCAGGAACCATGAGACCTATATACTTCAGTTTGGTGTCACAACATTGGTTTAGGGGGTCAAGTAGTCTTAAAGAGACAGAAAAAAACTCCTCAGAGCAACCCTTCCACCATTTTCCAAAAGGGCGGCTATAATGGTGGAAGAAGAGACATACATAGAAATGAAACAAATAAAAGTGGTTTTTAATCCTTTTATATATACACCAAACAATGTTTATGATCTGAATATGAAGCAAAATTATGTTTATCACTCGTGTTTTAGACACATTTTCATAGTTCACTTTATTTATTTGTTTCCGCAATCACTCATGGTACATTTGCACAAGGTTGAACATTTGAGAAGATCATATCGACAGGGACATCTTTTTGTAGCAATGGTTTTGCAAGTACATGTATATATAAGTGTGGTGGGTAGAGGCTTTAGAAATTTTGTAGGTTTTAGCACCCCATCAATATCTTTCCAATGATATTCCCAAGGATCTTTCTCTACATATGCATGATCCAAAAAATTTGCAAATCTTCCGATCAAGTAGAAGTAGAATGCTCTTTTAATGTGTCCACGCACAGAATATGACGTTGGTGAAAGGTCACTTAGTGGGACTGATCTCTTGAACTCACTGTACCGAAGATCGTCAAATGTGTGACAGTCAGAGCTTGTTTTCCACACACGCACAAGGTATTTTTCTGTCTTTAAAGCCACATTCTTCTTCTCTCTCAGCAAATGCTTTTAGAAACTTCACAGGTTCAGCAGTTAAAGCTCCAAGCTTTGTTCCAATTTTGCTCATAGTGTCATCATCCGTAAGAATATGTGCCTTGATAGGAACACTGGGCATCTCTGGATCAAGTTTCTTGTACAGAAAATAAAGCGGGATTAAGGGTCTTTTCTTGCCTGTTCCATAACGTATGCATAACTCTGATAATCCTGGACTCATGTACATTGCAACAAATCTAAGTAGCACAATAATAACATCTGTGTCATTTGACAGTACAATGAGTCATTTGGAACTGTTTCGAACAGCCGACTCAACATGTGGCACAGCACGAAGATCAGCTTCCTCCAATTTACTGTTACGTTCTTGAACAATATGGCCTGTACCTTTTGAATATATCTCTGCAGGCACCAACTCCTCATTGACAATCATTCCACTTGCAATATTTGGAAATTCAGTGTTCCCTGCAGCATCAGCAATGTTTTGGCGAGTTAACATCTCCAAGTTCATCTTGTTTGATGTTGATGACCAGAATTTATCAAGTTGCACAGGTATAGGTGTCAAATTTTTTATGCAGGCAAGGTCAATTGTTCCACTTGTAGACATTTGTCTGATTCTCTCACATTCTTTGACAGATAGTTCAAGATAACTGTCAAAGAAAATGTGCAGTTCTTGCAAGGTGAACACTGACTTTGATATCTGTAGAAAAGTCTGAACGACGTCTCCGAGGTTTTGCATGGATAAAATCTTGACCATTCGCAATTTTGACATATAGTCCACAACAATAGCAGTTTTCAATAAGGACACCTTTTCGAATTGAAATTCTTCAGGTGAAAGGTTTTTTTCGAGCTCTTATAAGAGTTTGTGCTTCACTGGATTGGTTGCAGCAACTCCATCAAAGAATGTGTTTGTTGGAACAAGAACATGCAACAGAATGTCCTTGATAAATTCACCCCTTTCTTTTGCTGCATCCATCTCCCTATGTGCTTACGAAAGTTGTTTTTTGTAACCTGTTTTGTAGTGGCTGATTGGACAAAACTCTTACTATGTCAATTAAAGCGTGGAAGTTTAGCTTTAGTGATTATGTGAAACAGCTTTTTCTCTTTCAATGCATATCATATCTCTCCTGCTTCAGTTCAATCATGTCGCAGGACATCTAGTAGACGTGTCTTTATTTCATTAGCCATATATTGTTTGGTCATGAAGTTGTATAGTCACACAGGCTCATTCATTTCAAAGGGGTTTCCTTGCTGCTGCATGAACGAAGAAGAAGGCTGTCAGCATGTTTATTAAAGCATTCCTCTATCTTTCCCACAAGTTCATGGTGAGGAACAATCATGATGGTCCATTAATTTAGAATTTGTCATCTCTCTGAAAACATTGCAGATATAAAGAACTTCACGGTAAACTAGCTGCCATTGAGCAACATATTTACTTCTACATGTCTGACAAACAATTCCCTTGGAGCTTTTCTGTGATCTCTGGATTATCTGTTCGAGTTTCATAGCAGAAGCCACAGCATTGACACTTCCCTCTATGTCTTTCACCACAAAATGCCTTTGGATGAATTTTCTGTATAGGTATGGTTTTTCCACCTCTGGCTTCTTCACTCTTTCCGAGTACCAGGACACATTTCTCAGGTAGTTTATGAAACCAAATCTGTGAAACACAGTAATCAGGGACTCCACAGTCTTCGCATGCAGCTGCCAATCACCTTCCTGATCAGCGTGTACTAAGTTTTTCCACTAGAGCTATCATGTGTAAAACATTTCCCCAGTACTTGAAAGTTCAGATTTTTCTTCACATTTTTGACAAACTCTACGAACTTGGTTTTCTGATTTTGAACTGAGTGTATTGAACATTGCTTGGCTTTGCATTATGTCTTTTGAATGAAGTGCACCCTGTGCCTTGTTCACTTCTGAGATAAGATATGCAAAACCTAATTTGTCATTGTTGTTCCAGAAAGCCTCCAACACAATGTTTCTATGGCCTCAGATATGATGAGCATACCTTGTAACCAATTAACATAATGAGTTCCGCTCAATACTTACTGGACACTTTTACTTCCAAAGATTTCAGCCTCAATAAATGCATCGTCTATGCCACATCCACTGAGATAACTTCCTGCACACCGTAACGCAACTTTTGTCATATGGAAGAGGCCCATCATTAGATAAAGATGATCACATTTTACTGGATTGCTCATAAAAATGTCAGCTACAATATGGAAAACACCGTAATCACAGAAAATTGGCAGGATAGGCTGGTCTTCAAGCTGAAATTGCACATTTTGGAACTTTTTTAGAGATGTGTTTACTGTTGCGTAGTTTGTGACTGGAGATGTTATTACAGGTAAAAACCCAACCTTCTTCAGTGGGACAGTATTCCGAGTGGTGAGGGCATGAATTCCAGCCCATGGAGGAACTGGCTTTTTTTCATCCTTCAGTCCACACCGAATAAGCGATATGATGAATTCAGTTAAATCAGCTTTGGGAACCGCAGCATCAGATAGAAGAAGATCCATGTCTTCTGCCACTTTGAAACTTTCTGGTAGACTGGGACATGCTGATGGCTTGTAGTGATTTTGCACACGTCAGCAAGGCAGTTGGGTTATATGTTTACAGCTTAGTTCGTTTATGCCTACAGCTGACACAGCTTATTTCATTGGTCTTGAAAAAGCACCATGGCAGAATCATGTGTGCTGGATGTTCCAGACAAAGAAGAGCTGTCTTTCAAATAAAAATTATCAAGAGCAGCAATTGTAAATTCTTTCTTAGTAAAGTGACTTGGAAGTGGTGTGCTGTTGTATTCACAAGATTTTACAGTATGAGCTGCTAACAAGTTCCTGCTTCGTACTATGTCATTATAACTTGTTGATACACCAATCCTATTCATTGAAGTGATTAGCTCGCTACTTTTGCACTTGTCCTAGATTGTGTGGGCAGGCATCATGTGTAGCAGTGTTTTCTTTTTGACGTGATGTAATTCATAAAACATGATTTGGAAAAGACAGTACATTTGCACAGCATAAGCCTATCAGTTCATGGGATTGTCTTCCACTTCTTTGCTTATATCTTCAAAGCCATCATCCATGTTATAAGGTTCTGCTCCAAACTCAAGAACTTTAGTTTGTAACAGTTTTACTTTGCTGATATTAAACAATGATGTAAAAAATTTTAAGAAAAGATCAGGCATTCTTGTTGACTCCCATGATTTGCGGAGCTCTGGGACATCACAAAGTTTGTCATTAAGTCCAAAATCTAAATCTTTCAGGACGTTTCTTAAAATGGTTCCTGCTGATTTTACTGCATCCTGTGATCTTATTTTGGCAGCAAGAACTTCAGGAGTCAACTCAGCTTAGAAAAATCTTAATTTGATTATTGTGGATCAATACATTTTCATCAATGTTGACCATTATTTCTCTGCTCTCACTGAGTGTAAACCCGTAGCCAGCACTCAAGAGTGGCTTTAAAACTTCATTTGCTTTTTGAAAGAGTGCAAACTTAACTGAAGGCTGGCAGTTACGTTGCTGCTGGGAGCACATTATACATTCATATTTTCAAATGTATGCACGAATGAGGTTCTGGTGGGCAAACAAGTCCACTGCAAATACATTCACCTCGCTGTTTAGATCATCTACTTGGCTGAAAACTTCATCTTGGAAGAAACTAGCAGCAGATAAAAAACATGTTTGCCCTTTGAGACTCACATACACTGTACTTTGTTCTTTTGTCAATCTCTTTGGCCCTTGTTCTGGCGAGACCACAGATAACACATTAAAGACCCTCTGCTTTCTGATCAGTTGTTGGAGGCGGTACGAGGGATAGACATCGATCTTCTAAGTGGATGGGAATTGGGTTTGGTTGTCATCACTTTCTCAGTAGACTCGGATTCTTGTGGTTATTCACTGATTTCTGATATTTTTGGACAAATCTTTTCCAAGCTTCATTGTATACAAATTGTAGCAATGATAAAATATTTGATCCTCTTCACCCAACAGTTTCAATCTTTTGTGAACTTCGTCTTGCCATATTTCTGCGGCATCTGGAACTCTCTTCTGTCCAGCCGCAGTTGATGTTAGTTTTTCTTTCGGATTCGTTTGGCATACAACACATTTTTTTTTATTGAAAGAGTCCTCAGATTTTGTAGTTAGCAACACTCTGTCAGGAGGTATAGATCCTCTGCTAACACCTTCTTTGCTCATGTTTATGAATTTGAATCAACCCGAAAACTTGAAATAAAAACAATATTAAAACAAATTATCAATATGATGGCTAAAACACATCATTATAGAGCCACCATTTTGGAAAATGGTGGAAGGGTTGCGCTGAGGAGTTATTTTCTTTCTCTATAACTTCACCACTAAAACCTATGTTTTGACACCAAAATCGAGTTCCTGAAATATTACATCATCACTGCAACACATCTGCCATTTTTAAAAATGCTGTCCAGAAAAATTCAGCCCTGATTAGCAATGTCTACCCAAGCTAAATTACTTCTCTAATGATACAAAAACACATCAAAAATGAAAATCTCAGATTTTTTTTTTTTTTACAGAGGTATATCAAGAGGCCAGGACTACTATGACTAAACTACTGATAGACTTGGAAAATCGAAACAGATAATACAACTTGCGGATTTTCAATTTGCCTGAAGACAGAGTGCAACGATTGCAGACAATTTCTAGAGAACTTATTGCCTAATCCTTTAAATTTAAAAATTTGCAGAGAAATTTTAGATCGATAAAGCACGTTGCATACAGTCACACCTTAAATCTGGTCAGACCAAACCCAGACAGGTTCTTTGTCACAACCATCTAGTAATGATAAGAAAGGCTGCAAGAGAAATTCTTTCGTTAATCGTTAATAGCAATAACATTTTTATACATCAGGATTTTGCAAAGGAAGCAGTTTCTATTCGTAAGAAATTCACTGCACTATGACCCAGACTAGGAAATTCTGGCTTCAAATATGGTCTTTTTGAACCCTCAACTATGCGCATCTGGAAAGACAACATCTGCAAATCATTTATTCATCCTGAAGACCTGCAAGCATTTCAGGATCACCATTTTCCTCTCTGCATGGATGCAGAGGAAATTACAAACTGATGGAAAGAACAGATCTATCATCACTTATATACTGGCCTTCCTCAAGTAGAATATATTAGTTACAGAGTTCTTCCAGTGGCTACTCTTGTACAGGCACATGTGTGACTCAAGATTATCATTACTGTTCTTTGTTGTCTTTTCTATGTTGTCTTTTATCTGTTTTGTTTTTTCTCCTATGTTCTAGTTCTCAAAGCTACTATAAACTTTTTGATTCATTCCTACTTTTCTTGTTCTTTTGTCTTCTAATGTTTTCACTTTTTCTTTTTGGTGTTTTACTTCATGGATAGTTCTAAACAGATTAAAATTGTCTCTTTTAATGTTAAAGGTTTAAGATATCCAATTTAACGAATGAAAATATTAGATGACTTGGCTAAACGTGACATTTGTTTACTTTAAGAAGCTCATGATGACAAATGTTTAGCTTATATGAATAAGAAAATGGTTCGGGAACACTATTTCTTCTCCGGCCAAAGGTTAAAAAAACAAATGGAGTTACAATCTTATTTTCTAAAAACTCCAATTACAGATACTAGACAAGCATTTTGATACGATAGTAGATTTATATTTGCTAAAGTCAAAATAGATCGATGTGTGTTCCATTTAATTAATATTTATCGTAAACAACTGATGATTTGACTTGTTGGAACAATATTACTTTGGAAATTGTTCAACTGGCAATGTTTCCCTTATTGTTAGAGGTGATTTCAATTTAATATGTGATTCTTTTCTTGATAGACTCTTTTCCACTAAATTTAAACCTCCTAAAGAGTTCTATTTACTCAAAACATTGTTTAAAAATACCAAATGTATTGATATTTGGCGGTAACATTTTCTAATGTTTCTTTCCAATCCTCATAACTCGTATTCAAGAATTGATTACTTATTATCTTCAAGGGATTTAGTTCATTCCATCACTAACCCCATAATTGGAAATATTGATATCTCCGACCATGCTATGACCTCAATGTGTTTAGAATTAAACAATTCCTGTGATTCTAAGTCTAGATGGCGTATGAATGCTAATATTTCTCTTAGTCAGTCAGTCATAACACTTTATTCGGCTAGATCGCCATAAAAGTATATCACATGTATAACAATACCACAACAATCAATAAATAAATACAAAAATGATAAAATTCCATACTCTACAAATTAAACACAGTCTAATAGACAACATAGAAGTCAAATCGCAGATCCAATAGATGTTGATCAAACTAATAAAGCAATTAAATGAATATTATTAATTAATCAAGCAATACATCATATACATTCTCTGGAATAATAATGACAAAAATACATACTTAAAACCAGACTCCTCAGGCTGGAGAGTAAAACATCAAATACAAATTAGCCGAACAAAAGCACTGGGGCTACCACCTATTAAATAGATACTCCATATCTTTTCCTCACCCTTAAGGAGCATCTTTTAATAAACTGATCATTCCACCTCATGCTTCAGGGAAGCCCAGCTGCTGTAAGTAGAGCATTCCCAACTTATATGATTTAATATTAACAGAACCCAAGATTGCAGCTAAAAAATACAACCACCATATTGTATAAAGTGCAAAAAATATTAATACTAGAAGTGGTGTGGGGAGTCGATGCCGCTGCACAGTTATTTCTGCTAGGGTGTGGCAGTCTGGAGCCCTCACCACATTTTTGGTAGGGTACAGTTGGGGAGGGTGGGGTTAGGCTGTGGGTCCTCACAATGACAGAATACATGGACGGGCAGTGTGTTAAGTTGTTTATTTACTGTTGGTCTGGGGTGGAGGGTAAGATGTTAATGTTTTTGCCATTCCAGTTAGGGGACTGGACTTGTTTATGTGCATGGCCGTGTCTTAATACATTAGAATCAATCCGTAGATTGTGGGACAGACAAACCTACTTGTTTCGAGGATGGGACGAGGGGAGTGGTGAGGTCAAAATCCCACATGGCTGAGTCAATATGCATTCTTACCTGGAATGTGCGGGGTCTTAGAGATTATACAAAAGGATATAGGGTCCACTCCTATCTCAAACGTCAGGGTATACAAATAGCCTGTTTGCAGGAAATGCACCTGATGGGGGCAGAGACACAAACGTTGGCGAAGAAGTGGCGAGGGCAACTGTTTTCTGCTACCTACTCCTCATATGCCCGGGGGTGGCGGTTTGGATAGCCCCAGGAGTACCGCTTTGTCATTTGTATAGTGAGGCTGATGTAGAGGGGCGCTATGTTCTATTACAGGGGAAACTTAATGGGAGAGACATAACGATTCTGAACTCATGTGGTCCCAACGTGGATGATGACCAGTTCTATGTAACTCTGCAGGGATTGTTAGATGACAGTGTGGATGCCTCTATAGTGTGGGTGGGTGACTTCAATGGTGTTCTAGACGGTTGCATGAACCACCATCCACCCAAACTGGGCACCAAACCCCGGATGACTGAATTCCCCCCGAGTCATGGGTAACCTGGAACTCCTTGATAGCTGGCGGGTTTTACATCCACAGGTACACGGTTACACCTGTCACTCACTAACACATTCCATATTCTGGAAGGCTCCTGGTTGGGGGTCTGGATCCAGGGGAAGTCCCACTTGGGTAGATATATGTCTGATCATCCACCAGTGGTGCTTCATTTGGGATGGGGGAGGAAGGTACAGACTAATAGACGCTGGCAAATGCCCCCAGATCTCCTGACTGATGCGTCCTGTAAGGATACGCTTCGAGAGGCACTCCAGATAGATCTCGATGGTAACTGGGGGTCAACCGAGACACATGCCACAGAGTGGGAAGCACTTAAGGCGGTCATGCATGGCCAATGTATTGTAATGACCAGTGGGGTTAAACGACAGCTCCTCGCGGATATTGATGTCTGGAGCAACAACTGGCACGTCTCTATATGAATGAAGCAAGCTCCCCCATAGCTAGAGGGGCAGTCCTACGGGTCCAAAGAGACCTGCAGAGATTGTGGGAGTCCCTTGACAGACATACCCTTACCGCATATTGACAGCGTCTGCATCGTGAAGGAGACAAATCTGGGTGTTTGTTGGCCTGGATAAAGCGACGCGAGCAGGAGATCCCATCTATCCTATAGATCTGGGATCGTGAGGGACAGATACTAACACAGCACAGCAAGATCCTAGACACCCTGGTGGCGCACTTTCATAGTGTGTATAGGGAATCCAGTGACGGGTCCCTTGACAGGAAAGAACGGCTTATCCAGGGAGTGATATTGCCATGACTGACACCAGAAGATCCTCACGGCCTTGACGGGGATCTAACTTTGGAAGAACTGAAGGCCGCACTTCGAGAGCTAAATAGAGCCAAGGCCCCCGGAGGAGATGGACTCCTATTGGAGTTTTATCAGGCATATGCTGGTATCTTGGTGGAGAAGCCGTTGGCAGTCTTTGAGGAGGCACGGAATATTTGTCTCCTATCCCCAACTATGTGGGAGGGAATTCTTAGCTTCATGTTAAAACTGCGCGGGGATCCTGAGGACCCCACCGCCTACAGGCCCATTACTATGATCAATACAGATGTCAAGATTCTCTGTAAGTTGCTGGTAAAACTATTACAGGGAGTCATCAGTGCGCTAGTCCATGAGAATCAGTGTGGCTTTTTGCCTGCACGCAGTACAACCTTTAACCTACGACGTTTGACTCATGTGCTGCACGAGACCATGGAATCAGAGAAGGATGATCTGGCCCTCGTGTCATTAGACATTGAGAAGGCATTTGATACCATCCAGTGCAGCTATCTCATGAAAGTACTGCAGGGGATGGGCTTCGGCCCAGCCTTCAGGGGCTGGATACAAGTTTTGTATACGCAGCCTGCAGCCTTTGTTAAGATGGGGGCAAGGTTTCTGAGATGTGGTTGATTGACCGGGGCACCCGCCAGGGTTGCCCCCTCTCACCACTTTTATTTGCCTCAGCCATAGAGCCCATGGCCATTTGGCTGTGCCAGGAGCTGGGGGACTGGGGAATTCAGGTCAGTGGAAAGACGCATATTGTAACGCTATATGCCAATGATGCCCTGGTGTATGTTCGGTCCCAGTGAAGGCGGTGCCAGTATTGATGCAGTGCTTGGAAGACTTTAGGCTGGTATTGGGCCTTTGACTCCATCTTAATAAAACATTGCTATTTCTCCTCGGCTGAATGATGCTATTGACTCTGGAACAATTGCCTGATCTGGGCAATTGGTGAGAAATCGAGGGACTTTGATACCTGGGCATCATTGTTACTCAGACGGAAATTGGAACACTGACGCCTCAATGTGGATTGCGTGGTGAGGGGGCTTACTAACTCAATAGAGTTCTGGAATACACTCCCCCTGTCAGTTATGGGATGGGTGGCAGTGGCAAAGATGGTCTTCCTTCCACGGTATTTGTATTTAGTACAAAATGCACCCTTCCCTTTATAAGAGTCCTTCTTTCTCTGGATAGTCTCCGTATTTCACTGATTTGGGCGAGGAAGCGTAGCAGGTAGGCACTCTCAACTTTGCAATGGGATATGGAGGAAGACGGGCTGGCTATTCCTGATATCCGCCTATATTATTATGCAGCACATCTCCAACATGCGGCCCGCTGGCTCACAGATAGAGACAATTGGGAGAAGCGCCTCCTCCGGGTGTGGGGGAGGAGACAACGCTGCCATGCTTTTTGATGCTGGGCAGCCGGGCGGAGGGACCTGTACCCTACAAAATTTGCCATATGGCAGTCCTGTGGGAAGCTGCAGTGAAAAAGACACTACGTAAAGCCCCCTTTGACAGGGAACTACCCATATGGGACATGGAGCCCTTCTATTCTATTGATCGAGATGTGTCCATGGCCAGATGGAGAGAGGGCTGATGTGAAGTGACAAGGGACCTGTACCCAGGGGAAACCTTCATTACATGCCAGGATGCTCAGGACACTTTTGAGGTGGGACAGAGGCAATTCCTACAATATGCCAAAATAGACAACACAGTGAAGGAACTCTGGAAAACATACCCGGCGGCACCGCCACCTTCGCATATGCTTGGAGGATTACTCCGAGGGGGAGACGGTAGACATCTGATTTCCCTCTTTTATGGGGCACTCCATAAGGACCAAACAAATAGAGATCATAAGGCAAGGGTTGCATGGGAATTGGAATTAGGGTGTGCATTGGAAGATGCAGACTGGAAGCATGCATGTGCCTTAGTGAAGAATAGATAGATAGATTCAAACTGATCCATTTTCATTATTTATACCGTACATACATAACACCGACCAGACTCCATAGCACAGACCCGAGCAGGGGAGCAGGTTGTCCATGTTGTGGGGAAGATGGGGCCACATTCTTACACCTGGCCTGGCACTGTGTGGAGGTCTATACATTTTGGCAACTAGTGGTACCCCGTGTCTCGGCTGCAGTGGGCATGGTTGTCCCCTTGACCCCGGTGGGTGCTTGTCTGTTGAGGGGGATCAAAAAACTCAGGGGACGTAAGGCATCATACAAGCTACTCCAGTTGGCATTGCTCCTTGTGAAGCGGAGGGTTGCAATGGGCTAATGGGTCCAAGATTCTCAAGTGAGGGTTTGTGGATAAAAGATGTGTTGGAATGGGGAATTGCTGAGGAACAGCAAATGAAACTCTCCCGTACAGATGGTAAAGTGGACAAGGATTTGGAGGCATGGGGGCAATGTTGACCGCCTTTAATGAATATGCTGCAGCTGACAGGGCTCGAGACCTGGGTTGTGACTCGTTCCGCTAAACAGTGCATTATGTGTTGGGAATCGGTGGACCTGCTTCGGTCTGCGGAAGGGATGATTGCATACTTGAATTTTCTGATTATTATACTGACACCTATGACCATGCACTTTAATGTTGTGTTGGACTATTTAAAATGCAAAAATAAAAGTTTTAAAAAATTGCAGATAAAATTTGTCAATGATAGTGGCATTTGTTTTCTAAATTACATTTTTGAAACGACATCTTTTTCAGAATTACAACATTCATTTTTTTATCATCAGCAGATGTTTATAAATATGAACTTATATGTGATTCCATACTTAATTGTTTTCCAAAGACTATAACTAAGGTTATAATCTTTGATTCGGAAATGTTCTTAAATACTTTTAATGGTTTTTCACATTAACTTTCTAAATTTTACAAAAAAATTAAATAATACGGGAGAAGCTTATTTACTTCTTATCAGTAATTTTTGGAATAAGGAACTCTGCAAAACTTTTTTCTAGAAACTTGAAGGAAAATCTGGTCAACAAACATTTTTGAATGGCTCCCTGTTGCTTTATATCAAACAAACACTTTTATCTTATTTACCTGTCTATGGACTCAATGTAAATTATTCAAAGCCAAACCTTTAGATTCTCCACTATGTTGCCATTCCAAGATGGTTGATGGTTCTTTAAAGCATATATTATTGGAATGTACTATTATTTCAGGTTTTTGGGAGGATGTTTGGATTATTATTACAAAAATACTTAACTGATAAATTCTCTTATGAATGGCTTGTCTGTAAATCACTTCCTTTTTCTAATAAGTTATCTGGCATTCAAAGCAAACTATTTTACTTCCTGTTACCCTCCACTACAAAATAAATTACATCAAATTGGAAAACTGCATCTCTATTATCATTTCACAGTTGGTGGTCCTGGATCTCCTTTACTAGACACAGTGCCCATTTATCCCTTACTAGCTCCTTTAATATGACCCCTCTTTTCAATTGTTTTGGAAACCATGATTATATTTCATTATATATGTAATGTTTAATGGTGGTATATGAGGGTTAATCATATTTATCTTAGATTGTTCCTTATGCATGAAGTAGCTCTTGTGTATTCCCTTACCTGTAAGTTATTTATGCACTAGTTACATGATTACTTAATTGTTTTCTACAGTTACATTTATATATGAATAAGTCATCATGTATTACCTTCTTGTATTATGATCCTTTTCAGTAATGTTTTTGTATTGTCTATCAATTTGAAAATGAATAAAATATTTTGAACACTTAAATAAAGCAATCTTTTTTTTTTAACGCAGCTTGTTTTTCTTAAAGGATGGGTTCAGAAACAAAATAAAAGTTTCAAAAACGTTTTTTAGAAGTAGGTAGTGGTATCAGGAACCACTGCCGCCTACTCAAAAAATGTTTTTGATAACATTGCCAATGGGGAAAGGGTCCCTATGGTTTACGAGTAGGTTACCACCTCCATTGCGACTGCAGTTGCGGTTGCAAACCATTGGTACATACCATTAGAAACTGCAAATTGGAAGGGGCACTGTAAACAAGTTCCTTCCAATTTGCGACTCGTTATGTAGTCGCAAACCTATTTTACGATTCGGTAACATGCTACCGAATTGCAATTTGAGTTTTGAACATCCCCAAAAAGCTATTTTGTGCTAGCAAAGGCTCAGTCTTAGCGAATCAGAGCCTTTGCGGCCGCAAAACAGCTTAAAAAATAAGGCCCCTAAATAGTTGTTCCTGCGGTGCAAAGAGTGAGCTTTACAATCAGTAAATTTGTGCATGCGTACATGGTCACAGGCAGTTCTGAAAGGACACTCAATTATTTAGTATTTTTTCCGAGCCTGCTGAGTGACTTGAACACTGGTGTTTGAATTAAAGTGGAGGGGGTGATATTATTCCTATTTAGAGCAGTTTGAGACTGCTTCTCATTGTATTACATGTATGAGGAATCACCCTTAATTACTACCATCCCCTTTCCTTCATTTTCCCATCCTGCCCACCCCCAGTGGTTCATTTATATATATTATGATTTATGTTCTGTTGGAGTCACAGGACTTGCAAAGGTGGGTTACAAATGTTACTGTACAGGTTATAGAGAAACTTGCAGCGTCAGCCATCAGATAGGTACAAACCTTATATCATATCGATCTTACAGTCTCGGGTCTCAGAAATACAGTCATAAAAAAACGAATACACTAAATGCCTGCACAGACATGACCTAATCGATACTGAACTAAGAAAGTGCCATTATGCACAATGGAAATGAAACCATGTGAGCAATAATCTCATGTTTCTCAAAATATCAGATCATTTACTGAAATAAACTCACGTGCCCCCAAATATTAGCTTGTCGTTTTATATGAATTGGCTAATTACTTCGCTAAATGGGTTTAGTTTTTTTATTAAGCAATTTAATTTTGCCCCTAAATACCAGCTATTGTTTAAAAAAAAAAAAAAAAAAAATACAAGTATTTATAGCTTCACGTGCCCAGTCACTGCCATCACAAACCGAGAACAACTTTTTAGGCGCTTGGACTGTTGTAAAGTCTGTCGCAGTCATGTTGTGCCCAGAAACAGCCTCACATCTTCAATGATGGCCCATATGTCCCAGAAGGTACCCCATCATAAAACCAATTAGGCAGTTGCCCTGTACTTCCATCAAAGGACATGGTAAAATATTCGAGCCAGGTGCAAAGCACGGCATCATATGTCTGGGAAGGCATTCCCTCAGAATTCAGTTATTAACATTATATTTACATGTACCCGCATGCTAGGTTCTTTTTTTAGTCTATGAAATGTTGTGTCCCAAAACATCAGCTTGTTATTCTCAGAAAGTACACACATTTTGTTCACAAACACCAACCTATTTGTAATAAATAAATATTTTGTTCCTCATGATGAGCTTGTCAATGTTATTATATGCTCTCCTATGTTATGGGTGGTGTTGGCACTCGGTACTAAATGACTTTGGGATTTACTCCTCTCACAATGAACAAGGCCTACTATTACTTCCTGTTTTAAGGCCTCATTCAATTCTCGTTGATTAAACCTCTCTGTCCAAGACAACTAGAGAAGAGGCATGTTTACATCTGAAGGGGACCGACTGCCAACCATACTTGTCTCCAACTTTGATAGAGTTGCCTTTGCACATACATGCTTTCTCAACCTGCCCCCTTTTTTATCCATGTTAACTAGGGCACGTTAAGTCTAGGTCTTTACAACCTGTGGTCTTGTTTACTAACTATTGGTAGACTCACCCTGTGGACAAGGTTTCTAGACCTATTTTCCGGGATGAGTGCCTGAGCCCACAATTAAAGATAAGCATTGCCTTACACGAGATGTTGACCCTATACTGTTGTTTTTCCTCTTGAGGTCTTGTAGATACCACAGGAATGGCACCTTGATCATGCCCTTTAAAGTGCTGCCAATACCACTTTCTAGATATCTTGGGCCTTTAGATAAGGTACATCCATATACTTGAAGAAATCTCCTCTGCTTGAGAACCACATCATATCTCTACAGTAAACAAATGGACTCAGAAAGGTGTCTATTTCTTGGGTTATGTTCCTGCAATCATTAATGCTGAATGTATTAATCTTGTCCTTCTGCGCATGGACAGTATGATCGCTGATATGACTCCATCAACTCAGCTCAAGGTCTCTTTGTAGAGAGCAGTTCATCAAGGAGATTTCCTAGTTTGTCTCCGTCCTCACATCCTTAAATATGCTTCATTATCTCATGTATTTTTCTAGGAATTACATTTTTGGACTTCCCTATGACTGGACAGGTTAGGTCAGAGCAGAAGAAGCCTGTCCATCAATGGTCATTTGTTTGGACATTGCGGCTCTCAGTCCAACCAGAGATTCTTTAAAACACGAGGCACTGCTGGAAGTGGTTGAGGCAGGGATACCACACTTACCACTTTCTCAGGAGCCCAATCATTAACCCCTCCAGCATCCTCGCTTCACAAGTAAAGGTGGGCAGGCGGATAATGCTCTTTCTCCCAGAATGACAGAAAGTTATTCATAACCCATTGTTCCTTCAAACTGTTTGAGTTTATTGTATATGTTTTCAGTTCTTCCCGTTCAGAACTGCACACCCTTGTGATATCTATTGTCTTCCAAAGAAAACTCCTTAGTGGACAGACAGAACTAGTGTAAAATGGTGCAACCATTCCCGATTTGCACTTGAGGTCCTTGTTTACTTAAATTTTCCTGGTGCCAAAAAAATGAAAGGGATGCATCCTCTGAAGAATCTAAAACCTCTAAGCAGATGGGCCTTGCTCAGCCTTCAGGATGGAGAGCATCCAACTTCTAAGAGTCTCCCTTTGTTGCTAGTGATTGGAGTGTTTGTCTAAATCCCAGATGCTTATTTCTCCATGCTGATACGCAAGGACCACCAGATGTTCCGCAAGTTCCATTGGGACAGTTAGGTGTGGTAGTCCCAATACATTCCCTTTGCTCTTACCTCAGCCACATTGATATTCTCCAAACTCCTCCGCACCATCATGGGCCATCTCTGCACCAATGGATTTCCTGTTTGTGATGAGCCAAGACATCATTCTCCTGATGACTCAGCACCTTCTTTGCTTTATAAACTGATTCATTATACTGTAGTCTTCTTCAGGGTCTAGGCTTCCTGGTAATATTTGAGAATTTAGGTCGAACACCTTCTTAGATTGGAGATTTCCTCAGCTTTGCTACGGATACCAAACTTTGTCTGCTCAGTCTTCCCATGTCTTGTATTGTAAATGTAAAATGTAAATGTCCAGTATTTGTAAAGCGCACAGCTACCTCCGGAGAGGTGTCCGGGTGCTGGGGGCTGTCGGGAAGATTAAGCGAGCTATTGCCCAGAGTCACATGGTGCTGGGCTGAACTGCCGCCAGCGCCGGGGATCGAACCGTGAGCCCCAGGATCCGGAGTCAGTCGCCCTGGCCGCTGCACCACACTTTCTTTCATGTTAAACTGGAAACTCTAATCTCTCAGGGACATTACCTGAATAATAAGTCTCCTTTCATCATCCGTCTAAGCAATTTTTAACTTGAAGAAGGGGTTCGGCTATTCAGATTTAATCTCTGCATTGCTTAAAGAAGTTCAAATGGTACCTGAACAATGTAGAGGCCAATTCGGTCTTCAGTTCCTGTCCAGATGTTGTTCTAGAACTAGAGTTGAGAATGCCAACCAGGGATCCCAGTGTGTAAGGATTCATACGAGTGGAGGTCTAGCCTTTCAAGTTAAGTTTCAACTAATGCATCTGTGCTAACCGTATTAGGAGAGAAAGCAGCTCAGCTGTGTTCTACATGAACAAGTTGGGAAAAAGAGTCGAGCAATTCTCCTGTTTCATAAAATATATCATTGTTGAAGCAGAGTTTTTCTGGAATACTGTGGCTGACAGAAATTTGAGAAATTTCAGGGACTTCTTCAACTGGATGCTGCATTCCAATATTTAATGTCTTTAAAGCAACCGAAAGACTGGAAGTGTAAGCATTCATCTCCTGCATCAATTGTCAGATTCTGTATTTTGTGTAACAGACCCAGAGGCCGAAGTGACAGGCGCCTGTCCTAGACTAGGACGTCTTCTGAGGCAATGTCTTCCCTCTGTTCAAGATGACTCCTGGAGCCATGGTCGATGCACGTTGCTGTTTAGCTAACCTGGTCATAGCAACTCCCTTGTGGCCCGCTCATGCTTGCTAATCAGCCCTCCTATAGTGAACAAACGTTGTTCCCTGTCAGTTGCCCTCTTATTATCAATCCTGCTGGACCCGCAGATAAATTTCAACACGTTAGTCTAACAAATTCGCCTTACTGTACTGGTCTGGCTTGCCTCAGAGATCAATACGGATTCCTACATATTTCATGAGAAGCTTCATAACTAGTATCTCAGTACTAGGCATCTGCCCTGAAAAGATCCCATAAAGTAACATGGTCAGACTGGATGGGGTGATGAACGAAATTGGATGAGGAACTGGTTGGATATACTCCATCTTAAATAGCAAACGATTTAGCCTCCCTTCGTGGCAAATGCTTTTCTTATTGTTAATTTAATATCCATCACTCAGCTTTTTCCTCTGTTCAACCTTATCTAGGTCCAGATCCCATCAAAAAGGATCCTTTGGCCAGCCCTCCCCAGAATACTTAACCTATTTCTGACTCTGACTCTCTGGCCCCCACCGGGAGCGCTACAATCTCTACAGAAGGTTTTTCAGACCTTTGTTTGGGCGAATTGTCAACCCTGGATGAGGCGTGATTTAAGTTGGCGGACCCCAAGGGAGGGAGGACTAGGCATCCCATCCATACTGTACTACTACTAGGCCACACAGCTTAGATATATAGTGGAATGGTCACGTCCAGAATCTGAACAATCATGGTTGTTTATGGACAAGGCGCTGGTTGGAACCTCCTTGTGAAAAAGACCCCCTTCTTGAAAAAAGTGGGTCGCCCTCCTAGCCTGTACATCTGGGCGATCACTGCGCCCTTGCTCAGGGTCTGGGATGCGGTTGGGAGAAAGAGAGGACTTACATCATTCCCCTCCCCATTGACCCCAATAGTGGAGATCCCAGATTTCACTCCGGGAGTGAACCGCTCTGTGTTCAACACCTGGCAGAAGCTGGGGTGTAGATCTATAGGACATTTTTTCGACGAAGAGGGCCCTATTCTATTCAACATTCCCTGAAGACGAAAGATTTCACTATACACAAATCAGACACTGGGTTATGAGCTCCGAATTGAGGGAAGCTGCACAATGACATCTAACTAACTTTGAGCGGTGGCTGCTTTGTAGGGAATCTGACAAACAATTAGTCTCTGACATATACAAATTCCCGATGGGCCAGAGCCAGAGACAAAATCCTCTGCACAGCTATGGTGGAAAAGAGAACTGGGACATCACGTAACACAGAAGGAGTGGAGGGACATACACTATAGGGAGAGACATGCAACACCCAACACTTCTAGCACAGACACAGCAGTGAAGATCGCCTCCTATTGGTATTGGACCCCTGGCCGTTTACATAAAATCAATCCAAAACGGGGGGATAAATGTTGGAGATGCAAGGACTCACCAGGGACCCTGGTTCATATTCTCTGGGAATGCCCCAGACTGACACACTTCTGGGAAGAGATCCTATCGGAAGTCGACACTCATTTTGACACCCAACTGCCCAGATTCCCCTCCTATATAGTACTGGGTCTCCCCAACCTGATAACCTTCCCACTCCAATTCAAGTGAGGCAGACACATTACATTGGCTTTGAGGCTGGCGCACTGATCAATACTGGCTTTATGGGGTACGGAAAAAATCCCATCTAAACTGTCCTGGCTACATCGTATTTGGGATTTGCTGGGGATGGAGAGTCGGGCATCGGCACTTAAATCTGAAAGGGGCATATTTAGAGAGACCTGGCGCCCTTTTATAAAGCTTCTCTAGCAAGAATTCACCAAGCTCACATGTCCCAGATACCTCAGGCTGGTACGCTTGACAAAGCCACCCCCACACCCGATTTAGTTTGACCACATGACCTAAAGGTTGCTATTCTATGATGCACTACTAATAACACAGGCACCCGTGGGGGGAGGGGAAATTAAAAGTTATAAGTTGCATAAGCGCTGAGAGTGGCCGAATGTTGACACCAGTCCAGCAGAGGATTGATTATATTACCATGCTTTTTCCAGCAACAATAAAACAAATTAAAACATAAAAAGGATCCTTTGAAGTTGATGAGGGATCTTTCTCTTTTCACACCCTTTTCACCCAAGATACTCATCAACAAAGGACATCAATGTGGTTCTTTCTTGAGCCAGCAGAGTATAAACTCCAATCACTTGCTTATAGAACTCTGTCAAGTTAACCCCACTCTTAAACCTTGTTTCTATTAAAAGAGTTTCTGATGTATGAGCTCTCTCAAGTTGAGACTGATCTCGCTATACCCAGGAGTGTGTTCTTCAGCCATTTCTGCACATGCCTTTTGTGTAAATACCTTAGATTTCATGGCATTAACCAGATATTTTTCCCAAGGCATCATAGAATACTTTTCTCCAATAGTTCCTTCAAACCTTTAAGAACTTCTCTCTTAAATCACCATCTATCTTGGCTATCTACTATACCTCCTGAAAATAGACCATCACCACTGTCGAGAAACTTGCAGGAACCAAACCTTCCAAATACAATACATTCTGCAACAGGGGTATGTTACGAAATCGAGACTATCTGGAAAATTGGCAAATTTGCAGAAATGAATTTAAAATTGAACCACATCCCTTAAGAGTGATGAACTTACTGTAAAGGATGTTCTAATATTTATCGTCAAATGAAAAATGCTCTCCACATATTTTTTAGTTTGGAAAACAAGGAATGGGAATTGATCATAACCTCAAATGCTATTTTTATCATAAAGGGATTACCATTTTTTTGCCTAATCTAGAGCAACAGTGTTCCAATGGGTCAGGCAGTTTAAAAAAAAAAAGATTCATTATAATTTGATTACAAATTATTTTAATGCACATGAACATCCCTTAGCCCTAGATGGGATAAAAGAGTTATAATAATTGAAACATTTTGGCCCCTTCAATTTATATAGGCCAAGCACTTAATTAGATATTATTGTCACAAAATTGCCTATGAAAAGGGGTTATTTATCTAAGAGTTTTTATTACTCTGTCATATCTTTAGCTGAACAAGAGATGTTTTCACTTCAATTCATGTCAGACATGTTTTCATGGCCTGTCAAAATATTTCACCTTCAACCCCATTTAGCAGGGCCTCTCTAAGAACAAATTAAGATCACCAAAACATTGGCTCGTGTATTCTTTCTTACTTTTTGTTTCTTATTTCTTATTAAAATCACAGGATTATTTTTCTTTCAGGAATATACAACATCATGCCCAATTGCTCTTCATGTCTTAAAGCATTTTCTGCACGTTTTTACAATCCATTCGATTTTTCCAGAAATGTGTGTTTCCCTTCAGTTTTAAGTAGTAAAAATTGAGATTTTCTAAGCTATTATAAACAAAAGTTTTGATCTTATTAAAGACACAGAGGTGATTACTATGCATTCTCTTCTTGCCTTTATTACAATGGCAGCCAAGGAAAAAACTACAGTTCTCATGGTGCTTTAAGAAACAACTACATTATGAGGACATAATGGTAATAACCAACCACGTACAAGGTACACTACAAACCCCTTGACCGGAAGCAACAAGTCCTCTTTTCTTGCTGAAGCAGATTAAGAACTTTGCAACATAGAAATGGTAAGGGACTGTGATGATCCTGATGAGAAGAACCAGACAAATCAACAACATCCTGAGTGGGGGAGGATATTTCGGCTTTGATATGCTGGTAAATTGAGATTTCACACCTGATACTCTGTACCTACACCTCCCAGAAATACACCAGGAAACCTGTGTCTGGCTCTGCTTTAAAAGTGTACCAGAGAGTATGTTTATAAATATGAAAAAAGGTAAAAGTTTTTTCAGGCAGCGATTTAAATCTCCAACCATACTTTTACATTTAGTTTATTGAACTGTGCCCATTGTGTTCCAAACACAGCAAATCCACAATTTTATCCAAATTACTGGCATTGTTTCTATAATTGATCAGAGTAATTTAAAAGCTTAGTGATATTTCAATTCCTCTTTTAAGGCCTCCAGTGGGTGATCCCAGGGCATTTCACTGCACTGTCAAAACAATAATTGTCCAGAAGAGTCACATGATTCAAATTCTCTGTTTCACATATGCACTACATTTGAAATTATATGACAAATGTTATCAAGACTACGTTCCAAGATAGAATAGCAAATCTATTTCAATATTGTTTTGCTATTTTGGGCCACTAGAAGTTCAACACACTGAGGCCCAATATTTACATTTGCTAGCACAGATTTCCATATGTTCACACTTCTCTTTTCCAGATGTTCCTATTCGCTCTCCTTAGCGATAGTGAAACTGTAGACCATCCCAATTTGTTGTACCAATCTAATATTCAGATGTTCAACCTCATTTTACGTCACTGCCTTGTGTATTCAAAAGCTTTCTGAATTCTAAAAGTGGTTTCCTTATTAATGGATGCCTTCTCACTGAGCGGATATTTACATTTATTGTATTTGATCCATAAGCCTAGTAGATCAATAAAATGTCATTGCAATTGCAGTCAGATAGTAAGGTGATTTTTGCTAGCTTCCTTTGCAGGTACCCTAACCATAAAGAAAATTCTAAATGGGCATAACAATTGGAGGGTACAGACACTCTTAAAGTAAATGAAAAATAGTACCTTTCAAAATATGCATGATAAGTATGGCACTCTGAAGAGATTACTGAACAATTCAATACTATGCATGCATGATTCCCTGAAATACAGGCAAGCTTCATGTAAAAAAGAGCAGTCGTTGCTGAAAGTGGAAGCAATCAAAGCAATTTAACCAATATTACTAAGAAATAGCTAAGATGTTGTGGACAAGGTGTCTGACAGAGTTCACTTCATTCTGGGATAGAAAAATTAAATTGGACCCTGAATAATCTTCAACAGCCTTTCCGTTTTTCAAAAGGAATGGATACTTAAAAGTATTATTTTAATCAAAACACTTTGTCCCTGATTATGAGTCGTACAATGTCAACATTACCATATCTATTGTCATTACCACATATTCAGACAGGTCCGATCGATTATTACCTGAAAAACTGCATACAATATTTATCAAAACCTGTTAATAATGATACCCTTAATTTTCGTATGGGCTACATATTGATACTGATGTTTACCGCATGTGATATTTAATGCATGTGGCAAATACGGCATGCGTTAAATAAAATACAGATGTTGGGTCAGTGAAAAGCAGAGGAATTTAGCACTGAAAAATGCCTCCACACAAAAAGCAGGTGGGTAGTAAACTTGCTAATTTGTTTTCCAACTTGCATAACACCACACACGTCAGAATGTAGTGCACAAGGAAGAGGTAGGCAACACATACACAACCTAACCTTGCCTAAGGACAATATGATAAACCACAACAGTATGAAAAGTACACAAGTCCCAATCCATGTCATCTGTATATAGACCTACATGAAAAACACTTTTTAAAATTCCATACTCAGGAACAACACAAGTACATATACCTATATTATCACTGGCATCAGCACCACATCATCATGAATCCCCTCTGGCAAGGCAGGCACAACATTACAATACTCTAGATCAATGAAACACATATCTCACAATTCACACTCATGTTTTTATATTCTGCAGCTGTTACTTCAACACCAAAGTCACAGGTCAACCTATGAGTAGGCTCCTCTGCAGCCCTAGGGACTTGTGCTGTATGGGCTTATCTTTGAAGAAATTGAGTTGTGGGTGGTAGAAAGTGCAATGGGGGAGTGGAACAGTTTTTTGCTGCGAAATGGTTCATGGGACATCATCAAAAAATGCGTTAAGACAGTACATGTAGGAACACCTCTTCTGATTTTAACCACTTCAATGTTTGAAGATGCCATACTGTGGCCCTTCCTGACACTCCGGTAATCACACTCATGCAATATTGTTTGGGGGCTGTTAGTCCCCTGATTCTGTGTGTGCACATTATTATGCACCACATACTCTTTTCACTTCAAATAAACTTTACATCTGATTCCAAACCAAAATTCTTTAGGTTTATTGTACAAATTATTCTTCAAAGTCCTCTCCGCTTATTTGATAATTTATGCAATCGATTAGGGCCTTTTCACCCTTCAGTATGAGAACCAAAGAACTGGATTTCATAATTCTTTTCTGTTAACAAAATCATAACTTAATCATTTAATAATATAACTTATCAGTAAATTATTGAATAGTGAAGCCATAAGTATAGTATTAAAATGTTTAATCTTTAAACCACAAGGACTTTTTTATGACTCTTTCTGGTACTGTGCTCATATGTGTACATGGCCTCCTGCCACCTGTAATTAGGAATAAATTCATGGTGAGAGAATATCCAAAAGATGTAATAAATGAAGCAATCACCCTGTGCCAGGGCAATGCGGGGGACTCTGTTAAATGATCCTATTGTGAATGTAGTGATCAAATAAGGAATGCTCCTTTTACTGCATAAGCTCTACTATATGTCTGCCATCAGTAGGGGGCGGGGTTTAAATGTTCTTATACTTGGATAAACAGGAGAGTTATCATTATTTGATGCCGCAGGTGAAATGATGCCTACCACAATGTACATACTGTCTTTAATGATACCACATTCAGATACAGTGAGCAGGTCTATATTTGCACGAAAAAATGGATATCCTGACACATTATGCAATTGATATTATACCCAGCTGTACTGTGTTACTTACCAAAACCCAATAAAGTTTGTTTAAAAAAAAAAAGCAATCACTAAAACTAATAGGATCTTATGACAATAATTGTTGTAACAGCAAACAACAGATGACAATAAAAATTAGTATTACATAAAACTATTCAGTACAAAGAGCAAGTATCAAAATAATTATCAGTAAGGACTGGAAACATACCACTGTAGATTAATGAGTGAAAGAATACATTTAGGAAAAATATTGCATTTGCATACAAACAGGTATGGAATATTAAAAAAATGTGACAGCAGATCATCCTCAAAAGAATATAGGACAACATTTAAGGGGCAAAAAGATACATTTACATGCCTTAGGTACGTTCCTTGCAGCAACATTATTGAAATTAAAGTTGTTCAACATCCTCAAACAAGCTGGGGAATCACATTAAAGAATTAGAATACGTGTGACACCTATTTCTGTGTATATTTGCCCATGTGGCTTACCATATACAGGCAAAAATACACTTAAAGTAAACATAAGATTGTCCGAACATACCGCCAACATTCGAACTAGAAACACAGATGTGGCTATTGGACTTGCACTTTTTCGATAAGAGGCACAATTTAATTCAAAAACGCTTTCAACTTTTAGAGAAGATAGAAAAAAAAATTGTATTGGACATACCAGAGAGACACTATTGTCACGAGGGGGAAAACTACTAAATGAAATTATTACAAATGTTGCAACACTAAGGGATAAGTGAGAACATGGAAATGAAGTGTTATCTATATCTATAACAATAAAAAACACAGTGAACAGACTCGTAGTTACCTGACGACAGCTAAAAGTGCTACGGTTTGTGGGAAGTAGAAGAAGCAAATATCACCAGTGTCCGAGTGAAGCTTTTACATGCATCTGGAAAGGAGCAAAAAAACTCGTCGTGTGACTCTTCCCCCTCAGAGAGCCTTGCCAGGCTGTTCAATGCAGAACCTGCCGATCCAAGAACTTCCTACTCAAGGTGATAACCGATGCCGTTAGACAACCCACAGTGTGGGTTTTAGAGCGCATGAGGTACTGCTGGTCTACGCAGTGACACAATGTCAACCGATTCACCAGCCTCATGTGCATCTGCATCTCCTTACATGTGCCCATGATCTACTGCAGGGCACATAAGCATTGCAAGTCTGTTTCATATGTTGCCAAGAGAGTTGCTTGCCCTTCCTCCAAGTTTGACATTCTCAGTGTCACGTTGCGTCAGTGGGTGGCTGGCCAGTATCAGGTCCTATGTCAGCTGTAGCCTCCTCAGAAGGGGAGGACGAGGTGGTCTCTCATCTCTAAGGTCTATAGATGACTCCAAGGCCTCCTTCTGAGTGCCCTCATGCTTAAAAAGTATTTTGTCCTACTACTTGATCTGGGTATCTTACTGACACCAACTGGCACTACAGGGGCATTTGCATGCAGCTGCACTGGCAGAGGGTTGATTTGATGTAGTTATTTTAAAGTGCAACATATACCAGAGCCAGCTTTTTTGCGAAAAGACCAAATGAAACTCTGGTAGAGTCAACCAGCACCAATCGCTGCTTGCTGAAAAATTTCTTTAGTACCTTTCAGAATGCAAGAGTGAATCTGCAGCGAGGTGAGTTTTAGAGTGGACGACTATATCGAGAATTTACAGGCCAAAAAGATGTGTCAGACATGGCTGGTCCAGTTGGTAAAATGTTTTATGTGGTAAATATTTACATTTGAAAGTAATCCTCAGCTCACTTTCCAGCCAGTTGAAACCTCTACTTTTCTGGGATACATGTACAAATGATTGGAGGTGGCAGGTTAGTTACACCCGTCTTCTATAGTCCATATTCCAAAAGCATAAAACTAAAAAAAGCTGTTGTAATAATCCGGCTCAGATAAAATGCAAACAGTGATGACTGAGGCATGGAGAATCATTTGGAGGGGGAAAGAGAACCCAATGTAGAAGGCGCAACGTATGAAAGCTAATACTGCATGCTGCATTTATCTGGGCACTCAACATGAGCTCTGGGTCCAACAAGACTGCCAGTCATTTAAAATGATGAGCTGCTGGCATCTATCTAGCCACACTAAACCTTTCAACACTCACTACTCCTACTCACAAGCAAACATTCAGTCTTGCTGGTATTCAGCATTGAAATGTTGAGGGCCATTCAATGTTGTATGGACAGCAAATAATTGTGGGAATGAGAGAGACCCTGGAGGTGTTTTATCTACAGGGATGTGAATTTTGTGATCCGCATATGAATATAGTGAGCATTCAAAGGAGTGGATAAGACTACAGAGAAGATGCATTTAAATGTTAAAAAGCAATGGCAAGAGAGATGATCCTTGAAGGCCCCCCCACAAAACCCCCAGCTAGAACATGTGAAAAGTGCCCACCTGACAACCTGCTAATGGGACTCCAAAACAACTTGAGGACCATCTGGCTAAACCTGCTACCTGAATGCACATAGGGCAAGGACGTCATCATCCATTGCGTCAGATGCAGAGGAGAGGCCCAACAGGTGATCTGCTTTGTGTGCTGAGGTGGCACGCGCTGTGGCAGCCAAGAAGACAGTTGTTGTGGCAACTGAGGTGGCAGTGGTGGTTTCAGCAAAGTGGCAGTGGTAGCTGCAACTGAGAGGGTAGTGGAGGTTTCAGCCGACGCAGTAGTGTTGGATGTAGCCAAAGTGGCAGTGGTAGCTGCAACTGATATGGGTGGATGCAGACGAGCTAGTAGTGCTGATCGCAGATGAGATAGCAGTGGTGGTTTGCAGCTGCAACACTGATTGCTGTCCTTAGTTGTGGTGGTGGATGCATTCTGGACAGCTCCTCTGGGTATTATCTTGGCTGAAATGGTGGATGCTTTCTGAGCTGCAGTGGTGGGTGCAGTTGTGGCTGCAGTAATTGGTGTCTTCCTAGTTGTATGGGAGAGTGCAGTCTTGACTGCAGTACTGGCTGCTTTGGACACCGCTGGTGTGGAAGTAGAGCAGGATGGGCCCTCATCTCCATCAGAATCTTCAAGGGGAGTTGCCTTCAAGGAGAGATGTCTATAAGTGAATGACAGATGCCTGTGCTTTAGCAGGCAGTGCCATTCTTCGGATTACACACGTATGGCAACCAGGAAATGTGTTCTTCAGGGACAATGTCATGGATAGTCCTGCAGGTGATGACTGGGGTTTTATTGGTGAGCTAGGATCCCTTAAATATGTGCTACACATAAAGTTTGTAGTTGTGTCTCCAGGCCCTGAAATGGATGTAACATTAGCGTATGTCCTGTTCCAGGTAGCATCAGTATCAGCGCAAGAGCACAGTATTTAAGCTGTACAATTTGCCAGTCATGTTGAGTGAATTACTACTGTTATGGAAACGTGCTGGTATATCTGCCAATGGAAATACTGACTCGAGTGACATTCCATCGTGTACCTGCTGTACCCAAGAATCGTCTCCCTAACACCTTCTTTCAAATTGTACTGCCAATAGATTATCCTGTTACACACTCCTGGGCCTCCACCACGACTCCTTAAACACTGTTCTTCCCGAGAAATGGATGGGTGGATCGGAGTATGGCTAACTTGGAAGCCCATTTGTGAAGCATTGTTCCAGACACACACCTCCCCATTATTTGATGCCACCGTTAATTCGGAGAGAATAATTGGCCAGCCAAGTGGTGGCCTGCTAGCCATGGTCAAATTATGCTATATGTGTCACAAGCAGTCTTGCATAGGCCACCCAGCCACATACAGCAAGGCAGCACACATTGTAGCCAACCCCTCCTTCCCAGCACGTTCACAGCGGCACATGGCATGATACGTGTATGATGTTTGTGTACGTTGGGCCATTATGCAAAAGCCACATTAGTGGAGCTTTATGTATAAGGAAAACAATATGGGCTAAAGAAATGGATTCTATGCAAATGAGTGCGGACCACAGATTGGGTACCTTTGTAAAGCATGTACCAATTTCTGACTCCGAGGCAAATCTGACCTCCCTGTTAGAAATGGGGGTCTCTAGTTGGCAATGGCTGGCCACTGTCCAAGTAGGGACCCTTCTTCCTAAGTCAGAGTGAGAGGGCTACCCTCTTTAATACCCCTGCTCAACCCTGTGGTAACGTAGCACGAGCAGGTAGGCTTATCTCAGAGGCAGGGTGTGAAGCATTTATGACCATACACAGTAACACAGTGAGGAACACTACAAAGGGACACCACACAAGTAGTTATAAAAAATAAGTATCTTTATATAAAGGCAGATTTATCACAAGACCAATAACTGTAAAAGCCACAATACTGTCAAAAATAGGATAGCTGTTGAAGGGCTGTCAAAAATAGTTCAAAGGTTGCAAAAATACGGTTCAAGTTCAAAGCAGTGGTCTCTGCGACCCTTTCTTTCACAAAGTACCTGGGTTTAGTAGCAAAACCAACAAAATGTCGCAAATAAGCTGTAGCGATGATTCTCGGCACGCGAGGCCGGCGATGCGTTGAAATCCTTGCCGCAAGGGAGGATGATGCGCCGATCTGCGTGATGCGTGCGGAGACGATGCGACAAACTTCTGCACGCTGGACCGCCGATGCGATGACTTTCTTGCCGCGTGGGAGAAGTCGATGCGGCGATCCTGTTGCGCTGTGCGATCGTGTTGCGATGCGAAGACAAGACGCTCCGCGAGGGAGCGACGAAATTCGGTGCGATGCGATCAAAGTGGCGGACGCACGGCATCCGCAATGCGATGATTTCTTTAAGGGTTGCGAGTGCGCGGCGACAGCAGCGCGATGATCTTTCCAGCGCGTCTCGGCTGCAGCGGCTCGCAGAGGGGCGTCAGCGATGGTTTCGTGTTGCGGGCCCTCGGCGGCAGTAGCGCGATGATTTTCTCAGCGCTCTCGACTGCAGCGGCCCGCAAAGATGCGTTAGCGTCGATTTCCCACACTCTCTTCTCTGATGCAAACTAGAGGCCCTGGAACTCACAGGAGCCTCATCAGCAGATAGCAGTCCTCGCAGGAGGAAGCAGGAGGTTGGTGGTGGAGTCTGATGTGCCTGAGACTCCAGCAGGAGGCTAGCTCTTTTCCTAGCCCTTGGGTAATTGCTTGTAACAAAAATAAAAGTTCTCTCAAGAGTTCCTTTTCCTCTTCTTCAAGGTCCAGTGGTCACTGCTGCAGGCCAGTGCAAGAAACAACACACAAGCACAGGGACAGTCACTACCTGCAGATTCCTCCAGTGGCACGGACAGAGTTTCCTCTCCAGATCCAAAAGCAATACAAAAAGTAGGGGTTTGAGCACAGATATTTATACCCCAAAAGCCTTTGTTCTTAGAAGCTACCAGTCACTGAACCTAGCCAGAACCAGTTCTGCTCAGGCCTGGAGCACTTTGTTTACCAGGCTGCATCCTTCCTTTCAGAAAGAGGGGTCTGCTAGCAGACACACAGTGGGAGGTGGAGCCAGCTTTCACCTTGCCAGGCACAGCCCTATTCAGGTCAAGGAGCCACCCCTCCCCACACTCTAAATGCAGATCTCTCTATTCAACCCAGGTCTGACTCAGCCTGTCCTGCCCCTCTAAAACCAGACAGCCAATACACATAACGGCAGAGCACACTGGAAGGCTTAGGCAAGAAAATACCTACTTTCTAAAAGTGGTATTTTCAAACACAGAATATAAAAATAAACTTCACTAAAAGATGTATTTTAATATTCTGAGCTCAGGCATACTAAATTCGTTTTTCTACCATGTCCCTGGGGTCAGTTAGGACTATAGAATGTAATAGTCAAACTGCCCATTCTAGCCTATGAGGAACAGGTAGCCTTACAGTAGTGAAAAACGAAATGGGGTGTAATTCACTACCAGGACATGCTACATACACCAAGGCATGTCCTACCTTACACATACAATGCACCCTACCATAGGGGTGACTTACAGGCTGCCAAGGGAAGGTTCAGGGGCTGGGAAGTGAGGGCACTTCACAGCCAAGATGGCAGTTCTGGACTGCACACAGACACTGCAGTGGCAGGTCTGAGACACACTTTACAAGCTGCTTCTGTGGGTGGCACACATCAGTGCTGCAGGCCCACCAGCAGCATTTGGTTTACCAGCCCTGGGCACACATAGGCCACACTACTAGGGACTAACAGGTAAACCAAATAAGCCAATCAGGGATATACCAATTCACATCGACATATTTACACAGGGAGCATTCGCGCTGTGACACTGAATGGCAGTGGCACAGCGCCCAGAGCATCTAACACCAGTAAAACAGAGGAGACAACAGCGAAAAATGGAAGGGAGACCCACGCCAATGGTGCCAGGTCTAACACACGTCACCTCCAGCTGAAATGTGGGGAGAACTACCCATCCCCTTGGAAGTTCTCATCGCTAAGGCGGAAAAATCTGGACAGACCATCAGCATTGGCGTGTTCTGTACCAGGGCGGTGTTCCACCGTGAAGTCCATACCCTGTAGGGAAATGGACCACCTCAACAACTTGGGATTCTCACCCCTCATCTGCATCAACCATCTGAGGGGCCTGTGGTCTGTCTGAACCCGGAAGTGAGTCCCAAACAGGTATGGTCTCAGCTTCTTCAGTGCCCAGACCACAGCAAATGCCTCACGCTCAATTGCACTCCACCTCTGTTCCCGTGGAAGTAACCTCCTACTGATGAAGGCTATAGGTTGGTCTAGTCCCTCCTCATTTATCTGTGACAGAACGGCCCCCACCCCATGCTCTGAAGCGTCTGTCTGGACAACAAATTCCTTAGCAAAATTGGGCGCCTGGAGTACGGGTGCTGTACACATAGCAGTTTTGAGGGCATCAAAGGCTTTCTGACAGGTGTCAGTCCAGTTCACAATCTTTGGCCGCTTCTTGGAAGTCAGCTCAGTCAAGGGTGCAACAATGTTGCCATACCCCTTGACAAACCTCCTGTAATAACCAGTGAGTCCTAAGAAGGCCCTCACCTGGGTCTGGGTCCTTGGGGGCTCCCAAGCCAGGATGGTTTCAATCTTGGGCTGCAGGGGCGCCACCTGGCCGCTCCCCACCTGGTGTCCCAAGTACACCACAGAACCCTGCCCAATCTGGCACTTACTGGCCTTGATTGTGAGGCCTGCTCTGCGCAACGCCATCAACACTTCCCAGAGGTGGCGCAAGTGGTCCTCCCAGGAGGAACTAAACACTGCAATGTCATCCAGGTAGGCGGCACTGAAAGCCTCCAGCCCAACCAACACCTGGTTGACCAATCTCTGAAAGGTGGCAGGGACATTCTTCATCCCAAAGGGCATCACACGGAACTGGTAGTGCCCATCTGGTGTGGAGAATGCTGACCTCTCCTTTGCCCCATCAGTTAAGGCGATCTGCCAGTACCCAGACGTCAGATCAAACGTGCTGAGGTACCGGGCAGCCCCTAACCGGTCTATGAGCTCATCAGCTCTGGGTATGGGGTGCGCGTCGGTCTTGGTGACCGAATTGAGACCTCGGTAGTCCACACAGAACCTAAGTTCAGGAGTGGCACCAGGCGTCGCAGCTTTTGGTACCAAGACCACGGGGCTGGACCAGGGGCTGCTAGAGGACTCAACCACCCCTAGGGCGAACATTTTGGAGACCTCCTCCTTAATGCAAGCCCTGACCCTGTCAGTCACCCTGTAAGCCTTGTGCTTGACAGGAGAACTGTCCCCGGTATCCACCTCTTGGACGCACCAATCAGTGACACCAGGTACCAGGGAGAACAAATCAGAAAATTGCCCCAACAGGTGGTGACAATCTCTCTGCTGCTCAGGGGTCAGTGTGGTGGAGAGGATCACACCCTCCACTGACCCATCCTTCTCTTCTGCACACAAGAGGTCAGGGAGAGGCTCACTCTCCTCCTCTACCCCATCATCTGTGGCAAGAAGCATGCCCACTTCAGACCTCTCAAAGTGGGGCTTTAGGCGGTTCACATGCAGGACCCGCAAGGGGTTCCTGGGAGACTGAAAGTCCACCAAGTAGGTAACTGGACTTTTGCGCTCCACCACCTCAAATGGACCGGTCCACTTATCTTGGAGCGCACAAGGCTCCACTGGGGCCAGTACCCAAACCTTCTGACCAGGTTGAAATTCGACCAGAGTGGCATTCTGGTTGTGCCAACGTTTCATTTCTTCCTGGCTGGCTTCCAGATTTGCCTCAGCAATCTTTCTGAAACGCCGAGTCTGGTTCCTGAAGGCCAACATGTAGCTAAATACATCTTGGGGAGGTTTCCTGAGAGATTGCTCCCAGCCTTCCTTGACCAGACTCAGAGGTCCTCTAACCGGGTGGCCATAGAGGAGTTCAAAGGGACTGAACCCTAAGGACTTCTGTGGCACCTCACGGTAGGCAAACAACAGGCATGGCAAGAGGACGTCCCACTTACTCCTCAGGAGCTCTTCTAGGTCCATGATCATGCCCTTCAAGGTCCGGTTGAACCTTTCAACCAGACCATTACCTTGGGGGTGGTAAGGAGTGGTGAACTTATACGTTACCCACACTCCTTCCACAGAGACTTCATGTACTGGGAGATGAAGTTGGTCCCCCTGTCAGACACCACCTCTCTGGGGAATCCCACACGGGAGAAAATCCCCATCAGTGCACGTCCCACCACGGGGGCCGTCACTGTCCTGAGCGGGATGGCTTCAGGGTACCGGGTGGCATGGTCCACCAAGACCAGGATGAACCTGTTGCCCATGGCTGTCTTGGGGTCCAGAGGCCCCACAATGTCAATGCCCACTCGCTCGAATGGGAAACTCACAACTGGAAAGGGCTGGAGTGGGGCCTTGATCTTCCCCCCACTCTTCCCACTTGTCTGGCAAGTCTCACAGGTCCTGCAATGAGTGTCTGAACTCTTGTGCATCTGGGGCCAATAAAAGTGGGCGGCCAGCCTCTCAAAGGTCTTGGTCTGCCCCAGATGTCCTGCCAATGGAATGTCATGAGCCAACCCCAGTAGGAAGGTTCTGAAGCACTCGGGTACCACCAGCACACGGGCTGACCCTGGCTCAGCAACCTTAGGCTCGCTATACAGGAGACTGTTCTCCCAATAAATCAGATGTGAACCAGACATGTCACCTTCTGCCTGGGCTGCAGCCTGTCGCCGCATACCCTCAAGAGAGGGGCAAACTCTCTGCTGCTCACAAAATTCCTCCCTGGTGGGTCCCCCTTCCTGCTGCCAATGGGTCAGCTCAGGCAGGTCCCCCAGTTCGGTGATCTGCTCCCCGGTAGGCTCCAGGGCATCCCCTTCAAGGTCTGCTCCTTCCTGGGCCGTGGAAACCAAGGGGGCCGGCTTCCCGCGCCCCCTGCCCCTTCTCTCTAAGGCAGGGATCTGGGCCATACTCTCAGGCTCCAGATCCTTCTCAACACCCTCCTTGGCTGCCATGGACCGAGTGGTAGCACACGCCCACTCAGGCAGACCCAACATCTCTAAGTGAGCCTTCCTCTCCACCGTAGCCCACGGGGAGTCCTCTAAATCATTGCCCAGCAGACAGTCTACAGGCATGGCGGGCCTCACAGCTACCTGAAGAGTTCCTGAGACCCCCCCCCCACTCAAAGGGAACCTGAGCCACCTCACATTGGCTCTCTGAGTTGTCTGCGGACACTACTGGGTAGAATGCATGGGGGATAACCTGCTCTTTGGACACCAACCGGGAGCTGACAGCAGTTACACTGGCCCCTGTGTCTCTTAGAGCCTCCACCCTATGGCCATTGATGGTCACCCACTGCCTGTATTTTTTAGTGTTAGCAGGCAGTGCAGGCTTGGGGACCATCTCAAAGTCCCCTAATGAGACAAGGGTCAACTCTACGGGATCCCACCCCTCTTGGGCACCCATCTCCTCCTCTCCCAGGGCTACACTAGCAATCTGGCGGGGTGGTGCACGGGGTGGTGCACTGGCCCCCTTTGGGGGCACTGGGGATCAAAATATCTGTGGCCCACTTGACCACAGTTGTAACAAGTGGGGGCCCCCTGGGAACAGGCCTACCTGTTGGGGGCCCTGTCCTCCTTTCTTGGGGGGCTGGGACACCACTGCTTGGTTCCCTGGGGGATTACTTTGGGGCCCTCGGTGGAACTCCCTCTGTTGACCCTTGTCCCCCCACTCCTCTGCTGGGGACCCTGCCCACCTTTGGCGACGTCTCCCACTGGACCCTTGCGGACCCGGGTGCTCACCCAGCGGTCCGCCTCCTCAGCAAGCTTTCTAGGGTTAGTCAGCTTGCAATCAATTAGGTGCTGGCGTAGCTCAGGAAAACAATTACTAGATAAATGCTCCCATGCAATCAAATCATAAAACTGCGCAAAAGTTTCTACTTTGCTACCTTTTACCCAGCGTTCCATGGCTCTGCAAAAAAAGGACACATATTCAACCCACGTGGTACCCTCCAGCTTCTTGCAGACCCTAAACCTCTGCCTATACATCTCAGGGGTCAAACCATAGCGGGTCATCAACGCTTCCTTCATGTGGGCATAAACCATCCTACTTTCTGGGGGCAGGTCCAACAAGGTATCCCTCCCCTCACTCACAAAGCGTCCCCACAACCCCGCTCCCCAATCCTTCTCAGGGACCCGGTGGGACGCCATGGCTAATTCATAAGCGGCAAACCATTGCCCAATATCTTCACTTTTGTGGAAATCCTTAATAACCTCCTTGGGTATATACACCCTACTCTCAGGGTGCACTACAGGTACGCTGCCACCAGAGGGGAGATTTCCATACTCTTAGCTTTAATCTCCAACTCCCTCAATACTCTCTGATGCTCAAGCTTCATTCTCATAATCTCAATTTCTAACTTCTTGTTCTCTAGGTCCCGGTGACCATCCATTTTAAGCTTAGCCATTTCCATATTATGCCGCCTATCTCTCTCCCTGTCCTCCAGCTCTTCTGGGGACAGACCCTTAGCGGACACACTAGAGCCCGGGTTGGAAAGGGCTGGATCTCCTACTAAGTCTACTACATCGCCCTGCTGCTCTCCTGCATTTTCTCCCACCTCCACAAGCTCTCCTATATCCTTAGGGGCATCCCTGGCTTCTAGCCAGGCCTTCAGCGCCTTGTAATACTCCTCCCTTCTAGTGAGACCTGTGATAGGGACTGTGAATTGCTTGCAAAAATATTTGAGCTGCTTGGCATTGTGGGTTTCTATTTTCTCTTCTTCCCAGGAGAGATCCTCTGAGGCATTGGATCTGGGCTTGCCCATTGTAGAAATAACTGGCAATATCGGACAGAAGAAAACTTCTCAAAAAAATGTAAGCGGGTGAAAAATCACTGGCAATATCAATCACAATATAGGATCCAAAAACTCTCAGAAATGTGCGCGGGTGAAAAATCACCGGCAATATCAATCACAATATAGGATCCCAAAAACTCTCAGAAATGTGCGCGGGTGAAAAATCACCGGCAATATCAATTACAATAGGGGATCCAAAAACTTTCAAAAAATGGGCGCGGGTGAAAAATCACCGGCAATATCAATCACAATATAGGATCCCAAAAACTCTCAGAAAATGTGTGCGGGTGAAAAATCACCGGCAATATCAATTACAATATAGGACCCTAAAAACACTCTCAAAAAAATGTAGGCGGTACGTTATGGTCTGCACTCACTAGTAGTGTACACTATAATTACTGTATGTGATCATAAATGCAAGTCCAGATCCTCACCGCTGACCACCAATGTTAGAAATGGGGGTCTCTAGTTGGCAATGGCTGGCCACTGTCCAAGTAGGGACCCTTCTTCCTAAGTCAGAGTGAGAGGGCTACCCTCTTTAATACCCCTGCTCCACCCTGTGGTAACGTAGCACGAGCAGGTAGGCTTATCTCAGAGGCAGGGTGTGAAGCATTTATGACCATACACAGTAACACAGTGAGGAACACTACAAAGGGACACCACACAAGTAGTTATAAAAAATAAGTATCTTTATATAAAGGCAGATTTATCACAAGACCAATAACTGTAAAAGCCACAATACTGTCAAAAATAGGATAGCTGTTGAAAGGCTGTCAAAAATAGTTCAAAGGTTGCAAAAATACGGTTCAAGTTCAAAGCAGTGGTCTCTGCGACCCTTTCTTTCATAAAGTACCTGGGTTTAGTAGCAAAACCAACAAAATGTCGCAAATAAGCTGTAGCGATGATTCTCGGCACGCGAGGCCGGCGATGCGTTGAAATCCTTGCCGCAAGGGAGGATGATGCGCCGATCTGCGTGATGCGTGCGGAGACGATGCGACAAACTTCTGCACGCTGGACCGCCGATGCGATGACTTTCTTGCCGCGTGGGAGAAGTCGATGCGGCGATCCTGTTGCGCTGTGCGATCGTGTTGCGATGCGAAGACAAGACGCTCCGCGAGGAGCGACGAAATTCGGTGCGATGCGATCAAAGTGGCGGACGCACGGCGTCCGCAATGCGATGTCTCGAAGCGATGATTTCTTTAAGGGTTGCGAGTGCGCGGCGACAGCAGCGCGATGATCTTTCCAGCGCGTCTCGGCTGCAGCGGCTCGCAGAGGGGCATCAGCGATGGTTTCGTGTTGCGGGCCCTCGGCGGCAGTAGCGCGATGATTTTCCCAGCGCTCTCGACTGCAGCGGCCCGCAAAGATGCGTTAGCGTCGATTTCCCACACTCTCTTCTCTGATGCAAACTAGAGGCCCTGGAACTCACAGGAGCCTCATCAGCAGATAGCAGTCCTCGCAGGGAGGAAGCAGGAGGTTGGTGGTGGAGTCTGATGTGCCTGAGACTCCAGCAGGAGGCTAGCTCTTTTCCTAGCCCTTGGGTAATTGCTTGTAACAAAAATAAAAGTTCTCTCAAGAGTTCCTTTTCCTCTTCTTCAAGGTCCAGTGGTCACTGCTGCAGGCCAGTGCAAGAAACAACACACAAGCACAGGGACAGTCACTACCTGCAGATTCCTCCAGTGGCACGGACAGAGTTTCCTCTCCAGATCCAAAAGCAATACAAAAAGTAGGGGTTTGAGCACAGATATTTATACCCCAAAAGTCTTTGTTCTTAGAAGCTACCAGTCACTGAACCTAGCCAGAACCAGTTCTGCTCAGGCCTGGAGCACTTTGTTTACCAGGCTGCATCCTTCCTTTCAGAAAGAGGGGGTCTGCTAGCAGACACACAGTGGGAGGTGGAGCCAGCTTTCACCTTGCCAGGCACAGCCCTATTCAGGTCAAGGAGCCACCCCTCCCCACACTCTAAATGCAGATCTCTCTATTCAACCCAGGTCTGACTCAGCCTGTCCTGCTCCTCTAAAACCAGACAGCCAATACACATAACGGCAGAGCACACTGGAAGGCTTAGGCAAGAAAATACCTACTTTCTAAAAGTGGTATTTTCAAACACAGAATATAAAAATAAACTTCACTAAAAGATGTATTTTAATATTCTGAGCTCAGGCATACTAAATTCGTTTTTCTACCATGTCCCTGGGGTCAGTTAGGACTATAGAATGTAATAGTCAAACTGCCCATTCTAGCCTATGAGGAACAGGTAGCCTTACAGTAGTGAAAAACGAAATGGGGTGTAATTCACTACCAGGACATGCTACATACACCAAGGCATGTCCTACCTTACACATACAATGCACCCTACCATAGGGGTGACTTACAGGCTGCCAAGGGAAGGTTCAGGGGCTGGGAAGTGAGGGCACTTCACAGCCAAGATGGCAGTTCTGGACTGCACACAGACACTGCAGTGGCAGGTCTGAGACACACTTTACAAGCTGCTTCTGTGGGTGGCACACATCAGTGCTGCAGGCCCACCAGCAGCATTTGGTTTACCAGCCCTGGGCACACATAGGCCACACTACTAGGGACTAACAGGTAAACCAAATAAGTCAATCAGGGATATACCAATTCACATCGACATATTTACACAGGGAGCATTCGCGCTGTGACACTGAATGGCAGTGGCACAGCGCCCAGAGCATCTAACACCAGTAAAACAGAGGAGACAACAGCGAAAAATGGAAGGGAGACCCACGCCAATGGTGCCAGGTCTAACACACCCCATTCCACATATCTCTCTATGCTCGTTGTTGCACGAACCCACCCTGCACAGGTATCGTTTATTTTGGGCTCAAAAAGGAGGTCCCGATTATCCCCCGACAAATATTCCACTGTCAACGTACTCCCAAACTCTCGAAGTTGCCAGTACTTGAACAGTGCACGGGCCACCTTTCTCCTTCCAATCTTACTGCTATTCTCATCGGTTGCAGCAGGCAGGTCTGATGATGGGCTACCTCCTGATCCACGTCACAAAACGTGCTCTCACCGGCACGCTTCTCTATTACTTGTAAGTCAATTCAAACATTCGCCATACTAGTAACCAAACCCTGAAGATGTTTTGTCATGGGCTGTGCTATATCAGTTTGCATCCCTCTCACATGCACCTTAAAGCAACACAAAAAGGCAGGTCACAGTGCTTAATTTGTGCCAGTGCTTGACAACTGCACTTATTTCTAAAGACTGGCTCTTACTTATGACAGTCCACAATATGGCTGTCTGGCTGTTATTGAACAGAGCTCATCAACAAAGTGTTACATACATATTAAAAAATTAAACTAGCTGGTCTAGACAATCCTTACAGCTTAAGGTGACCTGGAATGGTCCAAAATGTCGAATTTATACTGCACAATGGTTAGTAGTTGGCCATGCTGGCTGGCAGTGCCAATCATGGTAAAATAATGAGAAATAACTCAGGGTCTGGCACTTACATCTTTACAAATTAATCACGTAGATATATTACTCAAAAGCCTCTAACCGAGTTTTATCAAGTCCCCAGATTTTGCTCATTACCCCAAACAAAGCAGATGTCTGCACCTCAATGCATTTTAAGATTGCCCTTAACATTTTAACCGCAATTTCAGTTTCAATGCAGTTAGTGCTTGTAAATTCAAAAAATGATAATCCTACAGTATTGCAAACTCAGTGAGGTTCTTCTGACATGCATTTATTAAGTTCATAACATGCTTCCTGGATTATTGCGGCCTTCTCCAGTAGAGTATCAAAATGGTGTCTTAAGTGTTGTAATAGGCATTTGGTAGAAACAATGACCTTTTATTTATAACTCCTTTGATAAACATCAAGCTCCGATTGTAACTTTTTATCATATATTATTCATAAAAACTCAGAGTGGAATCTTTGTGCAATTTCATGCAGCAGAGTTACTCTGATGCATTTACGACAGATCTTCGACGACTATTTTGAGGGCTAAAACACTGCACTGAGGAGTGTCTCAAACTGGAATATACATGTGCCAGCAACAGAACCTCAGTTTTAATATTCTGGGTGCTTAGCCCCTGCTTCAAGCAAGACATTATTGCTGAGTGTCCATGGAAGGCTCAGGCAGATCTCCTGACGTGTTGCTTGTCTCTAGTGGTGGGCTATTTCCACCTATACTCAGCATCATCGTGAAGAAGCAGCAGATGATGAGAAATGCCTAAAATCACCTTAGGTCCCAGATCCTCTGGTCACGCGGGTTTGAAGACTGTACTCTCCCACGGCATGGCCAGTCCTAGAGGCAGTGGTGGTGGAACAATTTTCTGACTGAGGGTGCTGGCCAGGGGCATCAGCCCTCTAAAATTATTGGAACAAAGAGTTAATACTACAGGAAACGATAACTGATAGAAAGGCTAATTGTTTTTCATTATCGCTGCGCTCTACCTCTTCAGCACCCCTTGTTCTAGCGCCCTTGCCTACAGGTACTCTTTATAAGACTCTCTGATGCTTACTGCTGAAATGTCTGACCAGGAAACCCATAGTGGTGCAAGTTTCTGGTATCTTCTGAGCTATTCGAGCATCTCCAGCTCAGAATTGTGCTATTTAGTCACTATGTCTGCCATCCAGCAGTCAGGTGAGCACTGGTTCGAAACACAGAATGATGTATTTTTAAGTGGCTAGGGTCAGTGGGGTTGTCCTGCTAAAGAAGACAGGCCCGAAAAAAGTTCAAGAAAACCAGTAAGTAGGGGCTGCTTCTTAAATCTTGTCCTCACTGAAAAAAATGTCTTGCTAAAAATGTAATAGCACAAGTCAAAGGATGAAAAACCATAACAGCAAAAGCATACCCACTTTCCTAGACCACCTCGACGAGCCAAGCTCGGGATGCTGCTGCTTCGAGATTAGTGTCTGCTCAGAGGACTTTCTGACCTTTCAAATGAGCCAACTGGGATGAATCACCAATCAGACACTATGGGCTAGATGTACGACCATTTTTAGCGGTCGCAAATGGGAAATCAGCCCGTTTGCGACCACTAAAAAGGGTTGCAGCATGTACCAAGCCTATATTTTGAGTCGCTATTAGGAAGGAGCATACCAAGGGTGTCCCTTCCTAATAGCGAGTCGCAGGGGGATGTAAGATTGTTGATGATGTAAGATTGTTTGCAAAACAATAACTTTTACCACCAATTTCAAATTGGTGGTAAGCCAGTGGCAAATGGGAAGGGGTACCCACAGGACCGCTTCCCCTTTGTGAATGGCAGCAATAGGTTTTTAAAGAGCAGGTAGCAGTCCCAAGAACCACTGCCTGCTCTTAAAAAAATTAACTGAAAAGTTTTTTTTTTTTTTTAAATGCATCCATTTTTCCTTTAAGGAAAATGGACTGCATTTAAAAAAAAAAAATGATTTATTGGATCAATCAATCAATCAATCAATCATGTCACTTATAAAGCGCACTACATACCCACGAGGGTCTCAAGGCGCTGGGGGAAGAGAGGGGTGGTGCTGCTACTGATCGAAGAGCCAGGTCTTGAGGAGTCTTCTGAAGGCCAGTAGGTCTTGGGTCTGTCGGAGGTTGGTGGGGAGGGTGTTCCAGGTCTTGGCGGCGAGGTGGGAGAAGGATCTGCCGCCGGCGGTCGTTTTCCGGATGCGGGGGACTGTGGCGAGGGCGAGGCTGGTCGAGCGGAGCTGGCGGGTGGGGGTGTAGAAGCTGAGTCGTCTGTTGAGGTAGGCTGGTCCGGAGTTGTGGAGTGCTTTGTGTGCGTGGGTGAGGAGCTTGAAGGTTATCCTCTTGTTGACAGGGAGCCAGTGCAGGTCTCTCAGGTGGGGTGTGATGTGGCTGCGTCGGGGGATGTCGAGGATAAGACGTGCAGAGGCGTTCTGGATGCGTTGCAGCCGTCTCAGGAGCTTAGCCGTCGTTCCTGCGTAGAGGGCGTTTCCGTAGTCCAGCCTGCTGGTGACGAGGGCCTGGGTGACTGTTTTTCTTGTTTCGGTGGGGATCCACTTGAAGATCCTGCGGAGCATTCGGAGGATGTTGAAGCAGGATGAGGAAACGGCGTTGACCTGCTTAGTCATGGAGAGGGTGGGGTCGAGGATGACCCCTAGGTTGCGTACGTGGTCGGTGGGTGGCGGGGCTGTTCCCAGTGATGTTGGCCACCAGGAGTCGTCCCAGGCTGAAGGGTTGGAACCAAGGATGAGGACCTCCATCTTGTCCGAGTTCAGCTTCAGGCAGCTGGTCCTCATCCATTCGGCGACGGCCTTCATTCCTTCGTGGAGGTGGGCTTTGGCGGTGTGAGGGTCTTTGGTGAGGGAGAGGATCAGCTGGGTGTCGTCGGCGTAGGAGATGATGTTGAGGTTGTGCTGTCGGGCGACGTGGGCGAGGGGTGCCATGTAGATGTTGAACAGCGTTGGGCTGAGGGAGGAGCAGTCACAGACATGGTGGTCAGCAGACCCCAGCAGGCAACCATTTCTGTGAGTGCTGGCCATTCACAATGGGTCGCAAAATGCAACCTGCCTCATGAATATTTATGAGGCATGTGTCTTGCGACCCATTTGGGAATCGCAACCAGTGTCTCAGAATCGAAATGGTGAGGGTTGTACATATGGACTTATGAGCCTGAGCTCATATTGGGAGCATTTTCTACACACATTTAAGCATGGAGAACAAGGTCACCTACCCGGTGCGTTAGAGAATGTTGACACTTTTTCAGGCACGCTTTGGGTCTAGTTTGAGCGATCTTTGCCCCCACGGAATAAGTGGGCCAGTAAGTCCATCTGCAAACCATGCGCCAGCTACGTCCATTTCAAACCGTGTTTAGTTCCACAGCCTTGTCCTGCTGAAAGCGAATGATTTTTCAGAGCATTCTTGTACCTCAATATATTAATCCAATCTTTGAGGCGAGCCGAACTACCAAAATATGTGGGTGGCCATAATAGATTATGCCTTTATTCTTTCTTCGACCTCTGTAGGGCATGTGGGTGCCTGTTAGCAAACACTTGTCTAAAATAAGTTCATATCACAGAAGATAATGGAAGCCTTGTCCATCTGAAAGGAGAATGGTAAACGACCTCGGAGATTCACCGGTCCTACCGGGCAGTTAGTAGACTTCTTTGAACAGTAAGACAAGCTTTTATCCGTAAAGGAATGGGTGTGGTAGTTAAAAATATGACATGATAAGAAAATACTATGATGTTATCTATTGATGCAGAGTTGTATACATGCTTTAAAACGGACTTCGGGAGCTGTTTTTTTTTTTTTTACCCTCTTTATCCTTGTGATAGGGTGGCAAAAATAGGAGGGTGTTCCTAAACTAAATTAGGGCTTGAGAGCTGAAGCCTAAACCTGTATCTGTGGGTTTGTGCGCCTAGTGTAGGTCTTCTACCAGGGTATTGGGAAAGTTGGGAGGCTGACAAGGAAGCAAAGAAGAGGGTGACCAGGCATGAAGAGAGAGAGAGAGCTGTTGATAAAATTTGGCAAGAGGTATAGAGGTAGAAGAAAGTGAGAAGCAGGAGGACAGGATGGATAGTGGAAGAGTGACTGGTGGAGCATGGTGGGAGGAGGCATGGAGAGAGGATGGCAATAGGATGGTCTGGAAGTATGATGGGAGCTGGGAGAGAGTAAAAGTGATGATAGTTGCCTTCTATATGTGAAGGGCTCTCTGTTGCATCAAAGGGGAATCAGGTGATGGTGGTCCTCCACTCACATCTGTTGGCCATACTCTGTGGCACTCATGATAGCTACCACATTAGACAGGCCACTTTGTGCTCTCCTGCAGCAAGCCTTAATGCTTGCCAGGCTTCTGACAATAAAGTCTCTCCCTGGACAGGTCCAACCCTGAACGCCAAAGCCACTCTTCGAGACAAGTTCTTGCCCCGCTTGCCAGAATAAGTTTGATGGGCAGATTACACCTTGCTTGAGAAAGCTGTGTCACTGTCACCTTAGCTGACTCACGGGATACACCCTAGCCCGCAGACATACATTGTCCCAGCAGCATAGACGTCCTGAACCCGAACCACAACTACACTGTTGATAAATAATACCCCACACCACAGCTACTCCGCTAGACGTTCTCAGTGAGGATTCCTACCACCCGCTTGTGGTGAATTTTCCAATTTATTCTTAAGAAACTGTCAGACCTGCTTACCACAGTTAGAAACCCTACAGATAACGTTCTTTTGTTGATATTTACATTACACTTCTCTCGTTTTCGTCCATACATTTTTTTTTTTAAACATACACACACAACAACAGGCTTATGAAAGAAAATGTTTGAGTCTGGTGAATTAGGGGGCTTTAAGTGCTGCTTTATTGGCTTTTCACTCACTTTTCAATCATTTCAACAACTTCCGGGCTGAAAATCCAGTGGCAAACACTATTGTAGCAGGGGGTGGAGTGAAAAGAGCTAAACAACCAATTGAAAACTGTGACAAACACACGGACAAACAATGTGCTGACCTTATATATAATATCATAGTAACACCAGTGCCAGAAACAAGTCCTCCACCTCCTATTTTTACTACTGGCAACTTAGGGACTTCCTCCCTCGGCTGCAGTGTATCCTGGGTTAGTATTACCTAATCCATCAACAAACATCTGCTTAATGCTCACTAGCTATGAAGCGACAGATGCACTCTATGTACAGCAAACTCAAACTAGCAAAATTGTACAGATAATATTGTTGTTTACATGGTGTTCAGCCAAAGGGACATGGCAAAATAATTCGCTGTGCCTGTGGGCGACAGTACATTTCCCAGGGACCTTCATGTTTAGTAAAGTTCTATTCCTGGCTTCGGGGCTGCTTTGAATTCTCTTCACAGTTCGACAAGTTCCCAGGCTTCAGCACAGGCAGAACATGCACATCAGTAAAGCATTTGCATAAATACACAGCCACCACCAGTATGTGGGATTTTCTAACGTGACAGCAGGCTCCTGGGAGGCAGGGGAGCAAGAAATGGCAAACCATCGTCATGACAGATCAGCGGCTTGAAGATTTAGGGCTTGAATATTCAGCAGCCACGAGGGTAAGATTTTAAATTAGCATTTGTTCAGTGTACCACGGGGAAATGAAATGGCACCCCCTTGTTTAAACTGAACTCTCAAAAGCACATGCCATTATGCGCCGCTAGATTTGAGGTAATCATTGGTTTCATGTTTTCAGCAATTGTTTCTCTGTGAATGTACCTTGCTTTTGAGCACTTAGATGCACCGCCTTTAATTGCGGATCACGAGTTATATGGCTATGAAATGTGTGCAGTAGATAGTTGGAGCTCTTCTGAGAACAATCACGTAAGGAAAACCCTTCAACCCCTCTCCCCCATGTACCACCCCCTGAGGGTGGCAGACTCAGAATATTCTACGGTCCATTCTAAGGCCCATATTCATACCTTGCCAGAGTGGGTTTGTAGCCTCCCTCTGGGTCAATGCTTGGCTACCCAGCGCCAATTACAAGTCAGTGACCGAAGGTGGGGAGGTGGGTCAGTGGAGAGTTCCAAAATGGCCTTTTCCCCGCCTCCGTCACTGCCACCCAAACGCTCACCATGTCAGGAACATATGACATCATTCGCCACCTGATTTTGACATGACCTGGTGGGGTGGAAGAATGGCATTATGATGGTGGTTGAAGCTCTCAGCTCAGAGCTGGTGGTAGGTAGCACCCTGTTTTTAACTTCCCAGGATTCAGAAAATCTTATGGTTTTACCAAGCCTGTAGCGGATGCACACTAAACCAGGGGGAATCTCCAGGATTAAACCACCACGGGTAGGGAGAGAGAGAGTTCCGATTACCCTTGCACTTGCTGGTAGCCCAGAGTTTACTGTCCCTGGGGTGCACAAGCGCCAGTAAAAAAAAAAAGGGGAATCCTGCACAGGAACAGTGCTCCCAAAGGAAGGTATTACAAATGTGCCTTTGTCCCTCTAGGGATTCTCTTGCCTCTACTGTGCATGCGTGAGACATCAGCAAAGCACATTCCTGTCAGGCTGCCATGCTAATGTCTGAAATCGCCTGTCATCCTCCAGTCGCATCTCTCCTGCCCTTTAGTCAACTGTAATTACAGATTGCTAGTGTCACAGGAGGTATGGCATGGTGATGGCGGTGTTTAAGTCAAGGCACAGGCATTCCATCTTTCCAAGTCTCAGTGAGGTCCTACGTGTTGAAAGCTTGATAATTAATTTACAGAATATGGGGCCAGATGTACGACCATTCTTTTTTGTGGGTCGCAAATTGCGATTTTTTGGGAACCACATTATGGGACTTGCAAAATAGAATATACTAATGTGTCTCAGACACATTAGCGATTCCCAATGGAGTCACAATTACCTGCCTCATCAATATTCATGAGACAGGTCGCAATTTGAGACCAATTGGGAATGGGCAATAACACAGGGATGGTGGCCTGCTGGGGAAAGCAGACCACCATGTCTGTGTTTGCTTTTTAAATAAAGCAACTTTTTTTTTCCGAATGCAGCCTGTTTTCCTTAAAGGAAAACGGGACGCGTTTAAAAGGAAAAAATGAAAAGTTTTCTTTTAATTTTTTATGGGCAGGCAGTGGTCGTAGGACCACTGCCTCCTCTTAAAAAATATTTTAGCTGCCAAACACAAAGGGAAAGGGGTCCCCTGGGGACCCGTTCCCGGTTGCGACCTGCTTACCACCGATTTGCAATTGGTGGTAACTGCGATTGATTTGCGAACACATTTGCAGTTGCAAAATAATCATACATCCCCCTGCGACTCGCTATTAGGAAGGGACGCTCTTGGCACGCCCCTTCCTAATAGCGGCTCGCAAACCCTATTTGTGAGTCGGTAATAGCCTACAACCCTTTTTAGCGGTCACAAATGGTCCGATTTTCCGTTAGCGACCGCTAAAAAGGGTCATAAATCTGGCCCATAGTGATGTAAAGACTAGAAGGCCTGACCCCATTTTAAGCAGGCAGGAGGCTCCATTAACTGCGTTTCTGCAGAATCATTAACATATCTGCCTTTGACGCAGATGTCATATGTCCTTATCTTTCAAAGAACCTGTGAAAGTGTCAAGTCACTCAGACATAGACATCAACAAGACACCTGATGCAACATCAGTCTGGAACAAATGCCTTGTTATCACTATTTCAAGGTCAAATAAAAACAATAGCCAAACTAATGTAGTAATAATTGTTATATTTTTACCTTACTTGTTTAAAAGAATGCGTCTTAGACTAGCATCTTGATACTCATTGGTTATACCAGACATCCCTAAGGTGATGTTGGAAATTCCATCTTAAATAAGACACAGTATAAAAGGGCTACCACTTGCCAGGAGAGGTCCTTCACCCCAGATTATTGCACAAGATACTGCCAGAGACGATCTTGACTGTCAGATGCTGCCATATTGCACTTTCTACTGAAAGCTGATATTGAGACCCAGTCTGGGAGGAGTTGATGCTGATGTCTGGGTGTTTGCCTTTCGCAGGGAACATGGCCTCCCTGACTACTAACAATCACAGTGTTTGGTTGTAAGCAAGCATGTAGTGCGCCCTTTCTCCCTAAGAAACTCTAGATGCAAGTTATGCTACTCCATGCTCTCCTAACGTAGCTCAAAGAAGTAGGTTTAGGGGTGTTAGGTTTTTTAGATGACATTTTAACCATGGTAGAAATGTTCACTTTATTTTTGTTGTTCACAATATGCATTTGTGCTGTTTTAGTCATATTCTGTGTGGTTGATTTAGATGTGCTGAGCAACAGGTTACACCTGTTGAAATACACATGCTCTTTTAGTTCAAATGTATTTTTCTTAGCACAGTTTGTGTGTGTGGTATTGAGAAGAACAAAATTAGTTTGTTTCTGGTCACAACGGTGTCTCTGGATCCCGGTTTAGTGACTGCTAGTAACCCAAAAGCATTGACACCACTTCAACTATGTATTGGGTGGGGTTTTGCAAGGCTATAAAAACCTGTCTTTCACATTTAAAGTGTTAGCGCATTGAACAAAGTTCACTTGTGTAACCTGTAGGTGTGAAAACAAACTTGTAGAGCTGAGCCAGAGTTTCAGTTTGCACAACAATAGATGTCTCCGGTGTTATCAGATTAGTGGGGGGGTGCAAACTCAGGATCTACAGACTACACTCAGAAAGAGAAAGACTGGACAACTGAGCAGAACGTTGAGCAGAGAACCTGCAAAAAAGAAGATAACACTTTGCCCTCTCACCTTGTACCATAAATAACCAAAGAGAATACTGCAAAGTGGGGAAATAAACATAACTCAAGCAAATAATCACTACCACCTGACATAAGAAAAGTTACTTAACTTCCGTAATATAGTTTTGGTGGATATTATCTTCCTGCTGGTGCCTCAATTTAAGAATACCTTCCAAGTCCTCGACTGGATTTAGAAAATATTTCTCTAGTAATAACTCTCCCTCACCACCTATTGCTGTCAAAGGCCTTCACCCACCTCGGATATGACAGTATCATGGTATAGACGGTGCCCGTGGGTGCTTGGGTCAGCGCCCATCGAAATGTGTAGAGAGGAAGCAAAACAGAATTAACAACAGCAGCAATCATAGAATACAACAAGATTAGATACCTTGGGATCTTAATAATCACAGCACTAACACATCAGGGAAGAGGAGGGCGGGCATAAAGGAATATGCGGGAAGATATAGTACCCACAAGAAGCATCTGAAGGTAATTTTCAGATAACTTACTGGTAATGTTCATTAAACTGTGGCCTAGTCTTTCTTGTCCCAGTCCTTACATCTTTAGGATGTGCCAAATAATTGTTATGGCACTGATTTAGACAAACACATTTCTATTCAGTAAAAAGAAGCTATACAATTTATTGAATGATTGATATTTTCCTTTTTGTTAATTAATTGGGTACAACACTCAGAGCTATAGAACAAACACCTTTACCTGCACTGGGAATCTGTAACCTAAACCACTTAACAAAAGTAACAGGAGCAGCCCCAAGTTGCTGCTTTACACACATCTTCTATAGATAATCCACAAACAATAGCCCATGAGGTAGACACTTTCATTTTGAATGTCCTTTGGTAGTAGAGGGTATAGGTGCACCTGATGATTTGTGAGACTCAGATATAGCTAGGCGTGCCCCCTGACTAGGAGTGGCCGCAGAAAGATTAAAGTTGTGATGGCTAGAACCAAAAGAAACAAAAAGGGAATCAGATTTGTGAAATTCAGATGTTTTCTTTAAATACATCCTGACAGCTCCTCCTATGTTCAAGGTATGTAAGTATTGCTCTTCAGACAGTGAAGAATGATAGAAATGTTTGATATGAAAGTCAGAAGCAACTTTAGGGTTTAAGGTAGGTGTAAGACGTAAAACAAGACCTTCAGGAAGAAAGTGCAAGTAAGGTTCTGAATAAAGAAGAACACCAATCTCCCTCAACCTACGTGCAGTGGTTATTGCAATTCGAAATACTACTTTAATAGATAGGTTTTTCATAGATGTTTCTTCTAAAGGCTCAAATGAAGCAGACTGCAGTGCCTTCACAACTAAGGGAAGATCCCAAAGTGGAATAGGATTCCCTGTGACGGCCTGTACTTTTAGCAGGGAGGGCGCAGTCGAGGCACAAACGCACTCATAAACACTCACTCACACTCATGCATTCACCTATGCGCGCACACACATACACATCCATTCACAACACTCACTCCCAAATATTCATGCACATACGCAAAAAACATTAAAAATAAAATCTTACTTATCGGAGCAGCTCCGCCTCAGAGATACCAGGAGGGTTGGGACTGCTGCCTTCCCTCATTGGCTGACCTTAGGTCCCTCAGGCAGCAGTCCCTCAATCATCACAAAGTGGGATGGGGTCAGTGAGACTGCTGACCTCACCCTGTGATGAGGTGTCAGTCATTGACACTCGACCCAGGGCACTTCAGGACTTAGAGTTGAAGCGCCCAGGTCTGAGGCAATCAGTGATGCTCTCCCTCGTCATGAGGGAGAGGGCCATTTAGGTGCTTTGCCAGGCTGAACAGGTGACACCCACAGGAGCTCTGACTTCTTCAGCCTGGTTAAGCTCAGCTCGGCAGCCTGTGCATTTAGCTCATGTCTAACTCTTGGCTGGCTGACCTGAAAATAAAGAGTGTCTGTCAGGCTGACCTTTGCTCAGCCTGACAGACACTCTTCATGGTGGTAAAAAGGTGAGGTGGTGTGGCCCCTCATCCCATTAGCACGGGCCGTGGCTCAGGATTCTGAATCTTAGGACGAGCTTACTCAAAACGATTTAAAAGATGGGGAGCTAATTCTGGAAGAGAACCCAAATTCCTCTTTAGAGATATAAAGGCTGTGAAAACTGGCAATTGACATTGCAGGGTAGGAAAAGCCAACTCAAAGAAAATTCTCCTTAAGAAAATCAGGGCAAGATATAGGGGGTCTCAAGAAAGTGAAAGTAGGTATTTAGACATGCACCAGCGTCTGAAGGAAGCCCAATGATTATTCCATGATTGTAGTGTAGAGGGGAAACAAACCTGATGGATTGCTGCTGCAAACTACTGAGTGACAACTAACCAACACAGGCCTAAGCTTTCAGAATCCAGACATCAATTTGAGTTTGCTCAAGTTTGGTACAGGATAGCTTGGCCATCTTAATGGTATCGGGTAAAATGGGAATGTCCACCCCTTTTTGACACTGTTTGTGTAGGGCGAATCATAATTTTCTGATCCAGTAGGGAGTTTTCAAAATAACTTGAGCCCCTATCATTTGCACTGTAATAAGACTCTTATTATTAGAGCAAAGGGATGGAAGATATTTAGGAGTCCCTGAGGCCAAAGGGACATCGGAGCATCTTATGCTAGCCCTTGTGATTACCTTTCCTGGGAACAGAAGTTCAGTAGCTGGTTGCCTCTTGTATTGCCAAAAGGTCGTCTAAGGGGTGAAGACATACTCTCTGAAGAATTTCCATTTTTAATGAGTAATCTGTCAAGGTTGGGAATACTGTGGTCAAAAGGTCTGGAATTAGATTCTTATTTCCTGGAATGTGTGTTGCAGTTAGAGAGTGTAGATGCGTCTCTGCAAATATGAAGATTCTCTATGCTATTCTCATTAAAGACTTTGACTTTACTACTTCCTGGTGAACAGTATCGGTTTTCACTTCCATATTGTCCTTCTGATCAGTACATCCTTGCCTAATAGGGGAGAATTAATGACTATGATCTTGCTCTAGGCAACTCAATTGCCACCGTTCAGTCTCCACACATGGAGATGTAAGTTGAGGAGGTTTGGATGAAGGACTCTGCACTATTGCTGAGACAGAAGATCTTCCTGAAGTGGTGGCCTGATTGGAGGACAAAGCCCATGTTCAGGAGTTCTGGTTACCACACTCATGAGGCCCAGTCTCTTGGCTGTGGAGAAGCCCTAGGTGGAGTCCTAACTTCGCATTTGGATCTCCTGTGAGAAACAGAAAAGTGTTTCTTCTTTTTGTGGCTACAGCTTTTTTCCCCTCGAAGATTTTGATGAAGGAGAGGAACGTGAAGCAGATCTTGATCTTGTCCTCATTCTAGAATGAGATCTAGTATGTTGACGACTTCTGCAGTTGTCCTTTTGCCAGTTCATAAAGGGTTTGGTTTCTCATTCTTTATTGCCTTTGGACTCATCGTCAGGAAATGAGCACATTTCGATGAGTCGTGCCTCAAGCCGAGAAACCACAAACAATTGTCATATAGATCTGTAATGGACATTTGTCCATCATATGTTTGACAGGGCTTGGACCCTAACTTCTTAGAGGGAGGCAATCACTTGCACTGCACCACATTTCTTTCCTCACTTGAAGTGAAGCGAAATGCTCCAGAATCGCGTTGAAATGTGTAGAAAAAACAGAACTACCTTAAGACACCCAGATGGATGCTTTATGGCTCCCTTGAGATCACAACAACTCCACTTCTTTTTTTAAATTTTATTTAGAGTTTTATATAGCGCAAACTAGACCCGAGACATCTGGTATCAGAGCGCTTTAGATGAGCACCAGTTTTGTTACAGAAGGACACATTCATTTTGTTAGGCACGGGGAGATTAAGTGATTTGCCCAGAATCACAGGATGTTGAGCGTCGTTGCCGATACTCGAACCCTGTTCCCCAGCTTCGAGGTCGACCGCTCTAGTCATAAGGCTACATCCTGGAGTCAAGACTGAGTCGATGCCACTAACAATCGCCAGAGAACTATGCCAAAAGTTTGTGGATTCAGTCTGAGCCTGGGTCATTGAAAAGTGAGGAATCAGGAGGTAGAATTATCAATCAGAAAGATTTTGTAAATACTGTTTTCAAACACCTTTGACAAGAGGTGGGCAGCGACAATAGTGTGGCCCTGATGTTTAGGTCTAGCTAGAAAGTGCAGTTGTCGGTGAGACCTATTGTTGCCAATTCTTTAAAGTAGACAGAGTGGGTTTTGGCTCCACGCATTGATGTATTTCTCTGTCACCTCAAGCTAGTTGCTATTTAGTGCATCATTCTGCCTTATCGGAAGTGATCCTGTTGGGATACATTAGGGAGTATTTCACATCGGAAAAGTACATTCAATCATCATAGAATTCTCTATCGCCTATGTGCATTCCATACTAAAAGCAGTAATTTCCTGCTACTTTTTCTCCAGGATAGGCAAAGCCGGTAGGGATAGCTATAATGAAATAAACAGCGTTTGTGCATTCAATGCATGGAAACAATATTTAGGAACACTTGCGTTAACTTTTTGTGTACTTCAACATATGTTATGAATTGAATGTTTGAATTAATCTCAGCCACTGGTAATTACTCAGGCTGCATCTTGGTCCATCATGATTTTGCACACTGGCCGGAACCAGCCATATGCAAATCAGTCTTGACCCTACTCCAATGGGAACAGAACAGCCTGAACTGCCAAGCCAGATCCTTCCTGAACCGGAACACAAGCAACCCTGGGGAGAGAATGTGGCCTAATGGCTAGGGCGGTTGACCTCGGAGCTGGGGAACCGGGTTCGAGTCTTGGCAGGGACGCTCAACATTCTGTGATTCTGGGCAAATCACTTAATCTCCCCGTGCCTGCCCTCACCCGGGTGGGAGTAAAGTTGTGTTCCCTGCCCAGCTGTGTGGACAGGTAATGCCCACACTGCCCTGGGCAGGGAGCTACTGTGTCCCGTGGGATGGGGTCCCCTGGACACTGCAGCTGTATCAGGCCCTGGAGACTGCAGCTACATAAATGCTACAATACAATAAAAATAAAAATTAATGTGCCCGTCTGTAACATAACTGGTGCTCATGTAAAGCGCTCTGATACCTTCGGGTCTAGTTTGCACTATATAAAACTCCACAAAAAAAAAACCCAGGGCCATGGTCGCCCTAGTTAGGGCTCAACAGCCAGTTATAGGCTTGGTTCCAGTGACACAGTGCGCATAGGACCCACAGCTGAGCATACCCATCTCACTTAGGGCGACACACTAAAATATACAAAGAATGATGGATGAAATTCTTAAAGAATTCTGAGCCAGTTGTAATTACTAGGGCTGCTCAAACTACTACCATGATTAACACAAATGACACTATACAATTATAACACAAAATCATTGAACCTCTCGGGTAACCTCTTCATTCTCTCTAGAGAAGACTTCACCACTTACTTGCTGACCAGCAATACCATCTCCATTCACATCACTGGCCACACCCCCAACCACATCTCCTACTGTTGCATTGCTAATAACATCTCTGATTCAACCATCCTCCACAGCAGCTGTGGCCAGAAATATATTCTTATTGAACAATAAGATGTCGCTGCACTAAACATCCTTACTGCTTCTCTCTTCAGGTTCATGCTTACACAGAGAAATCCTACACACATTCCATTCTCCACCACCTCCTATCTAACCATGTTATTGCACATAACTTTAACCGGGTTATTTAAAAACGTCATCTCTTCACCAGGATCAGACCATGAAGATCCATCCTTTCTGGGTTTTCCAGGACGTTTGATACACACACTGACCAAAGATGAGCGCAGAAACGGAAATGCTCCCTTTAACTGACTAATTTTCTCCTTATATTAATGTACTTTGCGTCTAACATCCTCGAAAACAGGTTTATGATCATCACCACCTTTATTCTTAATCATTAATCTGAACACTGTGTCTGGAAAAGGCTCTAGATTCTAATGTGCACTTGTTTCACTGCAATATAGAGCATCCTGTACCACACACATCTGAGCCAGAGAAACTACTGATGTAATTTGTTTGAGACACACAGATAAAGTCCGTTTTGATTCTATGCCATACACATAACATTTAACTTATCAGATTTAATTAGATCCCTTTACTCTGTAACTTCCCTGCTCAGCTTAGATGGATTTTACCTGGGCGTCCTACTGGACAGCCTTGATGAAGGGAGGTGTGGTTTATTATTAAACTGAGCTAATCTCCCACACAAACCAGCTGATGGAAACAAACACATTTTTATAACACATAAAAGCAAGCATTCAACGTTATTTGCTGAGTGGCAGGGAATCAAAAATAGTCTTGAGTTCGTGATAAGAGTACCTGCCGCATTATGGACCTGTATTGGCATAAGTGAAAATACATGTTAAGCTCTGAAATAGAGTGCAAGCAGAAACTAGGATAAATATTTTAATGATATGAATTGTTGATGTGGCAGATGCACGAATGCGAAATATTGTTTTATTTTGTTCAAGTGTATTTATTCCAATGCTGGTGTTTCCCCGTAAATTCAATGAGTCAATGTCAAATGCCATTGTATACTCACCAGATGTTGCATTAATAAAGCGAAGGTTAGTTTCCAAGAAGAAAAATATGTTTCATAGACACCCAAAATAGTTCTTACATTTAGTGAAGGATTTGGGTGTCCTATTTCCAAGAACTGTAATTTTAAGCTTTCTAATCATTTTATTATGCACATCGATGCACATAAGGGGCCGTATTACAGTAAGTGCCCCAGGGAGCAATGGGTGTTTGTTGCCATTTCTTGCACTTCCGGGGCCGCTCATTCTGTGATATGGATCACACTGGTGTGATCAAGACTGCATTCTGCTTGGGGGACATGGCCGAGTGCAAATAAGGAAACATTTGCGTCTGACTCCTGCCGCACTACAGATGGTCTCGTCAGGAGGGGAACACCGTTTGTGTGCTGCATAGAGGTGGCGTACTATCAGTGTGCCTCCAAGACTAGTCCTTGAAAGGCTGATAGCAGACCAGGGCGGGAAGCCCACGGACACCCAGGCATCCTAGGCATCCTTCAGCAGGCAGCTGCGGCCACTAACTACACTTGGGCGACCAGACATCCCGGATTTCCCCGGACAGTACCGGTTTTCAGAGGACTGTCCCGGTGTCCCAACGCTTTTGGCAAATTTAAATATATGTCCCGGTTTTGGGAACAAATGTCAGGTCATCCTGCGAAGGAGAATTGAAGGTATTCTCTCCTTTCACAGGCACCCCTGAAGTCTGAAATAATTTATCTTCTTTTTTTGCCAGGCAGCACAGGAGAAGGTGTGCTGCCTGCTCCCAGCAGAGAGAGAGAGAGAGTGGGAAGGAGGGCGCACAATGGAGGTCAAGTCATGTCTGATGTTATTTAAAGGTAGTCTTGTATGTGGGGTGTGTGTATATATGTGTGTATATGTATATATATATATGTATATATATATATATATATATATACACACACACAAAAAATGGCCATTGTGTGTGTGTGTGTGTGTGTGTGTATATATATATATATTCACTAAAAAAACAAAGGTTACAGGGACGTTATCAGATTTCACTCGTACAAAACCAGTGAAATTCAGCAGTTATAACAGATAAAGCGAATCGGATGACGGACCCAAAGAAATCGCACCTCACTAGTGACTGTGCCCCTCTTTTGTGGTATTTAGTCGTGCACACTTCGACACTCGTCACCCTTCAGTGTCACTGTTTCACAGATTAACATATAATACATTCAATTGAAGGTGCGCCGAAAATTAAGTAGCACAATCTGGTGTTGGTTTGTTCTTCAACCTTTTACACACAAGAATCCAAGGAACTGACGACCGGTCCGCTTATTGAGGTGGCAGGTCCTACTTCGGGAAAACCCATTAATCCTGGGATTCCCTATGGTCATCCATTAAACCACGCTTCTGATTTTATCTTAATTAAGCCCTGACGAAGTTCCACACACTGTAAAGTGGGAACGAAACGCGTTGGCTGTCTGTTGCAAAAGAAAATGAAATAAAGAATAAAAGGTTGAAGAACAAACCAACACCAGATTGTGCTACTTAATTTTCGGTGCACCTTCAATTGAATGTATTATAAATTCAGCAGTTATAGTTTCCTGAGCTAACTATAACTTACGCCCTCGCAATGCACTGCTTATGACCTCACATATTACATCACCCATGCCATGGTCAGTGACATCACTGATGACATCTCAAATTACATCACTGATAACACCATCCAGTGTGTGTAAGTATTTTGTACGAGTTTATGATTGTTAAACATATATACTAAGGTACTACAAAAGTTAAAGTAGAATACACGGTGTACTACTAATGAGTGATACTACTTTTAATATATATCATGTGAGTGGCTGTGTGACTATATGTATTCTTGTGCATATGGGTGTCTGACTATCGGTGTATAAGTGGGTGTGTGAGTAGCTTTGTGGGTTAGTGAGATGCTGTGTGAGTGAGTGGCTGTATGGGTGAGTGAGTGGGTGTGTGAGTGGCTGTATGGGTGAGTGAGTGGGTGTGTCAGTGGCTGTATGGGTGGGTGGACAGATGTCTGAATGGCTGTATGAGTGAGTGACTGGGTGTATAAGTGGCTGTATGGGTGGGTGAGTGGCTGTTTCAGTGCATGTTTCGTTAAGTGAGTTGGTGTGTGAGTGGCTGTATTGGAGAGTGAGTGTGTGTGAATGGCTGTATGGGTGAGCACAGGAATGTGTGAGTGCTTGTATGGATGTGTGAACGGGTATGTAAGTGGTTGTGTGTGTGAGTGTGTGAGGGTAGGGTGGGTGAGTGAGTGGCTGTGTTGAGAGGCTGATTGGGTGAGGGAGTGGGTGTGTGAGTGACTTTGTAGGTAAATAAGTGGGTGTGTGAGTAGCTGTATGAGTGAGTGTGTGGTTATGTGACTGGCTGTATGGGTGAGTAACTGGTTGTACGAGTGGCTGTATGGGTGAGTGAATGGTTGTGTGAGTGGCAGTACGAGTGAGTGTGTGGGTGTTTGAGTGGCTCTAAGGAGGAGTGAGTGGGTGTGTGAGTACAGCTATAGGTCTGTGAATGGGTATGTCAGTGGTTGTGCGGATGTATGAGTGGGTGTACGAGACAATAAATGGGGGTGTGAGTAGGTGTGTGAGTGGTTCTGTGGATGATGTCATTTGAGATGTCATGAGTGAAATCATCAGTGATGTCACTGACCATGTCATGAGTGATGTAATATGTAAGGTCATAAGCAGTGCATTGCAGGGGCGTAAGTTATAGTTGGCTATATCTACTATAACTGTTGAATTTCACTGGTTTTGTACGATTGAAATCTGAGCCTAACTATAATGTTTCTGAAACCTTTGTTTTTTTCAGTGAATTTCTAAGGTTTTTTAAATTCTATTTGCTAACTATAACAACCCTGTAACCTTTTGTTTTTCAAGTGAAATTCTATGTTTCTATGTATTTTTTTTAACTAGTAGTCATGTTTTAAGAGTGGTGGACAAAGGGGGCGGGCCTCTGACCAGCTCTCAGGAATCCTGCTGTATCTGACTTACTGGAGGTAACAGGAGGGCTCCTGGGTCCCCAAGAACCCTCAGCATCCAAGAGGACTTCATTTCCCACTCTATAACCACCGAGAGTCACTGTTCCTATCAGAAAAAAGCAAAAGACAGAAAACTGTTGTTGTTCTACTATTGTGATTGTTGGGAACAGTGTGTCCTGTTCTTGATGCCCTCACACACCCCGAAGGATGTCATGCTTCATCATTGGGCTATTGCTCCTCGTTGGGCCGGCACTGCAATGCCCTACGGGTCCCCCGAAGGGTCAATTTTTCGAAGATCTTTTAGATAAAGCCGTAAGGATGCGTGGGGGTGAGTGGCAGTGGTGTCCTAACATGAAGTTAAAAAATGACTGGAGGGGTGCCTAGAGAGTTTATTGAAGAAAGAGTCCCTCTGGCATTAGTAAAAACCAAGAAGGTGGTGCTGCTGTGAGGGATGTAATGGCCCTCTGTAGCTAGGTTTGTGACACACCCCTAGTGGGTATGTTTTTTAGGTCGGCATGTTTCGCACAATTTAACAGTCGCAGGAGGAGATCCCATGCGCTTCTTCAGGACCAGGAAAGCGTGTAGTGGTAGATAGATCAGATACGTGGCCTGTAGTAACTAATCTAGTGCCACTAAGAAAGTAAGGAAGTAGTATTCCAAATTAGACGGGAAGAAATCCCCATGAGAATCGGCTGTGGGTCCCTTAAGACAGTTCCTCGTAGGAAAGGAGGCCCGTACACCTACCCGACCTCACGCCGTCTCCGCCGGTCATTTCCCAATCAGCAGCGCACTAGGAGGTGCATTTGCAGAGTGGTGGAGAAAGGGGGCATGGCCTCTGAAGTCCTCTCAGCAATGGCCCACTGTGGGACTTACTGGAGGTAACAGGAGGGCTTGTTGGCCCCCAAAGACCCTCCGCATCAAAGCAGACATCATCCCCCCACCAGCAGTCAGCCAAGAGGCATGTTTGCAGAGTGATAGAGAAAGGGGGCGTGCCCTCCGAACACCTCTCAGCAATCCCACTGTGTGGGACTTACTGGAGGTAACAGGAGGTTTTGTTGGCCCCCATGGATCCTCCGCATCCAAGGGGACTTTATACCCCAACAGCAGTGGACCAAGAGGCACGTTTGCAGAGTGGTGGAGAAAGGGGGCATGGCCTCTGAACCCCTGTCAGCAATCCAACTGAGTGCGACTTACTGGAGTTAACAGGAGGTCTTGTTGGCCCCCAGGGACCTTCAGCAGTCAAGGGGACTTCATCCCCCAACCAGCAGCACGACAGGAGGCACGATTGCAGAGTGCTCTGTTTTTTTTATTATAAGGGAAGGTGGGTCGATTTTGACCCCGGGATCCCATCCCCCGGGGGCAGGTATTTTTAGAACGGGGAGGGGGGCCATCCCATGAAGCCCGACTTTCTTTTTTTCATAAAAGAGGGACTGCCTAGCCCCCTTCCCTGGGCCGATTTTGGTCCCAGGACCCCATCCCCCGCCCTGACCACAATACTGGGTGCCCTGGTCCCATCCAGGGCACCCAGTTTCTCACGCTGGGAGTATGATGGCCCACACGGTCCCCGACGGCTCCCCGCATCCTGAAACAGTCAGCGGAGTCTTGAGGCGGATGCTGCGACACGACACTGAATCATGCTTGTTTCTCATGAGATCGGACGTAATAACCTAATGGGGCTGCGCGATATACAAAAGAATTGGGGTAGATTACCACTCACTCAATGTATGACTGGTGATTCACATATTCTGTTAGTACCAAAGCTTGGCACCAAGTCATAAGTGTAGTGTAGGTTTCTGATAGGTCCTGAAGAATCAACACTTGATCCTTGTGACAAACTGAGGCGAGAAACATGTTGAACTGATGTTTTAAATCACTAAATATCGACATTGCTAACTAGGTTTATTATTTCCTATATTAGCAAAGCAGTTTTTAATTAGGCTAGTGAACTCAATCATTAAAATAGTTCTGACACGGATTATCACTACACCTATTTTAAATCACCTTTTACACCACCCTACACATAACACCATTGCCCACAAACCCTCACGTCACCTGACGGCTAATATAAAAAGATCTCCGGCAGAGAGACCCCTAGTGGGTGCCTGTTGGGCATCGCAGCGCCGGCCCGACGACGAGCTAGCCCAATGATGAAGCAAAACACTCTTTGGGTGTGTGAGGTCCGGTGCTCCTATTGGAGCACTTTCCTGTTCCTGGAACGGTAACCTTGTCTGTCATATCTTTAGGACCTGCACACCCTTATATCTGTACTGTACATGTTTAGGAGCATATGTGTTGGGCCTGATAGGCTCCTGGTTCTCTCTATATAAGAGTACATATATATATTTATATATAAATATATATATATCTATGCGCACACACACATTTACAAGGCTACACAAAAAAAGGATAGGACAGATATAAAAGTGAGACTAATAGGCTTTAGTCCTACTTTTATGTCTAACCTGTCCCGGTTTTTGCTTCTTAAAATCTGGTCACCCTAAACTACACCCACCTGTGGGAGATTTCTGTCACCCTGTATAAAGCAGGTTGGGTTACCATTTTGCACACTGAAAGGCATTCTGGCAACTTCAAACAATTGTGCTGCCTTTCACAAATGCATTGTTCCCAGCATAGGCAGATGCGAACTCGCGCCTGCACAAGGGACAGCACATTCAGTGTAATAAAGTGCACTGTTTTGTGCTCCGCATACCCAGTTAAGATGCGTCGCTGCAAAGGTAAGGGCAGCGTGCCCTATTTGCAATATAGGCAATGGTGTGTCAAAGGACTAAGCTTGCACTATTGGGAAAAAGTCTGCAGCATGTGATTTTGAACGGTGCATTCAAATTTGGTCCACACAATATTAAGTGAAAGCGTATTTTTAAACGCTGCACTGGAAAGATTTAGTGCCTGTAATGATTTTTAATTAGAGTCAATGAAAATCCATGCAATGGTGGGTCAGTGGTATGGAAAAACAATTGATGGCAATGTGTATTGTATTGGGTTTTGTACCAGATTTATAATGATCTAGAGCATTGAATTAGTACTTGATTTTATATTTCAGGAGTACATTATTAAAACAAGCATTTGCAATGCAATAGCTCTCGCATTTACGCGAGTTTGAGCTATTGGCATTGTAAATGACAATGCCTTTTATTTATGTTTTGGTTTTTAAAACATAAATAGAAGGCATTGTCATTTACAATGCCAATAGCTGAAACTCGCGTAAATGCGAGACCTATTGCATTGCAAATGCTGGTTCGTATCAGGGGGTGGCATATCCAATAACAAGTACCAGGTTTAAAGCCTTCCATTCTCCAATCAGAGACTAAATGAATCAGGAACGGAGCATGAAGAAGTCCTAAGTTTGAACCCTAATTTAAATAGACCAATGTGGTAAAATCTGCATGCCACAATGCTGTTTCCTAAGCCACCGATATATATATGGAAAGAAAAAAACAAATGCTTGTGGCAATCACCTGTGTATCTGTTAAGGTGCAAAAAATGCTCATTTTGCACACACTGTACAACTACTGTGCTTTGCGCCCAACTACATGCTGACTGGCACCCTTCGATTGCCCGCTTGCGATTGGTTATGACTCTGCCTTTACGAATTGGTGAGTCTTTGGCTTCTTCCAGAAGCTCTAGAGAGAGGTGGCGAGCCCAACATCTTAAACAACTTCCAGATCTTGGGGCTTGCCTTGAACTGAAAATGACCGACCATCCCGGTGGTAGGAACACATTTTAGAACTTTCGGGTGAGACTTTTATTTACTACGTAAACCTTTACTTGGAATATATGCATGGACTTTAAAGGGCCTATAACTCGGGTCTGGGTCGATTACGTTTTAAAACTACGTAATACCGAAGGGGATACCATGGGCTACCAGAAGCCAGAGTAAAGCTCTTCTGAAGGGTGAAATGAGACCTATTTCACTAGCCAGCTGCCCGGTTAAATACCAGCTGCAGTTAATGCAGTTACCTGCAGCGCCTGCAGTTAATGGACCCGTTATCGCACCAATGACTTGCCGCGGGGCGGCTTTTATTAGCAAGAGGAGCTAAGCAGAGGAATTGGCTAGACACTTCAGTTCAAACATGACACTCTCTGACGCAAAGTAAACACTCCGGTGCTGGTAACTTAACCACAGAAATGATCTTTTGCCAACAAGGCGTTGACCAGTGTAGAGGCCTAGGACCAGCGCGTGTCGCTTGCGTGGCCTAGGCTAAAAGAATGGGACGCCACACGGTGTGCTGTTTAAACTCGCGTGGTCCCGACTGCCGCCGCTGGCCACGCCTCCTTTATTTATATCGGCGTTGGCGTCGTACGCCAACGCCAGTGCGTGCACTACGGGCGCGGGAGCACTAGACTGCTACCCGGCCCCTTTAAACATTACATTCCTTCTAACCTTTAAATAAAACACAACCAAACAACAAACAGTCGATCTGTTACCAGTTCCTGGTTCGGGGTCTCACGTCCACCACCTGGCACCCTTAGTTCGATCAGCTGGGCATTCACTGTTCCTTATACCAGAAACCCGGCCAACCGGGATGACGGGGCAGGATTGCCCCGTAGGCCTTAACCACATTGGCAAAACGACACCTCCCCTCGGTGAGCCTCTGTCCAGTGTACCACTCTCCCTGGGACAACGCCGTCGACCCTCCGGTGTTCCGGTCGGCGACAGCTGGCCGTCACTCGCTCCAGCTCCCCCAGCCGCTGGTTCCTCCTCCGGAGTGGTTTCTCCCACATCATCCTCCTCGGGTGCAGCTCCCGGAGTCCCTGTTTGGACTTTCTTGAAAAATGAGATATTTCTAGTGAGTAACTCTGCTCCTTTTCGGGCGGTCACCATCGTGCCTGTCCGGCGGGTCACCGTCCAGGGCTGGCACTCTTAGGGGAGACGGAATTTGCTCCCCGGATATCGGTCTTTCACAAACACCTGATCCCTCTCCTGGATGTTCGCCGGGCATGCTCTCCGGTCCCGGCTAGACCGTTCGTTGGTGGTGGTCCTCTTTGCCAGAATCCTGGGGCCTTCAATGGGGTTTGGGATCCACGCCGGGTGATGGGGAAGAGTGTCCCGCACCAATCTGCCCAGACAGGCGGGGCCTGGTGCCCTTTCCGTCGTAGAGTGTGGTGTCATCCTGTATTCCCTCAGGAAACTGTAAATGGCTCTCTCCAGGGGGGCATTCTCAGCATGCGCTATCCGGATCACCCTATTGAGCGTGCGCATGAATCTCTCTACTTCCCCATTTGCTTGGGGCCAGCGCGGGGTGACTTTGCGGTGTTGTATCCCCCAGGACTTTAGGTAGTCGGCAAACTCTTGCCCTTGAAAAGGGGGGCCATTGTCCGTTTTGACCATCTCGAAGATCCCATGGGTTGCGATGATCTTCTCGATCTTCGTAATGACCTCCGTGGCGGTCTGACTTGCCACCACCTCTACCTCTGGATACTTCGTGTAGTCGTCAATGACTACAAGGGCATGTCGCCCATCTGGCAGGTGCCCAAAGTCCATGCTGACCCGCTCCCATGGTCTCCGGGGATTATCCTCTGTGATGACTGGGTGAGGGCGGTCTGGTTGGCCCGAGACCTGGCACCACTGGCAGGTGCGAACAGTTTGTTCAACCAGGTGATCCATCTCCGGGAACCACACCTTTACTCTTAGACGTCCTTTGGTCTTCACAATCCCTTGGTGACCTCTATGGGCAAGGTCTACGGCTTGTTGGGCCAAACCTGATGGAATTACCAACCGAGGGCCTCTTAGTACACATCCGCTGTTGTCCACAGACAGTTTGTCCTTCACTCTGTGCAACGACTCCAACGCCGCCTTGGCTTGGGGCGTCCTCCAGGACAGTGTGGTCAGGATGGCCCGCCAGTCATTGGCCCTGACTGCCGCTTTAGCCAGCTGTAGGCACTCGTCCTTTTGGGTGGCCTCCACAATGGCTTCCAAACTGATGGGTAGTGGTCGGGACCTTTCCGCTATGAATCGGACATACTCCTCTGTGTCATTTGCTTCGTCTTCCTCGGCTCTTGTGGCCGCTCTTGGGTGCCTAGACAGGTAGTCCGCCGGGTTGGACGACCCTGGCTTGTACTCCACCTTGTAGTCATACTCCTGCAGCTGGAGAATCCATTTTTCGATCCTCAGTGGTGGCTTGGACACCGAACCCTGGAATTGTGGCACTAGGGGTTTGTGGTCCGTCGTGACGGTGAACGGTTTGCCGTACACGTAAATGTGAAAATAGCGGCACGCCCAGTGGATGGCAATCGCTTCCCGTTCTATCTGGGAATAGCGTTGTTCCGTCTCCGTCAGCGACCTGCTCGCATACGCAATGGGGATCCACTCCCCGCTGGACCCCTGCTGTGTGAGCACGGCCCCTAGCCCGTGCGGGCTGGCGTCCACGGCCACGTTGGTGGGACGAGCAGGATTAAAGTATGCCAAAGTGGTGTCGGCGGATAGCGCTGCCTTTGTGTCCTGAAAGGCTTGCTCCTGGTCAGGACCCCACTGCCATACGGTGGTAGACTTGGTCAGTTCCCGGAGGGGCTTGGTGACATTGGTTAGGCCTGGCATGAAACGTCCACAGAAATTGACCATTCCAAGGAAGCTCCGGACTTCCGAGATGTTGGAGGGCGCTGGAGCTTCTCTGATGTCCCTCACCTTGTCTGGGTCTGGAGCCACTCCTTGGTCAGAAAAGGTGTAGCCAAAAAAACTGATCTTCTTTCTCAGAAATTGGCACTTCTCTTTGTGGAGCGTCAAACCTGAATCACTGATCCTCTGCAGGACGTTGCGTAGCCTCTGGTGATGATCATCCAGCGAGGTAGCGTACACCAACAGGTCATCACTCACGTTCAGGTCCCCCGGGAGCCCGCTGAGGACTTCTCGGATGGTGTTTTGGAACACCTCCGCGGCGCTCGATATCCCGAAGCTGAGGCGTTTGTACCTCCGGAGGCCCACACGCGTTGAGAATGTGGTGATGTACCGTGAGTCCGGGTGTAAGGGAAGCTGATGATACCCTGACCGGAGGTCCATCTTTGAAAACCATTTTGCTCCGTTGAGCTCCCCGAGTATATCGTCTATGGTAGACGTTAGATGACGCTCTCTTTTTATCGCGGCATTGGGGAGTCGCATGTCGACACATATGCGAACCTGGCCAGGCTGCTTCGGCTTCCTAGCCACTACTATAGGGGACACCCATGGGGTCGGTCCTTCAACATTCTCAATGACCCCTTGTTCTTCCAACGCTTCAAGTTCTGCCTCCACTTTCTGCCTCAGGTGGAAGGCTATGCGCCTGTGCCTCAACGCCACCGGTTGGACCGATGGATCAATGTGGAGGGCGACTTCCTTTCCTTTGAGGCACCCGATTCCTGAGAAGATGTCACCGAACTCGTCCATGATGGTAGACAACTCCTCCTCTTGTACCACTAGTGCAAATGATATGAGCCGTAGCTCCTCAGCCGTCTGGCCGCTCACCAGCAAGCCGTTGCCCTCTTTAGTGACGTACACGGTGGTAGGGGTCTCTTGCTCCTCATGTTTGATTTTCGTCGGGAAGCATCCCAGCAGTGGGATGGGCGTCTTCTGGCCATATGCGAATACGCGAATCTTCGCTTCGCGCAGTGATGGACGGGGGTCCAGCCGGTTGAATACATCCTCCGCCATCAGCTCAATGGATGCTCCCGTGTCTATGGTGGCCTGTACTTCCTGGCGGTGGACCATTACCCTGCACTTCGGCAGCCTACGTCTCTTCGGTATTGGTTGATTTGCTGCGAACACGTAATGGACAGGGTAGCTACCCTCGTCGTCGTCGTCCAGGTCTTCGGGCTCGTGGGCCTCTTCTACCATCTGAGCCAGCTCTTTTTTGTGTCCTGTGGACCTGCAGACTGCTGCAAAATGATTAACCTTGCCACATGCTGAGCATCTCCGTCCTTTCGCCGGGCATTCCTGCATGCGGTGTGGCGTTCCTCCACAATAGCCACATTGCCTCTTTCTGTCCGGTGCGCGCTTCCCTGGGTGCGGGCGCGGCTTCGCTTGGGCCATATTCACTTGTTCCGTCTTGATGGGACGATGAAGGGCTGCCTCCATATGGGACGCTCTCACTCGCGCCAACTCTTTGGATCTCCCCATCGTGAGGATGTCCGCGAGGGGCTTCCCCGACTCCTGGAGGATGTGTTCACGGAGTTTGGAGGAGAAACACCCTTGGATAATTTGGGCCCGGATCTCTTCCTGCTCATCAGTGAACCCACACGTGGTGGCTAACTCCTTCAACCGCCCATGAAAGGCGTCCAATGACTCCTCCGCCTCCTGCTTTGCCTGACGAAAGATAAATCTTTCGTAGTCTCTGTTAGCCATGGGCTCAAAATGTGCGTTAAGGGCATTGAGCAGTGTAGCGTAGGTCTTGGGGGTGGCCTCTACCAGTGTTTTGTAGATCCGGTGAATGTCCTTCCCACCCAGATGAAGGAGCAGCGCCCTGCGCCTCTCACGGGAGATGCCCGCCCCCTCGAAGTAGAATTGGAGCCTCTCCGTCCAATCTTTCCACCTTGGGACCAAAGCAGAGGGAGCGCCATCGACTACAAAAGGCTCCATGGCCGGGATTGCCGCCATTTTGGGGTAATTAGTGGTCCTCCTCGCGGCACGTGCACTGTCCCTCTCTCTGGAACGGGGAACAGCCGCCTGGCCGAGGGCACTAAGGCTGGGAAGACCCTGAGCGCTGCGTGGGGCGATGGGGGCTCAGAATCCAGGTCACTGCCCCTTACCTTCACTCTCTGGGAGCACTGGAGCAGCCTGCCTGATGCCTGCCGGTGATGACGGGCAGCAGGCCTGTCTGGTTGCTGTGTGCCCCTCCTCCAGGGCGCCTGATGCTCAGGTCCAACAGCAGCTGGACCACCTTGTGAGGAGGCCTGTTGGGAGGCCTTCCCTGCAGCTCCACGTGCCTCGTGGTAGAGATCGGCCTGCAGGGTGCAGTACCGCTGTTCGCCACCGGGGGGCCCACACGGTGCCCTCGATGACTTGTGCTGCGGCGTGGGCCGTCACCCGCCTCGTCGCCAGTGTAGAGGCCTAGGACCAGCGCGTGTCGCTTGCGTGGCCTAGGTTAAAAGAATGGGACGCCACACGGTGTGCTGTTTAAACTCGCGTGGTCCCGACTGCCGCCGCGGGCCACGCCTCCTTTATTTATATCGGCGTTGGCGTCGTACGCCAACGCCAGTGCGTGCACTACGGGCATGGGAGCACTAGACTGCTACCCGGCCCCTTTAAACATTACAGACCAGTGCTGGGCTAAGACGCTACCACGTACAATAAGAGATCAACATGCCTTAGTTTAAGCAGAATTTCTTAGATACAAAAAAAAAAACCTCACGCTGCGGCGACTTAGACGTACAGCACGGTTGCATGCTGTGCACGCAGCGCTACAAACCATTGGGTGGGAGGGGGGTCATAAGCAAAGCATTTGATAATCCAAATAAATTTCACTGCTGATGAACTATGCGTCATGTAAATTAACATCAGTACCCATGATATTGGTACGTTGTGATTCCTGAAAATACTATTGTAAACGAGATCGAGAAGCAGCCATGTGCACACTTTAGCAGGGCACGAGTCGGGGGTGCACGAGTCGGGGGTGCACGAGTCGGGGGTGCACGAGTCGGGGGTACACGAGTCAGGCCTCCACCCACTATTTTCACAGGGTGAACGCCGTCCACCCTGCCAAGAAGTTAGGCCCCACTAAATAATGTGCTGTACTCGTCCCGGTGTAATTTCCAAACACCGGGACACTTTCAGCAGAGCCTGCACGTTGACTGCTTTGATCCGCAACAACGTGCAGGCGGGACGGGATGGGGCTCTCTTATTTCTGGCTCCTGCTGGGCCCATAACAAAGGCCGAATTTGAGGGGTCATCAGGCCTTCTTTTGTTCGAGTCTCTTTGGCTGGGAGCAGTCAGGAGCCTCATGTCACACCTGATGCAAATGCAGCAGAGGGGAAGCAAAGGTTAGCACTTCACACATACTTAAGAGAGGCAGCTTTTCACTTTGTCAGGCTCTGTTTTGGAGATATGCATGCACTGTAAGAATGTCAGATGTGTTGGTCTCTCCCAGTATTTACATAAAATAAATGTAATTTATATAGCGCTTACTACCCCTGAGGAGGCGTTGAAATAATTTAAGTACCACAATTTTTTCTTGTATAGCACTACTCATTCCAAAGCAGAGTGTCAGAGCGCTTTACATCACATGTACATATCAAAGTCATGGCTTGTGATGCCACTTCCTATGATGTCAATTCCTGTGAAGCCACATGTGATGTCACGCACCGTGATGTCACTTGCATACTGCCAAACTAGGTCAGTCCCCCCCCACTTCTTTTTTTAGGACTTGTACCCTGCCCTTCAGAAAGTGCAGCAAACTTGGGCAGCTGGCAGCGCATTCCTCCTCTGAGAGGCAGCAGGACCCGCAGACAGACAAAGGGAGACCGCGTTTATATGCGCCGGCAGCAGAGCAGGGAAAGGGCGCCAGTGACGGCATAGAAAGAAATAATACTTTTTGAAGGGACGGCGAAAACAAAAAGCATTTGCAATGCAATAGGTCTCGCATATTGCATTGCAAATGTTTTTTTGTTTACCAGCGCCCATGTGGCGCTTTCACATTTATGGATGCCGCGTCCCGTTCTTTAGACAAGCTGTGTATAAAGAAAGGGGCGTGGACACTATTAAAGTGAAACCGTTGCATGCGGCGCTTTGATTATAAAAAGCATCTGTTTGTCAAGTTGACAAACAGATTTTGTTTTTTGTAAAAGCGCCCCTGCCGCACTTTCACTTTAATAGCGGCAACGTACCCTTCTTTAGACACGGTTTGTCTAAAGAAAGGGCATGGCCTCCATAAATGTGAAAGCGCCGCATGGACACTAGTGAACAAAAATATAAAAAAAATAAGTAAATGCGGCCGCTATACTTAAAGCGGACCGACATTAGTACGTTAAATAAAGAAAGAAACGCTGCCGCTATAGTTAAAGCGGACCGCGTTTAGTAAGTAAAATAAAAGCGGGCAGCGTGCCGCGACCAATTGGCCAGAATAGGGGCATAACATTAAACAAAATAGTGCTCACATCCAATATAATGCAGACCGTGTAACGAGCCAAGTAAAAGGTCCAGTCCTTATGGGCGGTCACAAATGGAGATAAGGCGGTACCAAGGAGGGACTAACAAGCTTCATAATCAATCGGAAGCCAGCGTTTACAAAGGACAATGACACAAGCCAATTAAAAATATGGGCAGCGAGTGGGATGGGCTTCCACAGCATACTCTATTACAGCATGCCTCGCAGAGCGAGCAGTGCATGCGCGCTGCCGCAAGGCTCGACCTAAATAGCAAAAGGGGGTCTGAATGTTTGGCGTCTTTAGCTTGTCATTTTCTTGTATTAGGTCCATTTCTGAAACATAAGACAAACTTCACATTGAATCTGGTAATTTTTAGACATACCCTTGAGTGCCAAATATACTTATTTGAAAAACCCAAATAATCCTTACTGTAGAACAAACGGAAGAGAAAGTTGTGGATTTTTCTTCAGAGTCCTGAATTATCCTTGTGATAGTAAAGCGATCTCACTCACTAATGGATCTGCATCCTAGGGTAAATCTTCTATACAGATGTTACTTACTTGTATTGCTCTTTCTGGTGGGTTCTCAAATCTAACTGCATATTCCTCACCTTTAGAATATTCCCCAGGTTGCAGACTAGATTCAGAACGTTTTCATAGCATTGCTCTAGCATGCCGCTAGATGGTGCAGTTCATCTCTGCATTCTGGATTCTGGCGTGGAAGGGACGGAAAGGAGCCGCATATAAGTGCCATATCTGCACACCAATGGCAGTTTCTTGTATGACTTTTTCCACATCCTTTGAGCACAAAACAATTGCCAGTACCAATACAGATCTCTAATTTGGGACCTTTTTAGATGGAATAAATCAACCACTCCAAAGAATGGGGAGGTGGGAGGGCAGTGAGTAATCTGCGGTTAGCTAGATAGAGTATCCACCAGAAAGAGCATTACTAACTTGTTCTGCTGATGGATACTTCTAACCGCATATTTCTCACCTTTAGAATAGATGCCAAACCTATATCTCCTGAAAGTGGAGGCTATGTGGAATGGGCTCAGACCAGAACATCCTGGTGGTCGAAATGAGCAAAATGCCCTTCCTGGTGGACCCGATTGTGAATACAGTTGTGCTTTGTGAACAAGTGCACGATTACCATGCTGGGGCCTGACAGATGTCAAGGACAGACACTCCATGTGTCAAAACAGTGGTGGCAGCCTTAGCCCTAATAGACTGGGCTCTCAGACCATCTAAAGCAGCTTTTTGGCCAAAGTGTAGCAAATTTTAATGCACAGGACTATCCACCTCAACAGAGTCCTTTTCTGCAGAGCTTTCCTTACTTCACCCCAAAGAACCCCACAAAAAGCTGAACATTCACCCGATGGTCTTTGGTAACATTGATATAAAAGCGTAAAGCTCTTTTTGGGTCCGACTGGTGGAGTCTCTCCACTTTCGAGGGGTGAGGTGGGGCGAAGAACACTGGGCGCATGATGAATTGCTCAATGTGGACAGGAACCATGCCTTTCTGCAAGAAGGCCACCCAAGCCTTCAGCACATGTTTGTCTGTGAAAAAGATGGTGTAAGGGGGTTGTACAGACATAGCCTGGAGTTCACTGATGTGATGAGTTGAAGTGATTACAATGATTTAGACAGTCTTGAAGATCAGAAGACGCAATGAGTAGCTGTGCACAGGCTCAAAGCAAGTACACATGAGAAACATCAAGATTAAATTATGGTCCCTCTGTGGCATCACAAACGGTTTGGGACAGAAGAAAGTAATATGTCACTTACCTCTAGTGTCGCCTTGTCTGGAAGTGACAAGGTGAGACAGATTCCTCACCTTGTGAATTTCCCCTAGGCACCAAACTGGATCTGAAAACTTTCAAGCAATCCCCTTGCGTGCTGACAGGTGATGTTGTGCGCATCCGTCGGTTCCAGATAGGATGTTGGGGCCACTATAAGATCGCCACCTTTGCGCGGTCAGTTTCTTTCTGATCTTCATCTGTACCCACAGACACAGAGCCTTAGAAATCAGAATGTGACAGCATGCACATCTTGGATATGGGAAGCTTATTAACAGACTATAGGAGACCATTCCACAGAATGAGCAGGAGGGAGGATCGGTGCGGAATCTGCAGTAAGTCTCTACCATAAAAAGTGGTACCGAAGGTAAGAACTTGTTCTTCTGATTGAGACCTCTAACTGCAGTTTCCTTGCCATGTGAATAGATACCAAGCCAGTACACATCCTATGGTGGTGGGTCTAGGGAATGGCTCAGATCGGGAAATCCTCCAGGACAGATCATGTAAAGTGCTCGTCCTGCTGAACTTGACTATACAGGCAGTAGTATTTGGTGAACAAATCAAATGTGGTGAATGTCCATGACTGGCGCATCGTACACAAGTGCACTGGTAGCCACCTTTGCCTTGACGAAATGCCCACACAAGCCTTCTGAAGGCTGCTTCCTGGCTAGCCCAAAGCAGACCTTTATACAAAGAACATGTCTTTCTTCGTTTAAGAGAAGCCTACAAAGAGTTGATCATCCAGGCAATAGTTACTGGTCCGATCGATATGAAAACTCTGTGCCCTTTTGGGGTCAAGAAGGTGGAGCCTCATTAGAGGTGTGAGGCGGAGCATAAAAAGGTGGCAAAATAATGGATTGACCTATGTGAAAGGGCATGACTACTTTTGGCAGAAAAGCCACCTTTGTCACCACAACTAGTTTGTTCGGAAAGAAGGATGTCTACGAAGGGACCACAGACAAGGCATGGAGTTCACTCAATTGCCTGACCGATGTTATGGTGATGAGGTGTGTTGTTTTGACAGTGAGCAAGTGGAGAGGATACCTGTGTATGGGTTTGAATGGAGAGCACAAAAAGTACATGAGAACCAAATTAAGGTCCCACTGCGGCATTACAAATGGTGTGGGTGATGACATATGGACCAGTCTCTTTATAAAAATTTAAAAAAGCATAATATCAGGTTACATAAAGAGAGAAGGCTGATATGGCAAAAGTAGGCAGAACACTAGACCACCTAATAACTGGACATTTAGGGGTTGGATGTGTTGAGTAGAACACCAAGCAACAAACTTTTCCCAGCGTCCAGCAGAAACAGACTTTGTGGAAGGACGTCTAGCTGCTAAGATGACACTAATCACTTCGGGAGAAAGAAAGAAAAACATCAAATGTCACAGCTCAATCGTCACACCTAGAGGTGCAGATTGTGCTGGCTCGAGTGTATCACCCAGCCCTGCTGCTGCGACAGAAGGTCCTCCCAAAGAAGCAGCCAGATTGGAGGAAATGTGCTCCTGGCCAGAAGGTTAGGGTACCACACTCTCCTCACCCAGTCGGGTGCCACTAGGATGACTTGGGCCTGGTCTCTCTATCTTTTTCAGCCCTCTAGGCAAGAGATGGCGGGCGAAAAGGCATACACGAGTCCCAACCCCAGTGCTGGCGGAAGGAATCTCCAAGGGAGGACTGCCATGGGTATTCCAACATGCAAATACTTTGACACTACTTGTTCTCTGTGGAGGCAAATAGATCAAGCCAGGGTTCTTTACATTGTAGGAAGATGCACTGTGCCACCTCCGAGTGTAACTGCCATTCGTGATCAGCTAGGCTTGTAAGCTATGGCGTTTAAAGATGCTGCCAGGTCTTAGGTGATCAGGGAGATGCCCTGAGCAGTCACTCACTTCCAAAGGCGTGGAACCTCCTGGCACAGGAACCAAGACCCCACACTGCCCTGTTTGCTGCGGTTCCAAATGGCGGGCATGTTGTCCATGAGAACGTGCACCGATTATCCACTGATGGTCGGGAGGAATTACTTCAGTGCCAAGGGAATTGCTCACAACACCAACAAGTTGATCTGGAGCTCAGCCTTCGCTGGAGACCAGAGTCCTTTGATCTCCACCTCTCCCAGACGACCTAACCCAACCCAGCAATGATAGATCCATTATGACCATTAGGTCTGTATGGAGTAGGGAGAGGGGTCTGCCGGTGGTCTAATTGCAAGTCTTTGGTAATCTCCTCCGATAGCTGTATGAACTCCAACAAGTCCTCTTGGTGCTGATCCCACTGAGACTTCAGAGCCCGCATGTGCCATGGGCATGGTCCATAAGCAAAAAACAGAAGGCCAGAGGGCACAGAAGCCTCAGAGACACTTTCACTGAGACCCAGGCTAAAGGCTGAAACATTGGGATCATAGTCCGAATGTCCTGGACTCATTGAGGCAGAGGAATAGCTCTAAAGACCACCATGTCCAGGATGGCTCCAATAAAAGGGAGTCTCTCTGAAAGAGTCAGGTGTGACTTCGGCAAGTTGATGGAAATACCCAACAAAGTCAACAGAATGGACATCATCTGGAGGTCGGTTACGACTGCATGGGGCAAGCCCACCTTCAGGAGTTAGTCACTGATGTATAGGAAGACTGGTATTCTCAACCTCCGTATTTGGGCTGTGCAAGGAAATGCATTTGGGCTGTGCAAGGAAATGCCTCTTTTTCTATTGTCACCCCAAAAGTTTTGGGCTGATGCTGCTGGTTTTCCAGCTGTGAGAGTGCACTGAGGCCTGATAACCAGATCCAAGTCCCTTTGCCCTGACCCTAAAGTATGTATGTTTGATTGGCTTACACCCAATTGGCATAAGCCAACTTACTTGTAACTTACTGCAGCACTGACTGTGCCACCCTTGGTATGACAAATGGCTCCTGCTCTGCCACCACAGACTGGAAGGGCAGTTTTATACTGCTAACTCAACTTTCCCATTTAAGGTAATGGTAAAGACAAGTACTCCTTTTTTAATATATGTAAGTCACCCCTAATGTAGCCCTAAGTGAGCCCTAAGGCAGGGTTCCGTATGTTACAAAGTGGAACGTGTTTTACATGTTTCAACAGCAAAAACCCACAATTGTCATTCTTACTGTGGAAAAGGCTAGTAGCCCCATTGGTGAGTGCAGAGTTGCAGGCTGCCATAGCAGCACTGTAACTTCTGACTGGGACTACTAAAGTTAATACTTTAAGGTATCAAAAAGCTCATTACATTAAGCCCGACTTGATGTTCAAGTCGAAATTAATGTTTCAACGGTAAAAACCCGCAATTGTCGTTCTTGCTGTGGAAAAGGCTAATAGCCCCATTAGTGAGTGCAGAGTTGCAGGCTGCTATAGCAGCACTGCTAACGTCTGACTGGGACTACTAAAGTTTATACTTTAAGGTATTAAACAGCTCATTAAATTAAGCCCGAAAATGTTCAAGTCAAAATTAATGTAACTTGTTGCAGCGTGCAACTAATACAAAGTTGCCACTTTATTGCTCTATATCCCGTGTCCGTCCACGGTTGCACATGAGGTTCGTCTCTGAGACAGCTTTCGGCCCTCCTGAGGAGACAAGCAAACAACTCCCAGGAAAGGAGAGAATGGAAGCCTGCACAGTAGAGCGGTGTTACCTCTATCTGGCAGGTAGCCACACAGTTGTTGGCCAAAAAGGTGAGCTTCAAAAGAGAAGTCGCCTTTGAAGGGCAAATGGTGAGCACTTGGGAGAGGGGCTGCTCTGTTGTTTTTTTTGATAACCAATTTTATTGATTTTGAGAAAAGTAAAGAAAAATAGAACAACAATACAGCATGTCAGGCATTGGTGCAACATACGGATTCCAGCGCATAGTACAGATACAACAAGTATGGTTGAAGTGTTCTCTCTTCCTATGGTGTAACAGTGGAACCCCACAGATGTGAAGATGGCCTTCAGTCCAGCACACCTAGCCATTTGCCCCATATTTTCCGGTGTTTGGCCGGGCATCCCCTGGCATCGAACAACGGCCGCTCCTGCGCGGCACACCAATCCACCCCCCGGCGCCATTTAGCCAAAGAGGGCGGGGTGGGGTTCTTCCATGCAGCTGCTATGTCGCGCTTGGCCACCACTAGCGCCGTACCCAGGAATGCCTTGTCTGCCCTGGACCCGTCCAACCCATCAGTAATGCCCAGGAGAATGTTCAGAGGGTTGTGTGGCACTTCCCATCCCAATACCTCCGCAAGTTCTGCCTCTAAGGCGGTCCAGTAGGAGGCAATGTGGGAGCATGAGCAAACTATGTGAAAGAAATCCGCAGGATCCGAGCCACACCTCGGAGAAGCCGTGGTGGGGATCAGGCCCGCTTTGTGGAGGCGACTGGTGGCGAGGTAGGAGGCGTGCAGGTAGTAGAGCTGGACCAGGTGGAGCCTGGCCAAGCAGTGACAATTCGGGGTGCCATCATCGCATCTCTCCAATCCTCGTCCTCCAGCGGATCCAGCCATGTCTCCCACCTGAGCCTCAAGTGACCGAGAGATGCGGGACGATTATTAGTTAAAGAGCGATAAATACGGGAGACCCCACCTCTTCCGAGGTTGCCCATCATGACCTGGGCCTCAAGGGGGCTGTGCTCTGGTAACGAAGAACCAGGCTTGATATGTGTGTCTAGGGCGTGGCGGACCTCCAAATATTTGTAGAATTGGGAGGGATGGAGTGTATACCTGGATTGCAAGTCGGAAAAGGAGCGAATATGGTCGCCAGTCCATATGTCCCCCAATTGTGAGATACTGATGAGGTCCCAACACCGAAAGCCCGTTAAGTGTACCACCTCTCGCAGCCATGTACCCCGCCAAAGCGGCATTTGTTGGGATAGTTTATTGTGCCAGTGAGTGTGTTGCAGGGAAGCGCGCCAGGCCGAGAAAACAGCACGGGTCACTATAGGGAGATCCCTAGGGATAGGGGAGCCGTATAGCATGGCTTGGACGCAGGAAAAGCCCAGATCATTTAGTTCAAGTCTATAGGCCGGGTCAGACCAACCCCCATTGAACCAATCATGGACCACCAGGAGGCGGGTCGCCAGGTAGAGGTTCGTGAGTCCCATGCCTCCATCAAAGGAAGGGATTTGACAATGGCGGAGGGCCACACGGGGACGTCGACCATTCCATAGGAATTTTATGACGAGACTATCTATGCCTCGAAACAGGTGCAGGGAATGTGGTGTGGTATGTTCTGCAGAATGTAGAGAAACCGGGGGAGAATCATCATTTTAAATAGGGCTATTCGCCCCAGTGGGTTGAGAGGTAATCGTCCCCATTTCAGCAGACCCTGCTTGGTTTTAGTGATTAGAGGGGTGATGTTAAGAGCCCAGGCCAGGTCCGGCAGCAGGACAACCCATATTCCGAGGTATTTGAAAGATTGCCGGGGGATAGGAATAGTGGACTGCCAATCAAAGCAGTCTCTGGACAAGTGCAGGGGGACCAACGTGGACTTGCTTAGATTCAGTCGCAGACCAGAGATCTGTTCGAAAGCGTGCAGGAGTTGCAGGCAGCGAGGGCCAGAATGGACTGGGTCAGCGAGAAACAACAGGACATCGTCCGCATAGAGCAATATCTTGTCCTCATGAGAGACCCCCCCAGCGCCAGCCCCGGATCCGAGTGTCTGCACGAATCAAGTTGGCCAGGGGCTCCATGGCCAGGGCAAAGAGGAGGGGTGAGAGGGGACACCCCTGCCGTGTCCCTCTGCCTATAGGAAAGATATCGGAGAGTACTCCATTGACTTGTACCCGCGCGGCTGGTTTGGAGTATAGGACCCCGTATCATACGACGAAACTTGGGGCCCAGGCCCAGAACCCTCAGGACATCCCCAAGGTAGCCCCAGTCGACCGAATCAAAGGCTTTCTCGAAGTCGACTAAGAGAAGTGCCAGGTAAGGGGTGAGTATGTGTCAGTTGGCCAAAGCCACGTGGAGGCGCCAAAGGCAGTGCCGGTACCTCGCGCCGGCATAAACCCGCACTGGTCTGGATAGACCAGTCGGTCGAGTTAGGGTTTGAGGCGCTGGGCGAGTATCGCGGCAAAAATTTTGACCTCCGTGTTAATCAGGGAGATGGGACGATAGTCCGCACATCGCGGAGAGGGAGGTTGCGTCTTAGGAATGAGGACTATGGTAGCTGTGTCTGTCTGAGGGAAAGGAGCCTTTTGCAATCGCCTCCTCGTACAGTGCGGCCAAGTGAGGAGTGAGAATGTCTCTGTAAGTGGAGTAGTATTCCTGTGGGTAACCGTCCGGGCCTGGAGTCTTGCCAGTTGCGACCAGTGAAATGGCTCCCTGTATGTCTTCGTGAGAGATCAGACCCTCTAGCCCATCGGACTCGACTGCTGATGGCGCGGGAAGGTGGAGGCCTTCTCGGCCGATTAAGTCAGCCAGGGAGGACTCAGGGCTTCGGGAAGTGTAGAGTTAGGAGTAGTAGTCTGCGAAGATTTGGGCTATGGCTCGAGGAGCGCGGTGGGTATGACCCGTCAAATCACGGATCTCTGGAATGATCCGGGATGCCAGGGGGTAGGTCAACAACCTATGCAACAGCTTCCCATTTTTATCGCCCCATCCGTAGACACGGGCTACAGAGGACCTCCAAAGGAGCTTCGCTGAGTCCAGCGAGATCTGCTTGATCTGGTCTCTCACCAGCGCCAGTTGGCGCAAGTGGGAGTCGTCGGGTGAGCCGCTGGCGGCTGTTTCCAGACGGGCAGCTTGGGCTTCCAGGAGCATGAGCCTGCTATCCCTGGTCGCCTGTTGGGTCTTGAGGCGACTCTTGGCGTGTCCACGGACTGTGGCTTTGCCTGCCTCCCATAAGGTACCTGGAGAGGGGACGGAGCCTTGGTTTTCAATAAAGTATCCCTCCACATCGGCCTGGAGAGCCTCTCTGAATTTGCGGTCTTGAAGGAACCATGCGTTCATTCACCACATCGGACGGAGAGTGGTAGGTGACCCCCCCCATGGCCAGGAGCAGTGGTGAGTGATCAGAGATGCCTCGAGGGAGGATGTCTATGTCTCTAACATGTGTGCACTCCGGGGCAGGTGTGAATAACAGGTCAATACAAGAGTGACTACGGTGAGCTGCAGACATTCGAGTGTAGAGGGACGCTCACGGGTTCCAGAGCCGCCAGATGTCGCAGAGGCCCATAGCTGTGGCCCAGTCGGCAAGTAGTTGGGCTTGAGAGGTGCGAGCGGGGGTGGGAGTCCCCGTGGCGTCGAGAGTTGGTTGCATGACAGCGTTGAAATCCCCTCCTAGTAGCGTCATTCCCGGGGGCATAGAGGCAAGAGTGTCGCCTAGGCAGTGTAATGTCTGTGCATGAGTAGCGTTTGGAACATAAGCGGAAAGGACGTTCAGGGTGCCTTCGCCTAGGGACCCGGAGAGGGCGACAAAACATCAGAGTGGGTCCCTGAGAACCTGGGAGAGCACAAAGGGGAAGCTGCGCTTTAGTAGGATCGCAACCCCACGAGAGCCCCTCGTGAAGCCAGAGTGCCAGACCCTGTCAAAGCCGTATCTAGCAAGGAATGGACAGAGATTGCCTAGGAGGTGGGTTTCTTGGAGTAAGAGGATGTCAGGATTATGTCTCTGGGCGTATCGCAGGAATGCTGTGCGCTTGATTCTTTCTAAAAGGCTGTTAACATTCCACGACAGAACGCGGAACGAGGTATTGTGGTGCGTCATCTTGTTGTGGGTGCGTGGAGAAACTCATAGTGTTGGGAGAGCTTATTGCGCGGTGTGCGCCCTGAAGGCGGAGAAGAGAGCGCCATGTAGGGTGGGCGTGCCTGTGCCAATGCAAGGTATTGTACGGACCCTGTAAAGGTGCGTGATGGTGCATGCCTGAGAATGCAGAGTAACTAAGAACATGGGGCAACGGCCCCAAACCCCCTTCCCCAACCCCCCCACCCTATACTTCAGGGACGGAAGCATCTGTCGCCCTTAACAATAGAAGCAATTAAACTAGAACGCTTAGAGTCAGTGAGACGTGGTGGACCCCTCGGACAAAGGATTGAAGGTGACATCAGCAGAGATATCTGATCAAGGTAAATGTCAGACAAGTGTAGTCGCCGCTCCGGCACTGCCATGACCATCCAGTGGAGTGTCAAACAGGAATATTGGGACTGCGGGAGAGGTCAGAGTCCGCGGAATTGACAGTCAGGATCCCAGGTGAAGCGCGTCCAGTAGGTGAGGGAGCTGGGGTGCGAGCCCCTTGAGAGTGGTGAGGCATCGACGGGGTGGGCTGGCTGCCTGATCTTGAGGACCCGGGTCTCGGGGAGTCCGACCTGGCTCTGCGTACCTTTCCACCCCTGCGGGACTGAGTGTGTCTGGACCGCGGGGGTAAGCCGCCAGTGTCGGAGGCCTGGGAACCCAGCGCCATTGATTTGGTTTTGAGCCGGAGGGGGCGCTCCTCCATCAGCCAGGTCCAGGCCGCTTCGGGTCTGTCGAAGAAGTATGACTTGTCCTGGAAAACCACTCGCAGCCTAGCTGGGAAGAGGAGGAGATACTGCAGATTGAGGGCGCGCAATTTCTGTTTCACGTCTGTGTAGGATCGCCGTAAGGACTGGACCTCCCTGGTATAGTCCGGGAATATCATAATCTTTTGATTCTGGAAGACGACGGGTCCTTGAGAGCGAGCGTGTTGCAGGATGAGGTCCCTGTCCCTGAAGTTAAGGATCCGTGCGATGATGGGCCGGGGCAGCCCGCCCGGAGGGGGTTTTGGAGCCAAGGAGCGGTGTGCACGTTCCACGGCGAACCAGGTGGAGAGTGTGCCATGTGGCAACCAGGAGTTGATCCAGACCTCAACGTAGGACTCCATTGGGCCGCGTTCGACTCCCTCCGGAAATCCCACCAGTCGCAGGCTGTTGCGCCTAGAGCGGTTCTCGGCATCCTCTGCCCTCCGGTGAAGTTCCTTGGTCTGGGACTGCAAATGGACTACATGCTCTTTTAGGCTGGTTACATCGTCTTCGACCGAGGATATACGGGATTCTGCTTCGGTAATACGGGCCGTCGCATTGCGGAGGTCCTGCCGGATCAGAGCCATGTCCACTCGGACTTCCCCGATTTTGTTCTCCACTGAGGTTTGGGAGGCCGAGATGGCTTGAAGGATGGTGCTGATGTCTCCATGGGCAGGGGGATGACCCTCACGCCTGCTCCCCTGGTCTGTGACCGTGTACTTGTCGATAGTGGTCTGGGTCGCAGGAGTCTTTGGTCCCCGGTCGCGTCCCATTATGGAGCGAGTGACAGACCATCAAGCACCAGAGTTCCCCGGGCAGGAATGTCAGTTCACAAAGTTGGTAGCACGAACCGAGACCCCACGGCCTGCGCTGGAGTCGAGATGGCGTACGGTGGGCGCGTGTGATGCGGGCGGCATGGGTGGGCCCCACTCGTAATCCACTGGAACGACCCCGGCCACCCCGCAGCCCAGCCGAGCCACTGTGTACAGACCCTTAGGTAGGGCACCTCCGTGGGCGCAGCAGGGACCAGACAGGGCCCAGCCGGCTTGTGGGACCTCCCCAGGGCCTCACCACACAGTCATTGGAATGGACTTTGGGCCAGTGATAAGAGAAGGTGCGAGGCGGACGAAATTGCGGAATCCGGAGTGGACTCTGTAGGATGTCAAAGGCAGGCCGGGTCCATGAGGAGCCATAGGCAGTAATGGGGTGAGTGGAGGGAGCAGGCGGCAGAGTCACAGCGGCCAGTCCACCGCAGGGAGCAGGCAGGAAACAGGCCCAGGAAGGAGCAGGGCTGCGTGCTGGATTCGAAGGCGGGCGGCCAGGGATGCCCCGAGTGAAGAGCCGGTCCGGTGCGTGGGCCGCAAGAACCGAGGTGGCCCGCTGGAGGAATGGAGGGGGGAGGGAGGAGAGGGGTGGGTGGTAGAGGCCTCTCCCCACAGCTCCGCTGCCCGAATGGCACAGCCGAGACCCCTCACCGTACAGGACGACTCTCTGCCCCCCCCCCTCGTTGCCGCCCGTAACACACAACTGGGCCCCCAGGGGGTGGAGATCAGGCACCGGCCCGGATGATGCGCGGGCCGCCGGACTCAAGGGCAGCAGTGGAAGCCTCCACTGCACACGGCCGCGACCAGGACCCAAGGCGTCACTGGAGCACAGGAGGAGGGGGTAGGAAGGTATGACCATAGGGTCCGCCCTGCCGCCCGAACCGACGGCCGATCCCCTGGGCAATATCACGATGCCGGCTGCAGCTCAATTACAGCTTTGCCAGGATGCCAGTCATTTGCATGTACACTGGGCCTGTTGCCGAAGGGAAGGATGAAAGGGGGGGGGGAAGGTCCCCGCAGCTCGGGTGGTGCAGCAGAAACCCCCCTCCATGCAGGATGACTCACTTCTACCCAACGCCTCCTCCCGCTGCACTCACCGGAGCCCCCAGGGGGGCAGAGATCAAGCACTGGCTGAGTTGATGTGTGGGCCTACGGCCGCCGGATGTCAAAGGTAGCAGTAGAGGCCCCCAGCGCTCACGGGCGCGACCAGGCCCCCATGTGTCCCAGGAACACCGGGAAGGGGGGGGGGACAGGACCACCGGGTCTGCCCTGCCGCCCGAACTGACGGCCGATCCCCAAAGATTCTCGTAGTGTAGGCCTCAGGTCAGACCCGGCACCGCCAGGATGCCACAGCCCCGGCAGGAAGGCAAAAGGCAGTGCCAGAAGGAGGCCGCAGGCCGAGCCACACCGCCAGGTGCCCCGCTCCAGGCCGCGACACCAGATCTTTCCGCCCCCTCCTTCACGCGGGTGGGGGACTCCCCGGGGAATCAGCAATGCCCGTTGCACCCACGATGGCTGGCTCCGGTGAGGGGCAGCCGCTCAAGGCCCGGAGGCACAGGCGCGGCCATTACAGGTGAGGCGGGGCGGGAGAGCAGGCAACGAGACGGCACAGCAAGCAAGCCGCAGCGGATGTCACCTCAGGCAGGTGAGGCAGGCTGCCAGGAAACGGTGGCCACAGTTCTCAGGGTCAGAAGGCTGCAGTTGTCGGCGAATCGTGGCACGGATGATGGAGGGGTCCGGAGCACTCCTAGAGTGCGACCGCCATCTTGACGTGCCAAGCCACGCCCTGCTGCTCTGTTGTTTAGGTAGAAAGGATGGCCCCCGGGAAGGCAAAGGGAAACCTTTTGCCAAACTGATTTTTCAGGTACGTGTAGCACCCTTGGTAGCCACACCTCTCGATTGGGCTAGGAAGCTCTACACGCAAGAGAAGAGATCTGCCATGTTGGAAGAGGGCAGAATAGAGAATTCTGGGGCAGTCATTTGCCACACTTTGCAGGAAGTGGTCATTAGGAGGTATGGAATCTAGTAGCCCACTGGCTACTGACTTAGTCCACCCTGGGGCATTTTCTGTGCATAAAAAGGCCACCCCTGACACCTAGACCTCAAATCTCAAAGGACTGGAGAAGAGGACTGAAGAAGGACTGCCCTGCTACACCAAGGACGTGGTGAAAAGAGGCTGCACTGATGTGGAATGCACCTGCACAATCAGATGGCTAGCAAAGGAGAAGAGACCGAGCGTGCTGTGTCCTGCTTCTGGAGAATTTGTTTCCCGAGCCCAGACATAGCAATAGACTCCAAGAGTCAGTTGACAGACTTTCTGTTCACAGCACCATGCCACAATAGCTGTTGAAGTCTGCTGGGGCACATTGGTAGCCCATATCTCGTCGTCGTCGCTCCTCGTCGCCGTGCAGCACCAAGGACAAGGAACCAATGGTCAAAGTTTACCCGAGTCTGTTAGACCCGGGAGAGTCGTTTGAGAGCAGCTTGGATGTCCAGAAGGCGAGTTACTGTCCAAGGAAAGATTTGCCTGTGACCGCAATACCGGGTGCCTGGTAGCCCAATGGCAAGTGGACTTCTGCCAGGACTGAGAGGACTTCGGGGGATTTTGACCCCTGTTGCCAGAACCACCTCACTAAGCTGTGGACAGAGGGGTAGCCGCAGCAAGACCCCCATCCACCGCATCGCATCCACAGCATTCCTGAGGATCTTCAGCATCCTGTATTTCTTGCATCAGGACCAATTCCTATGGCAAGGAGATAAAACTCAAAACACACAAGATGATGGACGGAATGTTGCACATTGGCAAACATTCACCCCCAGTCACAGATCTGGGTTTAATCCATCGTTATTTTGCTTCACCACGCCACCCCAGTTCAGACAGCCATATGCAAATCAGTCTTGACCCTGTGCCTCATGGGAACAGTCCAGACCGAACTGCCAAGCCATGTCTTCCCTGGACCGGAATCAAGCATCCTAGGACCGGTTTCGGGCTTTCAGCCCTCATCAGCCAGGATAGCTTGACTCCAGTGGCCTTGCACTCTTTAAAACTTTCTAAGGCAGAGTCAGCCTTCCCTCCGAATGGCTGAGAGCCATTGAAGGGCAGGTCCCTTAAAGATTATTGGACATCAGAGGAAAAGCCCACGGAGCGAATCCAGGTAAGCTGCCTAAGCCCTATGCTGGTTCTGACTGCCCTACTAAGACAGTTTGTAGTGTCTAGACCAGATCAAATAGAATATTTTGCCGTATCTTGTCTGCCAAAATGAGACTACTGTAAAGTATTGAATGAAGAAGACACGCTGAAGAGGTAAATTATGGAGTCTTCTTTATTCGGTCATCCACTCTCCACAAACAACTGAAGCAACTGTCAAATACCTGAACATTCTAAGGAAGGCTTCTTTGGATTGTTTAACTTATAACCAAGGAAAAGGGGTGAAAGAACATACCATTGTCATAAAAAAGTGTACACGTTATCTATATAAATATATACACTATGTGGCATACTGTTTCATTACTTTACAAAGTTACAACAGAGGCCTTGCAGGGTTGGACAAAGTTCTCCCAGGACAACCGGCAATATCTTCACCATCTTATCCCAAAGTGCGTGCGAATATCACCCCAGGAGACACGAGGTTTTAGCCAACATTACTGCAAGGCTAGTCAAGGAGCAAACTATCTTGGCGAATGTTCTAATCTGCTTATATTGCCTGTCAGGTGGCATGGTAGAGAATGCATTGGGGTTCAGCCGGGCTTATAGAGGCTTGTACCAGCAGGCATTACAGAGTGGGATGCAGGAGAATAAAGTCTGGCTCTCTGGAGGGCAGGTCTGTCGCCTTGCCACCTGTCTACTGACCACCACGCAGGAACCTGGTTTGGCCCAGGTGCCCACCAGGATATCTGACAAAGGAGGTAAAGTCCTCAGAGGCATGTGCTGGGGTTGGTGAGAAGAGACCAGTATCAGGGCAAGTATCCAGGCCACTTCCGTCCTGAAGATCATCAAATAGGGTGCAAATTGTCATTTGTTTTTTGCCGAAACCACCTTCATCATCCTCACCAAAATAGTGATAGATATCAGACTCAGAGTGGGCATATTGGTGAGGTCTGGGGGCAGAACCTGACCCTCGGAGTCAGATAAAACAATGTGTTCCCCTTCTGGCATCAGTGATGTCAGAGCCAGTATCGAGGGTGACTCAGTCTTGTCGCCCGAGGAGTTGAGAGTGGCATTAGGCGCGTCACTGGGGCTGATGTTGGTGGAAGTGAGGGGATAGGGGGGTCAGCATTGGGCGTGGAGCAGAATCCGGAGTCAGTGTAATCGGGTTCAAGGATGGTTTCAACCCTTCATGGGGGTCAAATGGCACAGTGGGCATCGTAAAGTATCTGCTGGTGGTAACCTGACTGTCTGCCACCTCTGATCCTTGGGGACCTAGGGCACTATTGAGGGATCAGGCTAGGCACCAAAGATCCTCTCATAGGCCAATTGATGAATCTTTCTCAGAACTCGAGGAATCAAGGGTCTCAGGGAAATGCGTAGTGCAGCTGAAAGTTCCATTTCAACTGAAATGCGTACTCCAAGGCTCCCATTGATGGATACTGGAGGGTACAGAACTGTTGGCATTGAGCATTCTCCAAGGAGGCAAACAAGTCCACTTGATGATTGCCCCACTGTGTGAAGATTTCCTGGACTATCTTCAGCATGAACAGACTCTCGTTATCTGCAAAATAACTCTGACTCCGGCGATTGGCTCTGACATACAGATATCCTGCTAGTGGCTTGGCTGTCAACCAGATCACCTAGCAGTGTACCCAAGACCACAGCCTCAAAGCTTCTAGGCAAGGGAGGTGAGACCCTACTACCCTTTGCTTGTTCACGTACCACATTGCTGTCGTACTGTCCATCAAGATCTGCACAGACCAATCTTAGATGGAGGGGAAGAAGGCATTGAGCATCAGCCGTATCACCTGCAGTTCCAGCAGGTTGATGTTAGGCACCTACTCCTCTGGAGACCAATGTCCTATGATCTCCAGGTTCTCCAGATGAGCTCCCCCACCCTAGGGTGGAGGAATGGGTCACTCCCTTGGCAGCGGTCAGAGGGGGACTGAAGGATATCCCATGGTGTAGGCTTGCCTTGTTCTCCCAACAAACTACATCTGCTGCAAAGCTCTGGGATATTATGATGCAATCTGATAGGTCTCTTCAGTGCTGGAACCACTGCCTGTGGAGTCACCACTACAGAGCCCTCAGATGACAACGTGCATATTGACCATGGGGAATGTAGTAAGCCAGCAGACCTAGCAGTTGGAGCACCATCAGGCTGGGACTCTTGCGCCTTGATGGAAGGATGGAACAATTTCCTGGATGTCAGCAACCCTCTGAGGTGGAGGAAAGAGGCTGAGAAGGGTGGTGTCCAGAACTGACTCCGTGAACTGAGATTTGAAGTGAGATTTGGGCTCAGTGATCGAAAAAGCCCAGGTCGAACAGAAGCAAAGCTGTCCACTGCAGATGATGCAACACCACTTCTGGAAACCCATTTTGATTAGCCATTCGTCCAGGTAAGGTAAAATTGGGATGCCAGACCTTATGAGATTGGCTGTGTAGGAAAGTGCCCCTTTTTGACATGGTCACCCCCAATTTTTGCCTGGTAAATGATGTGATTTCAACTGAAAGTGCACTGGGTTCCTGCTAACCAGGTCCCCACTGCCAGAGCTCTCTCCCAAAACTGTGCAATTGTTCCCCCAATTGGCAAAACCTTTAGCACCCTCTGTAAGTCCCTGGTAAATGGTACCTAGGTCCTGAGGTACTAAAGAGGGCCCCTAAGGGCTGCAGCAGGAATTGTTCCACCCAGAGGGACCCCTCACCAAGCACATGCAAGTCTGCCATTGCAGGCTGTGTGTCTTGGTGCAGATCAAAGTGAAAACACGGCATGTCATACATCCCTGTGTGCCATGTCCCCTACCACTGCATGTATTATTTGTAAGTCAGCCCTACAGCAGGACTAACAGCCCAAAGGCAGGGTGCTGAATATTAAATGTGAGGGAATAGGGTTAGAGCCTCTGCTCTCAGGAGACCCAGAACAAAAGCCTTTACAGGAGGAGGGTATAACACCCCCTCCCACAGGATGAACTGCTGATTAGCCTTCCTTTGGTAGCAAGCCTCAAAGGGCTGCCACCTTTGAAATACCAATCTGGCTCCCCCTCACAGGAGAGGAAGCTGCCCCTTTAACCCAGGACCACCTTGGCACCTGGACAGGTGGGCAAATTAGCTAATCAGGTAGGCGTACCACCTCCAGGCTAGTACCACCCCTAAGGTGGGCTACTGTGTGGTAGACACGATTTTTCAGAAGTAGCCATCTTTGTGATGGCATACTTAGGAATTCTGGGACAGGGTTATGCCCTCTTCCCACAGGAAGTGGTCATTTAGGAGGCGTAGTGACCCCAAGGGTCAGTAGCCCATTGGCTACGACCCTACATTCCCCAAACTCCCCTAAATTCAGTTTTCAGGGGAGTCTCCGGCACGAAAGGACAAGTTACTTACCTTCGGTAACGATATATCTGTAAGAAACCTAGGTTAGTTATAGATTCCTTACCTTAGAATTACCCCCAGGCGTCAGACTGGATCCGGAAAGTTTTTCATCAGCAGTACCCCTGCGCATCGGAAGGTGGCGTCGGTCGACTCCGCGTCCGTCGTCAGCGTCGTGGTCGCCGGGATGACATCGCGGTAGCTACTTAGACGCCGCCCTCGTGCGCTGACGTCAGTTCTGTGCACGACTTTCCACGCCAGAAACGCAGAGCCATGCAAGACACTGACCACTGGTGCACAAAACTAGGGCCCTGAAAGGATGTCCTTAACCCTAGAAGTCAGTTCGCAGAACGGGGAGGATGGGTGGGGCGGGAAGGAATCTATAACTAACCTATGTTTCTTACAGATATATCGTTAGCCGAAGGTAAGTAACTTGTTCATCTGAAAGAAACAGTTAGTTATAGATTCCTTACCTTAGAATAGATACCCCAGCAATACCAACCCCGGAGGTGGGTCTGCGAACCAAGTTCACACCAGAAAGTCCTGGAGAACAGAACGGCCAAAGAAGCCGTCTCTCCGGACTTGACTGTCCAGGTAGTAGTGTTTAGTGAACGTGTGCAACGATGCCCACGTCGCTGCCTGGCAAATGTCATTCAGAGGGACCCCTCGTCCCAAAGCAGTAGTGGCTGCCGTCGCACTGGTGGAATGGGCGCGCAGCCCCACTGAAGGCTCCTTTTTTGCTAGAGAATAGCAGGCTTTAATACACAAGACGACCCACCTAGAAATGGTCCGCTTGTGTACGGCCCGACCTTTCTTGGCGCCCACGTAGCCAACAAAGAGCTTGTTATCCACCCGGAACTGTTTGGTGCGATCCAGATAGAAGGAAAGCACACGTTTTGGGTCCAGACGGTGGAGCCTCTCTTCCTCTTTAGAAGGATGCGGAGGCGGAAAGAAGGTGGACAAAGTGACGGTTTGGCCAATATGAAAGGAGGTGACCACCTTGGGAAGGAAGGATGGAAGAGTTCTTAGGACAACCTTGTCCGGATGTACAGCCAGAAAAGGAGGCTTGGATGAAAGGGCCTGGAGCTCACTCACTCGTCTGGCAGATGTGATAGCTACCAGGAAAGCAGGTTTAAGAGTTAAGAGTCTGAGAGGACAGTTGTGAAGCGGCTCGAAGGGAGCGCACATCAAATAGGTCAAGACCAGATTCAAGTCCCACTGAGGCATTACGAAGGGAATAGGAGGAAAGAGATGAGTAATGTCTTTTAGGAAACGATTTACAACCGGGGACTTGAAGAGAGAAGGCTGATCAGGAAGCCTAAGAAAGGCAGACATTGCCAAGAGATAGCCCTTGATAGTGCCCAGAACAGAGCCCTGCTGGGCCAAAGAAAGGAGGAACAAGAGAACCTCAGAAAGAGGGGCAGAAAGGGGATCTACACCCTTTCCTGTGCACCATGTCACAAATTTGTTCCATCTACAGGCGTATACCGTTTTGGTGGAGGGACGCCTGGCTGCCAAGATAACGTTACAGACTTCGGGAGGAAGGTCGAAAGCTGTCAACTGTCGCCGCTCAATCTCCACGCAAGGAGGTGGAGACTGGACAGGTTCGGGTGCAGGACCATCCCCTGCTGCTGCGACTGACGATCCTCCCGAAGAGGCAGTCTGAGCAGAGGATCGATGGCCATGTTCAAGAGCTCGGGATACCAGACTCTTCGTGCCCAGTCCGGAGCCACAAGAATGACTTGGGCCCGGTCGCGCTTGTTCTTCTTCAGCACTCTGGGCAGAAGTGGTATAGGCGGAAAGACGTATAGAAGACGCAACTCCACTCGCGACGGAAAGCGTCGACGAGTGAGTGCCGCCTTGGAAATTCCAACGTGCAGAATTGCTGACATTGCGCATTCTCTTCGGTGGCGAATAGATCTAACCAAGGCTCTCCCCACTGTTGAAAGAGACCTTGCACCACCTCAGTGTGAAGACGCCATTCGTGATCCATCATGCACCTGCGGCTGAGTTCGTCCGCCCTGGCGTTCAGTGAACCTGCCAGGTGTTGAACCACCAGAGATATGCCCTGATGTTCCAGCCATGTCCAGAGGCGGAGGGTCTCCTGACATAGGGTCCACGACCCCACCCCGCATGTTGCAGTACCACATGGCGGTGGTGTTGTCCATGAACACCTGCACTACTCTTCCCCGGACAGAGGGAAGGAATGCTTTGAGTGCAAGACGGATCGCCGGAAGCACCAGAAAGTTGATGTGGAGCCCGGACTCCGCTGGAGACCAAAGGCCTCTGATCTCCGCCTCTCCCATGTGGCCGCCCCATCCCAGAAGGGATGCGTCCGTCACCACTGTGTGTTCTGGTTGGGGAAGAGAGAGGGATCTGCCATTGACCCAATCCTGGTTCGTAAGCCACCACTGCAATTGCTGTGCAGTGCCCTCTGAGATCTGGACGCAATCGGACAGATTCCCCTGATGCTGCGCCCACTGGAACTTCAGGTCCCACTGCAGAGCCCGCATATGCCACCTGGCATGATCGACCAGCAGGATGCAGGATTCCATGAGGCCCAGCAGCCTCAGGGTCATCCTGACCGAAACCCGGGATAGAGGCTGAAAGATCTGAATCATAGCCCGAATATCCCGGACTCGCTGTTCGGGAGGATAAACCCAAAACTGCGTCGTGTCCAGAACCGCTTCGATGAAGAGGAGCTTCTGAGAGGGGGTCAGGTGTGACTTCGGCACGTTGATGGAGAACACCAGCGAATGCAGGAGATCGGCCGTAGTCTGGAGGTGGGAGACGACAGCCTGGGGCGAGCCCGCCTTCAACAGCCAGTCGTCGAGATAGGGGAAGACTGGGACCCCTGATCTGCGCAGATGAGCTGCGACCACCACCATCACTTTCGTGAACACCCGAGGGGCGCTGGTAAGGCCAAAGGGAAGCACGGTAAACTGCAAGTGCTCGTGGCCTACCGTGAACCGCAGGTAATGCCGGTGGGCCGGCAGTACGGGGATGTGAAAGTAAGCGTCCTACAAGTCCAACGCTACCATCCAGTCTCCAAGGTCGAGGGCAGACAAGACCTGAGCGAGCGTCAACATCTTGAACTTCTCCTTCCGGAGGAAGCGGTTGACGTTCCTGAGATCCAAGATAGGACGCAGGCCTTTGTCCTTCTTGGGCACCAGAAAGTAGTGGGAATAACAACCACGACCTACTTCTGGGACAGGAACGCGCTCGATGGCTCCCTTGGCCAAGAGTGCCGAACCTTCCTGTTGGAGAAAGGCCAGGTGATCCTCCGACATGCGATGGTACTGAGGTGGCATGGAGGGAGGGATAGTCTTGAAGGGGAGGTAGTAGCCCCTTCGGACTATTTGCAAAACCCACCTGTCCGACGTGTTGGTGCACCAGTGGGGGAGGTGATGGCGGATCCTGCCGCCCACTGGCGTTTGGTGGCCCTGAAAGGTCGGACTAGGAAGGTTTGGAGGCTGCTGCAGAGGGGGCTGTGGTGGACTGGCCCGCTCGCTGGCCCCCAGAACTACGCCGGTGGTTCCCACGTCCCCGGCTGCGCTGTGGCTGAACAGCTTGCGCTGGCCTGTGGCCCTGGGCGGGACGTAGCGGGCACCCCTTCCGTAGCCACGAAAGGGGCGAAAGGCAGACTGCGCAGGGCGGGTGGGGGAAGAGGCCCAAGGACCTGGCCGTAGCCCATGAGTCCTTAAAGCGCTCTAGCGCGTTGTCCGCCTTGTCTCTGAAAAGGCGACAGCCATCAAAGGTTATGTCCATAAGGGTGGATTGGACATCCCCGGAAAAACCAGTCGAACGCAACCAGGCGTAGCGTCGAAGGGCTACTGATGTTGAAATAGTCCTGCCAAGTGCGTCAGCGGAATCCAGCCCACAGCGGATGGTAAACTTCGCTGCATCTCTCCCCTCGGCAACTGCACGGGAGAGTATGGCCCGGGCATCCTCCGGGCACTGAGGCAGCACCTGCGCCACTGTATCCCACACAGAGTGGGTGTAACGGCCCGACAGACATGCGGTGTTTACCGACCGCAGTCCCAAGCTGGCGGAAGAAAACATTTTCTTCCCAAGCTGGTCCAGCTTTTTGGATTCCCTTTCCGGTGGTGCGGTAGGGAAGGCACCCTTGGAAGTAGAGGCTTGGACCACCAAGCTCTCCGGGGTGGGGTGTTGGGAGAGGAAAGTGGGGTCGCCCAGGGCCGGGCGGTGGCGTCGGGCAATCATCCTATCCACATGAGCCCCTGTGTTGGGCCTGGATCAGGTGCCCAAAAGGATGTCCGTGAGGGCCTCATTAAACGGAAGCAGGGGCTCCGAAGAGCTCGCAGCCGGCTGAAGCACCTCTGTCAGGAGGTTAGTCCTGACTGCCACCGTAGGAAGCTCGAGGTTGAGAGCCTGGGCCGCCCTACGCAACACCACTGCGTATGACACTCCCTCCTCCGTAGCCACGGTAGGAGGAGACAACATGCCAAGGTCCGGGGAGGTATCCAGACCACTGGCATCCCCCAGTTCCTCTCTCCAGTCCGGATCGTACTCCAACTGGTCTGACAAAGGGTCCACAGACCACTCCCAGGCTTCCTCACCCTGCTCTGGCTGCCAGGTTGGCTGAAAATGGCCAGGGTGGAACACAGGGGCAAAAGTACCCGGCCCGGCTCCGTGTCTACGTCGGGTTGGAAGCCGGGGTCGACACCGGCTAGGGGGGCAGCGGACGTGGTGCCGGTGGAGTCGGCCCGGTGGAGGTGTCACAAGGTCGACCAGCGCCGATCCGGATCCAGGCCTGGATCTAAGGGGGCCCTGCGGGGCCGAGGCCGGAGCAGCCGGCGTCGAAGGCCTAGGGCCCCCAACCGAGTCCACGGGGCCCGAAGGCACGCCGGCAGAGTCGGGCTGCCCAAAGATGGCATGCATCGCTTCGTAAAATTGACAAAGCTGGGCAGGGGTCGCTCTCGGTTCCGGGAAGGCAGCCCGGAGTCGACCCTGAAGGCTCCGCACAAGGAGCCGCGGGAGTGGCACCACCCGCACCCTGCGTAGCGTCGGCCGACGGACGAGGGGAAGTCGAAGAGCGACGATGCTTCTTAGACTTCTTCTTATGCTTCGACTTACCTGACCCAGAGTGCTAAGACTTCGAAGAGGAGTGATGATGGCTCTGCGATTGGTCCCTCGACCTCCCACGCGACCGGGACCTTGCGCGACGCGGAGCCGAATGCCGGGCCTCGAGGAGCTTTCGGGACCGCTCCAGCAAAGACTTCGGGCCATGGTTCGGCAGTCGGAGCACGACTTGGGGTCGTGGTTGCGCTCCAGGCAGAAGAGGCACACGCGGTGCAGATCCGTCACCGACATCAGTCGGGTACAGGAACCGCAGGCCTTGAAACCGGGCATCCCTCGTGCATCAGGAGTCGGATTAGACTCGAAAAAGAAGTCGAAAAAAAGTCGCAAAAAACTGACTGGGGGTACCGCTCTCTCCGGATCTGCGCTTGCTGGCAGAAAAAGAAAGAACTGACGTCAGCCCACGAGGTCATCCCGGCGACCAGGACGTCATCCCGGCGACCAGGACGCCAACGACGGCCGCGGAGTTGACCGACGCCACCTTCCGACGCGCAGGGGTACTGCTGACGAAAACTTTCCGGATCCAGTCTGACGCCTGGGGGTAATTCTAAGGTAAGGAATCTATAACTAACTGTTTCTTTCAGATGAAGCAGATCCTGACAACCTAAGAAGAGAGGACACCAAAGAGCCGCAAAAGCCAAGAAGAGTGAAGAAGCAGGCGACCTGGTACCAACCCTGCCGGCCAGTCTGCATCCCTTGTCGAAAACGGCACCAAAGTCGACTCGTCCTTCAGCTGTGACTCCAGAAACTGGAGGACTGCTTGCCTTTGAAAAAAAACTCAAGCCCTCCTGTGAACAGAGGACCTGTTCTAAAGAATCTTCAAAAGAGAAGACTCTAAGGCCTCCAGAACCGCCAAAACCTGATACCCGAAGAGACCACTGCACCCGTAGCCTCCAACTCAAGTTGAAGTGGGCCACCGGTGCCAACAAGGTTCCCCAGCACTCCAGAGCTCGAGTCCATCGTGGTTTCACGCCTCCTTGTCTCCCAAACGTCGCCTGAAGCCTCTGCACGCAGGCTCCCTCAACCGCGACTGCTCTGGCAAGGAAAAATCCGACACCCAAGGACACCCCTGCACCCGGCGCCCTTGGGCCTTGGAGAAAAGGACTAAAGGTGTCCCCACCGTCCCTGAACATCGCAAGGCTTGAGCTCACTTGCTGGCTCAGCCGACTGGCTTCCTAGCCAGAGCCTGCAGCCTCTTTTTACAGTGACCGATCCCCAATGAAACGCATTGGTCTCCCAACGCTGATTTGCACACTGCACCCGGCCCCCCTCGTGCCGCTGGTCATGTACTGCTGGTGCTGCCTTGGACCTTGCCCACCACTCACCTTAACTCTTGGAGATTGGTCCTGTAAGTCGATGTACTGATCCTGTTTGCAGAACTTGATCTTCCTTCCGTAGGATAACATTGCAGAACTCAGAAATTGCACTGTGTCCACTTTCTAAAGTGAAAAGAATTTATATTTAAAAATGTACTTACCTGAACAGCTCCTTTTTGAAGGTTGGAAGCCACTTATTGTTGCAGGATAGAAAGGTAGTCCAGGGAGGGGGGCATAGGGGCGAGATGAGTGGTGGAGCCTGAAGGAAGGGAAGGGTGAAACCTCTTTCTAGGAATTGGAGGACCCACTGGTCTGACGTGCCAATGAGTCGGCGGTGTCTAATGCCGAACCGATGATGTGGTGCGAAGCATTCTGACCATCATGTACGTCTTCCTGAAAGCGTGGATTCATATCTTCAGGGACGTTTTGCCTCACCATCTGGGCTATGTCCCACAAAGCATTGGTATAATGTGTCAGGAGGCACGTGGCACTGAGAGATTACAAGGCCATGCTCCCCGTTGAGAAGATCTTTCCCCAGGCCTCCAGACACTTGGATTCTCTATTTGTGGGGACAGATGGAAAGGTGTCCTGATGAACAGGAGGTCTGAATCACTAGGGTTTCCAGCAACGGGTGAATAGATAGGAAGGGTGGATCACCTGCAGCCGAGTGGCATCTTTTTGCCCTCAACCTGTTGACAGCTGGCACTGAAGTTGGCTTCTCCCATGCTGCCATCACCTGGTTCAGCAAGGCATTGTTAAATGGGAGCAGGGATTCCACAGATGGTGCAGTTGGAAGGAGGACCTCAGTGAGGACATTTGTTTACCCACAACCGTTGGGAGCTATAGCTCCAAGACTTCAGCAGCCTTCTTTACCACCATATGAAAGGACAGTATCTCCTGTGTACAGGGGCATGTTGGGCAAAGGAGTCAGGTGAGACTTTGGTTAGTTGATAGGGAACCCCAATGATATCAGGAGGTTTGCAGTTATCTGGAAGTGGTCCCTGATAGACTGTGGCGAGGCCAACTTTAATAGCCAGTTATTAAGGTAGGGAAAAACTGGTAACCCTAACCTCCAAAGATGGGCGGCGACTACCGCCATCACTTTCATGAACACCCAAAGGTCACTGGTAAGGCCTAAGGAGAGCATGACAAACTGAAAATGCTACCTTGAACCGCAGGCAACATCTGTGAACCTGCAGGACAGGTATATGAAAATACTCATCCGGCAGGTCCAAAGCTACCATCCAGTTGCCCAGATACAGGACAGACTGAACCTGGATGAAGGTGACATTTTTCTTCTGTAGGAAGGCATTCAGAGCCCGAAGATTTAAGATAGGGCAAAGCTCTCCATCCTTCTTCAGCACAATGAAATAGTGAGGGTAACAACCTGTTTCTATTTCTGAGTAAGGAACCCCCTTCATCGCCCCTTTGGAGAATAAAGCTAAGACCTCTTGCATTATAATGGACAGGTCCTCATCTGAGAGACATTCTAATGTAGGAGGAAAGTTTAGCAAGGCAGAAAAAAACGGTTGGGCATAGTCAAGCAAGTTACTTACCTTCGGTAACACTCTTTCTGATACATATTCTATCTACCCACAGATTCCTCACCTTTTGAATATTCACCAGGTGTCAGACTGGATCTAGAAAATTTTAAGCAGTACCCCAGCGAGTCAACGATGGCCTCCTGTGGCTCTGCACCAAAGTCATTCTGCTCAAGAGGAGGCATTAGGATTCGCACATAAGCACCACCTATGCGCACTGAGTTGCTTTCGAGGCCGTCCGCACCCTCGACACAGAATCCAATAACAGATTGGTTGGGACCATTGTGCAGATCTCTAGACTTGGGACCTTTTTAGGTGAAAAAGAGTCTAGCTCACAGAACTAGGAGGATGGCAGCGTCAGTGAGGAATATGCAGTTAGATAGAGCATCTACCAGAAAGAGTTTTTAACGAAGGTAAGTAACTTGTTCTTCTAACCCTTTGAATAGATAACAAAGCAGTATCTTCCAGGTGGTGGGTAAGTAAACTGGGATCAAATCAAAAAGTCCTGCAGGCCAGAGCAGGCAAAATGGTAATCTTGATGGACCTAGCGAACAAGTTACTTACCTTCGGTAACAATATATCTGTAAGAGACATATCAGTTATGGATTCCTTACCTTAGAATTACCCCCAGGCGTCAAACTGGATCCGGAGAATTTTTCTTCAGCAGTACCCCTGCGCGTCGGTAGGTGGCGTCGGTCAACTCTGCGTTCGTCGTTGGCGTCGTGATCGCCGGAATGACGTCGCGGTACCTACTTAGACGCCGCCCCTGCGCGCTGACGTCAGTTCTTTACACGACATTCCACGCCAGAAGCTCAGAGCTATGCAAGACACTGACCACTGGTGCACAAAACTAGAGCCATGAAAGGGAGTCCCTTACACTAGAAGTCAGTTCGCAGAACGGGGAGGATGGGTGGGGCGGTAAGGAATCCATAACTAATATATGTCTCTTACAGATATATCATTACCGAAGGGAAGTAACTTGTTCATCTGAAAGACTATTAGTTATGGATTCCTTAACTTAGAATAGATACCCCAGCAATACCAACCCCAGGGGTGGGTCTGCAAACTAAGTTCACACCAGAAAGTCCTGGAGAACTGAACGGCCAAAGAAGCCATCTCTCCGGACTTGGCTGTAAAGGCAGTAATGTTTAGTGAACGTGTGCAATGAAGCCCAAGTAGCTGCCTGGCAGATGTCATGAAGGGGGGGACTCCACGTCCCAAAGCAGTAATGGCTGCCATCGCCCTGGTGGAGTGGGCGCGCAACCCTACTGGAGGTTCCTTTTTCGTCAAGGAATAACAAATTTTAATGCAAAGAACGACCCATCGAGAGATGGTTCATTTTTTCACGGCCCGACCTTTCTTGGAGCCCACATCGCCAACAAATAGCTGATCATCCACCCGGAATTGTTTTGTGCGATCCAGATAAAATGAAAGCGCACGTTTTGGATCCAGACGGTGGAGCCTCTCCTCCTCTTTAGAAGGATGCAGGGTTGGGAAGAAGGTGGGCAAAGTGATGGTCTGTCCTATGTGGAAAGAGGTAACCACTTTGGGAAGAAAAGAAGGTCTAGTGCGAAGGACAACCTTGTCCGGATGAACAGCCAGGAAAGGAGCTTTGGAAAAAAGAGCCTGAAGCTCACTCACCCTGCGAGCAGAGGTGATGGCCACCAAAAAGGCAGTTTTGAGTGTTAATAGTCAGAGGACAATTATGTAGCAGCTCAAAAGGAGTGCACATAGGGTAGGTCAGAACAAGGTTCAAGTCCCACTGGGGCATTACGAAAGGAGTAGGAGGAAACAGGTGAGTAATGCCCTTAAGGAAGCGATGTACAATAGGGGACTTGAAAAGAGAAGGCTGATCAGGAAGGCGAAGAAAGGCAGAAATGGCTGAAAGATAGCCTTTAAGAGTGCCCAGAGCAGAGCCCTGCTTGGCCAAAGAAAGAATGAAGAGGAGAACCTCTGAAAGAGGGGCAGAAAGGGGATACACACCCTTTCCTGTGCACCATGTCACAAATTTGTTCCATCTACAGACGTCTGTTACGTTTTGGTGGAGGGACGCCTGGCTGCCAAGATAACGTTACAGACTTCGGGAGGAAGGTCGAAAGCTGTCAACTGTCGCCGCTCAATCTCCACGCAAGGAGGTGGAGACTGGACAGGTTCGGGTGCAGGACCGTCCCCTGCTGCTGCGACTGAAGATCCTCCCGAAGAGGCAGTCTGAGCGGAGGATCAATGGCTATGTTCAAGAGCTCGGGATACCAGACTCTTCGTGCTCAGTCCGGAGCCACAAGAATGACTTGGGCCCAGTCGTGCTTGATCTTCTTCAGCACTCTGGGCAGAAGTGGCATAGGCAGAAAGGCATATAGAGGACCGCAACTCCACTCGCGATGGAAAGCGTCGGCGAGCGAGTGCCGCCTTGGAAATTCCAACGCGCAGAACTGCTGACATTGCGTGTTCTCTTTGGTGGCGAATAGATCTAACCAAGGCTCTCCCCACTGCTGAAAGAGACCTTGCACCACCTCCGAGTGAAGACGCCAGTCGTGATCCATCATGCACCGGCGGCTGAGTTTGTCCGCCCTGGCGTTCAGGGAACCCGCCAGGTGTTGAACCACCAGGGACATGCCCTGATGTTCCAACCACTTCCAGAGACAAAGTGCCTCCTCACAGAGGGTACACGACCCCACCCGCCCTGTTTGTTGCAATACCACATGGCGGTGGTTTTGTCTGTGAACACCTGCACTACTCTTCCTTTGACAGAAGAAAGGAATGCCTTCAGTGCAAGACGAATCGCCCGGAGCTCCAGAAGGTGGATGTGGAGCCCGGACTCCACCGGAGACCAGAGGCCTCTGATCTCTGCCTCCCCCATGTGGCCGTCCCACCCCAGAAGTGATGCATCTGTCACCACTGTGAACTCTGGTTGGGGAAGGGAGAGAGATCTACCGTTGACCCAATCCTGGTTCGTTAGCCAGCACTGCAATTGGTGTGCAGTGCCCTCCGAGATCTGGACGCAATCGGAAAGATTCCCCATATGCTGTGCCCACTGGAACTTCAGGTCCCACTGCAGAGCCCGTATATGCCACCTGGCATAGTCCACCAGCAGAATGCAGGAGGCCATGAGGCCCAGCAGCCTCAGGGTCATTCTGACCGAAACCTGGGATAGAGGCTGAAAGATCGGAATCATAGCCTGAATATCCCGGACTCCCTGTTCGGGAGGATAAGCCCGAAACTGCGCTGTGTCCAGAACCGCCCCGATGAAAAGGAGCTTCTGAGAGGGAATTGGGTGTGACTTTGGCACGTTGATAGTGAACCCCAGGGAATGCAGGAGGTCCGCCGTAGTCTGGAGGTGGGAGATGACAGCCTGGGGCGAACTCGCCTTCAACAGCCAGTCGTCGAGATAAGGGAAGACTGGAACCCCTGATCAGCGCAGATGAGCTGCGACCACCGCTATCACTTTAGTGAACACCCGAGGGGCTCTGGTAAGGCCAAAGGGGAGCACGGTGAACTGAAAATGCTCGTGGCCTACTGTGAACCGTAGGTAACGCCGGTGGGCAGGCAGGACAGGGATGTGAAAATAGGCGTCCTGCAAGTCCAACGCTACCATCCAGTCTCCATGGTCGAGGGCTGACAGGACCTGAGCCAATGCCACATCTTGGACTTCTCCTTCCGGAGGAAGTGGTGGACGTCCCTGAGATCCAAAATAGGACACAGGCCTTTGTCCTTCTTGGGTACCAGGAAGTAGAGGGAGTAGCAACTACGACCTACTTTTGGCACAGGGACTCGCTCAATGGCTCCCTTGGCCAAGAGAGCCGCAACTTCCTGACGGAGAAGGGCCAAGTGATCCTCCGATATGCAATGGAAAGCAGGTGGCATGGAGGGAGGGGTAGTCTTGAAGGGGAGGGAGTAGCCCCTTTGGACTATCTGGAAAACCCACCTGTCCGACGTGATGTTGAGCCATTGGGGGAGATGATGGTGAATCCTGCCGCCCACCGGCAACTGGTGGCCCTGAAAAGTTGGACTAGGAGGGTTTGGAGGCTGCAGTAGAGGGGGCACTGGTGGACTGGCCTGCCCACAGGCCCCCAGACCCACAACGCTGGGTCCCACATCCCCAGCCGTGCAGAGGCTGAGTAGCTTGCGCAGGCCTGTGGCTCTGGGCGGAACGTGGTGGGGCACCCCTTCCGTAGCCACGAAAGGGGCGAAAAGCAGACTTCGTGGGGCGAGAGGTGGTAGCGAGGCCCAATGATCTGGCTGTAGCCCTGGAATCCTTAAAACGCTTGAGCGTGTTGTCCGCTTTGTCGCCAAACAAGCGACGGCCATCAAAAGGCATGTCCAAAAGAGTTGATTGGACATCACCCGAAAAGCCAGTGGACCTCAGCCAGTCGTAGCGTCTCAGGGCTACCGACGTTGAAATCGTCTTGCCTAGCAAGTCGGCGGTGTCCAACCCACATCGTATGGCGAACTTCGCTGCATCTCTATTCCCTCACCAACTGCATGGGAGAGCACGGCCCGGGCCTCCTCCGGGCACTGTGGCAGCACCTGCGCAACCGTGTCCCACACAAAATGGGTGTAACGGCCCAAGAGACATGCGATTTTCACTGACCGCAGTCCTAAGCTGGCAGAAGAAAGTATCTTCTTCCCAAGGTGATCCAGCTTCTTGGATTCCCTATCAGGTGGAGCAGTAGGGAATGCGCCCTTGGAAGTTGAGGCTTGGACCACCAGCTCTCGGGGGTAGGGTGTTGGGAGAGGAAAATGGGGTCACCCGGGGCCGGGCGGTGGCGTCGGGCAATCATCCTATCCACAGGTGCCCCTGTGCTGGGCTTGGACCAAGTGCCCAGAAGGATGTCCATGAGGGCCTCATTGAACGGCAGCAGGGGCTTCGAAGAGGCCGCTACTGGTTGAAGCACCTCAGTCAGGAGGTTAGTCCTGAGCACCACCGTAGGAAGCTCAAGGTTTAAGGCCTCAGCCGCCCTATGCAACACCACAGCGTAAGAGGCTCCCTCCTCCATGGCCACGGTAGGGGGGGAAAGCATGCCAAGGTCTGGAGAAGTGTCCAGACCACTGGCCTCACCCAACTCTCTCCAGTCCGGTTCTTCCAACTGGCCTGCCAGAGGGTCCACAGACCCCTCCCAGTCCTCCTCACCCTCCTCTGGCTGCCACTCAGGGCGTTAGGGAACACCAGGGGAGAACAGAGATACAAAGGTACCGGTCGGCGCCAGTACCGACGTCGGCCGATGCCGGTCCGGCTCCGTGTCCATGTCAAGGGGGAGGCTGGGGTCCACGTCGGTTGGGAACACAACCGGCGTCGGAGGGGCGGAGGTGTCGCCAATGGATTCGGCACTGGAGGAGGTGTCGTAAGGTCAACCGGCACCGATCCGGATCCAGGCCTGGATCCCTGGGGGCCCTGCAGCGACGGTGCCAAAGCCGCCAGCATCGAAGGCCTAGAACCCACAGCCGAGTCCGCGGGGCCCGAAGGCGCGCCAGCGGAGTCGGGCTGCCCAAAGATGGAATGGAGGGCTTCGTAAAAACTACGAAGTTGGGCAGGGGTCGCTCCGGCTCCCGGGAAGGGAGGGAAGCTCGGAGCCGACCAAACAGGCTCCACGGGCGGAGCCGGGCGACTACCTGCTGCATCCAGTGTCGGCCGACGGACGGGGAGAACGCGAAGAGCGACGGTGCTTCTTCACCTTCTTTTTGTGCTTCGACTTACCCGAAGATGAAGACTTCGACGAGGAGTGGTGGTGATGGCTCGGCGACCGGTCCCGCGACCTCCCTCTCGACCGGGACCTCGAGCGGCACGGAGCCGACTGCTGGGGCCTCCAGAAGCTTTCGGGACCGCTCCCACAAAGACTTCGGGGCCATGGCCAGACAGTCGGAGTACGACTTCGGGTCGTGGGCGCGCTCCAGACACCAGAGGCACACTAGATGGGGGTCCGCCACCGACAACTTGTGGCAGGAGCCACAAGGCTTGAAGCCGGCCCACCGATGTGACATCCCTGTGTACCAGGAGTCGAACAACTCGAAAAAGATGTCGACAAAAGTCAAAAAAAGACAGTCAAAAAGTGACTAGAGGTACCGCTCTCTCCGGATCTGCGCTGGCTGGCGCGGAAAAAGAAAGAACTGACGCCAACGACGAACGCGGAGTCGACCGACTCCACCTACCGACGCGCAGGGGTACTGCTGAAGAAAAATTCTCCAGATCCAGTCTGAATCCTGGGGGTAATTCTAAGGGAAGGAATCCATAACTAATAGTCTCTTTCAGATTGTCCAGACAGTAGTCCTTGAAGAAAGTATGGAGTGACACCCAAGTAGCAGCTTGGCAAATATCCAGTAAAGGCAACCCGCGTGTGCCAACACAGTGGTACAGCTTTGGGTTTGGTAGAATAGGATCGCAGACCTTTTGGGAGCTGCTTCTTGGCCTATGCTTACCAGATTTGAAAGCAGAGCACAATCCTCTTCTGCAATGCCTTACCAGATCTGAATGCAGAGCACAATCCTCTTCTGATGGTACTCTTCTACAATGCCTTGCTATAAGGAAACAGGCTTTCTGCAGGTTCCCCTCATTGTTTGCCCCCATTTTGAGTACTAGGCACTAGTGTAACGACTTTGTAACACCCTGGGCCCTGATGAGGACCAGTGCATGTGCTCTGACCTTTAAAAAGTGTATGTTTAATGTTTAACAACCTGACTTACTTGTAAGTCCCTAGTATATGGTGCCAGGGGTACCGAGGGCTTGTAAGTTAAAGTATCTCTCTTGGACTACAGCACTAGTTGTGCCGCAGTGTGACAAAGCAAAAGCATGACTCTGAGCCTGCCATTGCCGGCTGGCAGAGCAGTTTTAAACTGCTAATTTGACTTTGCCCTTTCAAGCTGTGGCAAAGCCCAAGCCTTCCTTTTTAATGTTTTAAAGTCACCCCTAAAGCAGGCCTACTGACCCTTAAAGGAAGGGCGCATTATGTTAAAAGGTTGAACCTGTAGTTTCATGTTTTAAAGGTCCTAACAGTAAAAACGCCACATTGTCGTTTTTACTGTTGTAAGGCAATTAGCCCCATTGGTAAGTCCAGAGTTACATGCTGAAATTTCAGCAATGCTAACTTTTGAATGGGACTACTGTTGAAAGTAATGAAGACAGGAACGGAGTAACAGTGAGTACTTCTTTATTGGCCATCCACTCTCCACAAACAATCTAGGAGCCCCAACATTCTAAGGTGCACTCTAGCCGGGGGAACCAAGAATGAGGGAAGAGGAGGGGTGGGCAGGATGTACCATATCAGAAAAGGAAGATTATAACACACCTCCCTTCCTATACAACAAAAGAGGGGAGAACATAATAACCATAATGAAAAAGGTACATGCTTTACAATGGCCTAATAAGATTAGCATAGGCATTACTAAGAATATGGGGATGCGTAAGCCCCTACCGATAAAGTAACATTAACAATGTATATACTGTTATACATGTGTACATCACATTCCAGATCTTACAATTTTGTCACAGCTCCACCATTGCCCATTGTCTAGGAGAACAACATTTTCGAGAGCCTTAGCAATCCGGCAAGGAGGGTAGAACTTACTTTGACTGTGCCAGTCTTTTGTACTTCTCTTGACTTGCACCACATCACCTACTTCCCAGTTGGGGATCTTTACGCCATTCTTTTGGTCGTACCATTCTTTGTATTTGGCTTGGTGCAATTCAATCTTCCTAGTAACTTCTTCATGATTGGGGATTATCGCCCTGCCTCCTTCCAGCCAACTAGGGTTGAACTTGGTGCACGGCTCTCTCCAGCGGATTGAGACGAAAGGAGAGATCCCCGTCACTAGGTTCGGAGAGGTGTGATATGCCCATAGACAATTGCGTAAGTGGGATTCTACGTCGTGACCATTGGTAACAGCCAATTGGATGTGTTCTTTGATCATCCTGTTTGCCCTCTCGACTAGGCCGTTTGCTTTCGGGCAATATAGTGCAGTCAATTCATGTTTTATGTTCATGTTGTCTAAAAATTCCTTCATTGTCTGTGAGGTGAATTGTACCCCATTATCCGTGATCAAAATTGAGGGTATGCCCTCCTTTGAAAACACATCCTTGAGGAACTCCAAAACTGTATTCGTGTTGACACGATGTACAAACTTCGGAGTGATCCAATGTGAAGTGTAGTCAATTAGGACCAGCATGAATCGCTTCTGGATACCCAGGTTGTCCATGGGTCCTATGATGTCCATGGCTAGTTTGTTCCATGTCTTGGTTGGTACCTTGACGGGGGATAGGGGTGCTTTGCGCAGAGCTTTGGACTTGTCGCTCTTGGCACAGCTTACACAGTCCTTGACTTGTTGTTCTGCCATGGTGTCCATCTTGGGGAACCAGAAGTTCGCCCTGATTCTACGTTTCGTGACGTTGCGTCCCAAATGCCCTTCATGCGCCAATTCTACTATTCTCTTCCCGAGACCTGTAGGTGGTATTACTCTGCTTTGGCGGTACACTTTGTTCCCAATAACACTCAATTAGTTTCTGACTTCTCAGAACTCTCAGTTCTTCTTCAAGGCCGTTTATTTTGTTGGGCCAACCTTCTCTCATAATGACCTTGAGTCTGCACAATTCCTTGTCTTCCTCCATGTACTTGTCCCATTCTCCTTCTGTGATGGCAGGGTCGTCTACTATCATGATGGGACTGTCTAGCATTTCTTCCTGCTCTTCTGTTATTAGCGGGGTCCTTGATAAATAATCGGCAATTCTGTTTTCTTCTCCAGGTACGTACTCCATTTTGAAGTTGAAGTTCTCGAGTCCCAATATCCATCTACTTCTGCGCGGAGTACAGTTCTCCATTCCTTTCACAGTAAAAATGGAGGTGAAGGGCTTGTGGTCCGTCCGGATGGTGAAATTCAACCCCCACAAAAAGAACTTGAAGTGCCTCACCGCCCAGAAACACGCCAGGGCTTCTTTTTCGATTACGGAGTAATTGTATTCTGCACTCGTGAGGCACCTGGATGCAAAGGCAATGATCTTCTCTTCTCTGCCTTCCTTTTGTATTAGGGTGGCTCCTAGTCCCTTGTTTGAAGCATCTGTGGTGAGGATAGTCTTCTTCCTAGGGTCAAAGGTCCCTAACGCCGGCGAGTTCAAGATCTCCTCTTTTAGCTCATCCATTACACACTCATGCTCTTCATTCCATACGAAGTCCTTGTTCTTCAAGAGATTTCGTACCGGTTCACATTTAGAACGAAATGTTTGATGTACTTTGACATGTATTCCATGAGCCGCAAGAAGGATTTAAGTTCATCCTTGTTCTTCGGATAAGGGGCATCCTTTACAGCGCCAAGCAGGCTGTTTTTTGGCCTGAACCCTTCTTCAGAAATCGAGTGTCCCAAATAGTCAACGGATGACACCCTTATTTTACATTTGTTCCTCTGAACTGTCAGTCCAGCGTCCGTGAGCTTCTGGAATACTAGTTTATGGGTGTTGTCATGTTCTTCCACGCTGCGCCCATACACCAGGATATCGTCCTGGAAACACATCGATTTGTCCACACCCTTCAAGATTTGCTGCATTATCTTCTGGAAGACCGCCGCGGCCAACGCTAATCCAAAAGGCATCCTCCTGAACATGAACGCACCTTGGGGAGTTATGAAGGCGGTGAGTGGCCTGGATTCCGGGTGGAGATCCACCTGGTGATAGGCCATTGACAGATCGATTACGCTGAAATACCTTGCCTGGACCATAGTGCTGAGCATCTAGTTGATATTAGGCAGGGGGTGCCTCTCCACCCAGATGCTTTCGTTGAGGCTGCGTAGGTCCACACACAGTCGAATGCCTTCGCCATTGGCCTTAGCTGCGATAACTACCGGGGCCAACCATTCTGAGCAATCCACAGGCTGAATGATGCCCATGTCACATAATTTACTCAATTCCTTCTCCAATGGTTCTCTCATTTGTTGAGGTACTGGGCGCAATTTGTGGACCACCGGCTTGGCGCAGGACTTAAGTTTGATTCTGTGTTGGAAATCATGCAGACAGCCCAACTTCTCTTGAAACAATTCCGGAAATTCCTCGCAGATGGTGTCACCTCCTTGGTTTCCTTCAGTGAGTAGGACTTGCTCCTTACTGTTTGGGTCCAGGATGATACCCAGTTCCTTTTGGTGTTGCCATCCCAGCAGGTTGGATCCAGATTCCACAATGTATATTTTACCAAACGCTTTCCTGTCTTTGAATTGTATATTCATCTCCTTCATTCCCATGAGGGGTATCGGTTCCTTGCTGTACCCTGTGGGAGAAATGTCAGGTTTCTGCAGGGAGCTCACCATTTGCTCCCCAAGGTTCTCAAAATCTTTTTTGTTTAACAGGGTGAACGGGGAACATGAATCTGCATACATGGTGACATTTTTGTTGTTCAATAACACCTCGCACTTAGGATAAATGGCATTAATAGAACCTGCATTACTTTTAAGCTGAAGCACATTTTTTTTTGCTTGGGATCACACATTTTATTTCTTTGTTCTGAGCCTTTCCACCCTCTCTCTCACTGTCTTTTCTGTGGGGTTCCCCTTCTCTGCATACCCTGGCAAAATGCCCCCTCCTGTTACATTTTTGCAGGGCACTGGAGGTAATTAGCAAAATGATTACTGCTACCACACCTGTAACACTTAAAATTCCTTTCTTTTTCGGGCTTTTTGCTACTCACGCTTTCCTTACTTTTTACTTTGTAAACTTCACCCTCATCTTCCCTCTCATGAACGTTGGCTACAACCTCAGTGTTAGGCTTCATTTCTTTTATGCACTTGGCTGTGTGCTCAACGGATTTTGCAATCTCAACCGCTTCTCTTAATCCAGGGTTTTTAGCTAAGAGTTTCTCTTGGATGCGTGTATTATTGGTGCAGTGCACCAGTTGATCCCTTATAAGTAAATCAGTGAGATTGCCAAATTCGCACAATTGCGTGAGACCCCACAATGCAGCAATGTAATTTGAGACCGACTCCTGTTTCCCTTGTACCCTATTAAAAAATGTATGGCGTTCCAAAACAACATTTACTTTATCGCCAAAGTGTGTCTCTAACTTGCCCATGGTACGTACAAATAAGTCCATTTCTTCCCCTTCTTCTCCCCCCACTGGTTCTGGCAATGTCTCGTAAATTTTCCGTCCATGTACACCTAAATTATGGAGGAGGATATGCTGTTTGCGCAAAGGAGTAAAGCGCTCCCCCCAATGGCTATAATATACGACTCGAATAACTTGAACCACTCCTTCCAACATATTTCTGGTTCACCTATCTCATTAAGGAAAGGGGGGGGTTGGCTCATGCTCGCCGCTGCCATCATGGAGAATGGGGAGAGATGCGGCTGAATGAAACCTTTAGGGAAAGAAACTAACTTGGCAACAGGGGTTGGCACACGAGAATTTAGAATAGTCCACCCACTGCCAACCCAAGGTCCAGTATGACAAGGGAGGGAGGAGAACGTCAATATGAGCTTGTGCAAAAAGCCAGAGTGGAAAGTTGTCCGGGAGCAAAGGGGAGGGAAAAAAATGTCACCGAGTGGAAGGAAACAGTACCTTATACCCCGAGTCACTCACAGATACGGGGTGTGAGCAAGGATAGGGATCTTACTTCATGTACCCAGCTCCTGAAATGTTCAAACAGCACGTTGGAGCGCTGAAGAAAGGCAACCTGCGGCAGCAGAAAATGACGCGCGATAGTTCGGCAGCACTGGACGCTCACTCGCACATCTGTGGGCCGCAAAATGTACCACTTCTGACAGGAACTTGAGGGGAGGAATGCTGCCGGTCCCTCGCTTGTGGCCGCACGTAAAGGCAACACTGCGGCAGCAGGCAACAACGCGGAACACTCAACAAAAACTAGAGCGCTCCCTCGCAAATCGGTGATCTGCGGTAATGCACCGCGTCTGACAGGAACTTCGGGGAGGAATGTTTCTGTGACAAACCCACAAACGGTACCTCGAGTCTGGCAGTACCTCGATTCCACGATGTCCCTCAGCAAAGGCTGTATCCGAGGTCACCTATCGCTTCTGATTCGTAGATATGAGAGGACAAGGCTACACTGCTCCAGAGTGCGATGTCGAAAGCCGGGTTTTGACAAGATGCTGCACAGCCCACAACCGATCCTGCCAGCCTCACGACTCCGCCTCAGCACCAAGTCTTCCAGGCCCACAGTTCTTCTATGAACGCGAAGAGGAAGATACGGTAGGTCCCACTATAAATTGTTGTACAATTGCACGTTTCCTCTTTAATTTATTTTTTCACCCGCAAGCCAGCACACTTACGAAAACAGCCGTTCCAAAGTTCTCTTTCTGACGTCTTATAACCAGTGCAGGTCCTTACATAAGCGCGCTCAACGTATGTGGTAGATCATAAAGCAGAGGCACGTTCACACCGATGAACATCATTAGGAATAGTCTTTACGAAAGTCTTACTGGGTATGCAAGCAGGATGCTGGAAGGACACTTGTCTGGATGAATTCTATGAATTCTTCTCGATGATGCTCACCCCAGTGGAAAGTAGATGGAGTACACAGAGGGGAAATGGCCAAAACTGCCCCCTTCGCAATAAACTCGCCAGTGTTGAAAGTAATGAAGACAGGAATGGAGTAACAGTGAGTACTTCTTTATTGGCCATCCACTCTCCACAAACAACCTAGGAGCCCCAACATTCTAAGGTGAGCTCTAGCCGGGGGAACCAAGGATGAGGGAAGAGGAGGGGTGGGCAGGATGTACCATATCAGAAAAGGAAGATTATAACAACTACTAAGATTGGTACTTCAAGGCACTAAAAGAATCAGTGAATCAAATCCAATTCAGTGGTTAAATCGAATTTAATGTCACTAGTGGGCAAAGTACAACTTCAGTAAGTTGTCACTTTGTTGCCCAAGGTTTTTCAGTGCCCGTTTACGGTTGCACAAAAGACTGTCTTTCAAGACAGCCTACTGGGGAAAGTGTGAACAACCCCTACAAAGAGACATATAGGGACTGCCGTGGGAGGAGGTGTTGACTCCTTCTGGTAAGAAAGCCACACAGGGTGAGAGCCCCAAAGGTGAGCTTCAAAAGGCAAAGGAAAGGTAAGAGCACCTACAGTGAAAGCTCTGCTTTGCACACACTTTATTTGTGGGGGCATTCTTTTTAACATAGCGATTTTTAAATTGTTTTCTGGCTTTTCCCACAATAATTAGGCATTGGCTCAGCTTGTTCACTGTCAGAGCTCTTTTTAGCGCTGGGAAGCCCTTGGGCAGCCATGCGCTCTATAAATCCAATAAATAGATATAGAAATAGAAAGGCAAATGTTAAGCAGAAAAAGGCAAATGGCAAGCACACACAAGAGGGGCTGCTCTTTTGTTTTGTTAGACAGGATGGCATCAGGGACAGAGAAGGGAATATTGTGGTTAGACTGGTTTTTCCGTGGATGTGTATCCCATAGGTAGCCACAACCCAAGAGAGGAGGTCTGCCATCGTGAGTGGGCAGAACATGGCATTCTGAGATAGATAGAGGCCACACTTCACAGGAAGTTGTCATCAGGCCAGAGGCACCCAAGCAGCCCATTGGCTAGTTACCACTGCATCCCCTAAGGGTACCTTCTGGGCATAAATGTGGCAACCAGGCCTTAAATCTTGTCTGTACTGGAGGAGAGGACTGAAGGACTGCCCTGCTGACCTTGGACCAGTCAAAGAAAGGCTGTACCTTAGTTGGACTACCCCTGCTGAGACTTGAGCTAACAAAGAGAGGATTGTGTTGTAGTGCCCTGCTTAAGTAGTCATTGTCCCAAAGTCCCAGACATAGGAAGAGTCTCCAAAAGTCAGTCGGCTGACTACCTGTTCCAACACCATGGCCACAAAAGCTGAAGAAGCCTGCCTTGGCAAGTTGGTAGCCAAGATAACAGGATTGCCGTTCACCACCAAAGTGCAGCCTGGGAGACCAATTTTGCACCCGAGTCTGCTGAACCCGGCAGAGTTGTTGGAGTGCAGTTTGGTCACTGAGAAGGAAAGTTATTACCTGTAGAAGAGAACCACTGGTTTTGTCAGCATCAGAGACCTGTAGACCAGTGGCAAATGTTGTTTGGCTGGACTTCATCTGGACTTCGACCTCTGTGGCCAATGTTGCCCCACTGTGTTCGTGGACTGAGGGGAAGCCCCAGGAAAGCCCTCATAACCTGAACAACAACAGGAGCATCCTTGAGCATCTTCATCCTCCTGCATCCCTTGCATCATGACCATTCCATTGAAGTCAATGGCAAGTTGCCATTAACGCTAGAACTGGACTAAACACTGCTTTTTCTGAAAGGGAACTGTTCATTGGGACTTTGCTAGTCCTCCTGACCTGCTCCCTACTAGAGCTGACCACACAAAGTAATTGGAAGTGACTGCATTCAACTTTGTCAAAGTTTGGAAGAAGTTTCCAAAAATGTTTCCAAGTCCCATTTTCGCAGTACTTACCAATGCTTGTTTGTGGTGGAGTAAAAAGTTATGATTTATTGTTTCTACAAGTATTTATAGCTCCTGAACCCTCTAGTGGATTTTGTTATTTTTTGTGTCTATAAATTCATATAAAATACAGTCTACATTATAAATAGGTGTCTGATTTCTTGAGTTTTGTTTCTTTCTTATTCGGTTTAGTACTTCTTAATGCTTTACATGTCTTCCTTCATTTACTCGTGACTGCTCAAATCCACAGCTACCCAGGGTTGAGCTAACTCGTCCCAGAGCCCTGTGTAGACAGACTTTGTAAGAGGGACACCTTGCAAAAAGGATGTAGATTGTGCATCCCGGTAGCAGGACCCTGTCCTGCTGCTGCAACAGGACACCGTCGTGTAGTAGCAGCCTGATAAGAGGAAAGATGGGCCTGCCCAGAATTTCTAAGCACCCCACTCTCCTGACCCAACCTGGAGCTACAAGGATGATTTTGGAATGCTCATTCCTGATCTTTTTCAGGACCCGACGCAAGAGAGGCGGTGGTTGAAAGGCGTTCAGGAGCCGTTTGTTCCACTCTAGCTGGAATGCACTTCTGAGAGACAGCCTTCTTGGAAACTCCAGCACGGAAAGATTTTGAGACTGCACATTCTTGACAGTTCCGAAAATATGAAGCTAGGTTCTCCCCATTGCCGGAAGATACCCCGTGCCACATCAGGATGTAACTGCTAATTGTAATTCACCAGGCACAACAGCTGAGTTAGCCCGCCCTGGCGTTCAAAGATCTTATTAGGTTGTTCATGGCCACGGAAATGCCCTGACGCTCCAACCAGCTCCAGAGGAGAAGACCCTCTTAGCATAGGACCCAGATTACTACACCATCCTACTTGTTGCAGTATCACATGGCAGTGGTACTGTCTGTGAGGACCTAAACCAGCCTCCCTTTAATGGACAGTAGGAAGGCTTTCAGCACTAGGCAAATGGACCGCAGTTCACACACATTGATGTAGAGTTGGGTCTCTGCTGGAGAACAGTGTTCTCTTAGCTCCAGCTCTCCCAAATAACCTCCACAGCCAGCCGTGGCACATACATCACAACCATCAGCTCTGAATGGGGCAGGGAGAGGCCTCTGCCACTGATCCAAGCGCAATCAAGCAGCCACTACTGCAGATATTTTGCAGTCTCCTCCCAAACCTGGATGGAATCCAACATTTTCCCCTAGTGCTGGACCCACTACAACCTCAGGTTCCACTGCAGAGGTTGCATATGAGACCGGACATAGTTGACAAGCACGATGCAGGAGGCCAAGAAGCCTCAAAGCCATTCTCAATGACACCCAGGACCAAGGCTGAAACATCTGGATCATAACCTGAATGTCCTGGACGCATTGTGACAAAGAGAAGGCCTGAAACTGCACTGTATCCAATGAAAGGGATCCTCTGCGTAGGAGTCAGGTATGACTTTCGCCTGTTGATGGTGAACCCCAATGAAGTCAGAAGGTTTGCAGTCATCTAGATGTGGTCTACGACTGAACTTGGTGAGACCACATTCAACAGCCAATCATCAAGGTAGGGGAGAAATTGAATCCCCAAACTTCAAAGGTGTGCTGCCCCCACCGCCATCACTTTTGTGAACACCTGAAGGTCACTGGTGAGGCCAAATGAGACAGTGACACATTACAAATCCTCCAGGCCTACTCTGAAATGCAAGTAATGTCTGCTCGACTGCAGGAATGACACTAAAAGTAGAAGTACTGCAGGTCCAAAGCCACCATCCAGTCACCTGAATCCAGGGCAAAACTAGGCCTGGGCGGTGTGACAAAAATACTCAGCGGAGTTCCTCAAGTGGCGGAGTGCAGCGCAAACTGCCGTTCGTGCTGATCTTTCTGCCGCTCGGGTAGAAATTCAACCCGAGCGACAGCTCACGCTTGCCAACTTACCAATGGCAAGCGCGAGCAGGGAAAACAACTCCACTGCACTACGCGCAGCAGAGTTTTCTGCACTTCGCGGAGCACAGAAAACTTCGCAAACTCCGCGAACGGAGCAGAGTTCACCGCCCAGGCCTAGGCAAAACCTGGGCCAACATTAGCATCTTGAATCAGTCCTTCCGCAACAAGGTGTTCAGAGGGCAAAGATCTAAAATAGGATGAAGGGCTCTGTCCTTCTTTGGCAGAAGGAAATAGCAGGAGTAACAACCAATTTCTATTCCCAGGCACAGAACCCTCTCTATGGTTCTTTTGTTCAAAAGGCCCTGCACTTCTTGAAGAAAGATGGACAGGTGCTCCTCTGAAAGCCACTCTATTGTGGGAGGAATATGCAGTGGGTCGGAAGGGAATGGCAAGCATAGCCCTATTGAACAATATGAAGGGCCCATCTGTGATGCTACATTTTACCACCCTTGGAGAAATGTCTGATCCTGCCTCCCACAGGGTGGGTGTATGCCACACAGAACAAACTAAAGCGGTTTTGAGGGTGCTATCGTAGGGGTGGGGGGACTGAGCAGTTTGATGCCCTTGGTGGCCTGAACATTGTCTGCTTGATCCAACACATTGACCCAGAAAGGACTGGGGTGCCATTTGTGCAGGTGGTGGGCCTAGGGCTGCCAATACATCAAACCTCTGTAGTAGCCACAAAGAAAAAGTTAGTTACCTCCAGTAATGATCTTTCTGGTGGATTATTTATCTGCCTGCACAATCCTCACCTGTAGAACAACTTCAGGTGTGAGACTGGATCTGGAAACTTCAAAGCAATAAAGTCACCAGTAGATGGTGCTAGACTCACTCAACACTAGAAGTGACTTCAGCCGATGTCACAGAGGTCAAAACACGCCCACCTCAGGATATTGATGTTAGTTTCCCTCTGGTTTTAGCAAGTCTTCAAGGCGAGAGGGCACATTGACATCGATGAAGAATTGCAGTACCAAAATAATGTAAAATGGGATCTTATTAGCTTTCCCTATAAGTCATCCATCAAATGGGGAAGCAGGCAGGTCGGTGAGGAATCTGCAGGTATACAGAGTATCCACCAGAAAGATTGTTACAGCAGATAAGTAACGTTTTCTTCTGATGGATACTTCTACCTGCAGATTCCTAAACTGTAGAACATATTTCACAGCAATACCCAACCCAGGAAGAGGTATGATGGATGATTATACTAGGTAATCTTGCAGAACAGACTTGGCAAAGCTTCCATCCTTGTGTACTTCCACATAGAGAGAGTAATGCTTTGCAAAAGTGTGCAAGGAAGCCCACGTCACCATCTTATAGATTTCTGCATTCGGGACACCTTAAGCGAGTGCAGAAATGGTTGCCTTAGCCTTGGTGGAATAAGCTCAGATTCCTCTGGGGGGGGCTCATTCTTTGCTAAGTCATAGCAGGTCTTGATGCAGAGGATAACCCATTGAGATAGAGACCACTTATTTAGCGCCTAACCCTTCTTGGCAACATAGGAGCCAAGAAAGAGCTGGTCATCTGACCAGAGGTTCTTGGTGCAGTTCACGTACTAATTATCTGCCCACCAAATATCCAACCATTGCAACATTTCCTCCTCTTTCGAGGGTGATGGATTGGGCAAAATGGAAAGGAGTGTATACTTTAGGTAGGAAAGCAGCCCTGGTTCGCAACACCCACTTGTCTAGAAAGAAGGTAGTGAAAGGAGGGTGATTTCTATGGGCTTGCAACTCACTGACCCTTTTAGCAGATGTAATTGCAACCATAAACACAGTTTTGAGGGTCAACATACGAAGGGTAAAATTGAAGGGGCTCAAACGGAGTCCCCCCGCAAAAAGGTAAGAACCACATAAGTCCCACTGAGGAACCACAAAGGGAGCGGGTGGGAAAAGATTGTTCAGGCCCTTAAGAAAACTCATGACAACAGGGGACCTAAACAGGGACGGCTGATCTGACGGACAGAAAAAAGGAAGCAAGGCTACTATATTGCCCTTCACAGTACCAATGACACATCCCATCTGAGCAAGGGAAGAGCAGACATCGACCACCTCCGGTGGCAGCTGAAAAGGGCCCAGTTGTCCCTGCTCAGTCTCCAGGCATGAAGGTGGGGGTCTCTGAGATTGGGGTGCAGAACCAGTCCCCCCAACAGGAAGAGAAGGTCCAGCCTGAATGGAAGGCTGAGTGGGGGCATGTGGAGAAGTGCAGAATGTCGGCATACCACACGGTTCTCGGCCAATCCAGGGTGATAAGAATGATGTGAGCCCAGTCTTGGCGAATCTTACTGAGAACTCGAGGAATCAAGAGTATGGGGAGAAACACACAATGCAGCTGAATGTTCTATCACAACTGAAACAAGTTCCCCAAATCTACCCTCAACAGATACTGCAGGACGCATAATTGCTGGCACTGAGCATTTTCTGAGGAGGCGAAGAAGTCCAAATGAGGGGTGCCCCACTGGATGAAGATGTCCTGGACTGCCTCCGGTAGAAGACGCCACTCGTGATCAGCAGGATAACATCAGCTCAGGCTGTTGGCTCTGGCATTCAGAGACCCCGCTAGGTGATTGGAGGTGATCTCGGTCTCTTGGTAGTGGGCCCAAGACTACAGTCCCAGCGCTTTCAGGCAAAGTAGGTGACACCCTACTCCTCCTTGTTTGTTCGCGTTCCACATTGCAGTTCTGTTGTCCGTCAAGATCTGGAAGGACCGACCCACGATGAAGGGGAAGAAGGGAATTCAAAACCAGAATTCCCTGATTTCCAGATGGGCTCCCCACCCAAAGAGTGGCGGCATCCATCACTACCATAGCCATGGTCAGTGGGGGAGTGAAGGCCATCCTGTGAGTCAGGTTCGCCACATTCCCCCACCAAGCCATTTCCACTGCAGTGGTGGGTAGATTAGAGTCTGACAGGTCTCTCTCGTACTGGAACCACTGCCAGTGGAGGCATCCTTGTAGGGCCCTCATGCGCCATTGTGCGTGCGTAACTAGCAGAATGCAAGAAGCCAGCAGACCTAAGCATCTCAGGACTCTGGACTGGGACTCTCACTCCTTGCTGGAATGATAGAACCATCTCCTGAATATTTTATATTCTTTGTGACAGAAGGAAGGTGCCGAGAAGGGTGGTGTCCGGTACTGATCTTATGAACTGGAGTTGTTGGGAGGGCCACAGGGGATATTTGGGCTTGTTGATAAAAAAGCCCAGGTAGGACAACACAGATGCCATTGACCGCAAGTGGCGTGACACCATGACTGGCGAGCTGGTTTTCAGGAGCCAGTCGTACAGGTATGGGAACATGGGAATACCCAAACATCTGAGATCTGCCTCAACCACCGTCATCACCATCGTGAAGGCGGCTTCGATGTGCTGATGTCAAACTAAAAGGCAGTACTGAAAATTGGTGGGGCGTAGAACTGACCACAAATCGTAAGTACTTCCGATGTGACCGCAGGATCGGGATTTGAAAGTATGCATTTTGCAGGTCGAGTGACACCATCCAGTCTCCAAGCTTCACCGCCAGTAGAATTTGAGCTAGTGTCAGCATCTTGAACTTTTCCTTTTGGAGGAAGAAGTCCAGTGTGAGAAGTTGGCCTGGTATATGCTGTTCACTAATTAAAGTGGACACCTTGCACCAGGGCAAATCGACTCTTATGGTAGATAGGTTTAAGACAACCTTTTAAAGAAAGCTATCCTAGTGGTAGCTGTGGAGAGCAGCCTTCAGGCTAAGTCTCGGAGGAATGTAAAGCAGCTTGTTTTACCATATAATCTCTTGAATCACCAAATGAAAAGACACCACACAGGTATATATATCAAATATATATGTATTTATTTCTAAATAACTCTCTACTAATCTCTTTATGAGATTAGAAGACAAACATATGCACAAATCAACGTTTCACAATAAGTTAAGCACAAAATATGGCTGGGGCCCTAGGGGCGTACCAGACCATATACTAAGTAAGAGACTTAGAAACAACGACTTGCAAGGAGACAAGGCCTAGGGCCTTCAGAAGTGCTGGGGCCTCACGAAACCACCCAAGGCAGGTAAGTAAAGGACCCACGGGGGACGCGTGCAGTGTGGATACACAGGCGCGAATCGCCGTTAACTTCAATGGGGCAAGTCGCGGTTGGAAATAAAGAGTTTTAGGATACTTCGGGAGAACCTACAAGCAAGTCACTTACAGGGTAAGTAGTTCTAGGGCCCACACCCACAGGAGCACCGTAGTGCTGGAGTTACCTCACCCAGGGAAGCCGGGTGCACAGGTGTCCTTTGGTGTCGGGTCGCGGCGTCGTTTTCAATGGCGAACAAAGAAGACTTGCTGCTTGCGGGAGCTGAAGAAGTGTCCGGTGGAATCCAAGCCTGGATTCTGAAGAAGGATGACCTGAAAGCAGAGGGGACAGTGTTCAAAGTCACTTGGCAGTGACCCGGGGCAAGGAAGATGGATGCCCACCGTCGTCGGTTGATTCAGGTCGGTTGCGGGTGCCTTGACTCTTCAGCCACGTGGTCCAGGAGGGGTCGACGATGACCAGGAGCTGGATTCGGTGGGTCCCTCGACGTCTGCAGCTGACTGCGGTGTCGGCAACTCGATTGGAGCCAACAAGCCTTGGCAGCAGCAAGTCTCGGGGAGATGAAGAAAAGTCGATGGCGCAGACCAGCAAGGTCTGAGGGACTCACCCAGCGAGGATAAGTCAGGGCAGGCCTGGAGCAACCAGGGGAGCCCTTTGGTTTCTTTAAGAAGTCTTCTGGGGACCCACAAGCCGGCGGGCAAGGGATCGCGAAGACACCTCGGGCGGAATCACTCAACAGGGGCCCACGGTCACTCGGGACAGTGTAGGCCTCTGATCTTCGGAGGGATTCCTGCTGGAGGTCGGGACCACACGTGGTCCAAAGCACAAGTTCGTAGAACGTTGTGAAGGGGTTGCACTCGACAATAGTGCACGGTACCCAGGGGTCGCGGTTCCTCGTTACTCGTGGGGTCCACTTGCCTCAGCTTCGCTGGGGACTCACGATGGCCTGGGAGAGGTCAGGAAATCCACTTCCTGGGCTGCAGGGACTTCGGACTCCGGCGGGAGCGGCGTAGTTTGCGACCGTCGTTGTCGTTTTTGGTGCCTGCCAAGCAGGGGAGTCACTCCTTGACTCCAAGGGAGATTCTTCTGTCTTCCAAAGGTAGTGGAACGTCGAAGGGCCAGGATTCTTCTGTAGAGCGTCGTCCAGGGGTTATCTGCTTTGCAATGGCAAGGTTCCCCCTCTTATACTAAAAAGAGGGGATGGACTAGCTCTATGACCCCACCTATGGGAGGGTCAAGGGAGGGGTGGCTACACCCACTTCCCTTTGTCCAGTTTCGCGCCAGAGCAGGGGCAGGTAGCCCCTGAGCTGGTTTGAACTGGCATATGCACAGAGGAGCCTTCTGCTCCCCCAGTGCAGGACTTCAAAGCACTCTAAGAGTGCACCCACCCAGCCCCAATACACTAAACCCTGTCTGGAAGGTGGTTACACCTCCCTGTGACAGGATGCCTATTGTTGGGCTTCCTCCACTGTGAGTTTCGGTCATCAGCAGGAGGGCAGCCCAGTGTCTGTGACTGGTGGCATCCATTTTGTGATGCCAGGGCTCTTTAGGATTCTACCGCGTTTCCACAGCAGGTACATGTCTTATCCCTCTAGAAGGGTGGAATGCTACCCCCGCCGCCAAGATTGGCGGGGGGTAGTATTCCAAGATGTTTGACACCAAACACGACATGTTTTGATGCAGCCATTCCAAAGTTAGCATTTACCGCGAGGATATAATGCACTTAAGAGTATATGGTTTAACCGCATCCACAAACAGCACCAGAGAATGGACTCTGAGAACTGCAGAGGGGCCCTGCTCATGCAGAGGCACCCCCTCACATAGAAGCCAAGCACCCTGCCCTCAGGATTGATAGGGCCTGCCTTAGGGGTGACTGATAGGTTTATATGTGTGTGCAAGAGAGATATAGGAAACCTATATCTCAGTGAGGGGTGCTAGCACCACCTCACCCAGGCTGCAGTAGCAGGCCTGTGGTGTCAGATTTAGACTGCTTCCCAGGGGTGGCATAACACATGCTGCAGCCCCTGGTAGGCCTGTGAAGTACCTATGCCCTTGGCACCTAAGGTACCATATACTAGGGACTCATAAGGCACCACAGTATCCAATCACTAGTGCACCTAGAGTGCACTCCATGTCGTTTAGAGAGAACAGAGAGGCTGGGGCCCTGATTGGCAGGGACCCAGCCAGACTATAGCCAGAAACCAGTGCTAACATCAGAAAAAAGTGGGGGCAACATAAGAGGCAGATCCTACTCTCCTACACAACCCCCCCAAACGTAGGGACACTAAACTAACCTTGACCAGTTGAGTCTTCGTGTTCAAAGTGGAAATACCTTGAGAGTCCATCTGCATTGGCATGTTGGGTCCCAGGCCTATGTTCCACTGTATAGTCCATCCCCTGTAGGGAAATGGACCACCTCAAAAGTTTTGGGTTTTCACCTTTCATCTGCTTTAGCCATAGGAGGGGCTTGTGGTCAGTCTGAACTATGAAGTGAGTACCAAACAAGTATGGCCTCAGCTTCTTCAGGGCCCATACCACAGCAAAGGCCTCCCTCTCTATAGCTGACCAACGTTTCTCTCTAGGGGTCAGCCTTCTGCTAATAAAAGCTACTGGCTGGTCTTGACCTTCATCATTCAGTTGAGACAGTACAGCTCCCACACCCAGCTCAGAAGCATCTGTTTGGACAATGAACTTTTTGGTGTAGTCTGGACTCTGTAAGATGGGGGCAGTGCACATGGCCTGCTTTAGGTCTTCAAATGCCTTTTGACAGCTAGCTGTCCACTGAACCTTTTTTGGCATTTTCTTAGAGGTAAGATCATTCAAGGGGGTCACTATAGATCCATATCCCTTGACAAACCTCCTATAGTACCCAGTCAGGCCTAAGAAGGCTCTCACCTGTGTCTGGGTGGTTGGAGCAACCCATTCCATTATGGTTTGGATTTTGCTCTGCAAAGGCTGAACCTGGCCTCCACCTACAAGGTGGCCCAGGTACACAACCTGACTCTGCCCTATCTGGCACTTGGTGGCCTTGATAGTGAGGCCTGCTTTCTGCAGGGCCTCCAAAACATTTCTGAGGTGGACCAGGTGATCCTGCCAGGAGGAACTAAAGACAGCAATATCATCTAGATAAGCTGAGCAATAAGTTTCCATCCCTGCCAGAACTTTATTCACCAACCTCTGAAAAGTGGCAGGTGCATTTTTCAATCCAAAGGGCATCACCACAAAGTGGTAGTGCCCACCAGGAGTCGAAAATGCTGTTTTGGCTTTTGCATCATCAGCTAATCTGATTTGCCAGTAGCCAGCTGTTAGGTCAAATGTACTTAGATACTTGGCTGAGGCCAAAGTATCAATCAGCTCATCTGCCCTTGGTATGGGATAGGCATCAGTCCTAGTGACTGCATTGAGGCCTCTGTAGTCTACACAAAACCTCATTTCTTTCTTACCACCCTGGGTATGAGGCTTGGGTACCAGGACTACTGGGCTAGCCCAAGGGCTATCTGAAGGCTCAATCACGCCTAACTCCAACATTTTCTGGACTTCAGTCCTGATACAGTCCCTGACATGGTCAGGTTGCCTGTAGATTTTATTCTTGACAGGCAGACTGTCCCCAGTGTCCACCTCATGGGTGCACCAGGTAGTCTGACTAGGGGTCAGGCTAAACATATGTCTAAACTGTTGCAGAACTTGTCTGCACTCAGTTTGCTGATGGTCAGTGAGGCTGCTTGCCAAAGCAACACCATCTACTGACCCATCATCAGGGTTCTGAGAGAGCAGGTCAGGGAGAGGGTCACTCTCCTCCTCCTGGTCCTCATCAGTTGCCATGAGCAAGCCCATGTCAGCCCTGTCAACATATGGCTTTAATCTGTTGACATGAAGCACCCTTAGGGGGCTCCTGGGAGTTCCAAGATTCACCAGATAGGTGACTTCTCCCTTCTGTTCAACTATTGTATGGGGGCCACTCCACTTGTCCTGGAGGGCTGCTGGGGCCACAGGCTCCAACACCCACACTTTCTGTCCTGGCTGGTATACAGTCAGCACAGCCTTTGGTCATGCCAAGCTTTTTGCAATTCTTGGCTGGCCTTCAGGTTTTGGTTGCCTTTTTCATGTACTCTGCCATCCGGGAGCGGAGACCAAGTACATAGTCCATCACATCTTGTTTGGGGGGCTTGAGAGGTAACTCCCAGCCCTCTTTTACCAAACATAGTGGACCTCTCACAGGATGCCCAAACAGAAGCTCAAATGGGCTGTAACCAACCCCCTTCTGTGGAACCTCTCTGTAGGCAAACAACAGGCAAGGAAGAAGAAGGTCCCATTTCCGCCTAAGCTTCTCTGGGAGTCCTTTAATCATTCCTTTCAAGGTTTTGTTGAAGCGTTCAACTAAACCATTGCATTGTGGGTGATAGGGGGTGGTGAACTTATAAGTTACACCACACTCCTTCCACATTGCTTTCAGATATCCTGACATGAAGTTGGTACCTCTGTCAGAAATGACCTCCTTTGGAAAACCCACTCTGGAGAAAACTCCAATGAGGGCTCTTGCCACCACAGGTGCTGTGGTGGTCCTCAGAGGAATTGCCTCTGGGTACCTGGTGGCATGATCCACTACCACCAGGATAAATCTGTGCCCAGATGCAGTCTGAGGGTCAAGGGGACCAACAATGTCAATCCCTACCCTTTCAAAGGGTACCCCCACCACAGGTAGTGGTATCAGGGGGCCTTTGTTGTGCCACCTGCCTTACCACTGGCTTGGCAAGTGACACAGGAGCGACAAAACTCCTTTGTGTCCTCTGACATATGTGGCCAATGAAAATGTGGAACAAGCCTGTCCCAGGTCTTGTTTTGGCCCAAGTGTCCTGCCAAAGGGATATCATGTGCTAAGGTCAAGAGGAACCCCCTAAACTTCTGAGGTATTACCAACCTCCTGGTGGCTCCAGGGGCTGGGTCTCTACCCTCAGAATATAGGAGTCCCTCATCCCAATAAACTTTATGGGACCCACTAGCACTCCCAGCAGCCTCAGCAGCAGCCTGCTGTCTGAGGGGTTCAAGAGAGGGGCAGCACTGTTGCTCCTTGCTCAGATCTTCCCTGGAAGGGCCCCTGCCCCCAAGAACTCAACCTGGTCAGGTTCAAGTCCCTCTGGGGCAGTTCCTTCTTCAGGTTCTGCTTCACCTCCCTCTGGAAGTGAATCCTTGATCTGAGACAGAGGGGAAGGCACTGCCTTAACCCTACTGCTCCTCCTCTTGGGAAGCATCTGGTCCATTGTTCCAGGATCCAGAGCTGGTTCAGTGTCATGCATTCTTGCTTGTGACCTGGTCACAGCAAATACCTCTGCAGGGATGCCCAACATCTCAGCATGAGTCCATAACTCTACTTCAGACCAGGCTGAAGTCTCTAGATCATTGCCCAATAGACATTCTACAGGGAGGTCTGCACTGACTACAACCTTCTTGAGGCCAGTTACCCCTCCCCAGGAGAAATTCACAACTGCCAGACTATGGTTGGTCTGGACATTGCTTGCATTGGTCACCTGGTACATTTCACCCAGGATGATCTGTCCAGGGTCCACTAGGTCCTCTGCCACCATGGTGACACTAGCACCTGTGTCCCTAAATGCCAAAGCCTGTTTGCCATTTATCAAAGGCTGCTGTTTGTACTTGCCCAGATTACTGGGGCTTACTAGGAAGGACATATCAATGTTTCCCTCACAAATCAGCATTGCCTGAGTGGTCACTCTGACTAGGTCAGAATCCACTTCAGAACCCAGGGTCAACCCTACTACACCCTTATTCTGCGTACCACCTCCACCAGTAGCTGAGCTAGGGGGCACAGTTGCCTTAGGGGCAGGAGTGGTGGTGGTTTGGTCTTTGGACTTGGTACAATCAGAAGTCCAGTGCCCTTTCTGTTTACAGAATTTGCACCAGGGCTTCTTTTGGCCTTTTCCCTTGTTGGACTGTGACTCCCCACCAGATGCAGATTTTTGGGGCCCTTGTGAAGACTTCTGGTCTTTTGACTTATCCCCACCTTTCTCAGAGCCTTTAGGATCTTGCTTCTTAGTGTCACCCCCTTGGTTCTGGGTTTTCTGCCTCACCCTGGTTCTGACCCATTTGTCTGCCTTCTTTCCCAATTCTTGGGGAGAGGTCAGATCAGAGTCCACCAGGTACTGATGCAACAACTGGTTCTGGCAATTATTTAGGATCTGTTCTCTCATCATCAGATTATACAATCCCTTGAAATCAGTAACCCTACTGCCAACCAGCCAACCCTCTAGAGCCTTGGTTGCACAATCAACAAAGTCAGTCCAGTCCTGAGTCTGTGCCTTCTGGGTATCTCTGAACTTCAACCTGTACTGCTCAGTGGTTAAGCCAAACCCATCTATCAGTGCACTCTTCAGGACCTCATAATCATCAGCATCCTCCTCTCTAACAGTGAGGAGCTTGTCTCTTCCTTTATCTGAAAAGGAGAGCCACAAGATTGCTGCCCACTGCTTTTGGGGGACCTGCTGTACTCTACAGGCCCTCTCCATAGCAGTTATCCACTTGTGGATATCATCCCCACTCTGGTAGGGAGGAACAACCTTGCTCAGGTTCCTATGGTCAGGAATATATTCTCTGCCTCTAGGGACACTGTTGCTGCCACCAGGGGTTCTAACCCCTCTTTTCTAGAAGCTCTCTGGATCTCCAGGGCTTCCCTATCCAGTGCCAACTGCTTGGTTCTGAGGGCCACTCTGGCTTCCTCATACTGGAGCAGTTTGCACCTTCTCTCAGAGGAGGTCTCTCTTAAGGAAAAGTATGAGCTCCTCTGCTGGACAAATTCTCTGCCAGAGTGATAAGAGTGGTCAGATTCCCTGGAAGGGGATCTGTTCCTCTCCTCCTCTCTGTCAGTTCTCTTAGGGAGAATTCCTCTGTCCTTTTCAGGCCCCTTGGAGCCTGGCCCTTCAATCACAGAGTCTTGGTCATTCTGATTTTCATCATCTGACCCAGATACTATGACTGACCCACCCACTGATTCAAACCCTTTTGCTCCTAGAGCCAATCTAAGGTCATCTGCTGTCAGCAGATCTATCAGGTGGAGTGTTGAGGGACTCTGTCCTAGTCTCAGGTGTCTGTCAACACACATGGCTCTCAAGTCAGAGAAAGCCATGTCCTTATACTGAGGCTGAGTGGATCCACTGGGTCCACCCTTTAAGGACATTCTAGTGTTGTGCAGTGTTGTACTACCTACACTAGTTTGTGGCCTACTGATCCTAGCTTGAGCTGTGGAAAGGGTGTGCTATCCCTTGGCACACAGCTCTAAGTTCAGTAGAACTTATTGATACTAAGCTTGACTTTATATGTACCTTGAGTACCTATAATGGTTTTCAGTTAGTAATTCAAATAGAGATTTTCTGGTAAAACAATGGCAAGCTGGAATCCCACACGCTGCCCACCAATGTGAGAAGTTGGCCTGGTATATGCTGTTCACTAATTAAAGTGGACACCTTGCACCAGGGCAAATCGACTCTTATGGTAGATAGGTTTAAGACAACCTTTTAAAGAAAGCTATCCTAGTGGTAGCTGTGGAGAGCAGCCTTCAGGCTAAGTCTCGGAGGAATGTAAAGCAGCTTGTTTTACCATATAATCTCTTGAATCACCAAATGAAAAGACACCACACAGGTATATATATCAAATATATATGTATTTATTTCTAAATAACTCTCTACTAATCTCTTTATGAGATTAGAAGACAAACATATGCACAAATCAACGTTTCACAATAAGTTAAGCACAAAATATGGCTGGGGCCCTAGGGGCGTACCAGACCATATACTAAGTAAGAGACTTAGAAACAACGACTTGCAAGGAGACAAGGCCTAGGGCCTTCAGAAGTGCTGGGGCCTCACGAAACCACCCAAGGCAGGTAAGTAAAGGACCCACGGGGGACGCGTGCAGTGTGGATACACAGGCGCGAATCGCCGTTAACTTCAATGGGGCAAGTCGCGGTTGGAAATAAAGAGTTTTAGGATACTTCGGGAGAACCTACAAGCAAGTCACTTACAGGGTAAGTAGTTCTAGGGCCCACACCCACAGGAGCACCGTAGTGCTGGAGTTACCTCACCCAGGGAAGCCGGGTGCACAGGTGTCCTTTGGTGTCGGGTCGCGGCGTCGTTTTCAATGGCGAACAAAGAAGACTTGCTGCTTGCGGGAGCTGAAGAAGTGTCCGGTGGAATCCAAGCCTGGATTCTGAAGAAGGATGACCTGAAAGCAGAGGGGACAGTGTTCAAAGTCACTTGGCAGTGACCCGGGGCAAGGAAGATGGATGCCCACCGTCGTCGGTTGATTCAGGTCGGTTGCGGGTGCCTTGACTCTTCAGCCACGTGGTCCAGGAGGGGTCGACGATGACCAGGAGCTGGATTCGGTGGGTCCCTCGACGTCTGCAGCTGACTGCGGTGTCGGCAACTCGATTGGAGCCAACAAGCCTTGGCAGCAGCAAGTCTCGGGGAGATGAAGAAAAGTCGATGGCGCAGACCAGCAAGGTCTGAGGGACTCACCCAGCGAGGGTAAGTCAGGGCAGGCCTGGAGCAACCAGGGGAGCCCTTTGGTTTCTTTAAGAAGTCTTCTGGGGACCCACAAGCCGGCGGGCAAGGGATCGCAAAGACACCTCGGGCGGAATCACTCAACAGGGGCCCACGGTCACTCGGGACAGTGTAGGCCTCTGATCTTCGGAGGGATTCCTGCTGGAGGTCGGGACCACACGTGGTCCAAAGCACAAGTTCGTAGAACGTTGTGAAGGGGTTGCACTCGACAATAGTGCACGGTACCCAGGGGTCGCGGTTCCTCGTTACTCGTGGGGTCCACTTGCCTCAGCTTCGCTGGGGACTCACGATGGCCTGGGAGAGGTCAGGAAATCCACTTCCTGGGCTGCAGGGACTTCGGACTCCGGCGGGAGCGGCGTAGTTTGCGACCGTCGTTGTAGTTTTTGGTGCCTGCCAAGCAGGGGAGTCACTCCTTGACTCCAAGGGAGATTCTTCTGTCTTCCAAAGGTAGTGGAACGTCGAAGGGCCAGGATTCTTCTGTAGAGCGTCGTCCAGGGGTTATCTGCTTTGCAATGGCAAGGTTCCCCCTCTTATACTAAAAAGAGGGGATGGACTAGCTCTATGACCCCACCTATGGGAGGGTCAAGGGAGGGGGTGGCTACACCCACTTCCCTTTGTCCAGTTTCGCGCCAGAGCAGGGGCAGGTAGCCCCTGAGCTGGTTTGAACTGGCATATGCACAGAGGAGCCTTCTGCTCCCCCAGTGCAGGACTTCAAAGCACTCTAAGAGTGCACCCACCCAGCCCCAATACACTAAACCCTGTCTGGAAGGTGGTTACACCTCCCTGTGACAGGATGCCTATTGTTGGGCTTCCTCCACTGTGAGTTTCGGTCATCAGCAGGAGGGCAGCCCAGTGTCTGTGACTGGTGGCATCCATTTTGTGATGCCAGGGCTCTTTAGGATTCTACCGCGTTTCCACAGCAGGTACATGTCTTATCCCTCTAGAAGGGTGGAATGCTACCCCCGCCGCCAAGATTGGCGGGGGGTAGTATTCCAAGATGTTTGACACCAAACACGACATGTTTTGATGCAGCCATTCCAAAGTTAGCATTTACCGCGAGGATATAATGCACTTAAGAGTATATGGTTTAACCGCATCCACAAACAGCACCAGAGAATGGACTCTGAGAACTGCAGAGGGGCCCTGCTCATGCAGAGGCACCCCCTCACATAGAAGCCAAGCACCCTGCCCTCAGGATTGATAGGGCCTGCCTTAGGGGTGACTGATAGGTTTATATGTGTGTGCAAGAGAGATATAGGAAACCTATATCTCAGTGAGGGGTGCTAGCACCACCTCACCCAGGCTGCAGTAGCAGGCCTGTGGTGTCAGATTTAGACTGCTTCCCAGGGGTGGCATAACACATGCTGCAGCCCCTGGTAGGCCTGTGAAGTACCTATGCCCTTGGCACCTAAGGTACCATATACTAGGGACTCATAAGGCACCACAGTATCCAATCACTAGTGCACCTAGAGTGCACTCCATGTCGTTTAGAGAGAACAGAGAGGCTGGGGCCCTGATTGGCAGGGACCCAGCCAGACTATAGCCAGAAACCAGTGCTAACATCAGAAAAAAGTGGGGGCAACATAAGAGGCAGATCCTACTCTCCTACATCCAGGCTCCTGAGATCTAGAATAAGATGCAGCCTACTGTTGTTTTAGGGCACCAGGAATTAATGTGTGTAGCAACCCTGGCCCGTTTCCTTATTTGGCACTAACTCCACTGCTCCTTTGAGGAGGAGAGCTGCCACTTCCTGCTGAAGAATGGCCAAATGTTCGGGAGGAGGAGAAGAGGGAGGAGGTGGGATGGGGGGCTGAACCTGAAGGAAGGTAAGGATGTAGCTCCTTTCTATGATTTGAAGGACCCACTGATGCGAAGTAATCGCCTTCCAGGTTTGGAGAAAGACGGACAACATAGGCACCGCGTGGGGCTGTGGAAGGGAACTAGGCCTGCTTCACTGTTCGTGCGGGGGAGGAGGAAGAAGATGGTCGCCCCTTTCTTCGCTGTTGTCCTCTGTATGGTCTGATGAGCGGGTTAGGCTGCTGCTGGAGTGCAGGTTGGTATTGTCTGGAACAAAAGGCCTATTCTCTCCTAAAGTCCGAAAAGCGATGAAAAGGTCGATAGTCTTTTCTCGGAGGTAGAAGCTGAAGGCCTAAGGCTTGGACTGTGGCCTTACAAACCTTGATGCACTCCAGTGCTGAATCGGCCTTGTCGCCGAATAGGCAGACACCATCAAAGGAGAGGTCCATTAGATTGGACTGGACATCAGAAGAAAAGTTAGCTGTCCTGAGCCAAGCATAACATCGCACCATGACTGAGGTACCGGTGGCTCGTGCGACAGAGTCTTCTGTGTCCAATCCGTATTTTATGTGTCGGGACTCGTTATGACCGTCGGCTATGCGTTCCTGGGAGTGATCCTTTATGTCGGCTGGGACATGTGGTAGAATCATCTGGGCCATGTCCCATAACGCATGATTGTAGCATGCAGGAAGACAGGTGGCGTTAAAATACTGGAGGGCTATACTCCCTTCAGAAAAGGCCTTCTGGCCCCAGACCTCTAGACATTTTGACTCATGGTCAAAGGGGGCTGTAGTGAAGGCACGACCATACTGGGCCCCTGAACAAGAAGTTTGGATGACTAAGCTCTCCGGTGATAGGTGTGTGGAGAGGAAAGGTGGATCTCCAGGAGCAGGATAATAAAAGTGGGCCATGAGCCAGTTGACTGCGGCCATGGAGGAGGGCTTCTTCCAAGCCGATATGATGGGTTCAAGCAATGCCTCATTGAATGGGAGAAGAAGTTTGGAACGGGCCGAAGAAGGCTGGAGAACTTCAGTGAGGACGTTAGACTTTGGTTCAGTGGAGGGTAGTTGCAAATCCAAAACCTCTGCCACCTACAGAATGATTTTGTGCAATGAGACAACTTCTTGTGTTGGTGGACCTGCAGGAAATTCCATGGCCAGCTCTGGGGAGATGTCCACCTCACCGGCTGATGAGGCCTTGAAAATCAAGAGGTCCCTGCTCCTGACCAGCATAGGGATTATAATTTATAGGACCAAATCTGTTCCAAAATCTCTCAAAGACAAGATCTGTAAACTACCTCCTTCCAACAATTGCTGGGCCCCGCTGCAAGAGTGGACCTAGGAATTGACGTTTAGCTGCAGCCCCAGCAGCGTCTCTTCTGGCACTGAAGGAGGTGGTGACAGCGGCGGAGACATCCATGGTATCAGTTGTGGTGCAGAGATGCAGATTGCCGGATCTGAGAAGGATCTGAGAAGGATCTGAAAGTGCGGTGCTGAAAATAGTCGGTTGGCAGGGCAGGAACAGTCGCATGCGTGTTGAAGCTGCTGGGCCTAAAGATGCACTGGATAGCGTCTACTCTTTTCATACTTCTCCCTGGCTATAAAGAGGCCTCTCGTTCCTTGATGGCTTTTGGATGGATGGAAAGACATGAGGAGCAGCACTCGGAGTCATAGTCTGACCCCAGATACTATAAGCAGACGGCATGGGGGTCCGTGATGGACATCTGTGCCTCACACTCCCTACATTGTTAAAAGCCAGATTTTTAGGGGGGAGACATGTTCCGCTGTTAGAAATTTCTTGTTTTGAGGTAAAATTCCCACAGAGAATCAAAGCTCCGGATCCATGTCAAAGGCGCGGAAAAAAGGGAACCGACATTGATATGTTGAGACGGGTGCTTTATGACTTCGTGGTGTCGCCCGACATCACTTCCTGCACCGACTGAGTCCAGCGCCCCCTACTTGTGAGTTTGTTGCTTTGAAGTTTGCAGATCCAGTCTGATGCCTGAGATTGTTCTACAGGTGAAGAATTTTTAGGTGGAAGTATCCATCAGAAAGGAACAATTGCTGAGGAAATTGTCTAGCAGGAGTTGATAGTCCTAAGGAACATGCCGCGGGCAAGCTTTCTTTGAAGCGTTCCGAGGCAGAATCAGCCTTCTCGCCAAACTCGTGAGACCCATCGAAAGGCATATCCATAAGTGATGCTTACACATCTCCAGGGATGTCTGTGGATCTCATCCATGCAGGACGCCAAAGCACCATGCTAGTTCGAACGGCTCTGCCCAAAAAATCAGTAGTATCCAGGTCGGGTCGTATGAATCATCATGACTATCCTGGATGATTTGCAAAAAGAACAATTGATGGACAGAATGCAGAACAATGTCATACATTCACCCCAGTACAGAGATCTGGGCCTAAATCCATCGTTTTTTTGCTCACCATGCCATTCCAGTTTGGACCCAGCCATATGCAAATCAGTCTTGACCCTGCGCCCAATGGGAACAGTCCAGCCCGAACTGCCAGGCCAGGTCCTCCTTGGACTGGAAACAAGCATCCTAGGACCGGTTTCGGGCTTTCAGCCCTCATCAGCCAGGATAGCTTGACTCCAGTGGCATGGAGAGCACGGGACCCACGTCTGGGCATTCCCGTCCCACTCGGGGTGACAAATGCAAAAAGAACAATTGATGGACAGAATGCAGAACAATGTCATACATTCACCCCAGTACAGAGATCTGGGCCTAAATCCATCGTTTTTTTGCTCACCATGCCATTCCAGTTTGGACCCAGCCATATGCAAATCAGTCTTGACCTTGCGCCCAATGGGAACAGTCCAGCCCGAACTGCCAGGCCAGGTCCTCCCTGGACTGGAAACAAGCATCCTAGGACTGGTTTAGGGCTTTCAGCCCTCATCAGCCAGGATAGCTTGACTCCAGTGGCATGGAGAGCACGGGACCCACGTCTGGGCATACCAGTCCCACTCGGGGTGACAAATGCAAAAATAACAATTGATGGATGATTTGTGCATGGGAGGCCTGAAATTCTTCAGGGACTGCCGCCGAGATATTTCTGACCACATCCCAGAAAACATGGGAATATTGTCCTAATAAACCGGTAACAGTGACTGACCTCAGGGCTATGCTGGCCAATGAAAACATTTGTTTCCGGAATGCCTTAATTCTCTTCACCTCCCTGTCTGGAGGGGGGGGGGTTTTAAGCAAAAAATTGGGTTTACCTTGTTGGTGGAAGTTATCTCCACCAAGTTTTCTGATGTAGGATGCTGTGCTAAGAAATCAGATTTGCCTGGCACCAGTCTTTGGCATCTGGATACCTCCCAGCTCAGCAGTGGAGAAGAACAAGGCTTAGACCAGGTGCCCAGTAATGGGTTAGTCAAGGGCTCACTGAATGGCAAAAGAGGTTTGGAGGAAGCCTGTACCAGGCTGTAGAACTTTAGCCATAACATATGTCTTGACTTCCATAGTAGGAAGTTTTAAGTCAAGTACCTCACCTGCAATTCGTATCACCACAACAAAGGAGGCACTCTCCTCCGTTGATGGTCCATGGGAGGGGGTGCACCCAACCCAGTGTCAGTGAGATGGGTCCAACCCATTGGCATCCTGTAAATCAATGTAAAGGATTTCATCATTATAATGTGGAGGTAAATCATCTCTATCATCCCCATTGTCTTTTCTAAAAGGCTGGTTGACTCTGATCAGAGTCAGAACCGAATCCTGTTTGAGTGCTGAGGGCAGCTCCGTGGTTAAGGCATTGTTCTATCTGAATCAGATTGTACATAAACCATCAAATCACTTGGGTTCAGTGCAGACAGAATCTGTGCTAATGTGAGCATTTTGAATTTGTCCTTCTTCAGGAAGTTGTTCAGAAGTCAAAGGTATAAAATGGGTGGAGGGGAAGGACCCCACCCTTTCTCCGTAGAAGGCAATAGTGGCAGTAGATGCCCTCTCATAGGAAATCACCTTCTTCGCCTTGGTTCTGTGACTGGCTTAAATCTTTGAGGCAATCCTGTCGGAGACAAGAACAGGTTTGGCGCAGAAACTATGACCAGCCATATGCATGAGATGGTAGAGAATTATGTAAGGGAAGAGTCTAGGGGAAGTCAACCTTCCTTCTCCTGCTTCCAACCTATGACAGAGAAAGAAACTATACACTCTTCTAAATTCTAAATCACGATCTCCATTTGAGCCCTGTCCGCCAAAACGTTTTCATAGGGTCGCTCAAACCATTGCTGGGCTACTAACATCCATTATCAATCAATCTATTGTATCCAGTTGCTTCCTGAAACTATGGAAAGAGGCAGCGGTTACATCGCTCCTAAAGAAACCTAATTTAGACCCAGAAGAGCTGAAAAATTATAGGCCCATAACCCTTCTTCTGATACCGACTAAAATTTCGAAAAAACATCTTAATTGGAAAGTTATGACATTTAGCGAGAACTATGAGCTATTGGACCCATCACAGTTTGGATTTTGCAGTGGCCACAGTACAGAAACTACCCTGGTCTCAGTGCTCAATAACATACGAGTAAAGGTTAGATGCGAGTGATGCTGCAGCACTGATCCTACTGCATCTGTACACAGCTTTTGACATGGTCTCCCCAGTGACCCTCACATCTCGCCTTGTTCAGGTTGGTTTTAAAGGCTTAGCCCTAAATATTCTAAGATCCTTCCTAACGGATAGGACTCACATAGTGAATATTGATCAGTTTAAATCCAAATCCTTCTATCTTCCTTGAGGGGTCCCTCAAGGCTCTTAGTTAAGCCCCAAGCTATTCAATCTTTACGTCGCCCCATTAGCCAAACGTATTCAATCTTTTGGTTTCCAGGTCTTCTTCTATGCTGACGATACACAGATTGTTGTATCTATGTCAGACGATGGAGCAGCTAAGGACATTCATTTTAACAATTGTATGAAAGCAATTGTCACTTGGATGAGAGAAAACTGCCTTAAGTTCAATGCTGAAAAGAATGAGGTGATCATTTTTGGAACTCAAACATCCATTTAGAATAGGAATTGATGGCCTGAATCATTGGGAAGTCTGCCGGTACCAATAAAAGCTGGAAAAAAATCTAGGGGTCATAATGGATGATCCTCTTTACTTTGACTTTCAAGTAAACAGAACAGTATCATTCCTGTTTCAACTTGGTTAGAATATTGTGGAAAGTCCTTCCCTATATTCCACAGTCTGAGTGCAAAACAGTTGTTGTGGAGCTAATGTTGTCTAGAATCAATTACTGTAATGCCTTGTACTTGAATATCACCAAATTCTCCATTAAGAAATTGCAAACTGCACAGAATGCATCAGCAAGGCTCATCTTTGACTTCCCCAGGTATCAGTCGGCGGCTACTGAATTGGTCAAGCTCCACTGGTTGCCCATTGGCAGCAAGTCACCTTTAAGGCCCTATGTATTGCACACAAGGCTTTGCATAGTTTAGGACCCCGGACTATTAGAACCTAATTCCAGTGGTACAAACCAGCAAGACATCTACGTTCTTCCAAGGATAAACTGGAAGTCATTCCTAAATTTCAAAAGGCGAGATTGGGAGGAAGATCTAGGTCTATAGCCATGGCTTAATTGTGGAATACTCTTCCTCATGATTTAAGTGCTATAGAAAATCATCTGGCCTTTAGAAAGGCCTTAAAAATGTGGCTGTATGCATCTATAAATGTAATGAAATCATGTGGTACAGTCCCTTTGCACAGCAACAGCGGTGCGAATAGAAGCCTCCATAAAGCAATGTATACTAGGCGTACTCCCAACGCAGAAGAAAGGGACACGGATACGGCATAAGGTTGCAATGCTGGGTCTGTGTAGCGGGTCGCTAATAACAGGCCAGAGACGGGGTAGTGGTAACGGTGACTTTATTGGTTTGATAACACGCTTCTTTGTGGCCTCCTGTCTGTAGTAAGGAAGGGGGGACCGATGGGTCTTCTCCGGGGTGTCTCGGTCCCTCGTAGAGGTCCGGCCTCTTCTCCTTGCCTCCAGCTCGGACCCGTCCGTGTGGGGAGGTAGATGATGCAAAACAAAAGAAGGGTCTACAGTCAGTACTGAGAACCGGTTTGTGGTGAAGGGAGGGTAGTGATGGGAACGCCCGGTGCACAACACTGCTACACGAGTGAGGGAAAGTGCTCGGGGAAGGGTATTCCAGGTGCAGGGACTCCCCACGGGTTAACCCTTTGGTCTATCCCTCTTTCCCACCCAGCCCGCAAAACGTTCGCGTACCTGCGAGAGCCACGCTCCTCCTGGAACGTGGCTGGGCGAACCACGGGAACGTTGGCCTCCTGGCTCTCCTCCGCCTCGTAGATTCACTGGCACCGTCCCGCTTCTCGATTCCTCTTCCTCCGCTCTGTTTTCGCCTCCGACTCTCTCCTCTTCGCCTCCGGTGAACAAGCACTCCGACTTCCGACATCCTCCGTCCTTTGTGGGCCAGGTTTCCCCGACGTCATCACTGGGGGCGTGACATACTGGCCAGTCATCCGAATTAAAGGGCCGGTACTCCATTTCGCCTTCACCTCACCCTCCTCTTCTTTCACGGTAGTCCCACTCTTCCTGCTGTGGAGAAAGGGGAGGGGGAGAGGGGTTTTCGTCTTTTCCGGGTTAGCAGGTCCATCACCCTCTACCAAGTCAGGGCGTCCCTCGTTACACACCACCCCCCTTGAATTCTCCCGATCGGGGAGAGGGTACCTGGACAGGAAATCCGCACTGCCATTGTCCTTGCCTTTACGGTGTTTCACACTGAAGGAAAAGGGCTGGAGAGACAGAAACCAGCGCAAGACCCTGGGGTTAAGAGCGATGTTTCGGCTCATCCACTGGAGGGGGGCATGGTCCGTGTACAGGGTGAAATGGTGGCCCTCAAGATAATAGCGCAGTTTGTCGACAGCCCATTTCACAGCCAGGCATTCCTTCTCAACTGTGGGGTATTTAAGCTCTCTGGGAAACAACTTACGACTGATATACAATATGGGATGGTCTATGCCCTCGGGTGACAACTGAGAGAGGACGGCCCCTATCCCATAGTCTGAGGCGTCTGTGTGAAGGAGAAAAGGTCTGGAGAAATCGGGGGAGGACAGCACGGGATTGGTCGTGATGGCTCGTTTTAAAGTGTTGAAGGCTTCCCACATTCGTGGAGTGGGGTGTGAAAGAAGTTGGGCTTTTATATCCTGTCTAAGGGTGTCAGTGAGAGGGGCAGCTACGTCCGAGAATTGAGGAATGAAGCGGCGATAGTAGCCGATTAACCCCAGAAAGGCTCTCATATCTCTCTTGGTACTGGGAAATGGGGTCTCTGCTATGGCTCTGACCTTCTCGATTTGCGGCTCGATCATACCATGACCTAGCACATATCCTAAGTACTTGACTTTCTGGTATCCCACTCGGGATTTCTTCGAGTTTATGTGTAGTCCTGCTTGTTGTAAGGCCCTTAGTATGGTCCTCAGATGGTCTAAATGTGACTCCCAACTGGGGCTGAAGATCACGATGTCATCCAGGTACGCAGAGGAAAACATGGGGTATTGGTGGAGCACCGTGTTCATAAGGCGCTGAAAAGTCGCTGGGGCCCCATGTAGCCCAAAGGGGAGCACTGTAAACTCAAACAGCCCATCCGGGGTGGCGAAAGCGGTTTTCTTACGGTCCTCTTCTCTTAGAGGGACTTGCCAGTACCCCTTTGTGAGGTCCAACGTGGATATATATCGGGCTTCACCCAATTTCTCGATCAGTTCATCGATACGCGGGATGGGGTATGCGTCAAAGGAGGAGATGTTGTTAAGTGCTCTAAAGTCCATACAGAACCTGGTGCTTCCGTCGGGTTTGGGTACCATGACAATGGGAGATGACCATTCGCTTTTTGAGGGTCTAATGACTCCCAGTTTTAGCATGTCCTTTACCTCTTTTTGTACTGCCGCCCGCTTAGCTGCGGGTATTCGGTATGGGCGTTGTTTGACGGTTTTCCCTGGGTGGGTCTCAATACAGTGTTCTGCCAGGGATGTTTTTCCTGGCACGTCGGAGAAGAGGGAGGAGAATGGGGATAAGGTATCCCTAAGCTCACGTTTCTCTTGTGTCCTTAGGTCCTCATTGACCACCAGCTGTTCGAGGGTACTGGAAGAAGAAGCATGTGTTGGTAGGGTAAGGTGTGCGGTCCTCGGTGGGGGCCCTAGCCATTTCTTTAGAAGGTTTATGTGGTATGTCTGGCATTTCCTTGATGTTATTTGCACGCGGTAGCTGGTCTTACCGATCGTTCCAATGACCCTGTAGGGCCCCCTCCACTCGGCTTGGAACTTCTTCGTAGACGAGGGTAATAACACCAATACCCAATCGTTGACCTCCAACCGTCTCCATCGTTTCCCTTTATCGTATACTGCTTTCTGTTTCTCCTGATTCTTCTCCAAGTTTGAATACGCCAGATCCCTTAGCTTCCCTATTTTGGATTTCAGGGCTTGGGTGTATTCCAGCATTCCCCTTGCTTCGTTGACGTCCTCTTTCTCCCAGGCCTCTTTCGTCATTTCTAGTAGGGACCGGGGTTGTCGTCCGTACATTTCGAAAGACGAGCAACCCAGACTGCTCTGCCGTTGGCCACGAATGACATACAAAGCGAGGGGTAGCATCTGATCCCATTCTCTACCGTTGACGCTGAGCATTTTCTTTAAGGTAGACTTGAGCGTCCCGTTATATCGTTCTACGAGGCCATCAGTCTGTGGGTGATATACTGAGGTTCTGATTTGTCGTAGATCCAGCATCCCACAGACCTCCTTCATCAATCTAGACACAAACGGGGTCCCTTGGTCTGTTAGTATTTCCTTGGGAAAGCCCACACGGGAGAACAACTCTAGGAACTTTTCTGCTATGATACGAGTGTTTGGGGTTTTTAGAGGGAAGGCTTCGGGGTATCGGGTAGCATAGTCCACTATAACGAGAGCATATTGATTCCCCCTCTGGGTTTTTGGTAGGGGTCCTATCAGGTCCATCCCTACCCTCTCGAAAGGAGTGCCTATGATCGGAAGGGGTTGCAAGGGCACTGAGGGGGGTCGATGGGTGTTTCGTCTCTGGCATACCTCACAGGTCTGGCAGTGGGTCTTAATGTCTTTGTACACCCCGGGCCAAAAGAAGTGTTGTAAGACGTTTTGTGTTGTCTTTTCACTACCTATGTGTCCTGCTGTCAAATGTGAATGAGAAAAGAACATTATCTGTTCCCTAAAAGACAGGGGGACTAGCAATTGATGTGGCGCTTCCCGTGTTCCCTGTCGATATAGCATTCCGTCTTTTATAAGGAACCTGGGGTACGTGGAGGAAGGGGTGTCCTGTTCTCTGTGCGCTTGTTCCCATGCATTGAATAGGGAGGCGTCATTGGCCTGAGCGAATTTAAAGCTCCTGTCCAAAGTCCATGGTTCTGGTGTTATCAAAGCCGTGGCAGGGTGGTCAGCGGTCTTCCCCAGGTAGCTCTTTTGTTTTTGGGTATGTAGGGTATGTAGGAACATGTCTAGGAACTCAGGATTGTCAGTCCCTATGATCAGGTCCTCTGGTAAGCTGTCCAAGACCCCTACCCGGACTACATGGGTTCTACCGTTAGAATGGGACAGGGTCACTACGGCTATGGGATACGGTTTAACGTCTCCATGGACACAGCGGATGTGTACTAGGGCCTCGGGGATGACCTGTTGGGACTGTACTAAGACCTTCTGTATAACGGACTGTCTACAACCTGAATCGAGTAGGGCTCTTACCACCTTCCCATTCACCTGCACACTTACGTGATATGCGCTCCCCATCTCAGCAGTGTAGAGGATCGATTTAGGGAGGTATCCGACCTCCATGGGTTCTTCCGTGGGTTTCCTACGCGGGCACGTTCGGGCGATGTGGCCCCAGTCGCCACATTCGAAGCATTGGGGCCCTCTGAACGTTGGTGCCTCTGCCTTGCTATAACGGGGTCTCATCGGCTCGGGGGCTGCTCGTGGTCTTTTATCGTTTTTGCTTGTGATGGGCCGATTAGGTTTCTCGGGTTCCCACCTCTGTGTCACAGGCTGTGCACGCGAGTAGGTGGTAGCCATCTCCACGGCTTGCTCGGTTGTCAGGTGTGGATGTTGCCGTAGCCACTTCTGCGTATGTGGCGGAAGTGCCTCTAGATACTGCTCGAGGTAGATTCTGTCCATGATCTCCTCTTTCGTGCTCACCCCGGGATTTAGCCATTTGTCGGCAGCCATCTTTAGGCGGTAGAACAGGGTCTTTGGGTTTTCGCCGGGGGTGCCTCTTTCTTTCCTGAAGTGTACCCGGTAGGCTTCCGCATCCAGCCCCAGATGGTCTAGGATCACTGTTTTAATGGTGGCGTAGGGGCTATTACCTGCGGCGTTGGCCACCTGATACGCGGCCTGCGCCTCCCCTATCAAAAGGGGAGCCAGGAAGAATGGCCATTTCTCTAGTGGCCAGCCGCATGCCAACGCGGCTCGCTCAAAGTTAAGGAGGAAGGCATCGGGGTCCTCTCCAGGCACGTATTTCTGCAGAGAGACGCCTGAGGGTCCGGGGTTGGGGCCCCTGGGCTCCCGCCCGGTAGGAAGGGGCTGATCGGCCATCACCTTCTGTAGACCCTCTATCTGGGCTGAGATGGTGTCCCTGAAGGTGTCCCTGTCCGCCTGGGCCGACGTCATCTGCCGTTCCACGGCCCATTCCAGCTTCTCTTGGCCTTTGACGAGGTGTTGTATTAAAGCGTCCATCGTGGGTGTACAGATGGGGGCGTCTATACCTGCATTCTCCACCACCTGTAGCGGGTCGCTAATAACAGGCCAGAGACGGGGTAGTGGTAACGGTGACTTTATTGGTTTGATAACACGCTTCTTTGTGGCCTCCTGTCTGTAGTAAGGAAGGGGGGACCGATGGGTCTTCTCCGGGGTGTCTCGGTCCCTCGTAGAGGTCCGGCCTCTTCTCCTTGCCTCCAGCTCGGACCAGTCCGTGTGGGGAGGTAGATGATGCAAAACAAAAGAAGGGTCTACAGTCAGTACTGAGAACCGGTTTGTGGTGAAGGGAGGGTAGTGATGGGAACGCCCGGTGCACAACACTGCTACACGAGTGAGGGAAAGTGCTCGGGGAAGGGTATTCCAGGTGCAGGGACTCCCCACGGGTTAACCCTTTGGTCTATCCCTCTTTCCCACCCAGCCCGCAAAACGTTCGCGTACCTGCGAGAGCCACGCTCCTCCTGGAACGTGGCTGGGCGAACCACGGGAACGTTGGCCTCCTGGCTCTCCTCCGCCTCGTAGATTCACTGGCACCGTCCCGCTTCTCGATTCCTCTTCCTCCGCTCTGTTTTCGCCTCCGACTCTCTCCTCTTCGCCTCCGGTGAACAAGCACTCCGACTTCCGACATCCTCCGTCCTTTGTGGGCCAGGTTTCCCCGACGTCATCACTGGGGGCGTGACATACTGGCCAGTCATCCGAATTAAAGGGCCGGTACTCCATTTCGCCTTCACCTCTCCCTCCTCTTCTTTCACGGTAGTCCCACTCTTCCTGCTGTGGAGAAAGGGGAGGGGGAGAGGGGGTTTTCGTCTTTTCCGGGTTAGCAGGTCCATCACCCTCTACCAAGTCAGGGCGTCCCTCGTTACAGTCTGGTAAAAAGACGGATCGCGATCCACTGGATCCATCCGGCCCCCCCCCCAGGCTGGATAAATGGAAGGATGATGTATGTGAGTGGGGCGTGGCAGAGGAATGTCGCCTCAGGGCAGTAAGAGTGGATGAGAATGCCGAGAGACATTTGATAGAATGGGGACAAATGCTAACAGAAATGTCCGTGACGACAACACAAAGCGATAATGAAATCGCACCTACACTGTCACCCACCCAAAATTCACCGGTACTCATCGCAGAAATATTCCAATAGCCCTCTCACACAAACTTTAAGCTAGTTATGCCAATTGCTGATCACCTACACAACGAGTAGTGATGCTGCCGGTTGCTGCCAGGGGGGCTGTAGGGGGGTTTCCTTAATTTAATTTGTTATTTTTTGGTTTTCTTGTTTACGTTCTACGGTTATTATCAAAAATGTAAAGTGCACTGCAGTATATAGTGATCCACTACACGAGTGGAGATGGTAATGTAAAGTCATGTGAACAATTAATCACAACAAAAGGATTGTTACAATGTAATATATATATGACAAATGTCTAAGATGTGCTCTGATGCAGTGCTATCAATAAAAACAAGTTAAAAAAACGTGGCTATTCGTGCCCTAAACTTTTCTTATCTTTTCTGATTGGCTTCTATTTCTTACCTCATGAATGTGCACATGGCTCGTAGCGCCTTGACGTCTATTGGTATTGGAGTGCTTTATAAATTTATTTTTCATTTCATTCCATTTCTCCTATTTCTGAGTTTGGCACTCTCTTGATATCTCCTCTGGAAAGTAAAAATCAAATCCCTTGAAACAAAATGGACAAGTGTTCTGAATGATTTGACTGACCCATCAGTTGGAAGTGATGGATCTATACCCTCGGAGAAAGTGCTGGATCCTGCCTGCCACAGGGTGGTAGTGACCCGACAGTGACAAGCTAAAGTTTTTGGGTTTTGTTGCCGCAGGGGAAGTTGACTGGGAGGACTTGTGCATCCTTGTTTGCATGCACGTGAAATTGATGTTCCTTAAATACCAGCCACCTAGTAGAGCCTTGACATTTCTTAAGCTGGTGAGGAAACTGTTTGGCAGGGGATCAAAAGACCCAGGAAGCATGCCACAGCCCTACTTTCCTTGAAATGTTCCAAGGCAGAATCTGCTTTCTCTCACTGAACTGACCAATCAAAATGCATATTCATTAGAGGCAACTGTACATCTCCGGAAAACCCTGTGGAGTGAATCAATGCATGACAGTGGAGCACCACACTGGTGTCAACAGCCCTTCCCAGACAATCAGTTCTATCAAGGCCAGCATGAGTCACATATTTGTCCATATCTTGTCCATTCTGAATTGTTTGAGCTCGTGTGTCCCTAAGGTCTTTCCAGACCACCTGCAAGATCTCAATGGCCATGTCACAAAGGGCACGCATACACTGGGCCAATAAGGAGAGTCTGTTGACTGATCTCAAAGCAAGGCTAGCCGAGGAGAAAATTTGTTTTCCAAACACCTCAATCCTCTTAGACTTCCTATTCAGACGAGCTGTGGGGAACGAATTGGGATTCACCTTGCTTTCTGCGGCCTGAACAACCAGACTCTCTGGAGTAGGATATTTGGTGATAAAATCAGGATCGCCAGGCGCCAGCCTGTGATGTCAGGCCAACTGTCTATTCACCAGTGAGTTAGAGAAAGGATTTGACCAGGTGCTCATTAAGATATAAGTGAGGGCCTCAATGAAAGGGAGCAAGAGCTCAGATGTGGCTGGCCAAAGCTGTAAGTTTCAATAAGGACATTAGTGTTCTTAGTCTCAGTGGGCGCAGTTGTAGTTTCAAGACCTCAGATGATACTATTTCAAAATATGCACTTTCTTATGTTGGCAGTCCAAAAAGGCAAATTCAACCATCAGGGGAAGTATCAAGCCCACTGACCTCTTGTACGTCAGTGTAAAACTTGTCAGCATCATAATGAGGGAGCAGATCATCTCCATCCCCACCATCATCATATCTAGGAGGTCATAAGCTTTGGGGAAAAAGCAGAACGAAAAAGGGATGGAGCATCCACCTTGGAAGAGATACTGGATCAGAGTCAGCCTTTATGGCTTCCAGTTGCGCTTTAGTAATTTTGCAGTGACATCGGTCGAGATTGGGCTGAAGTGGGTTTGTGGTCAGGCTTTGGAATCTGCACCAGATTATCCACTGGCATTGGTATCTGCATCGACGAGAGAGGAGATTATGTGGGTCATGCAGCCACAGTGAAGGTTTTTACCGGAGTCAGCAGATGGCCCAAAATGGGATCAAGGGAATTAGACAGTGCCAAGGATGGGCATGGGGCCTAGAACGGAACCAAGGGGATCAGACAGCGCAGTGATCCATCCTGAGTCACCCGCAGATCCTTGGGGCCCAAAGGCACACCAGAGGGAGCTGGAAGAACACAAATTCCTAAAAGCAAAGCGTCAATTTGCAGCATCGCTGAAGGCCCAGGAAATTCAGGGCACACTGGGATCAATTGTGGGATCGGCTCTGCACACAGGAAATTTGGATGGAGACCGACTGACATTGTGACACCCTCACTCCTCTTTGAATAGAGAGTGGAGGGATGGGGTTGTACCCCACTTGGTTTTGTTGTGCTAGTGTTTGGGTTTCAACTTACTGGAGAACTTTGACTGAAAAGTTGACCTCTTGTGAGAGCGGCCTCAGGAGTGAGTCCATGCTTTCGACTTGGAGCAGGATGAACACACTGCTGGTGATGTTTCCCACTGTTTGGCAATATACAGCTTTGCATCTCAGTCCCGATTGGCTTTTCAGTGCATGACAGCACACTTGACGCACCACTTTGCGTCCTGTCCCGAGCCCAAGCACCAGAGACACACCTTGGGCAGGTCTGCAACTATCTATTTTCTACAGTCACAGCACGGTTTGAAACCTGTAGTCTTCAAAGGAGGCTTTTTTATATTTCAGTCCACCTTAAGATGGCGGACATGAAAAAATAGATCAAAACGAGAGCGCAATCCATGACACGGAGAGTCGACCTCCACCTGTTAATAGCTGTGGTTGGAATAACACCACAAAAATAAATGTTTAAAAAGACCAAGATGACTCATTGGTGTCTACATATATAATTCGGCGTAAATTTAGCTTCAGAGTCCGTGTCACCTTAATATGGCGGCCATGGAAAACAGATTCATACGAGTACATAGTCTGGGTCTTACACACACGCTATTCATATTGAGGCACGCCCTTCGGTCAAGGGTGTGTATAGAATCCATGCCACATCAAATATGGCGGCCATGGAAATACTCAAAAGACGAGAGACATTACTCGATTTAAATATGAATTGAGATTCCATGCCACTTCAAAATGGCGGCTATGGAAGTATAGAAAAGACGAGAGAAATAGTCCACTTTCTACACTCAAGCTTTACTTAATCAGGACGCCGGCGTCTCGTGGCAAACTTCGAAGCGTACTCGCTTGGACAACTTGATGCGGCATAATTAAAGAGTCGGGTAAGATAAAAACTTAATTTTGCGACAAAGCGCTGAGAACTGATTTATGTTAACATTTTCTGAATCCGAAAAACGGACCTCACCATGACTAGAGACAACATTATATATGCTGTCTGAGCCTGTATATATAATCAAACAAAGAAATATATGGGACACCGGGACGGAAGTATAACTGGTTAAAAGGTAGGGTCATTTAGACTTCTTACAGACCAAATGTATTGAATTTGACAATGAACTTTGGATTGTTCAACTGACAAAGTTTTACCTTTTTCAATATATTTTCAGATAGCCACAACACACCAAAGCAACAGGTACATTACACTCTAGGAGGTCACAGGAAATCGAAATATGGGACTTTCACAAAGTCAGGTGTTTGATAGTTTAGAAAACAAATAGGCACGTAATATAACACTGAGAAGCATGTTTGCCAGAAACAAAATTATGATGAAAGATAATGAAGACAAACAATTGTAAAATGACTATTAATGCACCTAGCGATGTTCAGGACTATGGATGTTGGTATAATTATTCAACGAACCACAAAATTACTGAAAAACTATGGACACCAATTTAATACTTCTACCAAACGTTAAACTAATGAAAATTAAGTACAAAAAAATAACTCTGCATATTCAATATTGAATATATCGCGTAATTGTGCTAATACGCTCTAATTACTATGCATGGGTTGTCACTATGATGTCACCAGAACATGAATTAAGGTTAATTAGAGGCACACAAGTCACTTACCCTTGAATCAACTAACAGTTAAAAATAATATCATCGTCTCAGAAATGCTTATGTTTGTATTTTTGTAGCCCTGATGAAGTCGCAGTTACTTACCTTTGGCGACGAAACACGTGTTGGCTAAAAAAGAACTACAAGAATAAATCAAACAATGCAAGAAAAACAAGAATTGTTGACATTTGTAATTTATGTACTGTACGATATGATGAAATATTGACACTAGCGAGTGCTGGAGGAAATATCAATTGTTAAACTGGTTTGACCTCGGTCAGCTAACTGGGGAGTGGGTGATCTCCCCACCTCAAAGCACCGAACAGAAATAGAATTACAATAACTTTACATGTACGTGATTTAGAGCACCACAACCTTTTACAAATTTCACCCTCATTAGTATATCTCAGATTCTAAGAAGGGGCAGCTCAAGGCAAACTACAACATATACAGAACCCAAGGAAGATAATAAATACTAACATGGACAGAAACAGGGAGGAAGCGGAACTATTTAACAATTTAAGTAGAGGCACAAACATTGGAGAAACAAGCAGAATTGGCAACCCACAATCGAATGAGGGACTAAGAGAAAAATTCTCAAGACTTGAGAGACTCAAAAGAAATGAAGTTTCTAAATGGTGGGATGGGGCCACATTAAAACAATACATTAAAATTAAAAGCAGTCCCAGAGGCTTAAGATCACAAATTTTCCCCACGTACGATGACTTAGATGAAGACCTACTAAAAGCCTGGAAAAAGAATTGACATCTGTTGGAGATGGCCCTTGTTGCAGGGTTATCCCTAAACATTTTGCTTCTTCCTCCTATTTTTTCCTGACCTGCTGTTGTTGGTTTTAGGACTCTGGGCACTTTACCACTGCTAATCAGTGCTAAAGTGCATATGCTCTCTATAAATTGTGTTATGGATTGGTGTTTTCATGATTGGCATATTTGATTCACTTGTCAGTCCGTAGTAAAGTGCACTGAGTGTGCCAGGGCCTGTAAATCAAATGCTGCTAGTGGGCTGCAGCACTGGATTGTGCCACCCACCCAAGCAGCCTGCAAATGTAACTCTGGCCTGCCATTGCAGAGCCTGTGTGCAGTCTCGGACTGCCATGTCGACTTGGCAAGTGTACCCACTTGCCAGGCCCTAACCTTCCCTTTTCTTACATGTCGGTCACCCCTAAGGTAGGCCCAAGGTACCCACTGTGGGCAGGGTGCTGTGTATGTTAGAGGTAGGACATGTACTGCTGTGTGTGACATGTCCTGGTGGTGAATTACAGTGTATTTTGTTTTTCACCATTGCAAGGCTGCCTGTTCCCATAGGACAGAATGGGGAGTTTGTTTATAACATCTTATAAACATAACTGGCCCTGGGAACAAGGTAGGAAAATAAAGTTTTGTATGCCTGGACTCAGAATCTAAAGATGCAACCTGGTGATTTTTACATTCTGTGTTTGAAAATACCACTTTTAGAAAGTAGGTATTTTCTTGCTCAGCCATCCAGTGTGCCTCTGCTAGGAAGTGTATTGACTGTCTGGCTTTGGGATGACAGGGGCTGGGGAGGAGGCATGGCTCCAGAGAGTCTAGAGGGGTCAGGGATGGGCTGAATAGACCTGGGCTGCATTCAGAGTAGTGGGAGGAGTTGTTATCACTAGCACCTGAATAGGCCCGGTCTGCATTTAGAGTGGTGGGAGGAGCTTTCCATTGCACCTGAATAGGCCCCGTCTGCCTTTGACAATGCTGTCTCCGCCTCCTGCTGGGAAGCTGCACCAGAGAGGCCAGAACTGGTTCTGGCTGGGCACAGACACTCTCTGCCTGAGAGGACACAGGATTTTGGGCTATAAAAATTGGGGCCCAAACCCCTGAACTTTAGAACTGTTTTGGGCCAAGAAGACTGCCAAGAAGAAGAACAGGAGAAGCTGTGAGGAGGAACTACCACTTTGCTGTGTTGGCCTGCAGTGGCTGCTTCTGTCTTGGGCAGTGAAAGGACTGAACTGAACTTTCTGCAATCTATTTTTGTGAGCTTCTCCAAGGGCTTGAGGTAGAGCTTGCCCCCTGTTCAAGAAGTCTCAGGAACAGCAAAGACTTCAAGTTCTTCTGCCCTCAGCACTGGGGACTGTGTGTTTTGTGCTGCAACAGAAGAAAAAGCAACCAGACGCCGCTGCCGACTCCGTGTCCTGAAGGCACCGCAGAGGGCACCGCTGCAACGCGACCCTGGTCTCACCTCCGACGCCTGCCGACGCCGCCACCGAGCCGCTGCTCGCACCGCGACCTGTGGGCACCGCACTCCGCATCACTTCACGACACCGCATTGATATCCCTGACAACGCCGCTCCACGCCGAAATCGACGCCGCTGCTTGCACCGTGGTTCGAGGGCACCGCTCGTAAGTTACACGACGCACCGTCCTCATCCCGCACCGCAGCCTTGGCCTACCGACGCCGGCACCATTGACTCCAGTTCGTCAGCCGACGACAGCGCTTCAGCAACGACAACGCCGCTGCCTGCACCGTGACCTGCCAGCACCGTGACGAGCACCGCAACCCTGGTCTCACCGACGACATCGGACGCCGCTTCCGAGCCGCTGCTCTCACCGCGACCTGAGGGCATCGCACGCCGCACCGCTGCACTTTGCACCGCCGCACCCGACGCCTACGCTCCTGACTTCAACCGCGAGGAGTTTGATCTGCAACGCGTGTGACTTCAAGGGCCCGACGACGCCTGCACCGACCTCCGGAACAGACGCCTGTGGACGCCGTGCTTTCGGAGTTCAACGAGAGGCCGCTGATGCCCTGCATTTCTAAAGGTACTGTTTTGCAGGTCTTACAGACACCGTAGTTGGCCCGCGACGCCACCGTCAGCCAGAACTGTTTGGAGTTGTTTGTTCACAACGCCGTGATAGCCCCGGACGGAGCTATCGACTTCAAGGAACTGTATTTCAAGGTTGTGATAATTGACGATTTCTAAGTACTGTATTGTGGATTTTTATCGTTTTTGGTCTTGTCTTAAGTATATAAAAATATCGGCTATTTTTTTAAACTGTTGTGGTGTCCTTTTGTAGTGCTTAGACTGTATTACTGTTGGTTATGTGCAAATGCTTTACACACTGCCTCTAAGATAAGCCTGACTGCTCGTGCCGAGCTACCAAGGGGGTGAGCAGGGGTTATTTTAGGAGTGTAACTCCCTTATCCTGACTAGAAGGAAGGGTCCCTGCTTGGACAAGGTGTAAACCATTGCCAACTACAGACCCCAATTTCTAACAACATCTAATTCCAACAATCTGATGAACATCCTGATAGAAAATTCGGAGAGAAAAGGTAGAAAATTACAAGCAGAAATAGAAACATTGGAACTAGAAATAAGAAACCTAAATCTTACTGAAGCTACTGAAAAAAGTTACAAAATATTGTACAACATTCTGAATAGACATCAAAGTGATATCAAACAACGCAAGTCGAAAAAACTGAAGAGGGATGAGATCGACTATGAAAGCGGGAGGGTCTTTACATTCGCTAGAAAATACGATCATCTCATACCTAACGACACGCCTAACAAAACATTAGACAACACATCAATGAGTTTGAGCTCTACGTCACTCAATACCCCACAGACTAGTGAGAGCGAATCAAATGGGGGAAGAGGGAATTTCACGTGACATCTCCACTAGCAACCGTTTTTTAAGGGAAGTAGAGAAGATAAAAAAGCGCACCCGGGAACAAACACAACGTGTGGACAGTATAAGAAACCAATGAAGGGAAAGAGAGGGGCGGCACAGGAGGCAGGGTACTGAGGAATGAAAACACGCTCTTGGAACAAAAGAAACTATGATATTACAGTGGTCAACTTATCAGACAAGTCTCTCAGTACAGACATGATCTCGCTCCTACAAAAAGGAATGAGCTTCTGTCCTAACAATGTGGGAGATATTTGCAAAATGAAAAATCGATGTGTTCAAATTTGTTAGACAGTTTAAAATTAAGAATTTTTTTATACTCAACCAGCAGATAATCAAACCAATAAAGGAATTCCAACATGATGGTGTACTAAGTGATTTATCCATACAGGACATTCATGACACAAAGACACTACTCTCTATAATAGACCATGAGGGAGACCCAACAACAACCAATAGAGTCCTTGAAGATTTAAACATACAGATGGACTATAGCATTACTAGTGGGTTAAAAGAGAAATCAAAATGGACACCCAATCTACCTTTGGGCAACAACATTTATATCTCCCACAAATTAGTCTAAATCGACCTAGACAAAGTAAATTCCAAGAGACTAAAATAACATGGGGGACCAGACAACCTCACTAAAGGAGAAAGAAAGGCACTGAAACTATTAAAAGAGGACGACAGTCTTACCATTCGAGAGGCTGACAAGGGAGGTAACATAGTTCTAATGAACACAAAGGACTATGAACAGGATATACTCCCGCAGTTGAATGACCCAATGTGCTATGAAAAATTAGATAGCAACCCTATATGGCTCTTGACGAATTAAATCAACCTCTCACTAAAGCAATGGCATGAAGCATGCCTTATAGACTAGCATGAATATATGTATTTGAAAATAGACCGCCCGAGATATCCATGTATATACACCCTTCCGAAAATACATCAAAATCTCCCTATTTCACAGAGGAGACTGATAATATCCAACATAGGGGGGCCAGCCGAGAGACTTTCGGAATATGTAGATATCTTTCTACAACCTCTAATGCCCAACTTACCATCACACAAAGGACACAAAACATATTCTGAACTTGTCAGACATATGGGAACCCAACATGACACTAGTAACACTGGATGTAGTTTCCCTATACACAAGCATTAAACATGACCTGGGGATCCAGGCACTGGAACGCAGGTTAAGTACAAGATCTGCTAGCTTATGGGAACTTACAGAAATGCTGGTGGAAATGACGAGACTAATTCTGAACAATAATGTTTTCTTATTTAAGAACGATTGGTATAAGCAAAGACAAGGTGTGGCTATGGGCTCTAGATGTTCTCCCATACGCAAATTTGTTTATGGGCCGACTGGAGGAAGAACGGATATGGGGAAATAAAGGGTCAGAATGGAACGCATTTATCCTATATTGGGGTAGATTTATAGACGATTGTCTCATGATTTGGACTGGCTGTATAGATAAGTTACATGAATTCTGTCACCATCTAAACAACAATGAGAGCAACATTAAATTTACTTACCAACACAGCACAGAGACTAGTATTTTTAGACGTGGAATTGTACATAGACAATGACAGAATACACAGTAAACTGCATCGTAAGCCAAGCTCCTGCAATGCATTACTACATGCCAGCAGCTCACATCCCAAACATCAGATTAATGCCATCCCGTTTGGAGAGCTGGTACGTGCACAACACAACTGCAGTCATGATTTGGAGTTTCAAAACTGTGTGACTGATATGAATACCAGATTTACCAATAGAGGTTATGACAAAAACACATTAATGATAGCCAATAAGAGAATAAACAAGATACAGAGAGCTGTTACACTTAAAAACAGAGAGGAAAAACAAGACAACCCAAAACAAGGTACGTATGGTGATAGACTTTTCTGCAACAGCTCTAAAACATTAACACAAATCATGGGCAAACACTGGCATATTCTTCAGGCAGACAAAAGCATAGAGGGACTCACCTCACAAAAACCTGACTTTACATTTCGTAAGGGAACATCTCTTAGAAATATTTTGAGCCATAGTTACCGGACTTACACTCCACCACAACATTGGATACAGGAACACACACAAGGCTTTTTCAAATGTGGCCACTGTATCACGTGCAAATGAGCGTCAGACAAAAAGAACTTTGAGGGTACCATAACCAGACCTTTGAAGTTACCTCAAACATTAACTGCAACACCAAATATGTGATATATGCAATTGTATGTAAATGTAAACAGAGATATGTGGGCAGCACAATAAGGACCCTCCGGGAGAGGATCAGTGAACACATGAGAGCTGTTGTACAGAATTACATGATACCCCATAGCCGCACACATTGAGAAATGTGACAAATAAGGGATACATAGATCTTTCAACTTCTATGGTATGGAGCACATACCTAGAAACCCCTGTGGAGGAAATAGGGAACTCACCCTAAGAAGGAAGGAAGCTATGTGGATTTTATGCTTGAGATGTGTTGAAATGGGTCTCAACAGAGATCATGAGCTTCAGTACTTCCTTGGCGAATGAGAGTGCTTAAAAATAAAGAAATAACATGCTTGTGGCAAAAGATTATGTTTTGAAATATTATGTAGTACAGGAATGTTCATCGCTGTAATTGACTTGATGATATGGCATCAACGGGCACATATTCACTTGCTGAGATAGGAAGTGAAATGTCTATCACATATTTAGAGATATTGAACTCACACATTCCGATATGTAACAAATAATATTGATGACATTTGACAACCGGTTATTGAGCTACATGTGGATGCTTACTTAGCAATTTGGTTTATGGCAAACATGCACTACCTTTTGATATTAACATAAGGTACAGGGATATGATCGTGACAATAACAAACCAAACGGTTCAAAAACTAGGCACTGGGTTTCACATCTCAATGAGGACACAATTATACTGACCGCCACTTATATATGCCATTGAGGGAATAATAGTAAATTACACTACCAAACCTTATATGGAAAGACCAACATTAGTTATTGGTATCTACATACATTTTCGACCGAAATTTGTTGTTATATTTCAGTCCACCTTAAGATGGAGGCCATGAAAAAATAGATCAAAACGAGAGCACAATCCGTGACACGGAGAGTCGACCACCTCCTGTTAATAGCTGTGGTTGGAATAACACCACAATACGCCACTAACATACATTTTTAAAATGACCAAGAGGACTCATTGGTGTCTACATATATAATTCGGCATGAATATAGCTTCAGAGTCCGTGCCACCTTAATATTGCGGCCATGAAAAACAGAATCATATGAGTACATAGTCCGCGCCTTACACACACGCTATTCATATTGAGGCACGCCCGTCGGTCAAGGGTGTGTATAGATTCCATGCCACACCAAATATGGCAGCTGTAGTGTCCTAGGTCAAGGCCTAGTGCAGAGGACACAGAGTCGAGACACATGCGGGTCCGATTGCAGCCAGTAACTCACTGACTCCGCCCAGCGTGACCTGGGCTATTTATTCGTAAACACACGTGCTGGCCGAGCGTACGCTGGGCCAGCCCAACACATCACGTAGTGGTCATGAACCAGGGGGGCAACCACCCCTCATCAACATGGGCAATGTGGAGTGGTCCAACATGGACGACATTACATTCCTCCTTTACCCAAAACACAAATGAACCAAACAAATGAGAAACACTCAACAGTTATGAGCACCAGGATAATAAACAGGGCATCTATGGAACAGTCTTACTTGGTCTGCCGACGCCACCGTGTTCTCGGCCTGGAGGTCGACAGCAGGCTACAAAGTCCTGATACTTCTGGGACGGCTTGGGGTAGGGCCGCAGGCAGTACCGACCCTAGCTGTTTCTGTCAGGGGGGGGTCAGCAAAGGTTCCGTAGGACTGCCATTGTCTTGTGTTGGTTGACCGCCCCTGAATTCTTTGTCCTGGGCCTTCTCGGGAGCTGGGGTGCTTCTGTCATCATCGGCGGTGGGCCGGCCGTTCCCTCCCTGGGAATCACGAGGAATGTCCAGTTCAGCCATCCTTTGCTCGTCAAGTGGTAGAAACTCCTCCGCGTCGTCATCGGGGACTCTCTTGAAGACAGCTATGTTGCGGGTGACACTTTCGTGCCCCCGTGATGCCGTCACCATTGTACCTTTGATTCCGATCACTGTCCATGGATCCAGTTCAAACGGCAGCCTGAACTTTCCGCCGGGGTGGCGGTCACGCACCAGTACTCGGTCGCCGACCGTGATCGGGCTCTCCTGCGCATGCCTCCTCTGGGACGCCTCCTGGTTGGTCTTCATCCGCTTTGCCAGGGAGTGGTTTGGAGGGTTCGGGGACTCTGCCCACACAGGATGGTGCGGGATGGTGTCTGTCACTGCTCGACCGAAACACAGGCGGCTCGGGGAGATGCCGGTGGTGCAATGGGGGGTGAGGCGATATTCGTGGAGAAAACGGTATAGTGCCTGTTCCAGGATGTGGCCATCGGCTAGGGCTATTTGGATCGTCTTGTTCAGGGTCCGCATCAGACGTTCTACTTCCCCATTCGCTTGGGGCCACCTCGGGGTTATCCGTCGGTGTTTGATCCGGATCGAGGTCAGGTACTCGAGTAGCTCAGTACTGGTGAACGGCGGACCGTTGTCTGTCCGGAGCTCTCCAATCAGGCCATGGGTGGCCATAATCTTCTCAAGTTTGGGAATGACTTCTCCTGCTGACGTAGAGGAGACGATTTCGATTTCTGGGTATCGCGAGAAGTCATCCACAACTACCAGCATGTACTTCCCTCCCGGTAAGCTGCCGAAGTCTGCGCTGGCTCTTTCCCAGGGGGCGTTGGGGCCCGCTTCGGTGATCACAGGCGCAGGTCTGCTGGGCAGGCTGGTTGCAAGGCAAACTGGGCAGCGTTGGATGATCGATTCAACTTGTTGATCTAAACCAGGGAACCATACTTTGCTCCTGAGGCGGTTCTTTGACTTTACAATCCCTTGGTGTGCTCCATGTGCAAGGAGGGCTGCCTGGTGAGTCAGGCATTCAGGCAGGACGAGGCGAGGGCCTCTCAGGAGACAACCATCTGCAGATACGGACAACTCGTGGCGCACTTGATGTAGAGCCTTTAACGTGGTTTGGGCTGCTGTCGTGCGGAATGGTGTTGGGTTTTGCAAACGCTTCCAGTCTCCCGAGGTGATTGCCTGGATGGCGATCTGGAGGCAGTCATCTTCTCTGGTGGCGTGTATCACTTCCTCCAGCGAGATCGGGAGCGGTCTGGACCTTTCGATTATCATTCGCACGTAATCTTCTGTTGCTGCCGCTTCCTCAGCTTCCGGCTTGGTGACAGGTCTGGCGTGCCTGGATAGGAAGTCCGCCGGGTTGCGGGTGCCTGGTTTGTACTCTACGGTGAACTGGAATTCTTGTAGCTGTAACACCCATTTTTCTATCCGTGGGGGAGGACGCAATGATGACCCCTGAAACAGCGGGACGAGGGGCTTGTGGTCAGTGACCACTGTGAACGGGTGCCCGTACAGGTAGATGTGGAAATGGCGGCATCCCCACAGGATTGCAATGGCTTCTTTCTCGATTTGAGAATAGCGCTGTTCCGTGGGCGTAAGTGTCCTGCTGGCGTATGCCACCGGGGCCCATTCTCCACAGGTCTGCTGCTGGGCTAGGACCGCTCCTAGGCCCGTGGGGCTGGCATCCACTACCAGCTGGGACTCATTCCGGGGGTCAAAGTACACCAACGTCGTGTCAGCTGAGAGCGCAGCTTTCGTTTGGCGGAATGCCTCTTCTTGCTCCGCTTCCCACATCCAGTGGCTGGAGGTTTTGGTGAGGTCACGGAGAGGCCCTGTCAGGTCCGAGAGGTTTTTGATGAAGCGCCCGCAGTACGTGACCATGCCTAGGAAGCTGCGGACACCGGACACTGACGTCGGGGCGGGAGCATTCTGTATGTCCGTTACTTTGTCCGGGTCGGGGCCAATGCCTTTGTCGGAGAAACGATATCCAAAAAAACTGATCTCTCCTCAAGAACTCGCACTTTTCACGGTGGAGGGTGAGTCCACTGTCTCTGATGCGGGATAGCACGGCCTGGAGACGCAGGAGGTGCTCTTCTAGCGTGGGTGCGTGCACCAGGATGTCATCGCTCACGTTGAGCACACCTTCCAGCCCCTGGAGGACGTTTTTGACGATGTTTTGGAATACTTCAGCAGCGCTGGAGATGCCAAAGTTGAGGCGGGTGTAGCGCCAGAGTCCTGCATGGGTGGAGAACGTAGTGATGGGGCGAGAGTCCGGGTGGAGCGGGATCTGGTGATAGCCTGAGCGAAGGTCCATCTTCGAGAACCACTTGGAGCCCGCGAGCTCCCCGATGATGTCGTCCACCGTTGGAGTCAGGTGGTGCTCTCGCTTGATTGCGAGATTCGGGACCCTCATGTCCACACAGATGCGGACGGCTTCCGGTTGTTTCGGTTTCTTCGCGACGACAATGGGTGACACCCATGGGGTGGGGCCACGCACCCGTTCAATGATGCCCGCTCTCTCCAGGAGGCGTAGCTCTGCTTCTACTTTGGGGCGGAGGTGGAAGGCAATTCTCCTGTGACGGAGGGCGATCGGGGCGACAGACTTGTCGATGTGTAGTCGGACTGCGGGACCCTTCAGGCATCCAATTCCTTCGAATAGTGTTCCGAACCCATTGTAGCAGGCGGTCCAGGTCGTTGGCATGCACGTTGAATGCAAAGTGGATCAGGTTGAGATCCTGCGCGGTGCGGCATCCAAGTAGGAATCCTGAACCTTCCTGTGATACATATACTTTGGCCTGTTGGTGTGCGGTCTCATGAGAGAGTCTGGCCTGGAATACGCCACACAGCGTGAGTGGAGAACGGGTGCCGAAGGCATAGACTTGTACTCTGGTAGGGCGTAGCGTTGGAGGGTTGGGTAAACTCCGGTAGACGCTGGCAGCCATGAGATTAATGGTGGCACCTGTGTCGATGAGGGCAGCTATGGCATGTTCTTGCACTTTGACCTTACACATGGGCGTAGCGTGGTGGGTGGCCGGCAGAGCATTCAGCATTCGGACTACGTGGACCGTGGCAGCATCGGCTTCATCGTCGTCCATGTCACTGTCGGGGGAACCTTCGGGAGGTGGCTCAATCACGCGAACTCGCCGTGGCGGGCCGCTTTGCTTCCTCCTCTGTGTCGACCGGCATACTTTGGAGAAATGGTTTACTTTCCCACACGCGCTGCAGGTCTTGCCATGCGCGGGGCAGGCTCCTTCGTGGGGTAACAGGCCTCCGCACCACCCACATGGTCGACTACGGGAGTTCGGCTGGGGGGGTCGTAGACTTCGGCCTCGTGGCTCTCTGTCGTGGTTCCTGCACGTCGGTGCGAATGGCGCATACTGGTTCTTCCTTGACAGTGGTGGCCGGCTTGGGGTCCACGTGCGCCGCGCGGGCCTTGGACAATTCTTTGGAGCGGCCAAGTGTCAAGATGTCCCTCATGGACATGTTGTGCTCTTGCAGGACCCGTTCGCGCAGCTTGGAGGATGCGCAGCCTTGGATGAACTGGGCCCGGATTTCGTCGTCCTCGTCTGGGAGGGTGCAGGTGCTTGCCAGCTCTTTCAGCCTCGCGTAGAAGATATCTACAGACTCCTCTGGCTGTTGGCGTGCTTGGCGGAGCAGGAAGCGCTCGTAGTCGGGGTTGGCAAAAGGCTCGAAATAGGCTGTGATGGCGTCGCGCATCGTGGCGTAGTTTCTTGGGGGTCCTGCTTCCCGCACGGTCTTTGATATTTTATGAATGTCCGCCCCTCCGAGGTGAAGAAGCATGGGCCTCCTCTGTGGAGCAGGGATGTCCGCCGCGTCGAAATACGTTTCTAGGCGCTCGACCCATGCCTTCCAGCGTGCTGCTTGGGAAGGTGGGGGGCCTGTGATGGCAAATGGCTCCAGATGAGGCACAGACGCCATGTGGGCGACGCAGTGGGCGCGATTAGGGTGGCTGAGCACTTGTAGTAGGACACCAGCAGGCAGGGCCCGTGATCAGGCGCGGTGTCAAGCGGGGCGCCGTAGGGCGGTGCAGGCGGCAAACCCTCGACAGTTGCAGTGAGGCTGCGAGGGGTGAGGCGTAGCAGTTGGGTGCGCACAGCCACCAGAGGGCGCTGCGGAGTGAGTCTTGGCAACTGCGGCCTACACCCTGCGTGTTCGTGCCAGATGAGGGCGCGCTGTGCTGGGACGCCACGTGTGGCTAGGCAGAGGCGGCCTGGAATGCCCTTGATGCGAGGGGGGAGAGAGATGAACCCAGCTGGGCTGTGGCCGGAGGTGCAGGTGTGGAGAGCGTCAGGAGGAGAGCGGCTGGGAGTGGGCAGCGTCACTCTTACCGCCAATCTGAGGGCCGCCGGAGGTTTGTAGCGGAGATGGCCGGGTGCCGGCAGGCACCGAAGGAATCCGCACGCACACGTGCGCGGTCAGCAGGGCGGCCGTAGATGTTGTCGAAATTGACGGCAATGAGCCGCTCGGGAGCCTGCGCAGGGCTGCGTGATAGCGCAGCTGCCGGCGGCAGGCACAGCCGGTGAGTTGAGTCACGGTGGGGTGGGGATCCCATCCTCGTCGCCAGTGTAGTGTCCTAGGTCAAGGCCTAGTGCAGAGGACACAGAGTCGAGACACATGCGGGTCCGATTGCAGCCAGTAACTCACTGACTCCGCCCAGCGTGACCTGGGCTATTTATTCGTAAACACACGTGCTGGCCGAGCGTACGCTGGGCCAGCCCAACACATCACGTAGTGGTCATGAACCAGGGGGGCAACCACCCCTCATCAACATGGGCAATGTGGAGTGGTCCAACATGGACGACATTACAGCAGCCATGGAAATACTAAAAAGACGAGAGACATTACTCGATTTAAATATGAATTGAGATTCCATGTCACTTCAAAATGGCAGCTATGGAAGTATAGAAAAGACGAGAGAAATAGTCTGCTTTCTACACTCACGCTTTACTTACTCAGGACGCCGGCGTCTCGTGGCAAACTTCGAAGCGTACTCGCGTGGACAACTTGATGTGGCATAACTAAAGAGTCGGGTAAGATAACCAGACGTCTCCCAGTGGGGAGGAGATTAACAATGCAGCTAAACTTAATTTTGCGACAAAACGCTGAGAACTGATTTATGTTAAAATTTTCTGAATCCGAAAAACGGACCTCACCATGGTTAGAGACAACATTATATATGCTGTGTGAGCCTGGATAAATAATCAAACATAAAGAAATATATGGGACACAAGTAAAACCGGTTAAAAGGTAGGGTCATTTAGACTTCTTACAGGCCAAATGTATTGAATTTGACATAATGAACTTTGGATTGTTCAACTGACAAATTTTTACCTTTTTCAATATATTTTCAGATAGCCACAACACACCAAAGCAACAGGTATATTACACTTTAGGAGGTCACAGGAAATCAAAATATGGGACTTTCACAAAGTCAGGTGTTTGATAGTTTAGAAAACAAATAGGCACGTAATATAACACTGGGAAGCATGTTTGCCAGATACAAAATGATGATGAAAGATAATGAAGACAAACAATTGTAAAATGACTATTAATGCACCTCGTGATGTTCATGACTATGGATGTTGGTATAATTATTCAACGAAGCACAATATTACTGAAATTTATGGACACCAATTTAATACTTTTACCAAACGTTAAACTAATGAAAATTAAGTACAAAAAAATAACTCTGCATATATAATGTTGAATATATCGCGTAATTGTGCTAATACGCTCGAATTACTATGCATGGGTTGCCCACTATGATGCCACCAGAACATGAATTAAGGTTAATTTGAGGCACACAAGTCACTTACCCTTGAATCAACTAACAGTTAAAATCATATCATCATCTTAGCAATGCTTGTTTGTATTTTTTTAGCCCTGATGAAGTCGCGTGTACTTACCTTTGGCGACGAAACACTTGTTGGCTAAAAAAGAACTACAAGAATAAATCGAACAATACAAGAATTGTTGACATTTGTAATTTATGAACTGTGCGATAATATGATGACATATTGAAACTAGTGAATGCTGGAGGAAATATCAATTGTTAAACTGGTTTGACCTCGGTCAGCTAACTGGGGAGTGGGTGATCTCCCCACCTCAAAGCACCGAACAGAAATAGAATGACTATAACTTTTCATGTACGTAATTTAGAGTGCCACAACCGTCTACAAATTTTACCCTCATTAGTTTATTCCATAGCACATCTGGATTTTGTTTGATTTTCAGGAATTGCCAGAAAGCCAATGAAATTGGGGAGTGGAGCTAAGGATCCACGTTGGCAGGTGCAGATAGAAAGGAACTGATGTCATCATGCAAGGGTTGCACTTATATGTGGCTTAGCTCCATCATTTCCAAGACAATGGGAGGTCAATACAGGGAAATATTTTCGTGTCCGTGCGTTCAAAATATTAAAAAAAATACATAACACAAAGCGCACCAAGGTGCGTCTGCGAATGATAAAAGTGGTTCCTACAGCACAGGAAAACCAATTTCCTAGGACCCAGACCACAGCACAAGTTCTGCTTGGATGCAACCAGTCCATCTTGAACACCCTTGCAAAAAGGAAGAGGGTAGATTTTCTGGAAAAGCTGGCAGAACCAGTGAATGAAAAGGCTTACACCAAGCTGCCAGAATAGGGTTCACAAGTCTGTTGTTAAAAGGCAAAAGGGGCTGAGAAGCGGATGGGTCAGGATGAAGGATTTTGATGAGCAAATTGGCTTCATCTCCTCTTAAGGAGGAGAAAGTTTAAGACACTCTTCAGCTCTGCAGAGGATTCGCGATCGAGGAAACTGAGCTAATGCCACACCAGTGTAATGGCAACTGACCAGCTGCGGCCAGTGCAGGTAAGAGCGGTGTGGCGGTGGGGTGGGGTATTTTGACAGACGATGACGAGGGAAAATGAATTCTTTATTTAATTTTTCATCGTCAGTCGAAATTTTGGCCCCACCGCTCTTACCTGCACGGGCCCGGCTGCAACCAACAAGGCATTTGGCAAAGAAGCACAAGCAAGACCTGGCAAAAATAGCAAGTCGTAAGGCTCTGAAAGGGTCAGCTGGCATGGAGGACAGAAATACCAGTTATAGCACAACTTCGGGCCCGGCTGATTTGGTGGTGCTAGCAGGCGCTGCAGCGAGGGTACGAGTTATGTTGAAAACTGCCAGCATGGCCTCTTTGAAGTGGATCAGAAGACTGTCATGGAACTCAGGATGCATCTTTTGCAGGATCAGAAAGGGCTCAGAGGAGTTGGAAGATGAGGAGGAGGAAGAAGAAGAAGAGGAGGAGGAGGAGGAGGAAGCCAGTGTCTGATCACGCGGATGCAGACTATGGGACCTAGCCCAAGAATGGGACTCCTGTTTGACATTTTTTTATAGTTCAGGCTGACCTGCAGTGGAAATGGTGCGTGGGCCTCAGCCAGGTGTAGCTTGTCCTCTGGATTCCGGATTGTCATTAAATGCATAAGGGGCCATTATGGCAGGACTTGGGACTTGTGCCCAGGCTCCAGACACCACAGACATCATGGAGGTCTGTGACCAACATCTACTTTGAAACACATACACTACAGTATAAAGCCTGCAGTATTTGGTGCAGACATCCCTGACATGCTGCCAAATAACTTCGCAAAAGAAAATAATTGTTCCAAGTTGAATTAAATCAGGGAAGTGGAGCTCCAGGTCCAAAAAGGGCACAGGCTGATGGCACCCCATACAGGATAGTAGGCACTATAGAAATATTTTCTAAATCCATTCTGACACCTGGGTGGGTTCAAAAGGTGAAGGCTCTGTACGTAGAAGTATCCATCAGAAACTGTGAGACAAAGTAACAAGGTCATTATTTGTAAAAATGCTGCTGCTATGCATTACGAATGTGTCATGGGCCCTAAATATCTACACCCAAGCCTTTGGAAGTAAAGAAAAAGTTTCTTACCTTTGGTAATCTTTTTGGTGGATACTCTATCCACCTGCAGCTTGCACACCTGTTGAATAATCCCAGGCATCAGATGGAAACTGGAAACTTTAAAGCACTTTGATTCCAGTAGGGGGCGCTAGCTCCATGTTGGTGCTAGAAGCGATGTCTGGTCACATTACTGAAGCCATGTGTTGCCCACCCTGAGCTACAATGTCATAGTTTCCATCAGTTTTTTAATCTGCAGGTAGAGTATCTACCCGAAAGATTGTCACCAAAGGTAAGTAACTTTTTTTTCTTCTGATGAATACTTATACCTGCAGGTTTCTGACCTGTTGAGTAGATTCCCAAGCAATACCTCCCCAGTAGGCAGGCTGGATGGTCAAATAAGGAAATTTTGCAGCCCAGATCTGGCAATGTGGCCATCCATGAGCACCTCTGAGTCCAACAGTAGTGCTGGACGAACATAAACAAGGATGCCCACGTTGATGTCTAGAAGATCTCTGCACTGGAAACACCTCTCGCTAGAGTAGAAGACTATGAGTTAGCCCTGGGAGAATTGCCCTGATTCCGTCAGGTGGTTCTTTTTTTTGCAAGGGCATAGCACATTTGGATGCAGATGATAACACAGTAGGACAATACCAGCTTCTGAACAGCTTTGTCTTTCTTACTGTCAGAATAGCCAATAAAGAGCCGGCTATCTAATCGGATGTCCTTTGTGTGGTCAATATAGAAACAGAAACATAGGATCCAGGTAAAACAACCGCTCCCTTTTGTGGGATGGGGGCAGGGAATTTAAAGATGGAAGGGTGATGGACTGCTCAAGTGAAAGGGAGTAACCACTTTGGTAGAAAAGCAGCTTCAGTTAGCAATTCCAGTTTGCAAGGGAAAAAGGTCATGCATGAATGGCGAATGGATACTCCGCAGTTGCAACTCACTGGCCTGTCCCACCAAAGTAATGCTGACTAAAAAGACTATCTTTATAGTCAACAACCCTAACTGATAACTATGAAGGAGTTCAAATAGAGCTCATCAAAAAGTAAGAAGATTAGGGTCCCGCTGGAGCATAAAAAAGGAGCGGAGTACAAATTGGTCAACTCCTTAAGGAATCTCACCACAATGAGAGACTTCAACAGGGAAGGTTGGTCTGATAGACATAGGAGCACCACCAACACCACCAAATAACCCTTAACAGTGCCCACCACACACCCTCTCTGAGCCAGAGAGTGCAAACTGGAGGGCCTTTGGGAAATGGGCTCGCAAGGGATCTACGTTGTTGTCCGCACACCACGAGACCAAACTGTTCAGCTCCCCAGAATATACAGATTTCAAGGAGGGGTAACACGCTCACAAGATTATGTCCATCACCTCCGGAGGCAGTTGAAAGGAGCTTATGTGTCCCTGCTCAATCTATAGGCATTAAGATGGAGGCTCTGAAGATTGGGGTGCAGAACCAACGCCCACGATTGGGAGAGGAGCTTAGTGCTGAGAGGAAGACAAAGTGTAGGACACAGAAAGGTGCAGAAGAAAACGTTACTTACCTGCAGTACTGATCCCTCAGGTGGCTGCTCTATCAACCTGAAGATTCCTCAATTGTAGAATAATTCCGGACATTATACCGGATCTGGAAAATTTAAAGCTCTCACATCGCCAGTAAGGGGCGTTTGCTGGGTATCGACGCCGAAAGTGACTTCAAGTTTAGTCACTGAAGCTATAGAGAGCCCACCCCAGCATAATGGTGCTAGTTTCAATCCATTTTTTCCAAGCCTTTGAAGTGAGCAGATGAACTGGCATAGATATAGAGTAGTGCAATACCAACAAAAAATATTTGGGATCCATTTAATCTTTCCCCATAACACATCCATTAAAGAAGGGAGGTGGCGGGTCTGTGAGGAACCTGCAGGTAGAGTATCCATCAGAAAGACAGTTACAATAGGTAGGAAAACTTTATTTCTGATGGATAATTCTACCTGCAGATTCCTCACCTGTAGCATAGATTCTGAAGCAGTGCCCTTCCCAGGAGGAGGGTTGATGGATGGTTAAATGAAGAAATCCTGCAAAACTGATCTTGTGAAGTGGGGTCACTACGCACCTCTGAAGGTGTAGTGATGCCCACATAGCTGCCTTGCAGATGTCTGCACCCGGAACTCCTCAGAGAAGGGCAGTTTATTTATTTCTGGTGGAATGGGCCCTGATCCCTTCCCGGAGGTTACCTCATGACCAAAGCATAGCAGGTTTTAAAGGTACAGGATGATGCACATGGACAGAGTTCACTTCTGCACCTCTTTCCTTTCCTGGCACCACAATACATGACAAAGAGCTAGTCAGCCAGTCTTATGTACTTGGTGCAGTGCAGGTAGTCCTAGGATCCAGCCTATGCTACTGCTCTTCCTCCTTAGGCAAGGTGGTCAGGAGGGTGATGGACTGATTCGGGTGAAACAGAGTCACCACTTTCGGTAGAAAAGCAGCCCTGGTTTCCAATACCAATTTGTCAGGGGAAAAAAGAGGCAAAAGGTGGGTGGGAACGCACAGCCTGTAATTCACTGAGCCACCTGGCTGAAGTGGTTGCCACCAAAAGCATTGTTTTTAAAGTTAACATTCATAACTGGCTAGTATGGAGGGGCTCAAACTGACTCCCCATTAGAAACATTAGTCAAAGGTTAAGGTCCCACTGGGGCACAACAAATGGCACATACAGGTTAGTAAACCCTATGAAATAACATATCAATAGAGGATTTGATTAGAGAAGGTGGTCTCCGGGACAGAGGAATGTCGACAAATCTGACAAATACCCATTCACAGTGCTAACCGCACTTTATTCTGTGCAAGGTAAAGTGCAAACTGATAAACCTGACATAACTTAGCCTGCAAGAGATCTATGTTGCGATCCACCCATCATGCAACTAATTTACCCCATATCCCAAAATAAGGCGATTTAGTAGAAGGGCGAGAGGACGTAGACCATCTCCAGTGGAACTGGAAGGAGTTCAGCTGTCCCCGCTCAATCTCCAAGCATGAAGGTAGAGGCCTCGGAGATTGGGATGCAATACCATTCCCCACAACTGTGGGAGAAAGTCCGGTCTGAATGGCAGCTTGAGTAGGGGGTAAAGTGAAGCAGCGCCAAATACGGGGCTTATGCCTGGTCTTGGTGAATGTTCCTCAGAACTTGAGAAATCGAGGGTATAGGAGAAAATGCGTAGTGCAGCTGAAAGTTCCATGTCACTCAAAATGTGCCCCACAAGGCACCACTCAACTGATACTGGAGGTCACAGAAATGCTGGCATTGAGCATTTTCCAAGGAGGCGAATAGGTCCACCTAAGGAGTACCCCAGTGGCGAAGATCTCCAAGATTACCTCCAGTAGGAAACACCACCCGTGATCGGCTAAATAATGCTGGCTCATGCTGTTGGCTCTGACATTCAGCGTCGCCGCTAGGTGATTGGTGGTGAGCCAGATCTCTCGACAGCAAGTCCAAGATCACAGTCTCTATATTTCCCCTTACTTGCTGACATACCACACTGCCTTTCTGTTGGCAGTCAAGATTTGAACAAATTGCCGTTGGATGAAAGGGAGCAAGGACTTGAGCGCAGCTGAATCACTCACAGTTCAAACAGGTTGATGTTAAGTACATGATCCTCTGGAGACCATAGGTCTCTGATCTTCAGATCCTCTAGATGAGCTCCCCACCCTATGCTGGAGGCATCAGTTACTATTATAGACATGGTCAGAGGGGGAGCAAAGGCCTTTCCACTCCATAGGTTCGCCTTATTCCCCCATAAAAACCACTTTTGCTGGGGAGATTACAATGAAGTCTGACAGGCTCCCCCTGTACCGAAGCCACTGCCTGTATTGGCACCACTGCAAGGCCTTCCTGTGCCAATGTGCATGCATGACTGGGAAAATACAGACAGCAAACAGACCTAGAAACGGCAGGACCTTCAGGACTGAAACTCTTGCAGCCTATTGGAAGAATGGAATAATTCAGTGCATGTCTGCCATCCTATGAGGTGGAAGAAAGGTTTGGAGAGGAGTGGTGTTCAGTAGTGACCCTATGAAATGGAGTCGTTGGGAGGGCCTGAAGAGAGATTTTTACATTGATCGAAAAACCACAGGTTTAACAGTAGCAAGACTGCTGACTGCAGCTGGCTCAAAACTATCTCTGGTGACCCAGCTTTGATTAGTCGGAGTAGGGCTGAAAAGACTGGCATTCATTTTGTAAAGGCTTAAGGTGCCGAGATTAATCCAAGGGGGGAGCACTACAAATTGGTAGAACCCACTATAAAGCACAAGTACTTCCGATGACATTGCAAGACTGGCATATAGAAACATGCATTCTGCAGGAAGAAATTCAATTCCCTTTGGTTCAGGATCAGAAGCAAATTGCTGTTGGGGACAAGGAAATAGCAGGAATAACATCCCTGTCTCCTTTCCTGCTCCTGCACTACCTTAAAATCTCCTTTCTGTAGAAGTACTGCCACTTATTGTTGTAGGATAGAAAGGTAGTCTAGGGGGAGGGTGGAAGGTGGGGGCAGAGTGGAGAGTGGAGCCTGAAGAAAAGGAAGGGTGTAGCCTGTTTTTATGATTTGGAGGACCCACAGTTTGGAAGTAATGGCCATCCAGGATGGTAGAAAAGAGGACACCCACCCTCCCACAGGCTCTGTGTGGGCTTGGGGAAGTGAACTAGGCCTGCTTCCCTGGTGGTGCAGAAGAGGAAGGGGAGGAGGTAGAGGCGGCTTGCTGGAGGGATCCACGGCCATTACGTTTGGTTCTACCCCTGTACTGGCAGGCCAGTGCATTCTGAGGTTGAGGAGCCTGGGGCTGATAGGATTAGCGCTAACAAAAGGAGAAAACCCTGGTAACAGTTGTTAGTTTCTCTGGGGTTGATGTTGCTTGAGATACTGAGATTGGGCTTTTGCCTTGCTGGCCTTGATAATCTCTAGGGCAGCTTCAGCTTTTTCTAAGAATAATCAAGCTCCATGTAGGGGAGAACCATGAGGTTAGCCTGAACATTTTTCGAAAAGCCAGAAATCCTCAGCCAAGCATGGAGATGAATGGAGACATAGTTCACCATGGCTCTTGCCTTAGAATCAGCCATGCCCAAGCTCGACTTGATGTGCAGCGAGGCATTCTGTCCACCCTTCACTACCTCCTGGAAATGCACTTGCATGTCCTCCAGAAGATGTGGGGTGACTATTTGTGTCATGTCCAATAAGGCATGAGTGTAGCGGGTTAACAGGCAGTTGGCATTTAGGCACTTTAACACCATGCTGACAGCTGAAAACATGTTCTTTCCCCTTGCTTCCAGCCATTTAGATTCTCTATCTAAAGAAACTGAGGGGAACGTGCCTGCCACCTGACCGCAGGAGCAGGAAACCTGGAGGACCAAACTCTTCGGAGTTGGATGTGGTAAGAGGAAGGGAGGATCACCAAGAGAAGGTTAATAGCATCTGGCTACCAGTCTATTCATTGCTGGGGGTATGGTGGGCTTCTCCCAGGATGCCATTAAAGGTTCTAGCAGGGCTTTCTTAAATGGAAGGAGCAGAGGTTAGAGCATATGGACATAGAACCTCCGTAAGGATACATTTTTACATCTACTGATAGCAGATACGGGTTCAGCGCTTCTGCTGCCTTCCTGACCACAGGATGAAATGGCATAACCTCTGAGGTTTGGGGCCCAGTGAGAAACTCTATCCCTGTCTCTGGCGAAGTTTTAGGTGCACAGGCCAAGGATAAGCCTTGAAGCTGATAATGGTATTCTTCTGTCGTCCTCATGGGTGTACAGGTTGGGGGCAGGGCAGCGTTCAATCTGAAGAGATAATGAATTCTTTGTCTCTATTCTTCTTCCAAGAGCATATGGACTTCCTTCTGGGACCTTTTCTGAGGAGGTGCTCCGTAGGCAGTGGCAATTCAGTGAAACTATTGCTGGTGGCAGCGTCAGAGGCTTCTGTGGTGGTGCCGGCCAAAGAGTTGACAGCGGGACCGCTAGCTGTGTGCCAGGGTGAAGCCAGATTACGCTGGAGCTGAAAGCCCAGCATCATAAGGCAATGAGGCATGAACATGGGGATACCGAAAGGAATCCTAGTGCCCAGTGGTGCACCAGAGGGAGTCGTGGCCCTTGCAAAAACACGAAACATTGCCTTGAGAAATGCTGTGGGGTCCATACCCGGCTCTAGAAAATCTGGGTAAGAAAGATGGTACCGGGAATTCTGTATACTTTAAGAGTCGACGCTGGTGAATCGGGGAGTGTCAGAGCAGGCGCCAGTGGAGGTCCGGTCGGTTCCAATATCGATATATGATATCAATATAATATATTGAATATGATATCAATATAATATATAGAGAAGGACTTGGGAGAGGGAAGCAGAAAGAGGATCAATAGATCTTTCTGTACAAAGTGTTACAAATTTATGCCACCGGCAGGTGTACACGATCTTGGTAGAGGGACGCCTAGCTGCCAAAATAACGTGCCAGACTTCGGGAGGAAGGATGAATGCAGTCTACTGCCGCCACTCAATCTCCATGCAAGAAGGAGTAGTTGACAGGTTCGGGTGGAGGACCTTCCCCCACTGCTGGGACAGACGATCCTCCCGAAGGGGCAGCCTGATCGGAGGATCCATGCTCATGTGAAGAAGCTCGGGATACCAGACTCTCCATGCCCAATACGGAGCCACTAGAATGACTTGGGTCCTGATCTTCTTGACAACTCTGGGCAGGAGTGGAATGGGCAGAAAGGCATACAGGAGGCCTGAGCTCCACTCCAGATGAAAAGCGTCTCCGAGAGAGAGTTACCTAGGAAACTACAGCACGCAAAACTGCTGACATTGCGTGTTCTCGGCGGAGGCAAACAGATCTAAGCATGGCTCACCCCACTGTTGAAAGAAGCCTTGCGCCACCTCCGGGTGGAGACGCCATCCGTGATGCGCGAGACATTCGCGGCTGAGTTCAACCGCCCTGGCATTCAGGGAACATGCCAGGTGTTGAACCATCAGGGAAATGCCCTGCTGTTCCAGCCATGTCCAGAGACGCAGGGCCTCTTGACAAAGTGTCCACGACCCCACCCGCCCCGTTTGTTGCAGTACCATATGGAAGTGATGTTGTCCGTGAACAGTTGTACTAGCCTCCCCTTTATGGAAGGTAGAAAGGTTTTAATGCCAATCGGATTGCTCGGAGCTCCAACAAGTTGATGTGGAGTCTGCCGGAGACCAGATTCCTGTGATCTCCACCTCTACCAGGTGGCCGACCCATCCCAAGAGTGACGCATCCGTCACTACTGTGAGATCTGGTTAGGGAAGGGAGAGGGGTCTGCCTTTGTCCCAATCGTGGTTCGTTAGCCACCACTGCAGGTCCTTTGCAGTTCTCTTCGCGATATGGACTATGTCGGAGATATTTCCCTGATATTGTGCCCACTGGAACTTCTGGTCCCACTGCAGAGCCCGCATATGCCATCCGGCTTGTGTCACTAGCAGGATGCAGGAGGCCATGAGGCCCAGCAACCTCAGAGTCTCACCGAAATCCAGGATAGAGGCTTAAACATCGGTATCATAGCCTGAATATCCTGGACTCGCCGTTTGAAAGGATAATACCGAAACTGCACTGGGTCCGGACCAGATCAGATGAAAGGGAGCATCTAAGAGGGAGTCAGGTGTGACTTCAGCACGTTGATAGTGAACTCCAGCAAAGGCAGGATGTCCGCCATAGTCTGGAGGTGGGAGATGACAGCCTGGGGTGAGCCCGCCTTTAGCAGCCAGTCGTCGAGATAGGGGAAGACTGGCAACCCCTGACCTGCGCAGATGAGCTGCGACCATCGCCATCACCTTGGTGAATACCCGAGGGCCGCCGGTAAGGTCAAAACGGAAGACTGAACTGAAAATGCTCGTGGTCTACCGTAAACTGCAGCTAACGCCGACAGGCAGGCAGGCAGGACAGGAATGTGAAAATAGGCATTCTGCAAGTCCAACGCTACCATCCAGTCTTCTGGGTCAGGGCAGAAAAGACTTAAGCCAATGTGAGCCTCTTGAATTTCTCCTTTCTGAGGAAGTAGTTGAGGGCTTGGATATCTAGGATGGGACAAAGGCCCTTGTCTTTTTTGGGACCAGAAATTATAAGAAATGGCAACAACAGCCTACTTCTGGCACCAGAACCCTCTCTATGGCTTCTTTGGCCAAGAGAGCCAGACTTCCTCCCGGAGCAGAGCCAGTTGATCCTCTGTCAGTTATTTTGAAGGGGAGGGAGTAGCCCATTTGGACAATCTGCAGAACCCACCTGCCTGGACACCAATGATCTAAAAGGGCAAGATTAGGAAGGCTTGGAAGCTGCCGGGGGAGGGAGGGTATCTGGACCAGACCGCTGGCTACCCAACCCACAAGCCGGTAGGAACAGCGCCCTTCTCCACGCAGAGGCTGGGTAGCTTGCACGGCTCAGTTGCTGGGATAAGGTTGGCGTGGTTTAAAGCCCCTTCTGTGGCCACGAAAGGAGCTAACGGCAGACTGGGGACGACGTAGGGCAGCCAAGAGGCTCAATGACTTGGCCGTAGCCCACAAGCCCTTAAAGAGCTCCAGGGCAGAGTCTGCCTTGTCTCCGAAGAGAAGTGCCATCGAAGGGCATGTCCATGAAGGAAGCCTGGATATCTCCTGAAAAGTCAGATGTTTTCAGCCAGGTGTGATGTCTGAGAGCCACCGTCAACGAAACTGCTCTGCCCAGCGAGTCAGTCATGTCCAAGCCACAGCATGTATTTGAACTTCATTGCGTCTCAACCGTCTGTAACTGCTTGGGAGAGAATGGCCCGGGCCTTCTCCGGGACCTGTGGCAGTACTTGCACAACCGTTTCCCACTGTGTGTGAGACTAGCGAACCAATAAGCATGCAGTATTCACGGACCACAATGCAAGGCTGGCGGAAGAAAACATTTTCTTTCCCAAGCTGTCCAGCCTCTTGGATTCCCTGTCCGAGGGAGCAGCAGGCAACGCACCATGGGAAGTAGAGGCTTGGACCACCAAGCTGTGAGAAGTTGGCCTGGCATATGCTGTCCACTAGTTATAGTGGGCACCTTGCACCAGTCCAAACGACCCTTATTGATGATAGGTTTAAAGACAACCTTTATAGAAAGCTATCCTAGTGGTAGCTATGGAGAGCAGCCTTCAGGCTAAGTCTTGAAGGAGTGTAAAGCAGCTTGGTTTACCAGATTATAACCTCTTGAATAACTAAATAAAAGGAGAACCACACAAGATATATATAAAATATATGTATTTATTTCTAAACACTAACTACTAATCCCTTTATGAGATTAGAGTTCAAGATAATCAGTATCACAGCATTAAAACGACAGTAAATAGCACAATACACAGTGGGCTCCCGGGGGAGACCAAACCATATACTAAGAAAGTGGTATAAGAACCACGACTTGACTAGACACAGTGCCTAGAGCACGTAGAATCGCTGGGACCCCAAGGAACCACCCAAGGTAGTGACACAGGAGACCCACGGGGGACGTGTGCAGTGTGAGAACACAGCCGCGAGCGCCGTAGGATTCAATGCGGAAAGTCGCGGTTGGAATTTTAAAGATAAAGGACACTTGGGAGAGGACTTTCAGCAAAACCCTTTAGACTTAAGGGGTTCTAGGGCCAACACCCACGTGAGCACCGGAGTACTCGAGTTACCTCACCCAGGGAAGCCGGGTGCATAGGTGTCAAAAGGTGTTGGGAATCGTCGTTTTCAATGGCGATCTGCTGCAAAGTGCTGCTGCCGTGGAGGAGAAAAGTGTCCGAGTGGATCCAAGCCTGGATCGAAGATGTAAAGAACCTGAAAGCAGAGGGGACAGAGTCTGGGTCACTAGCCAGTGACCAGGAGCGGAGCAATCGAATGCCCACCGATGTCGGGTGCTTCAGGTGCGAAGAAGTGAAGCTTGACTCTGCAGCCACGGGGTCCTGGAGACGTCGACGATGACCAGGATTCGAGCTGTCCCACAAAGGATGTAGAGTGCTGGGGTGTCGGTGATCGGATTGACCACAACAAGCCTTGGCAACAGCAACCCACGCAGGAAGAGAAAAGATGCTTCTGTGCGGACCAGCAAGGTCCTGGGGACTCCCCAAGCGATGGAGAGTCAGGGCACGTCTGGAGCAACCAGGAAAGCCCAATAAAAGTTAGAGTTGCCTTCTTGGGGACCCACAGGTCAACGGACCAGGGATCGCGAAGGGACCTCGAGAGGAATCACAAAATGGCGGCCCACGGAACACTCGTTGAGTGTAGGCAGACAATCTTCGGTGCAATTACTGCTCGGGGTCAGGGCTACAAGTAACCCAAAGCTCAGCCTCAGGGGTCGCCGGAAAGCTGATGCTTCTGCAAATGGTCGCGGTGTCCAGGGGTTCGGGTTGCACGGTCTCCACGAGGGATACGGGCCTCAGACTTGCTGTGGGCACAGATCGACCTCAGAAAACCCACCTCCTGTGTGGCAATATTCTTCGTAGTCCGTCGGAGCTCGGAGATGCCAACCGGTCAGTTGCGTTAAAGGTGCCTGCCTTGCAGGGGAGTAACTCCTTTACTCCAAGGGAGATTCTTCAGTCATCCAGCGTAGTGTAGATCGTCGAAGTACTTGGTTTCTGGTATCAGAGTTTAGTTCAGGTGTAATCTAAAGTCCTGTAGTCAGGGTTTCCTACTTTATACCCAAGGAAGGGGTGGGACAAACTCTGGGGACCCAACTATGGGAGGGTCAGGTAAGAGGGGTGGCTACACCCATTTCCTTTGTCCAGTTTCGCGCCAGAGCAGGGGCTGTGTGCCCCTGCAAACGGTTTGAGCTGGACTATGCACAGGGACACCAATTGTGCCCCCAGTGCAGACTTCAAAGCACTCTGAGAGTGCACCCACCCAGCCCCAATACACTAAAGCCTGCCTGGGAGGTGGTCACACCTCCCTGTGACAGGAAACCTATTGTCCAGGCCTCCCCTGCCGGAGTTTCGTCCAGCAGCAGGAGGGAAGACTCGGGTCTGTGGCTGCAGCATCCATTTTGTGATGCCAGGGCTCTGTTAGCTGGTACCGGGTATACCGGTGCTGTCATGTCTCTCCCTCTAGAAGGGTGGGATCATACTCCCACACCAGTTACTGCATGCATGGGCACCCTCTCACATGAAACCCAGCACCCTGCCTTCAGGATTGTTAAGGCCTGCCATAGGGATGACTGATAGGTTTACATGTACAGTGATATGGAGAGATATAGGGAACCTATATCTCAGTAAGGGGTGGATACACCACCTTACACAGGCTGCTGTAGCAGACCTGTTGTGTCATTTTAAAAGGCTTCCCAGGGGTGGCATAAGACATGCTGCAGCCCCTGGTAGGCCTCTGGGGTACCTATGCCCTGGGTACATAGTATACCATATACTAGGGACTCACAAGGGTACCCCAGAATCCAATCTGGAGTGTACCTAAAGTACATACAATCAATTTAGAGTAGAAAGCAGATAGACTGGGGTCCTGATTAGCAGGGCCACAGTCTGGCTAAGTCGAAAAACAGTGAAACATCAGCAAAAAGTGGGGGTAACTATAAGAAGCAGATCCTACTCTCCTACACAGCCCCCCCCCCCCAAACGTCGGGACATAAAACTAACCTTGACCAGTTGAGTCTTCATGTTCCAAGTGGAAATATCTGGAGAGTCCATCTGCATTGGCATGGTTACTCCCAGGTCTATGTTCCACTGTATAGTCCATCCCCTGTAGGGAAATGGACCACCTCAAAAGTTTGGGGATTTCACCCTTCATCTGTTTTAGCCATAAGAGGGGCTTGTGGTCTGTCTGAACAATGAAGTGAGTGCCAAATAAGTATGGCCTCAGCTTCTTCAAGGCCCAAACCACAGCAAAGGCCTCCCTCTTAATGGCTGACCAACGTTTCTCTCTGGGGGTCAACCTTCTGCTAATAAAAGCTACTGGCTGATCCTGACCTTCATCATTCAATTGTGATAACACAGCCCCTACCCCCAACTCAGATGCATCTGTTTGGACAATGAATTGCTTGGAGTAATCAGGACTTTGCAGAATGGGAGCAGTGCACATGGCCTGCTTCAGGTCATCAAATGCCTTTTGACAGCTAACTGTCCACTGAACTTTTTTGGCATTCTTTTAGAAGTTAAGTCATTCAAAGGGGTCACTATGGATCCATACCCTTTGACAAATCTTCTATAGTACCCAGTCAGGCCCAAGAAAGCTCTGACCTGAGTCTGGGCGGTTGGAGTAACCCAGTCCATGATCGTCTGGATTTTGCTCTGCAATGGTTGAACCTGGCCTCCACCCACAAGGTGGCCCAGGTACACAACCTGACTCTGCCCTATCTGGCACTTGGTGGCCTTGATAGTTAGGCCTGCTTTCTGCAGGGCCTCCAAAACATTTCTCAGGTGGACCAGGTGATCCTCCCAGGAGGAGCTAAAGACAGCAATATCATCTAGATAGGCTGCACTCTAGGCTTCCAGGCCTGTGAGGACTTTGTTCACCAACCTTTGAAAAGTGGCAGGTGCATTTTTCAAACCAAAGGGCATCACCACAAATTGGTAGTGTCCACTAGGGGTAGAAAATGGTGTTTTGGCTTTTGCATCCTCAGCTAATCTGATTTGCCAGTAGCCAGCTGTCAGGTCAAATGTGCTGAGAAACTTGGCTGAGGCCAAAGTGTCTATGAGCTCATCTGCCCTTGGGATGGGCATCAGTCCTAGTGACTGCATTGAGACCTCTGTAGTCTACACAAAACCTCATCTCTCTCTTACCACCCTGGGTGTGAGGTTTAGGCACTAAGACTACTGGACTAGCCCAAGGGTTATCTGAGGGTTCAATCACACCCAAATCCAACATCTTCTGGACTTCAGTCCTGATGCAGTCCCTGACATGGTCAGGTTGCCTGTAAATCTTATTTTTAACAGGCAGACTGTCCCCAGTGTCCACTTCATGAGTGCACCAGGTAGTCTGACTTGGAGTCAGAGAGAACATATGTCTGAACTGATTGAGAACTCTTCTGCAATCAGTTTGCTGCTGGTCAGTGAGGCTGCCTGCCAAGGCTACACCATCTACTGATCCATCATCAGGGTTCTGAGAGAGCAGGCCAGGGAGTGGATCACTCTCTTCCTCCTGTCCCTCATCAGTAGCCATGAGCAAGCCCATGTCTGCCCTGTCAACATATGGTTTCAGTCTGTTGACATGGAGCACCCTATGGAGGCTCCTGGGAGTTCCAAGGTCCACCAGATAGGTAACCTCTCCCTTCTGTTCAACAATGGTATGGGGGCCACTCCACTTATCTTGGAGGGCTGCTGGGGCCACAGGCTCCAACACCCATACTTTCTGTCCTGGCTGATAAACAGTCAACACAGCCTTTTGGTCATGCCAGGCCTTTTGTAATTCCTGGCTAGCCTCAAGGTTTTTAGTTGCCTTCTTCATGTACTCAGCCATCCAGGAGCGGAGACCAAGTACATAGTCCACAATATGCTGTTTAGGGGGTTTGAGAGGTAACTCCCATCCCTCCTTCACTAGACACAATGGACCCCTAACTGGATGTCCAAACAGAAGCTCAAATGGGCTGTAACCAACCCCCTTCTGTGGAACCTCTCTGTAGGCAAAGAGAAAGCAGGGCAAAAGTATGTCCCATCTGCGCCTAAGCTTTTCTGGGAGACCTTTAATCATGCCCCTTAAGGTTTTGTTGAACCTTTCAACTAAACCATTGCATTGTGGGTGATAAGGGGTGGTAAATTTATAATTTACTCCACACTCCTTCCACATAGCAGTCAAGTAACTAGACATGAAGTTTGCACCTCTGTCTGATACTACCTCCTTAGGAAAACCCACCCTGGAAAAGATTCCCAGGAGGGCCCTTGCCACCACAGGAGCTGTGGTGGTCCTGAGGGGATTGCTTCTGGGTACCTAGTGGCATGGTCTACCACCACCAGGATAAATCTGTGCCCAGATGCTGTTTGGGGGTCTAGGGGACCAACAATGTCAATCCCTACCCTCTCAAAGGGAACCCCCACCACAGGTAGTGTATCAGGGGGGCCTTTGTGGTGCTACCTGCCTTACCACTGGCTTGACAGGTAACACAGGAGCGACAAAACTCCTTGGTGTCTTCAGACCTATGAGGCCAATGAAAGTGAGGGACAATTCTTTCCCAAGTCTTGTTTTGGCCTAGGTGACCTGCCAATGGGATATCATGTGCTAGGGTCAATAGGAAGCTCCTAAACTTCAGAGGTATAACCAACCTCCTGGTGGCTCCAGGCTTGGGGGTCTCTACACTCTGAGTAAAGGAGTCCATCATCCCAATAGATCCTATGGGTACCACTAGCACTCCCACAGCCTCAGCAGCAGATTGCTGTCTGAGGGGTTCAAGAGAGGGGCAGCTCAGCTGCTCCTGGCTCAGATCTGCCCTGGAAGGGCCTCCTGTCCCCAAGAACTCAACCTGATCAGGCTCAAGTTCCTCTGGGACAGTTCCTTCTTCAGGACGGAGATCATCTCCCTCAAGAGACTGATCTGCTTTCTGAGGCAGGGGGGAAGACACTGCCTTAACCCTACTGCTCCTCCTCTTGGGAGGCACCTGGTCCATTATGCCAGAATCCAGGGCCTGTTCAGTTTTAGACATTTTTGCCTGTGACCTGGTCATAGCAAACATCTGCAGGGATGCCCAACATTTCTGCATGGGTCCTGAGTTCAACTTCAGACCAAGCTGAACTTTCCAAATCATTTCCAAGCAAGCATTCAACAGGGAGGTCTGCACTTACCACAACCTTCTTAGGGCCAGTTACCCCTCCCCAGGAGAAATTAACAACTGCCAGGGAATGGTCTGTCCTGACATTGCTAGCATTGGTCACTTGGTACATTTCACCAAGTATGATCTGCTCAGGGGCTATAAGATCTTTTGTCACCATTGTGACACTTGCTCCTGTGTCCCTGTATGCCAAAGCCTCTCTTCCATTAATTAAGGGCTGCTGTCTGTATTTGCCCAGATTACTGGGACTCACATAGGAGGACATATCTATGTCTCCATCACAGATCAGTACAGCCTGAGTTGGAACTCTGACTAGGCCAGAGTCCATCTCAGATCCCAGGGTTAACCCTACTACACCCTTATTAGGAACACCACCACTTGGAGCTGAACTAGGGGGAACAGTTGCCTTAGGGGCAATGGTGGCTGGAGTTGAGTCTTTGTACAATCACTAGACCAATGGGTTTTCTGCTTACAGATTTTACACCATGGTTTCTTTTGGCCTTTTCCTTTGTTAGATTGGGACTCCCCACCAGATGCAGATTTCTGGGGCCCTTGAGAAGACTTCTGGTCTTTACCCTTCTCCCCACCCTTATCAGAGTTCTTAGAATCTTGCTTCTTAGAGTCACCACCTTGGTTCTGAACCTTCTGCCCAAATTCTTGGGGAGAGGTCAGATCAGAGTCCACCAGGTACTGATGCAACAGTTGATTTTGACAGTTAAGGGTCTGCTCTCTCATGATCAAATTATACAATCCTTTGAAATCACACAACTTACTGCCAAGTAACCAGCATTCCAGAGCCTTAGTAGCACAATCAACAAAGCCAACCCAGTCCCGAGTCTGCGCCTTTTGGGTATCTCTGAACTTTAACCTGTATTGTTCAGTGGTTAGGCCAAACCCTTCAATCAGAGCACTCTTCAGGACTTTGTAATTGTCAGCATCCTTTTCTCTTACAGTGAGGAGCTTGTCTCTACCTTTGTCTGCAAAGGAGAGCCACAAGATTGCTGCTCACTGCTCCTGAGGGACCCTCTATACCTTACAGGCCCTTTCCAGTGCAGTTATCCATTTGTGGATGTCATCCCCACTCTGGTAGGGAGGGACAATCTAGTTCAGGTTCCTATGGTCATGAGTATGATCTCTACCTCTAGGGACACTGTTGCTGCCACCATGGGGCTCTAGCCCCAACTTTTGTGAAGCTTTCTGAAGCTCCAGGGATGCCCTAAGGCCAATTGCTCTCTTGATTCGGAGCTTAGCTTTCTCAAAATCAAGCAGTTGGCATTGATTCTCATAAGAGGATGCCCTTTTATGAGAAGCAGAGGACTCTATAGAAGTACCAGAACGATTAGATTCCTGAGAAGGAGATCTTGATCTTCTTGGTAGACTATTAACCCTTCCTGGGGGAGTGAAGAGGGGGCCACTGAGGCCTTCCTCTCCTTCAGGAAGAATTGTATTTTCCAGGTGGGAATCATTTTGATCCCCCTGGCCAGCATCAGAGTCTGGGTCATAGTAGTTTTCACTACCTGGCCTTTCCTCTTCTACTGCCCCACCCAACCTGCCAGCCTCATCAGACCCTGGTATCTTTCTGAGGTCATCTAACAGCAAAGCCTCTATGAGGCGTTGGGTGCTTGCATGTCTCCCTGTTTTCAGTCTCCTAGAGGTACACATTTCTCAATTCCTGGAATGAGAGATTGTCATACCTAGTGGGCAAGGAGTCACTTACTTCAGGCCTTGCAGACATTCTAGTGTGGTGTGGTGTATGCACCTACCTACTCTAGTGGGAACTGAAACTCTCTTGAGTTGTAGAAAGGGTGTGCTAAGCCCTTGACACACAACTCTAAGTTCAGTAGAACTTACTGTATTCTAAACTTGATTTATATGTACCTATGTACCAATAGTGGTTTTCAGTTAGTCACTTCAAAGAGATTATCTGGTAAAGCAATAGCAAGCTTGAATCCAACTGCTGCACACCAATGTGAGAAGTTGGCCTGGCATATGCTGTCAAAACCCACCTCCTGTGTGGCAATATTCTTCGGAGTCCGTCGGAGCCCGTCGGAGCCCATCGGAGTCCGTCGGAGCTTGGAGATGCCAACCGGTCAGTTGCGTTAAAGGTGCCTGCCTTGCAGGGGAGTAACTCCTTTACTCCAAGGGAGATTCTTCAGTCATCCAGCGTAGTGTAGATCGTCGAAGTACTTGGTTTCTGGTATCAGAGTTTAGTCCAGGTGTAATCTAAAGTCCTGTAGTCAGGGTTTCCTACTTTATACCCAAGGAAGGGGTGGGACAAACTCTGGGGACCCACCTATGGGAGGGTCAGGTAAGAGGGGTGGCTACACCCATTTCCTTTGTCCAGTTTCGCGCCAGAGCAGGGGCTGTGTGCCCCTGCAAACGGTTTGAGCTGGACTATGCACAGGGACACCAAATGTGCCCCCAGTGCAGACTTCAAAGCACTCTGAGAGTGCACCCACCCAGCCCCAATACACTAAAGCCTGTCTGGGAGGTGGTCACACCTCCCTGTGACAGGAAACCTATTGTCCAGGCCTCCCCTGCCGGAGTTTCGTCCAGCAGCAGGAGGGCAGACTCATGTCTGTGGCTGCAGCATCCATTTTGTGATGCCAGGGCTGTTAGCTGGTACCGGGTATACTGGTGCTGTAATGTCTCTCCCTCTAGAAGGGTGTGATCATACTCCCACACCAGTTACTGGTGTGGGGGTATGATTCCAAGGTGTTTGACACCAAACACGACAGTTTTCCATGCAGCCACTCCAAAGTTAGCATTTACCATTTGGTTATAATGCACTTAAGAGTATATGGTCTAGCTGCATCACAAACAACCCCGGAATGAAGATTCCGAAAGCTGTAGAGGGGCTCTGCTCATGCATGGGCACCCTCTCACATGAAACCCAGCACCCTGCCTTCAGGATTGTTAAGGCCTGCCATAGGGGTGACTAATAGGTTTACATGTACAGTGCTATGGAGAGATATAGGGAACCTATATCTCAGTAAGGGGTGGATACACCACCTTACACAGGCTGCTGTAGCAGACCTGTTGTGTCATTTTAAAAGGCTTCCCACGGGTGGCATAAGACATGCTGCAGCCCCTGGTAGGCCTCTGGGGTACCTATGCCCTGGGTACATAGTATACCATATACTAGGGACTCACAAGGGTACCCCAGAATCCAATCTGGAGTGTACCTAAAGTACATACAATCAATTTAGAGTAGAAAGCAGATAGACTGGGGTCCTGATTAGCAGGGCCACAGTCTGGCTAAGTCGAAAAACAGTGAAACATCAGCAAAAAGTGGGGTTAACTATAAGAAGCAGATCCTACTCTCCTACACAAGCTCTCCGGGATAGGGTGCTGGGTTAGGAAATTTGGGTGTCCTGGAGCGGGGCGGTGGCAGCTGGCAATCGTCCTATTCACAGGAGCCCCTGTGCTGGCTTAGGACCAGATCCCCAGAAGGACGTCAGTGAGGGCTTCGTTGAATGGGAGTAGGGATTCAGAGGAGGAGACTCCTGGTTGCAGCACCGCCATCAAGATGTTAGTCTTGACTGCCACCGAGGGCAACTGTAGGTAGAGGACCTCAGCTGCCCTCTGCACCACCATTGCATAGGTAGCTCCCTGCTCTGTAGCCAGAGTGAGGGGGAGAGCATGCTGGTATCTGGAGACGTGTCCAGTCAGCTGGCATCACCCAGTTCCTCATACAAGTCAATATCTTGCTCATACTGGTATTCTAAAGGGTCCAGTGGCCCCTCCCATTCCTTCTGAGCCCTAACCCTTCAGAATAGGGTTTAGGCTCCGACCTCAGACGCGGGGTCCTGTTGGCGCCAGAATCGGCATTGGTCGATGAGACTCCGTTTTGTCGGGGATTAAAATGAGGCTGGCGCCAATGGCGTTGGGAGCATCCGTGCTGGGGAAGGTCGCAATGGCACTACCGGCGCCAGTGTAGAATCATGACTGGATCCATGGGGGCCCAGCGGAGCCAGGGCCGGAGCTGCCTGTGTGGAACCAGATGGGGACCTCTCTGACCCCGCGGGGCCCGAAGGCACACCGGAGGGGTCGGGCTGTTCAAACATGAGGCGTATGGCCTCATAAAATTTCTTAATTTGAGCGGGGATCACTCCGGTTCCCAGACAATTGGGGAGGCACGGAGTCGGCCAGGTGCAAGTTCCGAGGAACCAGTACTCGAACGCCAATGTTCCTTCATCACGTCAGCAGACGGGTGAGGAGAAGTCGAAGCACGCTTAGACTTCTTGTGTTTCTTGTGCCTCTTACCCGAGTACCCCCGACGATTTTGAGTGGGACAAAGAGGACTTGGGACTCCTAGAATGGTCCTGAGACCTTTGTCTTGAGCGGGACTGCAACATCTGTGGAGTCACATAGCGGCCGCTAGCAGCTTCAGGGACCGCTCCCTCAAAGCCTTCAGCGCCATGGACCGGTAGTCAGAGCACGACTTGTGTCGTGGTCGCGCTCCAGATGCCATAAACACACGAGGTGTGGGTCCGTCACCAAAATGGCGTGGTGACAGGCACCACAGGGTTTAAAACCGGTCTTCCTCAATGAGATTGACACACCAGGAGGAATCCTAAAAAAAAAAATGGCAAAACGGCACAAAAATCCTGTCAAAAACTGATAGAGGGGTAGCTCTTCTCTCGGATCAGCACTTACTGGCACGGAAAGAAAAGAACTGATGTCAGCGCACCGAGGTGGTGCCTATATAGGTGATGCAGACATCACTTCCAGCGCGGATGCCGCTGCCGCCACATGGAGAAGACCAACGCCACTTACCGATACGCAGGGGTACTGCTCACAAAAAATCTTCTGGATCCAGCCTGGGGGAATTCACTTGAGCAGTTGAGAGACAAAGGTGTGAAACATCACAGGACAGTGGTTTATCATCCAGTGAGAATTGTCTCGTAGAACAGTTTAACGTGTGCAGTTGGCCATGGAAGAGGGGTAGATTGTAAAAAGGCAGTTAAAAATATGTTACGGAGTTATAGGAATACCCCACATTCAGTCACTGGTGAGACCATTTGTATTACTCAAAAGTAGAAAAGCGTGTACCAAATTTACTCCAGTATGGATGGACAGAATGATGCATGCAAAGGTTGATAAGGTTAAATTGCAGAAAAGAAAATATGAACTAGTATATAATGAAGGCATTAGGAAGAAAAGACGCATATTCAGGTGTGGCGATTGGGTGAGAGTACATTTGGGTACCAATATGGGAAAATGTTTTTCTAAATGGTCTGATCCTCAAGAAATAAAAAAGGTAAAGGGCAACACTGTGTGGCTAAGTGATGGTAAGAAATGGAATGCATGAATGTAACTCTATGCAATGACTTAGAGCGTAAGGTGTGGGCAAAAACGGATGCAAAACAATGTGGCTCAAGGTAGGCTGAGAGAGATAAATGCTAATAGTGTCTGTGTAGAGAGGAAACCTGTCTGGCACAAGGATTATGCGTGGGGGTAATTGCAACTTTACTGTAATCACATTTTGAGATCTCAGTGGACTGTGGACCATCCTTATGCATTTAATAGCAATGTGTAAGCAGGGTTTTTGGTTGGCAATGCATTGTTGTTGTACACATGTGCCCTGGTGGAATTCCATGATGAGTGGAGTTTCTAGAATACCGAACTCAGCTGTTGATTGAGGACTGCCAGGGGTTGGTTGTCTACACTACAGTTTAATAAATATCAAGCTGAAAGGTTCACTCTCCTGTGGTGTCTGCTTTCAAAACTCTCTACGCCCAATCTGGTGCACCTAGGATGACTTGAACCTGGTCGGTACTGATCTTCTTGAGAATTCAGGCAAGAGTGGTATCGGGGGAAAGATGTACAGGAGTCCAGAGTTCCATTAAAAAAATAAGGTGTCACCGAGCGAGAGCCGCTATAGAAACTCCAACGCACAGAAACGCTGACATTGCGAACAGATAGAGCTAAGGTTCTTCCCATTATTGGAAGAGACCTCGTGCCACCTTCAGGTGCAGTTGCCATTCGTGATCCACAAGGGTCAACGCCTGAGTTAGCCGCCCTAGCGTTCAAGGAGCCTGCCATGAGCCTTCACACTCCAAGATGAGCTGCAACCACCACCGCCCCTGCCAGGTACAGTGGGGCTCCAGCCAAGTCCAGAGGCGCGGGCCTCCTGGCATAGGGTCCACAATCCCACCCAACCCGGTTTATTGCAATACCACATGGCGGTGGTGTTGTTCGTGAATACCTGAACCAGCTTTTCCGTGATGGAGGGAAGAAAGGCTTTCAATGTTAAGCAAACCACTCTGAGCTCCAGAAGATTGATATGAAGCGGAGATTCCATAGAAGACCAGAATCCTCTGATCTCCACCTCTCCCAGATGGTCACCCCAACCCGGAAGTGATGCATCGGTCACCACTGTCAGCTCTGGCTGGGGAAGAGAGAAGGGTCTGCCGCTGATCCTATCGCGGTTCGTCAGCCACCACTGCAGATTTTTTGCATTCTTCTTCGAAATCTTGATCAGGTCGGAGGGGTACCATTTGTGCTATGCCCACTGGGATTTCAGATCCCACTGCACAGCCTGCATATGCCTTCTGGTGTGCTTTACCAGCAGGATGCAGGAGACTAAAGACCCCTCAGCCTCAGAGTCAGTCTCACTAAAATTCAGCACTGAGGCTTAAACATCGGGATCATAGCCTGAATATCCTGGACTCTCCGCTCCGGAGGATAGGTGTGGAACTGCAATGTATCCATAATGGCTCCAATGAAAGGGAGCATCTGTGAAGGAGTCAGGCGTGCCTTCGGCGTGCTGATAGTGAACCCCAGCGACTGCAAGAGGTTCACTATAGGTTAGAGGTGAGTGACGACTGCCTGGGGTGACCCTGCTTTCAGCAGCCAGTCAGGGTAGGAGAAGTCTGGAACCCCCGCCCTCCGATGATTAGCTGCAACCACCAGCATCACTTTCATGAATACCCGAGGGGCGCTGGTGATGCAGAAGGGGAGCACAGCAAACTGAAAATGCTTGTGGTCCACCGTAAACTGCAGATAGCCCCTGTGGACTCTCAGGAAGGCAATGTGAAAATAATCGTCCTGCAAATTCAATGCTATCATCCAGTGTCCACGGTGCAGGGCAGACAAGACATGAGCCATGGTGAGCAATTTGAATTTCTCTTTCTGCAGAAAGACATTAAGAGGGCACAGAGCTTTGATAAGACGAAGTCTGCCATCCTTTTTCAAAACCAGAAAGTAGTGGAAATAGCAACCATGACCTACTTCAAGCACAGGCACCCTCTTGATGGCTTCTTTGGACAAAAGAATCTGGACTTCCTGATGAAGCAAGGAGAGGTGGTTTTCTGTCAGCAATTCTTGTGATGGTGGCAAAGGCAGAGGGGTTTACACGGATGGGAAGGCATACCCCTTCTGTAATGGAGCACCCACTTGTCTGATGTAATTGCAGACCATTGGGGCAGGTGGTGCCTGATCCTGCCACCAACAGGAGGACTATGGTGGATGGGCGGTATATTAAAGGGACTTATAGGCTGCTGGAGGGGTGGGGGACTAGACAGCTCGCTGGGCCGGTCTCTTGCAACCCCTATGGAATCCACAGCCCTGTCCAGAAAGGACTGGGCAGGTTGCTGTACCGGCAGGTACGGCAGGTATAACCAACATTCATAGGTTTCTCAGCCATGTCTGTGGTAGTAGCGAGAGGACTACTGTTGAGATCATGCATACAGAGAAAGCCTGAGAGATCTGGCAGTGACCCGGCTCTCTTTGACTTCTTTTTCTTGTGCTTCTTTGACTTACCCGACTTGGAGGAATAAGTCTTACAGCACAAAGAAGATCATCTGCGGGAACATCTCTAAGAATGGCCCCGAGAATGGGACCAGGACTGAGAATGCCACAGAGCCTTCTTCTGCTGCGCCACCAGAAACTTCATCGCCCACTCGCAAATCGCCTTGGAGTGCATTTGCTTGCACTCGACACAGGCCTTGGAGCTGTGACTCGACCCCAGGCAACAGAGATAGACCTAGTGGGGATCAGGCACAGCCATTCCTCACAAGGCTTAATTTGGTTTAGTAGGGAATATGTCCCTAGCCCACTGGGAGCAATTTTCTCAAAAAAGGTTAAACAAAAGTAAAATAAAAGGGGTCAAAATGTGACCGAGGTAGCTCTACAGATCCATGCTGTTGTCGCAGAAAGAAAGGAACTGATGCCAGCATGCAGGGGTGTGGCTTACATGTGCAGGTGGAGGAAGTAACACGGGGCATGAGTGGGGGGTGGAAGCAATACAGGGACACAGGAGGTGAGGATCAAATAGGGGAAAGAAAGCAACGTGGAGCTGGTGGAGAGAAATCGCATAAACAAGAAGGCAACACAGGGGAAGAGGCGAGACGCACATAGGTGTGAGAGACGTTCACAGAGTCAGCAGAGGGAAGGCGTTGAAGCACATAAGGGCGACAACTGAAAAACCCATCAGTGCTTAAATGAAGAAAAAAGTAGAACCTGGAAAAACAAGCAGTGGAAGGAGATAGTAATGAATCCATGCCCCAGGAGAGGGACAAACACAAGAAGAGGAAGGAAAGCCCACACAGCTAACAAATAAAAAGTAACAAAATGAGTAACAATGAAGCAATCTGAAGGTAAGCAATAGGTGGGCTCTAAGCCAACTGTAAGATAACAAAATGTCTTGCAACAGGAAAAGTTTGCACTGTCCTAGGCAAGACCTAATGACAAATACAGTAAGCAATATGGAAGCAATTCAGATTAGTCATTCTTCTTAGGCCAGTAAATTCTGGGAAGGATAATAGACAATAGTCCAAGGCTACGTACTGATGATCTGAGATATTCTACTTGTACAACCGTATAGGTGATAAAAACCACAAAGCTTAATAAGCCCTTCTTCCTAAATGGTTTTTCTGGTTAATAACATAATGCAGCACATTAGAAGAAATCAGAAAGTATAATTATTCATATACAACACATTAGATTGCATTTGCTCTTTAATCATTTTAGCTCGTGGATCCATCAAACGAAGGCAGTGGGAGTCAAAACGTGTTAAAAATAAATACTTGGTGCCACTGTATTTTTGCATCCTCCTCTTCCAAGTTTGTGTATTCAATGTCTTTATGGAAGTCACTTTCACAGTGGAACAACAGTCGCCAGCTTGAATTATTAAAGAGGGAAATGCCAGGGAGATTAAGTGTTAACACACATATTCCGCTTCAAATGTTTCTGAAGAGTCCTTAAGTGAGAAGTTAAGACTGAATTGTGCTGCTTTTTGCTTCATGCCAACTTGGACTTCAATTAAGGGATATTTATGCACTGAAAAATCCAGGAATCACTTCTTTACTATAGTTCTGGGACCGAAAACATATTCCACTAGACAAAGGATTACCAAACACCACACCCATCATATCTCTGCATCCTTCTACCAACCCCGCCTGACAAGATGTAGATTTCTTAAACCAAATTCGGACAGCAGTCACGCAATTTAAAAAAAAAAAAAAACCATCAGGAGACAAAGATAAAAACTGATGGATTCATTATCTGGCTAATTACTTCCCCTATAGTCTTTCAGAAAAAAGTATTTGTGGGGTTAGCTTCAGCACAGATGCCCTCCTCACAAAAGTGCTTGCTTGTGTTGTCAGTTCAGTAGACTTCGCTGAATTGGAGGTGGGCCACAAGCCGGAAGCCCTATAGTAAGACATACTCCAGTACTGAAAGTCCACAAAGGAATGGAGCGATCCAAGGTGTATCCATTTCAGGAGATGGTAGAGAATTCTTTAAGTAGAACTTCCTGGCTTAATGTATTAAATGCAAGATTCCGCCGTACATTGATGCTGATAGAACGAGCCTACAAAGAAATAAATGTTTTATTTATTTAAAGGTCAATTATGAACGTAACTTACTGGCTTCTTTGTGTTCTCAACAGAACATATGCATTATTACTGCCATGCAATACAATACTGATAACTGCTTTAATAAATGCACTTTGGAGCATTAAGCATTATATGGTGGAACAATGCACAGCATGTGAATCTAGAATAGGTTCACACTGCAAAAACAAAATTACTTACATGTAATAATGGATCCATAACCCCTTGCTTATGCATGCCATCGCCTCCTATCAGCGGTAACCAAGAAAATAACATGTACAGACGCCTGGCAGATGTCCAACACAGGAACACCTCTTGCCAACATCCTTGTTGCAGCCTAGACTCTGGTGGAATGAGCCCTAAGGGCTTCAGGAGGCAGCTTTCTGGCCAGGGAATACTATGTCTTTATGCACATGACGATCCTTGTAGACAAGGTTTGATTCTGGACCGCTTTAGCCATTTTAGCACTGGCAAAGACAATAAAAAGCTGATTTTCCACCTAGTTCTCCTTCATGCTCTTGATATAAAAACTAAGATCTCTTTTGGGACTAGCAGATGCAGCTACTGCTCTTCCTTAGAGGGTTGAGGGGCAGGATAGAATGCTGGGAGAGTGATAGATTGTTCCACGTGGAAGGGTGACACCACCTTTGGCAAAAAAGAGGCCCAAGTTCACAGCACCAACTTATCAGCCAACTCATCAGGAAAGAGGATGGGATGAGGAAGTTGTACTGAGCTTGTAGCTCACTGACATGGCGTTCAGAAGTAATTGCAATGAGGAATACTGTCTTAATGGTCAAAAATCTCAATAAGCAACAGTGCATAGGCACGATGGATGTGCATATCAAGTGCCTGAATGCCAAATTCAGGTCGCAATGCAGCACAATAAAGGGAGCAGGTAAGCATATTGACCGGGAAGAAGATTTCTTGCGGGAGAAGACTCGCAAGCAGGAGCAGGTCTAGGCCCTCGACTTGGAGTGAGAGAGGGACTTTGAAGAGCCCAGTGATTTCTTCCTGCGTTCAGCGTGATTTCTTCATGTGTTCAGCGATGTACAGCTTTACTTTGCGGGCATGGATCACCTTTGGGTGCATATGCGCACACTCATCGACTGACTTGGAGTTGTCCCTGGAGCCCAAATACAAATTTCATGTGGGTCTTTGACCAACGACTGTTTTCTGCAGCCACTGCAAGGCTTGAAGCCAGCAGTTTTAGTTAACAATGGTCAATGTACCAAATTGTAAATATGTCTTTTACGCTTCTCTACCAAGTGTCTTGATTTTGTTAGTTTTCACTGTGATTCTAAAACACAACAGCACTTTGGTACCTCAATTGTTCATGTTAGATCATGCTAATTTGCAAATCTGCTTGACAAAGACAACTACCGTAAAGGCTGCCTCATATCATTTGGCACATGGGAGCACATGATTAAAGACTGCCCTTGTTTTAGCAATCTGTGGAGTAAAATCACAGATTTTTTTGTAGAGGACCATTGGAAAAGGAGTTCCAATAACTGCTAAATGGAACTGTTAAGACACTTCAACTACCCTATGCAAGTCTGCAAATGGCATGACCATCTCTTATTTGTGAATACGCTTGCTGCTTGGCATTTCATAGAGAAAAAAATTAAAGAGAAATTGACCCCAACCAAATCCTATTTGAAGAATGGATAATAGTGATGCAGGGTATAGCCAAATTTGAAAGATACTACTATAGTAGGGTGGGCCTACATGACAAGGCGGAAAAGGTATGAAGTCAATGCCTAGTTAACATTTGAGCTGGTAAAGTGGATAGGTTAGATTAGGGAGGGAAGGTGATGAATGTATGACTCATTAAACAGAACTGATCAAGGCACGACAGAATTATCAAGAACATAACAAGCAGGGTTTTCCAGAAGCAGGTGGCTCAAGTGATGAAACATTAATGAATAAGGGGTCCATTAGTTAATAGCCATTTTGTTTTGTGTTCTCGATTTTGGGATCTTTCTAAGTATTATGTAAAGCTCAGGAAATTAAGTTTTTTGCTTGTCCTATATATATATATACACACACACACACACACACACACACATCTCCACGCCTTAATTATAATTTGCCACCTGGGGGGATAGGGAGGAGAATCGCACGCCCCCTCGACTTTCTTTTAATGCATTTGGACCGAAGGATGGGGTTCACATGGCCTATTAAGGCTTGGGGAGGGCGGCAATGCGGCCCCCTCATTTTTATGGCATTCCGCCCCAGAGGATGGGCTCCCCAGGACCTAATAAGCCTTGGGGTGGGGGGCTGAACAACCCCCTCCGCTGTTAGTGGTTGGCCCCAGGAGATGTGGTCTTCGGAGCCTCTTAAGGCTTGGGAGGGGGGACATGTGCCCCTTCCCTATTATTAGTGGCTGGCACTGGGGGATAGGGTCCCTGGGGCACCTTTAGGTTCGGGGAGGAGTGCCACAAGCCCCCTAAACTAAAATAGTTGCTTTTGGTCACAGGTGACGGGGTTCCCGGGGCCTATTAAGGCTCAGGGAAGGCAGTCACTCGCCCGTCTGCCCTATAATTTCTGTATGGTCCTGGGGGACGGGGTCCCCGGAGTCCATTGGGGCTCGTGGATCCCCCCTCTAATATAAATATGTTTGGCCCTGGGGGATGGGGTCCCAGGGGACTCCTAAGGCTGAGCGAAGGGCCCCTTGTGCTTCTGAGAACTCTTGGCAGAAATAGTACAGGAGTCCTGAGCTCCACTCGAGACAATATGCTGACATTGTGTGTTCTCAGCAGTGACAAATGGATCTAACCAAGGTTCTCCCCAATATGTGAAGAGACCTTGCATCACCTCCAAATGGTGAGTTTGTTCATGATCCACAAGCCATTGACTGCTGAGTTTGTCTGCTCTGGTGTCCAATGAGCCCTGCCACATGTTGAACCACAAGGAAAATGCCCTGATGTTCCAGCCATGTCTCCATGTCCAGACAGGGAGGGCCTCCTGATACGGGGTCCACAACCCACCCTGCTCGTTGTAATACCACATGGCGGTGAACACTTGAACTAGCTTTCCCTTGATGGACGGAAGAAAGATTTTCAATGCTAGCCAGATCGCCCTCAGTTTCAACAGATTGATGTGAAGCTGAGATTCCGCCGGAGACCAGAGGCTTCTGTTCTCCACCTCTTTCAGATGGCCACCTAAACCGAAGAGTGATGCATCTATCACTACTGAGAGCTCTGGGTGGGGAAGGGAGAGGGATCTGCCGCTGATCCAATCGTGGTCAGTGAGCCACCACTTCAGATCCTTTGCTGTTCCCTCCAATATCTGGACCAGGTCGGAGAGATTCCCCTGAGGCTGCACCCACTGAGCCTTCATATGTCAATGGGCATGCTTCACCAGCAGGATGCAGGAGGCTATGAGACACAGAAGCCTCAGAGTCAGTCTCACCGAAATCCAGGATTGAGGCTGAAACATCAGAATTATTGCCTGAATATCCTGGACTCGCTGTTCCGGAAGATAAGCCCGAAACTGCATTGTATCCAGAACGGCTCCAATGAAAGGGAGCATTTGAAAGGGAGTCAGGTGAGATATAGGCACGTTGATAGTTAACCCGAACAAGTGCAGTATGTCCACTGTAGTCTGGAGGTGGAAGATGACTGCCTGGGGCGATCCCACCTTCAACAGCCACTTGTTGAGGTAGACTGGAAACTCCCCACCTTCGCAGATGAGCTGGAAACACCACCAACACCTTGGTGAACACCCAAGGGGCGTTTGAAAGGCCAGAAAGGAGTAGAGTGAACTGATAATGCTCTTGGCCTACTGTGAACTGCAGGTAACGCCTGTGGGCAGAGTAAACAGGAATATGGAAGTAGGCGTCCTACAAGTCCAATGCTACCATTGAGTCTCCAGGACTGAGGGCAGACTGCACTTGAGCTAAGGTGAGCATCTTGAATTTTTCCTTTTTCAGGAAGTAGTTGAGAGGGCGAAGGTCTAGTATAGGACAGAGGCACCGTGGCGTAACAAAACCTTAAGGTGCACTCCAGCAAGGTACAGTGAAGGGGCCCCATCATACAATCAAATAGACAACCATTATGTTCAAGTACCTCACCAAAAGTGTCAGTGCACATTCCCATGGTGACCTAGCCATATCTGGCTGATGAGCCCTAGCCAGGGAGAAACCGGTACTGGGTTGCTTGTGTTCTGGTTCATGGAGGACCTGGCCTGGCAGTTCCGGGTGGACTGTTCACATTGGAGCAGGGTCAAGACTGATTTGCATATGTCTGGGTCCAAACTGAGGTGGCATGGTGTTGAGAATAATGATAGACTGGGATGTGGCCTGAGAAACTACCAATGGCTGAGATTAATTCAAGCTTTTTTGTATATTTTAGTATGTCACACTAAGTGGGACGAGTACGGCCAGACGAATATCCCGTACACACTGTTTCATTGGAACCAAGCTGCACCTGGCTGATGAACCCTAACTAGGGCATAACCGGTCCTGATTGCTTGTGTTCCGGTTCAGGGAGCACCTGGTCTAGAAGTTTGGGCTGGACTGTATTCATTGGAGCAGGGTCAAGACGGATTTGCATATGTCTGGGTCCAAACTGAGGAGGCATGGTGTGCACATTAATGATGGAGTGAGATGCGGCCCAAGTATTTACTAGTGGTTGAGATTAATTCACGCATTCCATCCATCACTTTTTTTGTATACTTTCATGGCGATAGCAGGACATACTGAAATGTAATTAACACAATATGGGTTGAGGGGCTCACTTTGTGTGTCCCTGGCCAGCCAAAAATATAAATCAATGCTGTTCTTAAGAAAAGTGTCTTTAATCAGTTATTTTATGAGGGATGTGCGGATACAAGTGAAATCCATTACAAATAAATGAAGACCAAAGTGTCACCCTCACTACCATCACCACATGATTAAAAATACCTATTTCCTTCTTTTTCGTTTGCAGTTCTTCATTTTACTTTTTCATAGAAAACCAGTCCACATGGTGCGGTGTACCCCATGTGCCACTGGTAAAGCAATACTGTTCTAGGCATGGGGAATTGCCTAGCAGCTACAGGACCCAGGAGGCCTCTGTTAAAATCCCAGCTTCCCCATTCACCACACTGTGCAGTATTACTCCTAGTACCTTGGTTTCCCAAACTGACAAAATTAATAGTACAGCGAGGGGAGTCAGGTTGCATTTGAGACAGCTCACATTGCCATACCAGTTACCATATTGGTAAAGTGTGCACATCATGTAAGCAATGACTTACATCCAAACACACAGCGCAGCTACAAGGAGTATCTAATGTTACCACTGCCAACCATATGTACACTAAAAAGCATTGTCAAAGCCAATAGGTCTTACTTAGAATGCCAGAGACAAGCTATTGGCTTTGCCAATTCTTGTTTATAGAGCACTGTTTTTTTTTAAGTTGCTTAAAGAGGTATGTTTTTAAATAAAGTTAAACAAAAAAACTACATTTTAAAATTCTGGAGGAACAGCAAACGCCTATCTTAAGCTATGTCAAAAATGAAAACCTTATTTCAATATTTTCCATCTTTATAAACAGTGTGATTTATTTTTCAAATACTATTCACATTGGAAATTGAGAACATAATTTATATTGACTTTTGCACATGAGCCACCTTAAAAAAAGAACACTGAGGACTAATTGTAGGTACTTAAAAGAACATAACAGTTGTCTGAGGTTGTGGTTCAGGAAGGGTCCATGTTTAAAGGCAAAACGCTTCAAAGCCTAATTTACTTTCCACATGACTCCAAACTCGAACAAATTCTCAGGCCAACTGGTGCTATGCAGCAGCCCGTTAAGATGGTTTATGAGGCTCTGGAAGAAAGGACATCTCTAGCAGAGATGGAGTACAGCAACCTGCCCCTCCCCCAGTGTAATAAATGCTGCTTTGTATATTAAAGCGATACCAAAGGGGATGATGGACGGAGCGTTAGAGCAAATCAAACACTCACCCCCAGTCAACTGATCTGGGTTTAATCCATCATCATTCTTTAGCTCACTCCACCACCCCAGTTCAGACATGGCCATATGCAAATCAGTCTGACCCTGTGCCTCATGGGAACAGTCCAGCCCTAACTGCCAAGCCATGTCTTCCCTGGACTGGAAACAAGCATCCTGGGACCGGTTTCGGGTTCAAAACCCTCATCAGCCAGGCTATCTTGAATCCAGTGGCAAAGTGAGCAAGGGACCCACGTCTGGGCATACCCTGCCAACTTAGAATGAACAAAGCGATACCAAAGGGGATGATGGACGGAGCGTTAGAGCAAATCAAACACTCACCCCCAGTCAACTGATCTGGGTTTAATCCATCATCATTCTTTAGCTCACTCCACCACCCCAGTTCAGACATGGCCATATTCAAATCAGTCTGACCCTGTGCCTCATGGGAACAGTCCAGCCCGAACTGCCAAGCCGTGTCTTCCCTGGACTGGAAACAAGCATCCTGGGACCGGTTTCGGGTTCAAAACCCTCATCAGCCAGGCTATCTTGAATCCAGTGGCAAAGTGAGCAAGGGACCCACGTCTGGACATACCCTGCCAACTTAGGGCGAACAAAGCGATACCAAAGGGGATGATGGACGGAGCGTTAGAGCAAATCAAACACTCACCCCCAGTCAACTGATCTGGGTTTAATCCATCATCATTCTTTAGCTCACTCCACCACCCCAGTGGTCCTAGGATGCCTGTTTCCGGTCCAGGGAGGACCTGGCTTGGCAGTTCGGGCTGGACTGTTCCCACAAGGAACAGGGTCAAGACTGATTTGCATATGGCTGGGTCCAAACTGGGGTGGTGTGGTGAGCAAAAGAATGATGGATTTAACCCAGATCCTTGTGACTGGGGGTGAATGTTTGCATTGTCCAGCATTCCGTCCATCAATTGTTTCTTTTGCATTTGTCGCCCTAAGTGGGAAGGGTATGCCCAGACGTGGGTCCCGTGCTCACTACACCACTGGATTCAAGCTAGCCTGGCTGAAGAAGGGTGATGCCCTGAAACCGGTCCTAGGATGCTTGTTTCCGGTCCAGGGAGGACCTGGCTTGGCAGTTCGGGCTGGACTGTTCCCACAAGGAACAGGGTCAAGACTGATTTGCATATGGCTGGGTCCAAACTGGGGTGGTGAGCAAAAGAATGATGGATTTAACCCAGATCCTTGTGACTGGGGGTGAATGTTTGCATTGTCCAGCATTCCGTCCATCAATTGTTTCTTTAGCTTTGTATATTAAGGCCTGTGCTTTGATGCGACTTGTTGAGAACACTGTGGATACACCCATACTAGCCTCATAAAGTCTGCTTTTTAGTCAAACACTGGAGAAAGTGTACCTGTTACTGTGCTTTTACAGAGCAACTAGGCGAGGAGAGCGGACGTAACACGGAGAATGTTGGTGGAAGGGATGTTAGGGAGAACAGCACATATGGGAGAGAGCATGGACACATGCACTTATATGGGGTGCTCGGAAGAAAAGGAAAATGCTACTTACCCAGTATGCATCTGTTCTTGGCATGTAGAGCTGTAGAGTCACATGCTGTGCATAGCCTGCCATCTAGTGTTGGGTCTGGATGTTTGCACTTTGTTTTTGTTCGAAGAAGTCTTTTCCAGTCATGAGGTAGATGACTCCTCCTTTCGGTGATAGTGCACATGGGCATCGACTCCATTGTTAGATTGTTTTCCGCAGAGGGTGATAATGGAGTTACTAAGAGTAGTAAGAGATGTCCATGTGTATATGTATCTAAGTAAGATGTAACTGCAACAGGTATAGGTACCTGGGGAGGCAGGTGGGCGCATGTGACTCAAGCGCTACATGCCAAGAACAGATGCATACTGGGTAAGTAGCATTTTCCGTTCGAGGCATGTGAGCTGTAGATCACATGCTGTGCATAGACTATAAAGCAGTTATCTTCCAAAGCGGTGGCTAACCTGTAGCTGTTGCAGTTGTCTGAAATAGTGTACGTAAAACTGCTTGGCCCACACTAGCTTGCTGTTTTGCTAACACATCTACACAATAGTGTTTTGTGAATGTGTGAGGTGTAGACCATGTTGCAGCTTTGCAGAGATCGTCTATGGGTATATTTCCTAAGAATGCCATTGAAGGCCGTAGTTTGCGTGTGGAGTGCGCTCTAGGGGGAATTGTTAGAGTTCTTTTCGCTTTTGCATAGCATATTTGAATGCACTTGACTATCCACCTTGCAATGCCTGATTTTGATATAGGATTGCCTTTATGTGGTGGAGCAAAAGCGACAAATAGTTTTGTGTTGCAGAAAGGTTTCGTCCTTTCTATATAGTAAAGAATTGCTCTTTTCACATCTAAAGTGTGTAAAGCACGTTCTGCCACAGAATCTGGTTGAGGGAAGAATACAGGCAACTCAACAGATTGGATGATATGAAAGGCAGAAATTACCTTTGGTAGAAATTTAGGGTTGGTCTGAAGAACCGCTTTGTTTTGGTGTATTTGTAAGAATGGTTCTTCTATGGTTAGTGCCTGAAGCTCACCAACTCTCCTCAGAGATGTGATGGCTATGAGGAAAGCTACCTTCCAAGTTTGAAATTGTATTTCACATCTATGCAATGGCTCAAAAGGTGGACCCATTAGCCTGGTGAGGACAATGTTGAGATTCCACACTGGAGCAGGTGGAAGTCTTGGAGGAATGATTCTTTTAAGTCCCTCCATAAATCCTTTAATGACAGGCACTCTAAAAAGAGACATATGTTGTCTGTTCTGTATATATGCAGCTATTACAGCAAGATGTAAGCGTATGGAAGAATACGCTAAATTGGAACACTGCAGATGTAGTAAATAGCAAATGATGTTTTGAACTGAAGCGTCCAGTGGATCTATTTGATTGTTATTGCAGTATATCACAAATCGCTTCCACTTTGCTGCATAGCATGCCCTTGTGGTAGGACGTCTAGCCTCTTTGATAATATTCATGCAGTCTGGTGGAAGATAAAGGTAGCCAAACTCTAAGATTTCAGGTGCCAGATCGCAAGGTTGAGATGGCTGGGATCTGGATGTCTTATCTCTCCATGGCTCGGAGTGAGAAGATTGGGAGTGAGGTGTAGTTATTGGTGAGGAACTACTGAGAGCTCTATCAGGGTTATGAACCAGGGTTGTCGGGCCCATGTGGGAGCAACTAGGATTAATGTCAGGGACGCCGGTCTGAGCTTCCGAACCACGAATGGAATGAGTGGGAGAGGCGGAAAAGCGTAGGCAAATATCCCTGACCAATTCATCCAAAGTGCATTGCCCTTGGACAATGGGTGTGGATGTCTGGATGCGAAGCTTGGGCATTTTGCGTTTAGGTTTGTGGCGAACAGATCTATGTCCGGAAAACCCCACATCTGGAAGAATGGGAGGAGAACTTGAGGGTGGAGTTCCCATTCGTGTATCTGTTGTCTTTGACGACTGAGCAGATCTGCAATCTGATTGTTTACTCCTGGAAGGTGTTTTGCAAGGAGAAACATTTTGTGATGTATGGCCCATCTCCAGATGGTCTGTGCTGGTTGTGACAGCTGGAGAGAGTGTCTCTCTCTCCCCCCCCCCCCTGTTTTTGTATGTAGTACATTGCGGTCATGTTGTCTGTATGGATCAGGACAGCTTTGCCTACTAGATAAACTTGAAACGCTTTTGAGCGCTAGAAAAATCGCTAGTAGCTCTAGATGGTTAATGTGAAGCTGCTTTTGCTGCAGGTTCCATATACCCTGAATTGTATGCGTGTGGAGATGAGCTCCCCAACCAGTGAGCGATGCGTCTGCAGTTAGCACTATGTGTGGAACCGGGTCTATGAAGGGCCGCCCTTTTGAAAGGTTTTGTGTATTCCACCACTGCAGAGAGCGATGGGTGCGGCCGTCCACCAACACTAGATCTGATAACAGACCCTGAGCCTGATTCCACTGACGTGCTAAGCACTCCTGAAGGGGACACATGTGAAGTCTTGCGTAAGGAACTATTAGTATGCAAGACGCCATCATCCCCAGTAACTGCATGAACACTCGAGCTGGCAATGAGTGTTGAGGCTGAAACTGGCAGAGTAGAGTCTGCATGTTGCAGATTCTGGTTGGATTGGGGTAGGCTAAAGCTTTTTGTGTATCTATTGTGGCTCCCAGATATGCCTGTGTGTTGGATGGCTGTAGATGGGACTTGGACAGGTTTACTGTGAATCCAAGATCGTAGAGCAACTGCACTGTTTTGTGAGTGTGACGGAGACAGCTTTGTTGCGAGCTGGCTTTTATGAGCCAGTCGTCCAGATATGGGAAGACGTGAATGTGTTGTCTTCGAGATGAGCTGCGACTACTGCCAAGCACTTGGTGAAAACTCTGGGTGAGGTAGTTACTCCGAATGGGAGCACCTTGAACTGATAGTGCTGGCCTGCTACTACAAACCTGAGGTATTTGCGGTGAGCAGGATGTATTGGGATATGGAAATAGGCGTCCTTTAAGTCCAGAGTGGACAGAAAGTCTCCTTGTTGAAGGAGCGGGAGCACTTGCTGGAGAGTGACCATGTGAAAGTGGTCCGATTGAATGTATAGATTTAGTTCTCTGAAGTCTAGGATAGGCCTGAGAGAGCCGTCCTTTTTGGGAATTAAGAAATACAGGGAGTATACTCCGGTCCCTTGATGTTTTAATGGGACTGTTTCTATCGCTCCTTTCTCTAACAGAGAGAGAACTTCTTTTTTTAGAAGGGTAAGATGTTCCTACGACATTGCGTGTGATCTTGGAAGAATGTTTGGGGGAGTGTCTGTAAGTTCCAGGCAGTAACCATATTGGATAATTTGTAAAACCCATTTGTCTGAGGTAATGGTGTTCCAGACAGGGTGAAATAGAGAGAGACGTCCCCCAACAGGAGTGGAATGATCGGGGGGTAGCGGAAGGAAGTCACGGTTTGTTATTTGCAGGGGAAGTGCGTGTGGAGTTGCCTCTGCCTCTTCCCTTACCATTGTTTCCTCTAAAACCTCCTCTAAAATAGCCTCTTGATGAGGGCGATTGGTTGTTGCCCTTGTAAGAGGAGGAGAGATTTTCTGTGGTAATATTTAGGGAGCCGCCCCTGTAAAAGGAGCGCCGAAAGGAACCCCTACTTGCAGGTAACTGTAAAGCCCCCATGGACTTTGCGACCTCTGTGTCCTTTTTCATTTTTTCCAGCGAGGTGTCAACTGCTGGGCCAAAGAGGTGTTCCTTATCAAAGGGCTGATTGAGAATGGAGGCCTGTACCTCAGGTTTAAAACCTGAAATTCTCAACCATGCGTGTCTACGTATGTTTACGTAGCAATACGCTGGTGTTTACTGCGCGCGCTGCTGTGTCTGTTGCATCTAATGCGCACTTGATGGAGGTATTGGTGATAAGTTTGCCCTCCTGGATAAGATCATTTGCCTTAGATTTGTGCTCATCAGGCAGAAATTGCATAAGTTTTGCTAGCTCATCATAATGAGCCCTATCATATCTGTCTAGCAAAGCCTGAGCGTTAGCAATGAGCCAGTGATTAGCTGCTTGTGAGGCTACCCTTTTGCCAGAGGTATCAATTAACTTGGATCCTTATCAGGAGGAGGGGCCTCACCTGTGGTCTGAGAGTTAGCTCTCTTGAGAGCATTAGAAACCACAAGAGAGTCTAAGGGCAGCTGACCCTTGATATAGGCAGGGTCAGTAGGTGCTGGCTTATAATTCTTCTCAACCCTGGGCGTGATGATTCTTGCCCTTACAGGATCTTTAAAAACCTCATCTGTATGCTTAAGCATCCCCTTAAGCATTGGTAGTGTATGTGTAGTTTTCTGAGTGGAGCTTAAAGTCTCAAACAATAAGTCCTCCTCTAAAGCCTCCTTATGTAGTTCCACTCCATGTTAATAAGCAGCTCTATTAAGAAGCTCAATGTAGCCTATATTGTCGTCAGGTGGTGATGGCCTGGACGGGTATAAGTCAGGGTCAGTATCTGTGTATGGATCAGTATCATTTAAACAGTAGAGTGTGGCTGGGCCACCTACGCAAACCTAATTATTCTTCCCAAAATCACCGGACGTATTTCAAATCATGTGGTGCTCAAAGGGAGAGAGTGGCCACTAACACTCCCACAATGGTTTGGAAACCCAGCATCAACAATTTAATAATAGTCCTGAGCAAACCACTCCAATAATAGTCGAATACAACAAATTGAGTCCATTCAATTCTTCTTGTGTTCCAGACCGCTTTATTCTTATGATCCTCGTTTCATCAATAGTCCCTTAAAGCCAACACGTGTTTCGTCAGATCGATGCATTAATATCACTGACTTCATCAGGGCTCATCATCTATTAACATCCAAAATGTATCAAAAGGTAAAGTTTGGTATTATCAACCTCTATAAATCCAGCAAGTATCTTAGCTTGGACATCAGCTCATTAGCTATGTTATCCACCTGTATGAGGGAGAGTGCTCCTTTGTACATCCATCCCGGGATGGATAACACAGCTAATGAGCAGATGTCCAAGCTAAGATACTTGCTGGATTTATAGAGGTTGATAATACCAAACTTTATCTTTTGATACATTTTGGATGTTAATAGATGATGAGCCCTGATGAAGTCAGTGATGTTAATGCATCGATCTGACGAAACACGTGTTGGCTTTTGAGGGACTACTGATGAAACGAGGATCATAAGAATAAAGCGGTCTGGAACACAAGAAGAATTGAATGGACTCAATTTGTTGTATTTGACTATTATTGGAGTGGTTTGCTCTGGACTATTATTAAATTGGATCAGTATCATAATCCTCCCATGGGTCAACATCTTGTGGCCTGTCCTCATCTCCATCCCCATCCCCTTCATCCTGTGGGTTAGGTGATAGAGGGGGTGGTGAATTAGTGGGTGTGATGAGTAATTGAGGATTAGTAGGTGAAGAAGGTGGCACATAAGGTGATGAAGGGTTTGTACCCACATTCCTTTTCTTCAGGGGCATGTGGTGCTCATCCTGTTGGTCCAATTTCCTTTTTTCAGGCAATTTGGCATGAATATGTCCAGTATCTGGGTTTATAACCAGTTCTTTTTGTTTCGGATCCGAAGGTGGAACATCAGACCGAGGCTCTTTTGTCTGAGTCTTTTTATCTTTACATGCAGTTTTCGACGTTGAAAGTTTCGGCTGCGAACTCGGTACTGAAGATTTGGGCTTTGACAAAGATGGAACGTGGACCAGGACATGCTTGGATTTTGGCTCGTCGCCGGTATGGGGCCGACTGGATCCCGAGCCGGAAGGCTTTTCTTTGTGTTTCGGCACCGCAGGCGGGGTGCTCGAAACTTTTTCTCGGTGCCGACCTTGGCCCGCAGGCAGAGGAAGGACCGGAGCCTTTTTTGTTTTTGTTTGTTGGGGCAAGGGGTTTTCTGTACTCGCAGTACGCTGACCCGGTGTAACTTGCCCCTCTTCTTCCATATCAGAGTCGGCCTCGGACACGGAGACATGTTCCTCTTCCTCGGCTCCTTGAGCTTGTGTTTCTTCTCGGTCGGAATCTTCGCCGAAGATGTCCAGTGCGGAGCTGCTGTGTTGCATCTCGTGACGTCGAGCCCGACGGTCACGAAGAGTCTTCTTTGATCGAAATGATCGGCACGCGTCGCAGTCTTTCTCAACGTGTTCCAGGGACAAACAGAGAGTGCACACTTTGTGCAGGTCGGTGCGCGGAAACTTGGCGCGACACCCGGGACAGAGCTTGAATGGAGTCTGTTCCATCGACTGCTAGCGAGCCCGGCGCGGGTAGGCCCAACGGCACTCAACGAGTTTTCCGATCAAAGATCTTTAAGTGGAAACGATACGCGGAGAATGAGAAATGCGATCGAGAAACAATACCGTCGAGGGTAGTAGATTGCGCGTCGAAGGGAACCCGAGAAACGGTGCCGAACCGGAGCGCAGCAATTCACATCCGAACCCAATGGCGGAAAAAAAACAATCTAACAATGGAGTCGATGCCCATGCGCACTATCACTGAAAGGAGGAGTCACTTACCTCATGACTGGAAAAGACTTCTTCAAACAAAAACAAAGTGCAAACATCTGGAACCAACACTAGACGGCAGGCTATGCACAGCATGTGATCTACAGCTCACATGCCTCGAACAAAGTAGTTCCTTGATGTCTAGATGTGGAAGGATAAATATAATCTAATTGAAATGATGGTAAAAAAGCTATGCTCCAGTGAAGGGAAAAACAAGAGGAGGAAGGAAACGTTTGCACAAGAAACAAACAGTTGAGATTGACAAGAAAGCTGAGCAGTGATCAGCAGTGGGCAAGCCCAAAGCCCACCGTAAGGTTTGATATTCTCCACAACAAGTCTATTGACAACAGTAGGCTCTAAAAGTGTGACATGACTCTTTCGGGAGGAGAGGACAGTGCCATCTTTTCACATTGATTACTTTCCCCAAATTCCTGCCTTACTTCTCAAAGTATGTCTGAACTGTTTTTATTATCTTTACCTTGCAGGTTGAACTAGTCTTTATATTCTAATGGGCCCTGAAGCACATACTTATAAGAGCTCAAGAGGAGCATTAACTGGTGAAATGTAGAGATCCTAGGGTACACAGATAGGACAGTAGCAAGAATGAGTGATAGTAAGAGTGAGTGTGATTGAGAATGAGGGAAAGGCAGTGTGAGTATGTGTGAAGGAGTGAGAGAAAGTTTTCTTGAGATTAAGAGTGAATGAGTGGTTGTAGGTGAGCATACGGAAGTGTGTGTGTCCGAGTGTGTGACACCTGTGAGTCTGGAGGTAATTCTTGGCTTAAGAGACACCCATTCAAAATGCTGGTACATTAGATGTAATTCTTGGCATATAGGACATCCATGGCAAAAACTAGAGATGGTAACTGGAAGTAATTCTTGGAAGAAAGGGAACCCAAAGTAAAATGTTTGTGCCGAAATATTGGAAATAATTCTTGCCATAAGAGGCACCTGTAACTAAATGGTGCACTGGAACATGGGAGGTAATTCTTAGTATAATGGGTACCCATGGCAAAATGTTGGCACTAGCACACTAGAGGTAATTCTTTGCATATGCAAACTACTGGCTTACTGGACGCAATTCTTGCCATAAGGGGCATCCAAGGAAAAATGCTGGTATACTGGAGGTAATTCTTGGTATAAGGGGTACCCAAGGGAAAATGCAGGCACTGGCAGACCAGAGGTAATTCTTGGCATATGGGACACCTGTGGCAAAATGCTGGCACTAACATACTGGAAATCATTTTTGTCATTAGGGTAGACAACCATGACACATGGGGAGGCAGTCAAGCATGACAAAATGCTTGTCTTAATATATTATATTAGTGGTAACTTTCAACATATGGGTCACTGGTGGTATATGGATGAAATCAATAGCAAAATTCTGACACTGCTATTTTGCGTGTATTGCTTGGCATGACGGGGTGCCCATCACATATGGGAATCATTCACAACTAAGTGCTGACAAGTCCTGACATACTAGAGGTTATGTTTGTCTAATGGGTCACCCATCATATATGGATTTAGTCAATTAAACCGGCCTTTTGTATGTAATTCTTTGCATACAGGGCACATGTGGCATGTGTGGGGCATCCATGATAAAATCCTGCCCTGTGATAAAGAGGATAATTATTGATATAAGTGGGCACTCACTGCACATTTTGAAAAAAAATGGAGTCAACTTATTGGGAGCTTTCGGCTTCATTGACTTGATACACCATGAAAGTACTTCAATATTTAATGACAGCTGTTTTAGAGCCCGTGGTTTTTTAGCAAATTTACGAGGGTCTTTAAAACAAACTATTTGACCCCATTTTTTTCAAATGTTTCTTGGGAAGAGAACCCCACTTTGAGCCCTCTATGAGAAGTTGAGCCAGCTTGCTTCACTCGCTTGCTGGAATTCAAGGGCTTGCATTACACCCCACCACTTTCAAAGATAGCCACTGTGATTCCCTCTTCAAGTCCACATCATCTTCAAGAACCCCCTCTGGCACACAGTGCCACATGAGAAACCAGGATATCAAGAGGCTGAAAACTGAGAAAGGGAAGATAGAAAAACAGAAGGCACAACTCATTGTAAATAATCCTAATTCATAACTGTTCAGTACAAGCCTCCCTCACACAGACACTGCACAGGAAGCAAAGAGAATTATAAGCCTCCACACCAAAACAGATGCAGTACGAAAAGAAAGGAGCAATGCAAGCCTTGCTCACAAACAAAGAAAAATACAGCCAGGGATGGAAGGAGCAGTGCAAGTCTGTCACAAAATAAATGCAACACGGGAAGCATGAAGCAGGGGAACCACCCATCACAAAGTTGATGCAGCATGGGATGCAGGAGCAGGACTAAACACGAAGGCATAAGCAACAGCTGCACATAAAATTAGATGTAGCATGGGAAGCAGGTATCAGTCCAAGCCCTCACATAACACTGATAGCACGGCCAGCAGCTGGGCACAATTGTGCACACTGTATAGGACCACTCAAGGGGCAGTAAGGCAAGAGCATATTAGAGACATTGAGGCTTCCCAGTCTACCCATGGCTATGTAAGCCTCGCCTACGAAAAGAAGTGATTGACGTCAGCAATAGTACACCTGCCGAACAAAAGATGTGTAGCATGGGCAACCATGAAGGATTGGTGTGAACAGGTGCAAAGTGGTATTCATGTTGTGTGTGACATTTCCAGCCCATTGAGGATATTTAACATTATTTGGCATTTTTTTAGCCCACACTCTATCCAAAAGGCATAGTAAAAACAATGATTTCTAATCCCACAGCAACATTCTTAGAAAGTAAAAACAAAACTACAAGTCCAACAATGCATAATTATGATAGCTAAACACTAGATTCTTAAGACACGGGCGGATGTCAATTGGCAGCTATGTGTGTAGATATACTACTGACCTAAGCCAGGTGCTATTACTGAAATAAGAATTAAACCACAACATCCTCCATAGTTGTAGTCAAAATTGCATGGATGCATTGGATTATGGACTTTAAAAGAAATGCTTAAAATGAATGCCCTTACAGTGGTTCCCTGTGAGCAGTTCCAAGTAGGTTTCAAGGCTATGTGAAGGATTTAATGTGTGTATTTTAAAGAAGATTTACTCTAACAATCTGTGCAGTTAACTTCATAATGTGAGCAGGGGGTACCCTATGTACAGTAGTCATGCAAAGTTGTTATTGTAGTACCTTTTAAATTAGAGAGTGAAAACACTTACAGAAATCATCCTAACCTCAACATGCAGGTCATCTAGGGGCATCGGCTTTCACTGGTACTGAACTAAATTAGAATCTACCAGTCCCTCTCTATGAAACCAGGGAAAGTCTCACAGAGGTTCCTGCACAGCCAAATGAAAGAGAAGTGAAACAGCGATAGGTATGAGCAGTGCACTTGACTCTGTGTTCTGCTTCAGCATGCCAGTAGACTTTCTTCAAAGGTTTCTAGCAGCAGAGTACTAAAAATGGCAACAAAGCATAGCAACAAAGTTGCTGTCAGAGACTCCATCTCAGACAAGACCCAAGCTTTTTCCCCAGGTGGCACAGTTAGCAATGAAGGGGGTAGAGGCATCCAGATCTACAACCGTCGCCAGGTTTGAATCCTGCTTCCGATCTGTGGACCTCTGTGACCCCATTTGACCCCGTTCAGCTTCTGAGATGCCTTACAGTAAAAACAGCAATAATGTACAAGGTTTTTTTATAATCTCAGCTCGGTGGTAAACAGGCTTCCACGAGCTGTTCTTTTTTAAGCAATTGCACGCAGAGGGCATGAGGGAGCCCCCTTGAATGGGGAAGCCTGGAAGCCACCTGCACCGTGGGGGCTGCAGGGTCCTAATTACGTCCCTGCGGAGGCCTCCATCCATTTCAGCACCAGAAAGTAGCAGGAATGTCAACCGTGATCTACTTCTGCTGTTGGTACCCTCTTGATAGCTCCTTTGGCCAAAAGAGCCTGTACTTCCTGACGCAAGAGTGAAAGGTGGATCTCCATCAGCTGATCGGGGGATGGTAAAAAAGGTGGCAGTTTTTGTTGGAAAGGTAGGGCGTAGTCCCTCTGGACAATCTGAAGCACCCATTTGTCCAAAGTGATTTCCCTCCATTGGGACAGGTGGTGACGAATCCTGCCACCAACGGGGTGCCCATGATGGTATGAGGGCAAACTAAAGAGGCTTTGAGGTTGCAGCTGCTGGGGAGGGGGGGGTAGACTAGGTTGACATCTAGCTCTGGTTGCACGATGCTTGTGGGAGCAGTGTCCGCAGCCATGAAAGGACTGTGGTGCCTGCTGGCCGTGGTGACTGGGGGAAAGGGACATGGCTGATAAACCCTACCATAGCCACAGAAGGGCGGAAGGCGGAACGTGGCTGTTGTGGTGTCATGGAGCACTTTTACTTCATGGACTTCTTGTGAGAGTTACCTGAAGAAGTCCAGGATTACTATAGTGACTGGCTGGGTGACTTCTGGTGAACAGGACCTGGAGCGGTGCGGAGTCGTGTGGCCAGCAGTCAGAAGCTTAACAGCCCGCTGCCGAATGGCCTTTGGATTCATGGTCCTGCAATCTACACAGGCCGTGGAGTCATGGTCATGTTCCACGCAACACAGACACATCAACTGGGGGACGGTCACTGACATTTGCTTGTGACAGGCCACACAAGGTTTGAAACCACTAGGTTTCTTCGTGGACACAGTTGAAAAAAGCATTCGAAAAAAGGCACACTGGTTGGAATTCCACAAAATGGTTGAGAAAAAGTCAGTCAAAAAATGACTGAGGGGAGCTGATCCGGATCCGTTCTGATGGTGTGGAAAAGAGGGAACTGAGGTCAGCCTGTTGGGGTGAAGCCTATATGAATACAGAGAACGTCACTTTCAGAGAGGACAACGCCACCTACCGGCATGCACAGGGATTGCAAAAAAAATTCTGGATCCAGTCCGACTCCTGGGGAATATTTTAGGTTAAGGAATGTGCAGCTAGAAGTTTGTATCAGAGATATATATATCGTGAAAAAGACTTTTGAAGCCCAAACACGTTATGTTATGTTACCTGATTTTATATAGCGCACAGCTGCCCCAGCAAAGAGGCGTCCCGGCGCTGCCAGTGTCAGAAAGGAACAGTGCTGAGAACACAACAAGTAGGCATAAGAAGTATACAGGAGACCACAGGACTAAGCAGAGGGAAAAAGAAAAGTTTTAATTGCTTTCCTGAAGTCCACCATACGATCCAAGCTACGAATCTGAAGAGGCAGGGAATTCCATAACTTGGCAGCTAAATAGCAGAAAGATCGTCCTCCGACCCGAAGGCGCTTCACACGGGGGACGATTACCAAATGCTGTCCCAAGGAGCGCAGCTGGCGAGCGGGGGCATACAAGACTAGAAAATTGGCCAGAAGACTGGGCGAGGCAAGTTTCAGAATCTTAAAAGATAGGCAAAGAGCCTTGAACTGGATCCGCTTGGCCACCGGGAGCCAATGCAACCTCCGGATGGCCCCAGTAGAAGGACAATTACGTGGGAGCCCAAGCAGGACCCTGGCGGACGCGTTTTGAACACGCTGCAATCGCAGTATCTCAGCCTTATTAGCTCCCAACAGGAGCAAATTAGCATAATCCAGTCTGGATAAAATGGCTGATTGCACAATCAATTGGCGTGTAGAAGAATCAAAAAACTTCAACAGAGGCCTCAGTCCCCGCAAGAGGCCAAAACAGGTACCCGCAACTCTTTTGGTGTGTTCTTGAAAGCTAAGGGTAGCATCCATCCATACCCCCAAGTTTTTTACCACCAATTTAGGGATGGGGGTACAACCCAGTACGTCAGGCCAACATTGTTCACTCCAGAGGCTCTTGTCCCTCCCCACCAGCAGTAGCTCTGTTTTCGTCGCATTCAACTGGAGACAATTTGAAGTCATCCAGTCTGCCACAGCGGCCAGGCCGCTCCGAAACCTTGAAGCATCCTGAGTAGAACCATCGGACAGGGCCACCACCAGCTGTGTATCATCTGCATACGAGACCATGGTGAGGCCCAGGTTCCTAGCCACCTTAGCAAGAGGTTGAACATAAAGATTAAACAATATAGGGCTCAATGCAGAGCCCTGTGGTACCCCCTGCCCGATGCAATGAACCTGAGAGAGAAACGGGGGGGCCGAAACTCGAAAAGATCTCTGTCAGGAATGATCTAAACCACTCTAAAGCTAGGCCTACCACCCCAGCCTCCTCCAAACGGTGCAACAGAATTTTATGTGAAACCGTGTCAAATGCGGCACTCAAATCAAGTAGAATCAGTGCCGCTGTTTGACCGGAATCAAGAATGGTCCGCAGATGTTCTGTCACAGCCAGAAGAGCCGTCTCTGTACTGTGACCAGGGCGGAAACCATTTTGAGAGGGATCCAAAATGTTATTGATAGTGAGATGTTTCAATAAGATATTGTTTACATGGGCCTCAGCAATCTTAGCTACCCAAGGAAGGAGCGATATAGGACGAAAGTTTTCCAACTTAGCTGGGTCAAGTGAGGGTTTTTGAAGAATGGGAGATACCCTCGCCTGTTTCCACAGCACAGGGACCACAGCCGTAGTAAAAGAAGTGTTAACAACATGGCACAGAGGTGCCAGGAAGAGAGACAGTGAGTCCCTAAACTGAGCAGGTTTTAGAGGATCGGCCGGAGAGCCAGATTTAATTTTCCTACTCAATAAAGAAAACTCTTCCCGCGTTATACAGGGAATAGCTGCCAAAGAATGTAAAGGAGGGGGCTCATCACAAACAGCTATAGGGGAGGACCCTTGCGCAAAGGACCGATAGATGGTGTTGACTTTGTCAACAAAAAACGTTGCCAAGTCTTCACACTGTTGCTCAGAGGTAATCATAGAAACAGAAGAGTTACTCCTTACTCTGAGGTCCTTAAGAATTTTAAAAATACATTTGGCCGGATTAGAGCTAAGCTTTATTTCATTAGCATAGAAAGCTGCTCGGACCGTACAAATGGTTCTATGATAATTTTTTATGGCGGACAAATAGCATTTCTTTGCCGCAGAGTCATAGTCTTTTCTCCATTTGCGCTCTAATTTCTTACATGTTTTCCGAAGTGCAGCCAAAGTATCATTATACCATGGGCTAGGATTCAAAGTGCGGCCTTTCAACCATTTTGCTGGAATAAGAGAATCCAGCACTTGGACAATCCAGTTACAGAAGGCTCTATAGCCCACATCTGCGTCATTGTGTGGGGCCGGGATATTAGCAGCAAGGAGTGCATGAAAATCCTCCAGTCTCAATTTATACCAAGGGCGTCTAAAAATAGGGGGAAGAACAGTCTTATGAAGGGGTTCAGGGGCTGGGAAAGACATGGATATCAAAAAGGGATCAGACCAACCTACAGGTTTAGGAGTCTCTACCATAGCCAGGGGAATGTTGGAAAAAAAGGGATCCAACAAATGGCCGGCTGAATGGGTAGAGCCGGGCACCAATTGACGTAAATGGCAGGCTGCCAAGTCCGCAAGCATCCCACTAACTGCGGTATCTTGCACAAGATCAAAATGTAGGTTAAGGTCACCGAGAATGCTGAAGTTAGCTGTACTCATTGCAAGCGTATAGGTGCACTCCAGCAGGGCCGATTTAAATTTCGCAATAGGCCCTGGAGGGCGGTATACTAACAGCCCTGAGATGGTCAAATGGGCACTGAAAGTAATGCTAAAACGCGCACATTCACAGCCCTCCATAGCTTCTTTAACAAATAGGCACGAATAGCATGATTTAAAAATGACCGCAATGCCGCCCCCTGGACTCTCTGTTAATAGAAAGGATAGAGTAGCCGGGAGGCAGCGCTAAATTAGGTTCAGCTACCGTATCCTCATTGAGCCAGGTCTCGGTTAAAAAAACACATCTGGTGATTCCTCCAGAACCAAGTCATAGACTTCTAGATAATGTTTGGCTAAGGACCGCACATTCAGGTGGAGCATTCTTACTGATGGCCTAGACTGAATAGAAGGAGGTAAAGGAGGCTCCGGCATACAAGAGACGTACCTACAACAGGGACATCCAAAGGGCCCTTCCAGGGGACCCAACCGAGGCCCACTGCAACCTTCAACCATAGAGTTAACTGCCAACAACTCCGTACTAGAGTAAGTGCGCCGTCCCTCAAAGCTCCGCCCAGCACTCCTGGCGAGAGGCGAAGTACAGGCGCGGACGGGCGCAGACGGGCTTGCCTTAGGCGCGCCTTCGGCGCGCCCGCTGCGCGCGTCCGCTGCGCTCCCGCGCCATGCCCCGGTTAAATACCGGAGGAATGAAGAGGCACGAGCAACTGGACCGCTAACCGGCGAAAATGGCAGCTGTAGGAGGCCAACCGGAAGTAGAGGACTCTCACGGCAGAACAAAGTGTTTCCGACACCCTCCACAACAATCAGCCCGAAAAGGCTGCGGTGGACCGAGGTGTGGAAGCAGCAAGCAAAGTAACACGAGGTTATTAGCCGGGGAAAGGACACAAAGGTAATGGCCACAATACACAAGAAAAAGGGGGGAGTTAAGACCATAAAAAACTAAAAGCGTAGTCTAGGCAGTTTAAAACACAGCGCTACCAGTGAAGTGCTCCGCCGCACGACAGCTGGAAATTCATCTGCGCTCCCGCGCCATGCCCCGGTTAAATACCGGAGGAATGAAGAGGCACGAGCAACTGGACCGCTAACCGGCGAAAATGGCGGCTGTAGGAGGACATTGCACACGTTTTGATCGTCCCTGCTGAATAAACACTGCAACAGTACTTGGAGTGCCGTGCTGTGATTTAACCTTTACACAAGTATCCTGAATGAATACACGCTCGGGCGTTTGATGAAGCACCCCCGACGGTCAGGCTGCGCACCATCTATAGTCATTGATTAGAAGATTATATATGTGTCTGAGCACGTTCTTGGTATTTCGAGAACGTTATGCGTTAATGTTACGGGGGGGAGGGAGAAAGAAAGAGGAAAGAGAAAGAGGAGAAGAGAGAGATATATATATATAAAATAAAACTTCAAAGCGCTTGTGTCCAACAACAAAAATCCTTTGCCATAGTCTTATTGGTACATGGAGGAATCCTTTCTTGAAGGTCCAACACCACCATGCAGTTGTGCATGTCCAAAGTGTGCAATATTGGCAACAATCACCACCATCTTGAACTTCTGTTCTTTTAAGAATTTGTTTAAAATGCAAAAATGTAAAATTTGCCTCAGACCTACTCCATTCTTTAAAATAAGGAAATACTTTAGAAGCATTTCCTATGGTACTCTCTCTATTTCACCTTTTGCTAGCAGTAATAAAACCTTGCTCATTAATCTGTCTGCTGGAGAAGAGTGGTCGGGACTGCAAACATGGCGATTACAAAACCCTGTGTCTTTGATCCATGGCTGGATCCTGGATAAAATGAAGTACACAGGACAGCATGCAGCCAATCTATAAGTGGGGGAGCCAGCGTCGACCATCCAGGTGCTACATTGACAAGCGCAACTGGTAACCAGACTGTGCAGTGCTCGCTGTGAAGGAGACCCATCCTGCCTGGAGCAAATCCAAGAGGACGGGCACAGGCTATCATGATTCCAACCTAGAATAACAAGGAAGATACAACAATGGGCGACTCACCATGTGGGCGACGAGGTAGGCATTCTATCACAGAAGAAAGAGTGCTAGATCAGGCTGCCCTGGGAGCCGAAGGTGGATGAGCCTCACTCAGAGGTGAGACTGGAGAGTGCCCTCAATGGCACCGTAGTGCCAGTCCTGTGGCTAAAAGAAACTACAATAATAAAAAGGAGAGCCAGGTCACTCATCACACTCACTGGCCCTTCGATGATGGCAGTAAAGGAAAGGAGAGAAGTCACCTACTGGAAGGCGATATTAGCTCAATGACCACTTATCAACGGTGAAGTTAGACAGCGTGAAGAGTCTCCCGTGTGAATTCTCCTAATGCTATTATTCGATAATTGTATTTTACAGTGACAAGATGGTCCACTGATGAGCTTCTTTTTTGAGCCAGGTCTGAAAGGGACCGAAGACTAACCAGCAGGGTCTACAAACAAAAAGTAAACTAAATCTCGGGAGGGGTTGTATTGGCTCACAACAGTCACAGAGACATGAACAGAAGCAATCCTGAGGGAGAAAACTAGAGACAACATACACAAACAGGTGAAATTGGTGTCACAGACGGCTCTAAAGTCAATACTTCTGCTTTAGAGGGATTTGCATGAAACATGCAGCAGGGCAGATGGGGGGAATGTAGACTTAAAATCCAACATTAACCTAGTAGTGATTAAAATGGGGTAGACTACAGCAGGACCAACCATGGCAAAAAAAGATGGTACTGGGCGAACTATAAATGATCTTAAATTCTGCTTACAAAAATGTGTAAAGAATGGAAGGAAGCCCTACGCCTTAGTTGGAAGGGGGTCAAAAAGAGCCTGAATGAAACAATGAATGAACAAATGTTGAACAGGTGGGGGACTGATTTTGAGGTGGAAGTGGATGCACAGGATTCTTCTGCAAAATTACCGAACACCACAAGAAGGGTAAAAACCTTCTTGCTCAGATGGAGGCCCTCCAGTTAAAATTTGAGCCCTTAGAAAGTAGGGCAAGATGAGACAATATTGGGATTAGGGATGCAAATGAAGGAGTCCAACTATCAAGTAATAGGCATATCATTGTGCGATGGAGAAAACCCCAACAGACGGCACGCAAAAATCCTGAGATATTATCCCTTCACTAAAGGACAGACACAACGGAACAAATACATGAAACAAAGCTGCTGCACAGAGAGAAAAAAATTAAAATACAGAACTATCGACCCCACACGAGAGGGGTAACATTAGTATGGTGGTTAATGAAGAACGTTGATTCTTATAGCCATACTAGATGATCCTGTGGAGAAGAGATCAGATTTAGAGAGCCAGATTAGGGCTGATGAAGAGAACTGACTAATCCAAAAAGGACAACTGTGGCTGTCGAGCTCAACAGCGAACCAATCACTGTTTATTTGTGGTTGATGATTCTTGCTTTTTGATATACTCTGCCTGTGAACATTGGGGGGATGGGATGAGAAGTTCAGCCTCGTATTCTTTGTTATCAGGGGGTGGGGAGGAGAATTATGAGAATAGACAAACAGAAATTTGGGAGACAGCAGTATCATTTTAACTAACAAAGAGGGACCTTTTGCAAGAAATAGAATTCTCTGTCATATCTCTTAACATGAAGGGACATAATCTCCTACCAAAAGGGAAATTATTTATTACTACATCTAAAGCTGCAGAATGTGTGAGACTGCAAGAACCCCACCTGAAATCAGGAAACTATGGTAAATTAAAATCTAGACTATACACCAAGATTCATGTAACGGTACTTATTAAGACTGGTGGGCAGGGGACTAGGGTGGGTGGGTGGGTGGGGGAGTGGGACTAGCTACCTTGATCTTGAGGTCACTTAATTTTAGCACGGTAAACAAAATGATCACTTCTATGTGTGGAAAATTGTTACCATTGCAGTTCCCATTCATAGTTCACAGATGACCACCTGCTCAAAATGTCCACCAGATGAGCTTCTGCAAACCCAATTTGTTGTTCAGGCAACAAGAACAAAGGAACATCTCCTCACAAAAGGACCTATAGCTGACGCTTCCCTGCTTGCTATTCACAATGCAGCAGTGCTGACCGTCAAGACTTGCACAAGCCAACAGATAATCTGGGGTTATAAAGAAACTTAGCAGCAAAATATTGCCCACAATTCCAACATGTTTATGTGGAACTGCTGCTTTCAGCTGCGAGACCTTAGAACATTGTCGTCATCTATAAGTGGACACCCCTTTTTTAACCGGGAAGAGTTCATCATTGCTGTCACATCATGCCAAGGTGGAAAGAAAAGTTACCCTACAAAATTTTATTCTCAGTGGCCTATTGTTATAACACTTGAATCAGCGTCTGATCAAGGTGAATATAATCGTTTAGACCATCTGAAAATGATTTCACGGTGGACTCAAGTCTCACTGCAATCTCCATACTCTGCATGTGCTTAAGGAACCAGGAACTTGTCCAGTGGCTGGAATACCTTGAGAGCCTGAATGTTTAGGTCCGCCAGGAACAACAGAAGACTCTCGATGGGAGAAAGGGAGGATTTCTCAGTGTTGGCGAGAATCCCATCTCTTGCAAAAGGGTGAATGTAACCTCTATAAGTCATCTCACTAAATATGACATGGAAGCCTTTACCAACCAACACACAAGTTTATGGGAGGTATGCTTGCACTAAGTCTAACCACTGGCAATCGCTCTGGGTAGCATTCCAACCCATCTTTCTTTTACTCACCATGCAACCCCAGATTAGATCCAGCCTGTTGGTCCTGGACCTTTCTGCAGGGTTATCTACAAACGTTTTGCCTTCCTCTGCCAATTTTCTGACCACCTTTTGGTTGGTTTTAGGACTCTGGGCACTTTATCACTGATAATCAGTGCCAAAGTGCATGTGCTCTCTCCCCTAAACATGGTATGATTTGTTTACACCCGTTTGCCATATTTATTTTACTTGTAAGTCCCTTGTAAAGTGGTATCTCATATACCCAGGGCCTGTAATTTAAATGGTACTAGTGGGCCTGCAGCACTGCTTGTGCCACACTCACAAAAGTAGCCTTTCAAACCTGTCTCAGGACCGGCACCGCAGGGCTTGTTTGCACAGTTTACTGCCACTTTGACTAGGCATTTAAAACTACTTGCCAAGCCTTAAACTCCCCTTTCATTACACATAGGTCACCCCTAAAGTAGACTCTAGGTAGCCCTATGGGCAGGGTGCTGTGTAAGTAAAAGGTAGGACATGTGCCTTTATGTTCTGCAAGTCCTGGTAGGGACAAACAGCCTATTTCGTTTGTCACTGCTGTGAGGCCTACTCCTCTCATAGGCTAGCATTGGGAATTGCCTTATATACTTTTAAGTGGTAATTCCTGGACAGAAAGGACTGGTGTTGCCATGTTAAGAATAGTACTGATAAATCTTACTTACTGGTGAAGTTGGATTTTACATTACTATTTTAGAAATGCCTCTTTTAGAAAGTGTATAAAAAAATAGAAACCTGGCCACCAGTTTTCAGGGCTGCTGTTTATTTCAGCAGACTGCGGTGCAATACATTCAGTCACTGTACCTTACTTCACTACTTTGAGTTGTTTTAAACATTTTATACAACCATTTCAATTTTCAATGGAGCATTCAAAAGATACATTCTTCATTTTACAGATAAAAGTAAGAAAGACATGTGAACAATGCACAAGTTACTAACTTGTGTAACGATATATCTGTAAGAGACAGTAGTTAGTGACAGATTCCCTACCTTAGAATATCCCCAGGCGTCAGGCTGGATCCGGAAAGTTTTTGCGTAGCAGTACCCTTGCGCGTCGGTAGGCGGCGTCGTGCGGCTCCGCGTCCGTCGTCGGCATCGCCGGGATGACGTCGCGGGCAGTACTTAGGCGCCGCCCCTGCGCGCTGACGTCAGTTCTGTACACGACTTTCCGCGCCAGGAACGCAGAGCCATGCAAGAAGCTGACATAGGTGTCTGAAAAATACTAGGGCCCTGAAAGGGATGTCCTTAACCCTAGAAATCAGTTCGCAGAACGGGGAGGATGGGTGGGCGGTAAGGAATCTGTCACTAACTACTGTCTCTTACAGATATATCGTTACACAAGTTAGTAACTTGTGCATCTGAAAGAGACACGTTAGTGACAGATTCCCTACCTTAGAATAGATACCCCAGCAATACCAACCCCGGTGGTGGGTCTGCGAACAAAGATCGGACAAGGAAGTCCTGGAGGACAGAACGGCCAAAGAAGCCGTCCCTCCGGACCAGACTGTCAAGGCAGTAATGCTTTGTAAACGTGTGCAGCGAGGCCCACGTAGCTGCCTGACAGATAACCGGCAGCGGAACACCGCGGCCCAAGGCCGTGGTAGCAGCCGTTGCCCTGGTGGAATGGGCACGCAGCCCAACAGGAGGCTCCTTCTTAGCCAAAGAATAGCAGGTCTTGATGCACAAGGTAACCCAGCGGAAGATGGTCCTCTTGTGCACCGCCCGACCTTTTTGGCGCCCACGTAGCCAACAAAGAGCTGGTCATCCACCCGGAAGTGTTTTGTGCGGTCAATATAGAAGGAGAGCGCACGTTTTGGGTCCAGACGGTGGAGCCTCTCTTCCTCTCTGGAAGGATGCGGAGGCGGAAAGAAGGTGGGCAAAGTGATGGTCTGCCCAATGTGGAAAGCAGTAACCACTTTTGGCAAGAAGGACGGACGCGTCCGAAGAACAACCTTGTCTGGATGAACAGACAGAAAGGGAGGTTTGCAAGATAGAGCCTGGAGCTCACTCACCCGCCGAGCGGAGGTGATGGCCACCAGAAAGGCTGTCTTCAGAGTCAGAAGACGAAGAGGACAGTTATGTAGAGGCTCAAAGGGAGCGCACATTAAAAAGGTAAGAACCAAGTTCAAGTCCCACTGAGGCATCACAAACGGAACAGGAGGGAAGAGGTGAGTAATGCCTTTTAAGAACCTGTTAACAACAGGGGACTTGAAAAGGGAGGGCTGATCAGGGAGCCTGAGGAAGGCCGAGATAGCACAAAGATAACCCTTGATGGTACCCAGGGCAGAACCCTGTTGGGCCAGAGAGAGAAGGAACAGAAGGACCTCAGAAAGAGGGGCAGAAAGGGGATTCACAGCCTTTGCTGTGCACAATGCCACAAATTTGTTCCACCTGCAGGCGTATACCACCTTAGTGGAGGGACGCCTGGCTGCCAGAATCACATCACAAACTTCGGGAGGCAAGTCGAAAGGAATCAACTGCCGCCGCTCAATCTCCACGCAAGCAGGTGTAGACTGGACCGGTTCGGGTGGAGGACCGTCCCCTGCTGCTGCGACAGAAGATCCTCCCGAAGAGGCAGACGGATCGGGGGATCTACGCTCACATTGAGTAGCTCGGGATACCAAACTCTTCGAGCCCAGTCCGGAGCCACAAAAATGACTTGGGCCCGGTCGTGCCGAATCTTCTTCAACACTCTGGGTAGAAGTGGTATAGGCGGAAAGGCGTACAACAGACCGCAACTCCACTCGCGACGAAAAGCGTCGCCGAGCGAGTGCCGCCTTGGAAATTCCAACGCGCAGAACTGATGACATTGCGCGTTCTCTTCGGTGGCGAATAGATCTAACCAAGGCTCTCCCCACTGTAGAAAGAGTCCTTGCGCCACTTCCAAGTGAAGACGCCATTCGTGATCCATCATGCACCTGCGGCTGAGTTCGTCCGCCCTGGCGTTCAGGGAACCTGCCAGGTGTTGAACCATCAGGAACATGCCCTGATGTTCCAGCCATGTCCAGAGGCGCAGAGCCTCCTGACAAAGGGTCCAAGACCCCACCCCGCCCTGTTTGTTGCAGTACCACATGGCAGTGGTGTTGTCTGTGAACACCTGCACTACCTTCCCTTTGACAGAGGGAAGGAATGCCTTGAGTGCAAGTCGGATCGCCCGGAGCTCCAGAAGGTTGATATGGAGCCGGGACTCCGCCGGAGACCAGAGGCCTCTGATCTCCGCCTCTCCCATGTGACCGCCCCATCCAGAAGCGACGCGTCCGTCACAACTGTATGCTCTGGCTGGGGAAGGGAGAGGGATCTGCCCATGACCCATTGCCGGTTCGAGAGCCACCACTGCAACTGTTTTGCAGTTCCCTCCGAGATCTGGACGTGATCGGACAGGTTGCCCTGGTGCTGCGCCCACTGGAACTTCAGGTCCCACTGCAGAGCCCGCATATGCCATCTGGCATGATTGACCAGCAGGATGCAGGAGGCCATGAGGCCCAGCAGCCTCAGGGTCATCCGTACCGAAACCCAGGATAAAGGCTGAAAGATCGGAATCATAGCCTGAATATCCCGGACTCGCCGTTCGGGAGGATAGGCCCGAAACTGCGTCGTGTCCAGAACTGCTCCGATGAAAAGGAGCTGTGGAGAAGGAATCAGATGCGACTTCGGCACATTGATGGAGAACCCCAGCGAGTGCAGGAGTTCGGCCGTAGTCTGGAGGTGGGAGACGACTGCCTGGGACGAGCCCGCCTTCAGCAGCCAGTCGTCGAGGTAGGGGAAGACTGAAACCCCTGCCCGGCGCAGATGAGCTGCGACCACCGCCATCACTTTCGTGAACACCCGAGGGGCACTGGTAAGGCCAAAGGGGAGCACGGTGAACTGAAAATGCTCGGGGCCTACCGTGAACCGAAGGTAACGCCGGTGGGCCGGCAGGACGGGGATGTGGAAATATGCGTCCTGCAAGTCCAACGCTACCAACCAGTCTCCAGGGTCGAGGGCAGTCAAGACCTGAGCTAGGGTGAGCATCTTGAACTTCTCCTTCCGGAGGAAGCGATTGACGTTCCGGAGGTCCAAGATAGGACGCATGTCCTCCTTGTCCTTTTTGGGCACCAGGAAGTAGTGGGAGTAGCAACCACGCCCTACTTCTGGGGTCGGAACATGCTCGATGGCCCTCTTGGCCAAGAGGGCCGTGACTTCCTTCTGCAGAAGTACCAAGTGATCCCCTGACATGCGGTGGAATTGAGGTGGCATGGCTGGGGGAGTGGTCTCGAAGGGGAGGGAGTAGCCCCTTCGGACAATGTCCAAGACCCACCTGTCCGAGATGATGGTACGCCAGTGGGGAAGGTGATGGCGGACCCTGCCCCCTACTGGCGTGCTGTGCACCTGAAAGGAGGGACTAGGAGGGCTTGGAGGCCGCGGACGGGTTGGAGGTGGTGGCCTGACCCGCACGCTGGTTGCCCGATCCGCCACGGCGGAATCCACGTCCTCGGCCACGCGAAGACGCCTGCTGCGCGGGCCGGTGGCTGGGCTGCTGACGTGAAGGGCGCCCCTACCGTGGCCACGATAGGGGCGAAAAGCAGAAGTCAGCGGAGGGCGTGTAGCAGAAAGGCCCAGGGACTTGGCAGTAGCCCGTGAGTCCTTAAAGCGCTCCAACGCATGGTCTGCTTTGGACCCAAAAGACAGACTCCATCAAAGGGCATGTCCATGAGAGTATTCTGGACATCCCCTGAAAAACCAGTGGTTCTCAGCCAGGCGTGGCGTCGCAGCACCACCGTCGTTGCAATAGACCTGCCCAGCGAGTCGGCGGTATCAAGGCCACATCGTATCGTGTATTTGGCCGCATCCCTTCCTTCCGCAATGGCACGGGAAAGCAGTGTCTGGACCTCCTCAGAACACTGGGGCAAAACATTCGCCACCGAATCCCACAAGGAGTGGGTATATCGGCCCAAAAGACAAGCGGTGTTGATGGACCGCAAGCCAGCACTGGAGGAAGAAAAACCCTTCTTCCCAAATTGATCCAGGCGTTTGGATTCCCTATCCGGAGGGCGGTAGGGAAGGCGGTTTGGGAAGCGGAGGCTTGGACAACCAAGCTCTCAGGAGTGGGGTGGACAGAGAGAAACAGGGGGTCGCCCGGAGCCGGGCGATGGCGTCGGGACACGTTCCTATCCACAGGAGCCCCTGTGTTGGGCTTGGACCAGGCGCCCAAAAGAACGTCAGTGAGGGCGTCGTTAAACGGCAGCACAGTCTCCGAAGAGGAGACTGCCGGCTGAAGCACCTCTGTCAAGATATTAGTCTTGACCGCCACAGTAGGGAGTTGGAGACGTAAGGCCCCAGCCGCCCCTACGCAACACCGTTGCAAAATTGGCTCCCTCCTCCGTAGCCACGGGAGGAGACAGCATGCCAGTGTCAGGGGAAGTATCTAGACCACTGGCATCCCCTAGACCCTCTGTCCAGTCCTCATCGTACTGACACTGTTGCGTCAGAGGGTCATCAGACCCCTCCCAGTCCTCCTGGTCCTCCTCTGGTTCAAAATAAGGAGGAGGAGGGACATTTGGGACCCAAGGTCCCATCGGCGCCGGAACCGGCGTCGGTCCGGGTCCATGTCCGGAGCCGGAAGGAACTGGGGGACGACGCCGCCCGGAGCCCCAGGCGGCGTCAAGAACGGCACCGGAGACATCGGCGCCGGCGGAGGTGTCGTTAGGTCGACCGGCGTCGATGGGGGTTGTGGAGCCGGGATCGGGGCCGGAGCCGGAATCGAGGCTGGAGGCACGTGCGATGCCGGGGCCGGAGCCGTCGGCGACGCCGGAGCAACCCCATCAGGGCCCGCGGGGCCCGAAGGCGCACCGGAGGGACCTTGAGGCCCGAAGAGGCGGGCCATGGCCGACAGGAATTCCTGTACTTGGGCCGGATCCGCCCCCGAACCCGGGAAGGACGGGTATTGCGGGGGCGACTCCACAGGCATGTCCGGGGGCGGGGACGGTGCCAGGAGGGGCCTCAGCCGAGTCGCGAGACCGGCGAGGCGAAGTCCTAGAGCGACGATGCTTTTTGGACTTTTTGTGTTTGGACTTACCGGACGAAGAAGACTTCGATGCTGACGACCGGTGTGGACTCCGCGATCGACCCCTGGACCTCTCACGCGACCGGGGCTTGCGCGGAGCCGAATGCCGGGCCTCGAGGAGCTTTCGAGACCGCTCTCGCAAAGCTTTCGGGTTGAGGGCCCGGCAGTCGGAACAAGACTCCGTGTCGTGGCCTCGGCCGAGGCAGAAGAGACACTCCCGATGCGGGTCTGTGATGGACATCATCCGAGCACAGGCGCCGCAACGTTTAAACCCGGGCATCCCTACGACACCTTGAAGTCGATTCGAAGAAAACAGTGAAAAAATTCACCAAAAAAGGTAGTCAAAAAATGACTAGGGCACTGCTCTTCCCGGATCTGCGCTTGCTGGCGCGGAAAAAGAAGAACTGACGTCAGCGCGCAGGGGCGGCGCCCAAGTACTGCCCGCGACGTCATCCCGGCGATCGCGACGCCGACGACGGACGCGGAGCCGCACGACGCCGCCTACCGACGCGCAAGGGTACTGCTACGCAAAAACTTTCCGGATCCAGCCTGACGCCTGGGGATATTCTAAGGTAGGGAATCTGTCACTAACGTGTCTCTTTCAGATAATGTGAAAATGCAACAGACAATGTCGATAATTGTATACATAACGTACTAGTTACTTACCTTCAGTAACGGTGTATCTGGTAGAGACGTTGTCTAGCCGCAGATTCCTCAACTTAGAATATCCCCAGGCGTGAGACTGGATCCGGAAATGTTTTGCAGCAGCACCTCTGCGCGCCGGGGGACGGCGCCACACGGCCTCGCCCGGACGTCTTACACGTTGGTGACGTCAGCGAGGTTACATAAGTCCCTCCCGGCACGCTGACATCAGTTTTCTTCGGAGAAACTTTTCCGCGCACAACGCGGAGCCACCAACAAAAAAACTGTAAAAGTAGGGGAACAGTGTGCGAGGGATGAAAAATCTGTGAATAAAAAAAGAAGGGGGGGGGGTGATGGTGGAAGACACCATCGCAAAAGACAGAATCAGACACTGTCTACATATAAGAGAAAAAGCAGTGCGAAAGAGCCCCGCAAGCTAAGCGAAAACCCTTCCCTGAGTGCAACAAGGGAAGAACAGCTCAACAGACCGAAATAGACTGATATTACCATGTAGAACTGTGCCGTCCAGAAAGAACGGAGCACAGAAAAAACAACAGTCCACTGTAGGAATGTATGAAAAGACTGGCCCTTCACCTATAATAACGGAGGTTGGAAACAGAACACAACCGACCCCTAAAGAGGAAGACCAAGAGGAGACTAAGACTCTGAGTCAATAGAAAAGGCAGAAGGAAAGGAGGGTAACTGGAGAGGAAAACGAATCCCCCAGTGAATCAAAGGCACCATATTACAGGAAAGAAGCCCCACAGCAGAAGATAACTGTATATGGAAACTCTCAGAGGGGAGCAACAAACTGAACTCCCGTGAGAGATAACCCAATGGCAAGTGAAAAGGCCAGTGGAGAACACCACTTGGCAAGGTCCTCGCAGAACGGGGAGGCTGGGCGGGCGTTAAGGAATCTGCGGCTAGACAACGTCTCTACCAGATACACCGTTACCGAAGGTAAGTAACTAGTACATCTGATAGAGACATCTAGCCGCAGATTCCTCAACTTAGAATAGATACCACAGCCATACCCCAAAGGGGAGGTGGGTCTGCGACAGGACAACAGAAGTGCCAAGCATCCGATCCGGCAACAGAGTAACGGAAAAAGGGGGGAGGCTGTGGCGGAACAGCCAGACAGCAACCCAAGCAGCTGAGCAGAAATAACGGGATGGTAGATGTACTAAAAATGCCAGAATGGCGCTACACCATACTCGTATAAAAAGGACAGGTAGAACGGCATGAGCCACATACCAGAGCAAAGAAAGAGAGAGAGAGAGATAGAAAGAAGGGCCACTCTCCGCTTAATGGCGCACGATGAGGACACCGACCCAAGCTCGAAAAGAACCTGAAGAGATGCAACCAGAGCCTAACAGACTAGTCTATAGAAGGAAGGCTGAAAGAGCCGGTGCCAAGAGCCGAAAGGCAAGAGCTAGAACCTGAGCAATGCGCTGGGAATAGCCGGCGGGACAAGAAACACGCCAAGTGCACACCCAATTCCAAAAAGGGGAAATAGGGGCAAACAGCATCAACGTGAAACCCGCTGAAGCAGGTAGAAACATGCAGCAGGCAAACGGCCACAGAGACCTTAAAGTGGCTTACACAAAAAGCATAAGAGCGCCCGACCGGGCAGCATTAAGCCAAAGTGAGAAACAATCCACAATATAGACTTGCAGGCAGTAGTCAAGGACCACTGCCATCAGAAGAGCTGTCCCGCAGGCGTAGCTTTAACAATAGTAGTTGATAATTTAGAAAACAGGCATATCCGAAGGAAGTGGCCAAGAACACCAAGGTAACGAATCGTGGGAAGAGCCTCAGAATCCGAGACCAAACACTCCAGAAAAGACACGTACAGTGTCGACCAAAAAGGGAGCATTTGTCAAATGGGGAAAGCACCCCAGGAAGCGGAAGCAAGGAGGAACCTATGGGCAACTTGCAACAACTCAGAAAAGCACCCCCACACATGGAGATATGATCCAGACCTCGCAGCCACGAAAAGAGGTGGCGACGTAGGAAGAGGAATACCAAGGCAACCGGCATGTATACATAAATGTATAAACATATAATATGTAGAGACAGAACAAGCCAGGAGCATGAACATGTCCATACCGGAGCATACCTAGCACAGTAAGGGCAGGTAGGAGCCGCTTTTGAAGAGGAGATCAAGAAAAACACAGAACACCGTACAGCGGACCACCAAGCGACGCATGGAGCCCACAGGATCTCCAAGCCCAGGTGAGAGAAACAGAGCTATATAATAGCATACAAGTACCCCACATGGAGTATGCACACCCCAAACAATGGGGAACCCCCCTTAGGGCAATAAGCCAAGCCAAAAGAGCGCAGTAACGAGCCGAACCCGTGAACATGAGTTCCGAGCCGTATGATATTACCGAGGCGAACCACCGGCTCAATACCACAGTCAGAGGACCAGACACAGCAACCTGTGCCGGCTCAATACCACAGTCAGAGGACCAGACACAGCAACCTGTGGAACACAGCCACAGCAGACCCACAGTCAGCTCAAAGCAAAACGCATCCAAGGGATGCCAATAAAAAGGGGGTAATCACCCTTGAGCACAGAAAAAGAAGACGTAAGGCTCACTGCCCATGTTAAACACAGAGCGCAGCAAAAGGATGCGAAATGAAAAAGTACCACCACGGAAGACAGGCCTAAGAAGACCTAAGGGGGAGGACAAAAGCCCGCAAGGAGCCGGTGAACCGCCGACTCGGCGTGAGCATCAAACAGTAAAACCCCATCAAAGGGTAAGTCAACCAGTCGCTCCTGGATATTTGCAGAGAAGACGCTATCTCGCAACCAAGCGTGACGCCTTAAGGCAACAGAACCCGCCATAGCTCGGCCCAAAGAATCCGCAGTATCTAAGGCTGAGCGGATTGTGAATTCGGCAAGGTCGTGGCCATCCCGGAGGAGGTTAAGGAGATCAACGCGAGCACCTTCAGAGGTGGCAGAAAGCAAAGACTCTGCAGAGTTCCACCGGGCAGAGGTAGCCCGAGCCAAAACACACACTGTATTCAAGGACCGTAAGGCCGCACTAGTGGATGCAAAGATGTTCCTACCCCATGACTCAAGCCATCTGGGCTCCAGAGAGGGAGGAAGTGTGAGTGGGGGCAGGGAAGGAAAGGCAGTCTGCAACACAAACCCTTGCGCATCAGGGTGCACAAAAAGACAAACAGGATCATGTGGAGCTGGACGGTGGCGGTGCAAAACTGAACGAGCCACCGGTTCACCTGAAGCAGGCCGAACCCAGGTACCCAAAAGGGCATCATAAAGGGAAGCCTCAAAGGGTAGAAGCAGCTCCACATTCCCGGACCCACGGTGAAGGACCTCGAGCAAGGGGTCCACAGACAAGGGGGCAGAAGGGGGTTGCATGTTTAAAATGCGAGTGGCTAATGAGACCACTCTCAAAAAAGCCGCACCAGCCTCGGTAGCCCTCCGCGGAGGGGACAACAACTCATCAGTGAGGGAGGGTTGTAAGCTGACCCTCCCAAGACACTGAGGGTGCGACCAATGCCCCACAGAAGGGAGCCCCATTGAAGAATGAGGATCCTGATGGGGCTCCTGGGGAGGCGAAGAACATGCCGGATCCGGGAGCTCCTGAGGAGGCTCCACAAATTCCAAGGGGGGCACTGGCAACAATACCTCCGGCGACGCCGGGCTTGAGGGCCGCGCCGAACTCTCTCCAGAGGCCTCTAGAGAAGAGTCCACAATCTGGCGTTAACACAGCGCCAAAACGACACGTGCCTGCGCTGATCGTGCCCCGTCAGGCGCCGACTCGGCTGCATCCGGCGTCGAGTCGGCGCCGAAACTATGACAAGCTCCCCTTCCGAAGGAGAAGGCGCCGGAGCCGGGGAGGCAAGCCTTCTGCCTCCTCCAGGACAGGCTCCGACTCCGGAGAAAGAAGCGGAGGCGGAGCCGGGAAGGCGAGCCTACGGCGCCGGAACGGCGCCGACCCCGGCTCCGGACAGGCGGCCGCCTGCCCGGAAGCCCGGGGTGTGCTCAAGGCAGGGCTATGAGCACCGGCAACCACCTGCGACGCCACAGGGAGCCCAGCGGGGTTATGCGGCGCGGCAGAGGCGCCGTGGGTCGTAGAGGGGGACCCAGCTGGGCCGCGCCCTGACGACTCCATGTGGACCGTAGACGGGGACCCAACTGGGCCGCGCCCTGACACCACATCTCCGGCGTTCCCGGGGGGCAAGGGCTCAATTGGCGCCGGGGGCAAACCCGCCGGTGAGTCAGTCGGAGACCCCACAAGAAGCGGAGGCCCCGAGGACGCCCCAGGAACGGGAGAGGACCCAAGGGAGGCCTGCAAAGCCGCGGCATATGCCTCCATTTGGGCCAGAGTCGCCCCCACACCCGGAAAGGGCGGATAGAGAGGGGGCAACTGTCGGGAGCGCACGTCCGGAAAGTTCCGGGAACCAGTGCCCCTGACAACAGGAGAAAGGGAGGTCGAAGACCTCGGCGACAAGCGCCTCGACTTACCCAGTGGCAAACGATGACCCCGGACCCCCGAGGGCGATCGACGGCGGAACCGGACAGTAGAGGGACCTGCCGGCGATGAAGAGGCCGGGGGACGAGACGACTCCGACCGGGACAGCCGTGCCGAGAGAAGCTTCATACGGCGCTCCCGTAGAGACTTCGGCTTTAGGTGGTGGCAGGCGTCGCAGTCCGTGGAGTCATGGTGCTCGCCCAGACACCACATACAAATAAGATGCGGGTCCGTCGCGGACATCTGCCGCGAACAGGAAGTACAAGTTTTAAAGCCCGAAGGCATCGACACACTGTTCCGGACGAGAAGCGTCGAAAAGGAGGCCTGAAAACAGGCCAGAGGAACCGCTCACTCCGGATCCGCGTTGCACGCGGAAAAGAAGGAAACTGATGTCAGCGCGCCGGGAGGGACTTATGTAACCTCGCTGACGTCACCAACGTGGACGACGTCAGGGCGAGGCCGTGTGGCGCCGTCCCCCGGCGCGCAGAGGTGCTGCTGCAAAAATTTCCGGTTCCAGTCTCACGCCTGGGGATATTCTAAGTTGAGGAATCTGCGGCTAGATGTCTCTATCAGATATTACAAACAATTACACCAGTCAATGTTAGTTGTACGTGAGCTCTCTCAAACAAAAGTCCTTGTACTTTGCTGCTAATTAGAGACGAGCTGTCTATGGGGAAAAAAAGAATTTAGGAATCTCTCCGGGGATAATAGAAGCCTGCGTTGGGGAGAGGTGTTACCTCTCCCTGGTAGGAAGCCACAAGGGTGTTAGCCCAAAAAGCAAGCTTCAAAATGGAAGTCACCTTTGATGGGCAAATGGGAAACACTTGGAAGGACTGCTCTAATGTTTAGGCAGACAGGCCAGCACTGGGGACAGAGAGGTGGAACCAGTTGTCAAATTTGTTATTCAGAGGCATGTAGCCACACCTCTGTGTTTGGCTAGGGAGCTCTATACGCTGAGAAAGAGGTTCTGCCATCTTGAGAGTGGGCAGAATAAAGACTTCTGGGATAACTAGATACCACACTGCACAGGAAGGTATCATTAGGTGGGAGGGAACCGGGTAGACTATTTGCTAATGACCGGGACTTCCAAAGGGGGCATTTCCTGGGCATAAAAGGAGCACCCATGGCACCCAGAACTCAGATCTCATTGGACTGGAGAAGAGGACTGAAAAAGGACTACAGGCTGCGCAATTGACCTGGCGAAGAGAGGCTAAAGCGACATGGACAGCACCTGCTGTGCCTAGTGGCTAGCAAAGGGGAAGGGGGTGTGCCTGCTGTGTCCTGCTCATGGAGGAGTCAACTCCTAAGCCCAGCCAAAGCAAGAGACTCCAAGGGTCCGCCAACAGACCTCTTGGTCGCAGCACAGGGCCTCAACAGCTGAAGAAGCCTGCTGGGGTGAGGTGGTAGCCCGGATTGCTGCTCCTCACTGCTGTGCAGCACTAGGGATCAGGACCCGACGCTCAAACGTTGAGGCTGAGTCTGCTGGAGCCAGGAGAGTCATCAGAGTGCAGCCTGGTCACCCAAAAGGCAAGTTACTGCCCAAAAAAGGGAACTGCTGAAACTGCTGGCGACTGGCAGCCCAGTGGCGACTAGACTTCTGCCATTGGAAACAGCCTTTACAATGAAGGCTAAATAATGAGATGCTTTTACAACAAAGGCATTACACTGTCAACATCTTTACAACGCACGTTTTTACAACAATTTTTTTTATATGAGTGCGCCTTTACCATTGATGCCTTTACAACGAATTTTATTGTAAAAGCATGAGTGGCAAAGTCATACTCACAGTAAAGAAATGTACATATATACATATACATATATATATACATATACATATTGGCAAGGGTATTTTTAAGGGTTTAGGGTGGGTATGGGTTTTTGGGTGGTAAGGGTAATTTTAGGATTTAGGAAGGGTATGGGTTTTGGGGTGCCAAGGGTATTTTTAAGGTTTAGGGTGGGTATGGGTTTTTGGGTGGCCAGAGTAGTTTTAGTGTTTAGGGTGGTTAGGGGCTTTTGGGTGGCAAGGATATTTTTAGGGTGTGTATGGGTATTTGAGCGGAAGTGTATTTTTAGGGATGGTGTAGGTATTCGGGTGGCAGGGGTATTTTAAGGGTTTAGGGTGGGTAGGGGTATTTGGGTGGCAGGGGTATATTTTGGGTATTCTGGAGGTTTAGGGAAGGTATGGGTTTTTGGGTGGGAAGGATATTTTTAGTATATATATATATATATATATATATATATATATACACATACACACACACATTACACTTATATAAGTATGTATAATAAAAAAGGTTTTATACTTTATCTGCCAAATATTTACGTTTTCGTGGTAAAGGCATATCTTTGGTAAAAACGTTTGTTGTAAAGGCAGGAATTGTTAAGACTTTATCGTTGCTAAGCCTCCATTGTAAAGGCTTTCGTTGTTTAGCCTATCGTTGTTCCAACATACAACCTTTTACCATGCTCGAGAGGACTTCGAGGGACGTCGACCCCTATGGCCAGAATCGCCTCACCAAGCCCGCGGACCAAGAAGTAGCCCCAGAAAGACACCGCAGACCTCACAGCATCCTTGAGTATCTTCAGCATCCTGTATCCCTTGCACCAGGACCACTCCATAGAAGTCAATGGCAAGGAGCCACTCATGCTGGAACGGAACTAATGACTGCTTTTCTTCTCGAGGTAACTATCTGTGTGGACATAGTTGGTCCCCTTGACTAGCTCAGTGTCTGAGTTGGTCGCCTACAGTAATTCTAACTAACCACACTGATACTCACCCTTTTTTATTTTCTAAGTGTCAAATTTGCTGAATTTGCCAATGCTTGTCCGCGGTTGAGTTAAAAGTATTGCTTTACTATACCTTGTAAATTCTGCATCTCCAAAACATTCCTGTAGATCATTTTCAATTTGGTGTCTAAAGTTATATAAAAATACAATATATTTTAATAAATTGGTGTTGGATTTCTTGAGTGTCTTGTGTATTTCTTCTTCACTTGTTTTGGTGCCGTTTAAGTGTTTTACAATTGTTCCTTTGTGCTAGCCTGGCTGCTCAGAGCCACAGCTACCCAGGGTTGAGCGAAAGGTTTAACAAACAGAACCTACTGGTCATAAAGGGGTTGGTAAGTGTATTACACAGTAAGGTCTCGCATAACCACATACATAATACACCCCATTTCATCACAATATAACTTTGTGGGGCACGATGGTGCAGAGATCATATGAGACCACCTGATGCTGATAATCAGTACACCACACACATGACAAATGTGGATTTCTGCTAGACATCTCACTGAATTAGTAGGAACAAGGCGTTAATTCTGAAGATTTTAGTGGAGAGAAGTCTAAAAAATAATTGCAGAACAGGGGGAAAAAATCCAAGATAGAATTTGCGCGTGCCAGATGTCAGTATCTGTAGGTGCAGAAGAGAATGAACTGACATCACCAGTCTCCTTTTGGACATGCATGGAATTCTTCATCACTTCAGGAGATGCGGCCAAGCGGGTCCAGGACTAGCACCACAAACAATCAACAGATGCCATTAATTGGCATTGCTCAAAAACTTCTGATCCTAGCCTGAGGATTGGAAAGGGTTCAAGATGAGGAAAATTTGGGAAGAAGTACACATTAGAAGAGAATAAATCTAAGGCACCTGAGAAGCTTATAAAACACAGCAGATAAGTGAGTAAAATGCTTAAACTGGCCTCCATTGAGAGGGCCATATTTAATTTAAGAAACACAAGCATGATCTTTCTGGTAGAGAACCCATCTAGCCGCAGATTCCTCACCTTTTGAATATTCCCCCGTCGTCAGACTGGATCTGGAAACTTTTCAGCACTACCTCTGTGTGCCATAAGGTGGCACCTTGTGGCTCTGCATGGACGCCATTCCGCTCGGGAAATGACGTGCAGGGTCTATATATGCTCCACTCATGCATGCTGATGTCAGTTGCATTCGAGACTGTCTGTGCCCCCGGACGCAGAGCCCCAAAAGCAAGTTGGTAAACAGATTCCTAGACTTGTGTTCCTATTAATGGATAGAGGACAACTACAGAACAGGGTGGATTAGAGGGGGGGGGAGGAGGGGGGTCGGTGATGATGGGGGGGGGGGGTCGGTGAGGAGTCTCTCATAAAGAGCTTTACTGAAGTTGAGCAACTTGTTCTTCTGATAAAGGCTTTGAGCTGTAGATTCTTCACCTTTTAAATAGATACCAAAGCAATACCTCTTTGGAGTGGGGCTGTGGATGGACTCAAACCGGAAAGTCACGCAGGATAGAACAGGCAAAATGCCCCTGACTGTCCAGGCAATAATTCCCACGTAGCTGTATGGCAAATGACTAGGACAGGGACTCTGTATGCCACGTACAGTGGTAGCAGCTTTGGTCCTGGTAGAATGAGCACACATTCCTTCTGGAGGCTGAGTCTTTGCCAGTGCCTAGTAGTTTTCAAAGCAGAGCACGATCCAGTGGGAGATGATTCTCTTCTGCTCTGCCTTGACATTTTTTACTCCAAAGAACCCTGACAAAGAGCTGATCGGCCACCCAGTAGTCTTTGGTACAGTCAAGGTAGAAGTTCAGTGCTCTCTTGGGGTGCAAGCGATGAAGTCTCTCCTCCTTAGAGGGATGAGGCGGAACATAGAAGGCAGTCAGGATTATGGTTTGACCAACATGGAGTAGCATCATTACTTTCAGCAGAAAGGATGTCTGTGTCCACAGACCTGTTTGTCTAGCAAGAAGGAAATTCATGGCAGTTTGTCACAAAGAGCCAGAAGCACACTCACACGCTGCTCAGAGGTGATGGCAATAAGGAACATAGTCTTAATGGTAAGGAGCCGTAATGGACAGCTGTCAAATGCCTCGAACGGAGTGCACATAAGAAAAGCCAGAACCAGATTAAGACTCCATTGTGGCATGACAAAAGGAGAAGGGGGAAACATGTTGCAGCCCTTTCAAAAGCTGAATCACAACCGGTGACTTAAACAATGGGGGCGGATCTGGCAACCTTATGAAAGATGAAAAATAACCGTTAACTGTGCCCAAAGTGAATCCTTGTCGGGCAAGAGACAGGACAAATAACAGAACGTCAGATAACTTGGCCTGGAGGGGGTCAATCTGGTGTGTGCTGCACCAAGCCAAAAATGTGTCCCAAAAACAGGTGCATATGTTTTCGTTGAGGGATTCCTGGCTGCCAAGATGACAACAACCACCTCTGGAGAAAGGTTGAAGGTGATCTGCTGTCACTGCTCAATCTTCATGCATGAAGGTGGAGATTGCGAAGGCTTGGCGCTGAACCCGCCTACTGCTGCAAAGTAAGTACTCCCGGACGGGCAGCCTGATCTGAGGACACATGCTCAAGTGAGGAGTTCTGGATACCATACTCTTGGTGCCCAATCTGGAGCCACTAGGATGATGTCGGCCCGTCTGTCCTGATCTTGAGAACTCAAAGCAGGGGTGGTATCGTCGGAAAGGCATACAGGAGTGCAGTGTTCCACTTGAGGAGGAAAGCGTCTGAACAAAACTCCAACAATCAGAAGTTCTGACATTGCTTGTTCTTGTGATGACGAATAGATCAAGCCAAGGCTTGCTGCATTTGCGAAAGAGACCTTGCGTCACCTCCGGATGTGGCTGTCATTCATAATGCGTTAGGCGTCGATGGCTAATCTCATCTGCCCTGGCATTCAACGATCCTGCCAGGTGGTTTACCACCAGGAAAATTCCTTGATGGTCCAGCCATTTCCAGAGGTGCAAGGTCTCCTGGCACAGGGTCTGTGACCCTAACCCTTCCTGTTTGTTACAGAACCACAAGGCGGTGATGTTGTCCATGAGCACCTCGACCGGCCTTCCCTGCATGGATGGCATGAAGGCTTTCAACCCCAAGCAGATGGCCCTCAGCTCCAGAAGGTTGATGTGGAGCCAAAACTCTGCTGGAGACCAGAGGTCTCTGATCTCCACCTCTCCCAGGTGGCTGACTCAAATCAGTCCCCACTGTCAGCTCTGGGTGGAGTAGGGGAGAGGGATCTGCCATTGACCCTATCGGGGTTCAACAACCATCACTGCACATATTTTTCAGTCTGCTCCAAAATCTGGACTATATCGTAAAGATTCCCCTGATGCAATGCACACTGGGACTTCAGATCTCACTGCCAAGCCCACATATGCCACCTGGTGTGCTCCACCAGCAGAATGCAGGAAGGCAGCAATCTAAGCAGCCTTAGAGTCGACCTCATTGAGATCCAGGACCGAGGTCATAGCCTGAACTTCCTAGGCTCTCATTCCCAGGGAAAGGCGTGAAACTGAACAATGTCCAGAATGGCTCTGATGAAGGGAAGTATCGGAGAAGGAGTCAGGTGTGGCTTCGGCACGTTAATAGTGAACTCAAAAGATGACAGGAGGTTTGTTGTAGTCTAGAAGTGCTTGACAACTGCCTGGTGCAAGACTGGCACCCCTGACCTAAGAAGGTGTACTGCCAGCACCCCCATCCCTTTTGAGAACAGCTAAGGGGTGCTGGTGAGAGCAAAGAGGAGCACACTGAACTGAAAATTCTCCTCTCCTACCACGATCCGTAGGTAGTGTCCAGGGGTTGGCGGGACGGGTATTTGGAAATAGGCATCCTGTAGGTCCAATGCAGCCATCCAAGGACAAAGAGAGACGAGAACAGGGCTTAGGTGAGCATTTTGAATTTCTCATTCCAAAGGAAGACATTGAGAGGGCGCAGGTCTAGAATAGGCCAAAGGCATGTACCCTTCTTGGGCACCAGGAAGTAGCGGGAATAACAACGACGTCCTACTTCTGGTGTTGCCACTCCCTCGACACCCTTTTGGCCAAAAAGGCTTGGACTTACTGCTGCAGCATTTTGCAGCAGTAAGTCCAAACATCTCTCCATTGATGGACTCGGTCAGTCGCTGATGGGACGGTAAAAGGTGCAGATGAGAAGAGAGAACGGGGAAGGCGTATCCCTTGAGAACAATCTGTAGGACCCACTTGTCTGATGTGATGCCTAGCAAACCGGTAATAATCAGTGGATTCTGCCTCCCATCAGGTAGCTCTGTCCCTGGAAGTGCACGGTAAAGAGGTTTGGAAGGGGGACTTCTGAGGGAGGGGTTTACTATGCAACGCTCTTACCTTGGCATCGGGGCAGTGGGCACCATGGGCTCTATGGCCGTTCTCTGTGGGGGCTGGATTGGATTGGGTACCACTGGGTTTCCTTTTGGGGCTGGATGGGTTGGCGGTAAAGGGTGCCTCAGTCAAAGCTGTGAAAGAAATGGTGTAACTGTTGCGGTTCACGAGGCTGGACAGTAAGGTTCAGAGAGGGAAAGGTTGCACTGCTCTCCTTAAAGATCTCAAATGCAGAATCAGCCTTGTCCCCAAACAGGCGGGTCCCAACAAGCGGCATGTCCATCAAGGAGGACTGGACATCACCCGAGAACCCAGCTGATCGTAGCAACGCATTGCGGAGAATGGCAACACTTGTGCCAAAAGCCCACCCGATGAAATCAGTGCTGTCCAAGCCACAACGAATCGAGGACGTGGCAGCATCCCAACAATTTTGGATCACCTAAAAAAGTAGAGTGAAGGTCTACCAGCACACCCGGGAGCACTTGCACCACAGAATCCCAAAGGGCGTGAGAGTAGCGTCCCAACAAACAACTGGCGTTAACAGATCGGAGGGCTAAGCTGGTAAAAGAAAAGACATGGTTGCCAAGTGTTTCCACTTGGTTAGATTCCCTATTAGAGGGAGTGGTGGTAAATGTGCGTGGATTAGATAGACTGGTGGAAGCCTGTACTACTAGGCCTTCTGGCGAGGGGTGCAGTGAAAGAAATGCTGGGCTGCCTGGAGCAAGGGGATGACGCCTTGTAGTTTGTCTATTAACTGGGGGTCAGAACAAGGTTTGGGCCATGCCCCAGATAAGGTATCAATCAGTGCCTCGTTAAAGGGAAGAAGGAGCTAAGAAGATGTTTGCACAGGTTAGAGGCCCTCCGTCTAGACATTAGTTTTAACCTTCAAGTTAGGGAGCGGGAGATCAAGTACTGCGGCCACCCTCCGCATCTCCATATCACAGGAAGTAGACTTCTGTGGCCGGTCCAGAAGGATAAAAAGAGCTGTGTCCAGGGAGGCAATTGAGGCCACTAGCCTTCTGTAAGTCCTCATACCAATTGTCATCTTGGTAGGGCTGTGCGAACTCATTACCCGGGTCATCTCATTATCGGAGTCAGTCCCAAAAAGGCAAGGGAGAGAATGTTGTCTAGACTGTTGAAAGTTAAGTGGGTGATGAGGCGTGTAAGGAAATGCCTCTTTTTGTATGGTCACCCCAAAGTTTTTTGACTGATGCTGCTGGTTTTTTCAACTCAGTGCGCGGAGGTCTGCTAACCAGAACTCAGTGCCAGTGCCCTGACCCTAAAGTGTATGTCAAATTGGCTGTCCCAAATTGTAAATGGCTTACCTGTTAGTCCCTATTATGTGGTACCCTGGTACCCAGGGCATGTAAGTTAGAGGGGTACCACGAGGCTTGCAGCACTGGTTGTGCCACCCTAGAGGTCCCCCAAGTAAAACAAGTCACCCAGTCCGCCACTACAGAATGGTAGAGCAGTCCTGTACTGCTAGACCGACTTTGCCATTAAAAGCCATGGCAAAGCCTATACATCAGTGTAAGTCATACCTCTGGCAGGCCTACGGTGTCCTAAAGCAGGGTGCAACATGTGACACGGGTAGGACAGGTATTTCACGTCCTGACAGTAAACACTCGAAACCACCATTTTTACTGTAGAAAGACTTGGTCACCTAATTGGCGAGTAGAGGATTACACACTGACCCATCAGCTGAGCTAACTCCTGAACAGTGCGACCAAAGTGGGCACTCCAAGGTATGAAACAACTCATTACATTAAGCCCAACTTGTATCTCAAGTGGAAATCAATGCTTTTACAAAGCTGCCACCTTAGTGCTGTTGTAGGGATTCTGCACTTACACAGAGCTATGCACAGGATAATAGGACCTCGGAGTATAGTGGTGAACCAACCATGCACCTAAGCACCCACAATCCCAATCCGACTAGCTTTAGCGTCTCATTAGCAACGATGCTACCAATGATTAGACAACCCAGAACACGGTCTCTCTATCTCAGGACTCGCGGGAGCAAGAACACCCTTTCATAACTCACTCATACCTGTCCACAACGTGCGTAATAAGAGACACAGTATAGTTTAAAATGTTTATTTCAACTATCGTGCTCTAAGATACAGTACACGTGCCAGTACTATCAGCATAATGCATAAGGATAAAATAATAAGCATAGTTACAATTCCATAGAATACAAACGGGGAAAGCATTTCATAAAGCAGTGGATATAGGGCTAAATGACCATACCACCCTCCCCGTGCTATTAGCTAGTTTATTATAAAAATAGAAGACCTCTGGGCGTTGTCAGGCGAACCCTCATACCTCAATATCTAGATGCAAGGTTTACATCATCAGACAATCAAAGCTCTTCTCCCTGGAAAGGATTTTCTCCAAGTGTCACAAACCGCGAGATCACAATATTAAAAGCACACAAATTTCTCCAGTGCAGCTGTACTTAGTGTTAAGTCTAAGTGCGAGGGACTGGCCAGATCAGCAAGAACAAGGGACGTTGTTTTTCGACCTTGTACATGTTGTGCAGACGAAACCCACAGGGAACAGGAGAAAAGGTGAAAGGCAGAAAGGCAGACAGTTCTAATATAGCCGGGCACAAGCAGAGGCTGGAAAAACAAAGTCACAAAGTAACGTGCGCAAAAAGGCATCATGGCAGCCAGGGCTAAGCCAACTTAGCAAGGCAGACCATGAGGCCACAAACCACATGACACCCTCCCCTGGTCAGTCCATTGGCGAAGACATAGGACGAAGACAGAGTTCAAATAGATGGAGCAGAACGGAAACGTCTGTGTTGGAATAGTCCCCAATGAAGGACAACGAATGGGAGAGAAAAAGAAATTGCAGAATAAAAAAAATCCAGTGAGGCAGGACGCTGAAAGCGGAGGCCCCCTTATCCACCAGAGTGTAAGTGCAGAAAAACGCCACACCTTCCAAGAGGACATCGTTGGAATCGTCAGAAAAAAGAAACGCCATCCAGCTCAATAAGTCAAAACTGCATTCATGTTCCTCGCAAGAGGGAGTAGTGAACAGCATTGCGGGACAACTTGCGTGATACTCAATATAACTTTGTCGTAGGAGATTCTGAGCAGCAGCCCAGACATCCCATTGTGCCAAAATGCCAAGTGCAGCCGCACGCGCCATGAAGCCATCACCGGAACAGTCCCGTTCATGGTCCTCTAAGGGACCCACTAAGTGGACAAAATCCGGGTCAGACAGACGTATTGGAGAGGCAATAATCCAAGGACCATGAGAAAGGACATCGGATGCAAGACATCACAGGTTGCACGCAAGTGAAATACGCTAAGCGAAAAGAAAGTCTATAGGACACACTTAGTGTCGCCAATGGGAGGACGCCGAATCCGACGAGGATGCGTTCACGGAGCATCCGGAGTCGACCTTGGTCGAGGAGGCCCCCAGGAAGTGCAGCCATTGCGGAGCAAACAGACCAAAAGCAATATACCAGCCGCTAAGGCGAGGATCAACGGAAAGCCGCCAAAGACGCTGGAAAAAATGGAATGAATAAAAGCCGGTATTACACCAAAGATAGTTTGAAAGGAGGTAACAAGGCCAGAGCCCACAACTTTAAAAAAGTGCACAAGACCTTCGGTGCTTGATGCATTGAAAACACGGTGAATCAGCTCACCAAAATGTTGTGGGAGGTTTGTGTTCAAAAGGGCCTGTATTTCACTGTGGGTACTAGCCACCTGGAGGTTGAACGTCTCCTGTGCGGATGTAAGCATAACCTCCTGGTTCAATAATAGCGCCTTTATTCTGCTCAATTTATTGAAATCTGCCTTCAAAGTCGGAATGGAAGGCCAAATGGAACGATCTATGATGTCGTGCGGGGGAGGAAAAAGCACATTTTTACAGCACACAACCCGGTGGGAAACAGTTACAATATAGGGGATGCCAGCCAGCATTCCACAGCAGTCCTGATTATTCAGAAGGAGATAGCTACCATTTGCAAGCACAGTGAAAGTAGGAGAAATAGCAGGAGCAGGAATGCCCTTTAAAACGCAAGCAAGATTCGGAGCCGAAACATTACAAGCTCCGTGCAATTTAATGTTTTTGCAAATAAGGGAATGACCCACAGTAGAATCGCATGACTCCCCTGAGAGAAAAACTTCCTTTCCGTCCCTAAGGCATTTATACATGAAAGGCAGGGACCAAAGTTCATGCAGGAAGGCACTGCCCAAGGGCTGAAAGCGGCCCACAGGATAATGTTTCATGCACGAACTAAATTCAAATAAAGAAAAAGGCAAGGCGATAACCCCGTGAACTAGCCACACGGCAGAATCCAATTCCGCCACAGAGAATGGTAAGGGCTCTATTCTTTCCATATGTAATAGAGTGTATGTTGCATCCTTCATGGACATGAATTGCTGTTTCTCAGTTAAATTAAAAGGCAAGAATAAGGCAGAGGTGTTCAAAAAGTGCCAAGGAACTTTACCCATTTTAAGTGTTTGCAAAGTCCATGCAAACTGCATCACTGAACGCAATTGATTCTGACCATGATATAACACAGTAACATCATCTTGTACAATATCAACAACAGAGGAAACAATATTCTCTAATGTGTAAATGCGGGAAGACAGGGTATTAATACTATGGTCAACAACAGCAAGCATCTTTTCTAAATTTGCTTGATCGATTTCCCGAAGACGGGAAGCAGCTTCAATTTGCGAAAGCTTCCAGAGTTCATTGTAAGTTTCATAAATGAATCTCTTAGGTCGAGGACCACGAGGCCCCAGAACAAAATCGGACAGATCAATGTTGCCTGATAGGAGGGATAAATGTTGTTTAACAGAATCTAAGGAAGAGTGCTGCAACCACTGTTTACACAATTTACCAACAGAATATGTTGTAATAGTACGAGAGTCAGAAAACCTCGGATCTGGTCGATCCTGTTTGTAACCAGGATCCGTGTTATGAAAACGCAGTTGGCAGGCATTAGATGCTATGGGCCAAGCCAACCAGGGTGACTGAACAAACGTAGAGACATTAAACGAATTGTTCTGAAACAAAGCTTGCAAATTTGTAAGGGAAATATTGAAGTGCAAGCTCCCGTTGGGAGTGGAAGACAATACAGGAATGGAAGGTGCATTCAATTGTTTGGAAGTAGCCAAACCCCAACACGTTGTCTGAAAGATGGTATGATTTAAAAATACAATTTGGGCCGGGATTAGGCAAGCACGGTGCAAGGCTTCTGTGCCTTATACCTGCCATGATTTGGAGCCCCAAATAGATTTCAAGTCAATGGTGTCCCGCCGATGTTCATACCCACCCACAGCTAAGGCGTTCAAAAAGGAACCCGAATACAGTAACTTGGTGTGGGTCAACATGATCTTCTGTGTAGATGAAGTATTTAATTTAAAATAATATGATCCAGGGTTCGATCTATCAAAGTCTGCAAAATAAGTAAACTTATTTCTAAGAGTCTGGGAGCTACCTGGCAAAGGGGTCGGACAATGCTCCCATTGGGTGTAATTAAAAGGACCCCAAAGGGAACTTGGTTTATGGAGGAAGTGGTTGCCCCAATGCTGGTAACAATATAAATCGGCATAACTTGCAGAATTCATGTACAAATCTTCAGCATTAAAAGCAGCATAATATTTCAAATCAGTAAATAACGATTCAACTGCATGTACATCCCAATCGTCAGAATGAATATTACTTTTAACGACATCACCCATTGAAACACGGAGGACATTTGGTACATTAATAATCTCGGTTGGTCCATGAATTTGGAAATTTACCGCATCCCATACGATGCCATCAGCGACTGGAAAAGCTGAAATGTTCACAAATGTGTGGTCACGCTTCATGATGTGAGAAGAAGAATGCGGAGCCAAAGTTCCAGCCACACAGTTCACTGCAGAGCGTTCTGGTAAATAGTGACCATTGATGAGTAGAAAAAAAACTGTGACAAAGCCAATGGACATGAACAGAAAAATCAGGAATAGTACCAACCAGATGTATGTCCATGGTGGGATCAAAAAATTGTCTCTGAACCAGGATACAAAAATACTGAATCTGGACGGGGTAAGTGCTGAGGTGGAATCCGAGTCGAAGGAATAACGTGTTGGGCTCAGTGGCGTTGTTGGTAGGTGAGCCACCGACTCGGTGGCGGGGTAGGTATACTCAGTCTCCTTGTTGCAGGGGGAATCCGGGTAGTCGAGTAAGCGATCAGGCAAATCTACCATCTCGATAACAACATCAGTGACCGTGTGGGCTGGAGGGCCACAAACATTTGTCCGGGAAATGACTGGACAAGAGACCGCTGGTGTTACACTATTCAGGATCGGCCAGATGTTGTAGCTTGACATTGTCCACTGAGATGCATCTGTTGTCCTTGCGACCAGGAAGCGGTGGTAAGATGACTGTACGAGTACCCTTCAAGCAAAGGACTGGAACCGGTGCACGATAAGATGGGCCAAATTCTTTTTTGTTCTCCACCTTTTCTCGGACCAGATATCCAACCTTCGGAAGCCAGCCGGCAACCGGAATCTGCAGCGCAGCGTCTGTGGCTGAAGGTAAATGTTCGATTGCAAGTTTGTCTCGGGCTTCTTGTAAGTCCTGTAACATAGTAGAATGGTTATCTACATCAAAGATTGCGGATTGCGCCGTCATGTCTAGACCATCAAGGTCGGGCACAAACATTCGTATGCCAAAGAGCATTTCGTATGGGGTCCGCCCACCCAGAGGTCTTCTAGGGAGATTATTAAGTGCACGTTGTACGGTATACAAGTGGGCCAGCCAGTTCCTGCCAGTACCTAAGACTCTAGCTGTCAAGGATTGCTTTAAGTCACGGTTCATTCGTTCAACAATCGAATTGCACTCAAGACGATATGGAGACGAAAATTTCACCCGCACCCCCAGTGACCCGTCGCGTCCTTGTACGCCTTAGAGGCGAACGCTGGACCTTGGTCAGAATGGAAGGTGCCACAGGCAAAAATTCCCACAAAGACACGCAAATCCCTTATGACATTTCGAGCGTCAGCACTCCGTTGTGGCCAAACCCAGATGAAACGTGTGCACGAATCCACTGCAACCAAGATGTACTTATATGCAGTGTCAGAAGAAAATGGACCGCAGTGATCCAGATAAACACACCCAAAAGGTCTGTTAGAAATGCAGAGCGGTGTCTGTGGTGGTCGTGTAACCGTGGAAGGCTTAATTTGCTGACAAACGTCACAAGAAAGCACATAAGTACGGGTCTGTTTATATAAACCACGCCACCAGTAACGCTGCTGCAAGATGGAGACCGTCGCAGACACGCCAGCATGAGCCGAAGCCATGCCTTCGTGTGCGGCCGTTATCAAGGAAAGTCTGCGGTCCGCGTTGGGAATCAGCCGATCACCAATGTCTGGAATTCTAACGTAAGGAGCCTGTTCGGGACCTAATTGATGAGTATTTGGAAGGGAAACCCCGTGGGTAATTAGCACCTTCCTTTGTCGCAGCAATAGCTGCCAAAATATCATTATCTATTTTAGTCATGGATCTTGTAACTGCAGCTACTGAGCACGTGGCTACTGCTGATTTGGCAGCTTCGTCTGCCAAACCGTTACCGACAGCGTGTGCACCCACACGCTGGTGGCCAAGAGTGTGAATCACCTGTGTGAGAGGCAGACGTTGTTTCAGATCTGCCACTCGAACCCAAAGCATTTTATGCTTAATTGTGCTGCCTTTTGCATCTCTATAGTCGTTTTGCGACCAAAAGAATAGATTGTCATTGAAAGATTGAACACAGTAGTAAGAATCGCATACAATAAGGGTTGTCACGTCTGGATTAGCGAACTCAAGCGCGAGCACCAAAGCACGCAGCTCGGCCAATTGTGCAGTACTGTCTCCCAGTGCCTGTGTGTGCACGACAGTCGATTTGAACTTACCGTTCACCATGGTATCTGCAACAATAGCACATGCTGCTGAATAAGCATGCTTGGAACCCGTGGCCGGTTGTGCCGAACCATCGGTATAGATAATACATTCGTACTCCTCAAGCGGTAGCAAAGACAGAGGAGGAGGATGAACAAATTCATTCTGTAAGAACTCCTGTGTCTGAAGAGAGGAATCAAAGATAAAAGTGACATCCGGGGACGTCAAAGATGTTGCCCATTGTATCCAACGGGGGTGCAAAGCCTTAGAGTTCGGTACACTTGCTTTCGTCACTGCTTCAAGGGCAGGATATGGTGTTACCACCAAAATGTGTTTTCCCTGTGCCAGTGCGCGTTCCTTTAGAATCGCCATTTGCACTGCAGTCAAAACATTCTCCACAGAGGAAAAGCGCATTTCTGCGGAAGTGTAAAGATGTGACTTGTATGCAATCGGTACTGTCACCTTCGTTAAAGGTTAAGTACGTGAAACCCACTGCCCCTGGAACGATTCTAATCACCAGGTTTGTGTGGTTGTCACGAGTCAACAAGAACTTAGATTCAAGTAGATCGGACTGCAAAGACTGCAGTATAGAGGAATGCTCGGGAAGCCAGCATGACTTCGAAAAGTTAGGTTGTATCAAGGCATAAAGAAGCTTGATACGCTGGGCATATTCGGGAATGTAAGTACGCCCGAAGTTTAGAAAATCCGGTAAAGACTGAAGCTTCTTCAGAGTGGTTGGAGGGCACAAAAGTGCGCACTTCTCCAGGAAATGGGGTGCTAAATCCTTACCTTCATTGTTGAGCTCATAGCCCAAAAACAAAACGGTAAATTCAGCAATGTGAGATTTGGCAAAATTAAATTTGTATCCTAAGACCGCAAATTCAAGAATAATGCGGTCCACTTGGGAAAGATGCGGCCATAATTCGTCTGTCAGATAGATATCGTCGACGTACGAACACGCATCTGGGTCTATGCTGTCCAACAAAGAGACAACACGGGCGGCGAATACACCCGGGCTGTTTTTGTAGCCCATGGGTAAACGCCGGAATTTGAATTGTTTACCACCGGAAGTGAAAGCGCTCTATTGGCTGCACTCCGGGGACAAGTTGTGCGTGTAAAATCCATTGGATAGGTCAAGTGTCGTTTTATATTTTTTACGAACAAGTGTCTACAAGCGCAGAACTGTGTGTATTTTGCACCGCAAAGGTCCGACAATGAAAGTTCAAATGTCGGTAATCAAAAACTGGGCGGTACAATCCATCGGGTTTAGAAACCGCGAAAAGGGGATTATTCATGGGTGATACGCATGTTTCAATTACTCCTTGATATTCTAACTGTCAGAATGTCGGAAACGGGACCTTTAGCTTCCCGCTTGATGGGATATTGGGGTTGTGGCTGTAGCAGCGACCGCAAAGGAATATCATGGTGGGGAGAGTCTTCATCCCAGCCCACGTGGTTGCGGTATAACGCCGGAGTCAGGGACACAGCCCACTCAGCTGCGAGAGCCTCCGCTTTGTCCTTGGGGACATGACGAGAAAAGCTCGGAAGGATTACCTCCTCCCCTCTACGCGCAGCAAGTATGAATGGGGGCGGCCAATCCGCCTCTGTCAACAAAATGTCGTAAGAAGAGGTCAGATTCTCCCAGAAAATCCCTTTAATAACACGCTGTATGTCACCTTCAATTTGAAGGACTATATTAAATAGTCTGTCAGGGGGTGCCACTCGGGTGTCTGCTGTCTCGACAGTAATGAATGTGTCAGTTGCTGTCGCCTCCATATCTCTGCCCACGTCCAATTCAGGAGCCTCGTTCTCACCATCTGTGGCATACCTCGCTGTTACAGCTGCAACTTTCTTCTTCTGAAACTGTGGGCGAGAACGTGGAAATTCTTCGGGTTTACCTCGGACCTGTGGTCGAGGTTGGTCTCGTCCCTGTGGAGCCTCACAACCCCTGCCTCTATCCTGGCGATCTCCTCCACCAGTCTGGGAGGTCGATGGTGCCTGTGAAGAACGAGGAGAACGCGGATCAGGGACTTGAAATCTCTCTCTGGAGATTTAATTCTCGCTCTGTCGCGCAAGTCATAAGTGCGTTCAGAAGATACGGAAACCGGGGACGCGCCACGCGACCCTGGTTTTTTCTGTTGCTTACCCTGTTTCTTCAACCTCCAGTTCTTTTTAGTAAAGAACGGTCTCTCATCTTTCTCAGACTGAGTTTTTTGTTGTGGTTGCGATTGAGTTTGCGTTTTAGCAAAAGGCTTAACACCCAGACTATTGCGGCCAATGGTTTTATAAGCCTGTGCAATAATTTTCGGTAATTCGCGTGGCCTGTCCGGTTCTGAGACCAAAGCCAAAGCATTAGCTACTTGAAAGTTAACTGCGTCGCCCTTGACGTTCGCAAGGATTAAATCAGCTACTACATCGAACACTCCCACCAGTCTCATCCCTAATTCCACAGCCGCCTCAGGGCCATGCTCTTCCTGCACACGTTTAATTACAGAGGGGAGAACTGTCATGGAAGGAGTGCCGAAACACTTCGCATATACTGCTGCGAATACCTTACCCCAGTTGTTGCATTCTGTCAACTCGGGAATTAAGTCTTTCGGCAAACTAATCGTCAAAATCCTGTGTTTTTCCACAGGAGAAGTATTGGGAAAAACTGCCTCCAGCTGGTCAAATTTTTCTGCAAGCCAATAAGGCAAATCATCCTTATTTTGTGGGCACTTGCCCATCACCGAATTAACCATGACGGGACTTATGGTTACACCGCCCTGTCCAGCTGGATGCACTGCAACTCCAGGAGGGGCTCCCTGGACGTTGCCTGTAACATACTGTACTAAAGCTCTGTGCACACGTATCAAAGACGTATGCAATTCACGCAGTTCAGCAACCGCAAGCGTCAAATAACGCGGATGTGGGGTATACCCGGCCAAAACTGGCCAAGTGGCCCCGTCTATTGATAGGGGGCCTAAACGAACCGGGGTGACCGGATGTGGGAGGGCGCCATTAAACCAAATACGGTGTTGCCAGGCCTTAAGTGGTACTTCAAGAGCCTGATAAGGCCGATAAGCAACGGGTAAGGCAGTGAGAGCGTACTCATGGAACAAATCGTCTGCTCCGTCCACTGCCGGAAAAGTGACCCAAGAGTAAAACACCTCAAAGTGGTGAGCCGGGTCAGCCTGCACCACAAAGATGAGTGCGACACCTGCGTCTGGCACTCCATAAGCCAATAAATGAGCCCGGAGCGCAGCACGGCTATGTGCCGGTATATTTACATTCACAGCCATTAAGACCAGGAATGATCGACAACCTAATATGAGGCAGCACAATAAAGGGTTTTATTTAAACACCTTTTAACAACTTCAAGCTTGAAAGAACCTATAAAAACGTCAATATAGGAGGTATCACCCTCACACGCTTCAGGAAGCGTATGCGAAGGGTGTTGTGGACAAGCACAAGTACTACTCAAGCGTCTCGCAGATAAGCAGCCCACTACGTTGGTGGCGCCATGTTGTAGGGATTCTGCACATACACAGAGCTATGCACAGGATAATAGGACCTCGGAGTATAGTGGTGAACCAACCATGCACCTTAGTACCCACAATCCCAATCCGACTAGCTTTAGCGTTTCATTAGCAACGATGCTACCAATGATTAGACAACCCAGAACACGGTCTCTCTATCTCAGGACTCGCGGGAGCAAGAACACCCATTCATAACTCACTCATACCTGTCCACAACGTGCGTAATAAGAGACACAGTATAGTTTAAAATGTTTATTTCAACTATCGTGCTCTAAGATACAGTACACGTGCCAGTACTATCAGCATAATGCATAAGGATAAAATAATAAGCATAGTTACAATTCCATAGAATACAAACGGGGAAAGCATTTCATAAAGCAGTGGATATAGGGCTAAATGACCATACCACCCTCCCTGTGCTATTAGCTAGTTTATTATAAAAATAGAAGACCTCTGGGCGTTGTCAGGCGAACCCTCATACCTCAATATCTAGATGCAAGGTTTACATCATCAGACAATCACAGCTCTTCTCCCTGGAAAGGATTTTCTCCAAGTGTCACAAACAGCGAGATCACAATATTAAAAGCACACAAATTTCTCCAGTGCAGCTGTACTTAGTGTTATGTCTAAGTGCGAGGGACTGGCCAGATCAGCAAGAACAAGGGACGTTGTTTTCGACCTTGTACATGTTGTGCAGACGAAACCCACAGGGAACAGGAGAAAAGGTGAAAGGCAGACAGTTCTAATATAGCCGGGCACAAGCAGAGGCTGGAAAAACAAAGTAACGTGCGCAAAAAGGCATCATGGCAGCCAGGCCTAAGCCAACTTAGCAAGGCAGACCATGAGGCCACAAACCACATGACAGTGCCTTTAAAACTCCTATGGCTTCCTGGACACACATGGAGTCTGTTCCATGAGACCGCTTTCTGCCCTTCTGGAGAGACATGCAACGATTCTCAGGAAGGAGAACAATGAGGGATTGCAGGACAGGGGGGTGTTACCTCCCTTGTGCAGGTGTTGGCCCCAAAATGCAGGCTTCAAAGAAGAAGCCGCCTTTGAAGGACAGATGTGTCACATTAGGGAGGAGGGCTGCCCCATTGGTTAAGCAGACAGCTGGCATAGGAAGCAGAGAGGGGAAACGATTTGCCAAACCGGTTTCCCCAGTGGCATGTAGCCCTCAGGTAGCCAAACCCCAGGGGTGGGCTATGGAGGTCTGAACACAGAGAGGGGTCTCACCATCTTGGGAGTGGACAGAATGGTGCATCCTGGGATAGCCAGATGCCACACTTCACAGGAAGTGGTCACCAGGTTGAAGGAAACCGAGTAGACCCTGATCGACCTTGTCGCATCCACAGCATCCTTAGAGCATCTTCAGCATCCTTCATCCCTTGCATCAGGACCACTCCATGGGAACACACTGCAATGCGGATAACATACCTGAAACTGCTTGAAGACTGCTTCTTCTGTGAAGATAACTGTTTCTGAAGACCCTGCTGGACACCCCCCCCGACTAGCTCACTGTCAAAGTTGGTCGCCCCAAGTACTTCTGCCTGACCGCACTGACACTTTTTAAAGTTTTCTTTGAAAAAGATTGTGTGTCTAATTTGTTGAATTTGCCAAGGCTTGTTCGTGGTTCAGTGAAATTGCTTTGATTTATTAATTCTTGTGAAATCTATCTTTCCGGAACCCTCTTGTGGATCTTTTTCATTTTAGTGTCTAAATTCTTATAAAAATACAGTCTATATTTTAAATTGGTGTTGGACTTCTTTTTCAATTGCTTTGGTGCTGTTTAAATGCTTAACACTTGTTCATTTGTGTAAGTCTTGCTGCTTAGTGACAGAGCTGAGGGTTTTACAGACGAAACCTACTGGTCCTAAAGGGGTTGGTAAGTGTATTACACGGTGAGGTTGCACAACCACACTATATAACACACCCCATTTCCTCACATGTGCTTTGAGCGATTTCGGGTGTGACATCGGTCGAGGTTGGACCGGCGTTGAGTCAGCGTTCGAGAGGACAAACAGGGTCACTTTCAGGCATCTAAGTTGGCATCGGTGTTAATGTGACTGGAGCTGGCATGGGTTGTGGCACCGACAGCGGAGTTGAAACACGAGTCGGAGGTAAGGTAAGTGAGGGGAATCCAGCTGGTGCGCAGGGTGAAGCTGCTGGCAGTATCCCAGACGCAAGGCTTTTTGGCTCCTTGGGGCCGAAGGTACGCCAGAGGGAGAATGCAGGGATCTAAAGAGTCAGAGCATGGCTGCGCAGAGCTCTTTGATGTGACATGGTATAGCTAAAGGTCTCGGAAACTCAGGTTGTGCCGGAATCAACTGCGGAATCGGCTACGAAGTCGGCTGACTTCGAGCTAAGATCGAGAAGGTTGGTGCCGACCCCCCCCCACTAGTTCAGGTGAATGCGAGTGGCATATGGGAACGGAACCCCACTTTGACTTCTAATGTTTTTTACACTTACCTGAGGACTTGGAGCGTGACAAAGAACGCTCTGTGGAGAGGCTCTGACGAGATCGAACTTAGATGTGGAGCGTGACTTGGAATGTTCCCATCGTGGAGTCTTCTTATGCTTGGCAACGTAGAGTTTCACCTCACATTCCCTGATATCATTTGGGGGTCATTGATGAGTAGCCTCCGAAGGCCTTTGGGTTATGACTCCATCACAGGCCCACCTGATGGGGACCAGCCACGGACATCTGTCTGTGACAGTCCCTACAGGGCTTGAAACCTGTTGTTTTAGACGGTAACATCCCTAGCACACTGTAGAATTCTAGAGGAAAAATCAAGGTAAATGTCTGAGTGACGAGAAGAAGCTTCAGATCTGCATCTGGAGGTGCAGCAAGAAAGGAACGGACGTCAACATGCGGGTATGGCACCTATACAGGCCCCACACATGATTCCTGGAGCACAATGGATTAAGTGCAGCGCCGCAAGGCGACACCTTCCAGCTCAAATCTGGGGCTAGCAGTCTATCAGAACAACATAACTGTGGCGATACAGGCATATCATTTTAATTTTCTTCATTTTACGTTATTCAGACATTTTAAAAAGTGTGCTATGTCATGTTTTGCACAATGGTTTAACTGACCTAGGGTAAGCTGGCATTTTGAAGATCTATGTAGTTGTGGAAAAAAAGTTACACAATCCAGTTTCCAATGTCACTGGCCACAGAACACCACAAAATTATGTTGCAAGCTATCCATAATTACAGTTTATGTTTGGGGGTGGACAAAATTTGGATCTTGTTTAAGGATGGCATTATAGTTCAATGCTGACAATTTATGTGATATCCCTTCGCAGTAAGCATATTAGCTGCATTGCCCAAATCAAGCAAACTAAATTAAGAGAAGCAAAAGCAATGGGCGAATGATTAGTAAGTAACTGGACATTCTGTATTCTGATCATGGGAGTAATGGGATACAGAACATATTAAAAACAATCACACACTTTCATCCCAGTGAGGACTGCAAATTCTACACATTAGTCAGTGTTCTGTGGAATAAATATTGGCAGCCAGAAATGGCTGTAGACGTTAATTCACATTAAAGCTGTGACTTTAAAGAAATTTCTAGAAAGAGGCAACCCAGCGGATCGTATACCAGCCACTGGAGTAAAGAACAGCGAACACAAAGGTGCAGCTCGACCTGGCTCAAAATGATAGGGCCTCAACAGTGTGGTTAAAGAGAATGCTGGAGACAATATAATTTACATTAGGAATGTCTCAATAGGGTTTTCTCACTACTATCTGATGACGCATAGAAATGTATGCCTTCCAGTAGTTTTGGGGTCAGCAGCAAAGACAGAGGACAAAATAGCTACATCAGTTATATCAAGTTGGTTACGCAAGGGATTGTAAAAGCCTGCTAGCTGGTTAGGCAAGGTGCCACCAAGAATGGAGCACAGGACAACAAAACACAAGTATCAGAGAGACCAGCAAATTCATCATGATAACTGTGTGCTACCCCAAAGTTTGGCCATCGAGGTTAAACAATGGTGCAGACAAGTTGAATTCAGTTACCTAAGTTACAGTCTACATGCTTACTGAGATCTTGTGGTGTGTGTCCCAGTCACTGTATTTAGAGTGTTTTTAACATCAATAAAAATCACTTTTACCATGACGGACAGGACGTCCACCACTTTTTGGCAGATGTCATGCATCTGCTGAAATCAAAATAAGTCCTTATGTTCTCTCACTGACTCTTCTACAGCAATCAATTTAGATACCTGCTGAAATTCAGGTCTGGCTACATGCAATAATGTGCAAACGTTTGTTTTTACAGAAGGGAAAAATAAGAAAATCTGCATACATTCATATTAACAATTTTTACTTCTCTGAGATATGTGCATCTTCAACCATCTAGGTAAGATGTTACGCTGCTGTGCACTAGAGAAGTGCCTTTTATTGCCACATCAATTACAAATGAGGCACACAAGGATAGAAAAACTATCCATTTTATGAGGCCAATATATAGTAGATATGGAAAGCCAAACTAATATATTACAATCCACAAAACGCAATTATGCTACCAATGTTTTTTATGTGCTGCAAAAGCTCACCAACTCTTTGAAGAAAGCAGCCTCTTTATGTTGCTCTGCATATCTTTCATACTGATCCAAGCCGTCTTGAAGCTTCAGCGTGAGAGTGTCATAATTTGAGCGCACAACTTCCAGGACCTACAACGAATAATAAACTAAGTTATGAGGTCACAGAAATTCACAGCTACAAGCCAATAATACAAGAACAATAAGAGAATACAATGCATCAATCGATTTTCTTCTTACAAAAAATGCCCACAGTGGAAATTATTTACACAGAATTTGCAGTAGAGGGAGATGGATGTGCCCAACATCAAGGGTGAAGCATGCAGATGTTTCTTGCAAGGGCTCAGGGTGCTGGAAATGGGATATCTGTCAAAAACACAAACCTTACTCTTAATTAATAGTTTCACCCTGGAAGTTCTTCACTTCCAGAAAGGTTCTGCGTACAGCACTCCACTATTTTGATAGTGGGGCCTAAACATATCTATTAAATAAAACAAACCAAAATGTTTTGCAACTGGAAGTGGTGAAAGCCAGTCACAGTCTGAGGACCAACATCCTTCTAGTGGTCCTGGTGACAATTTGAAATGTGGACTACATTGACGTACTGCAGAGGTCTACAAGCAAAACCCTCAAAATCAAGGACTTGGTCGCTAAAGGACCTCATTAAACATGAATGGTCAAATGTTTCGGGCACAGACTAATGATCCAACCCTTGTCAGATGTCAATGTAGGAACCAACCTGCCAAGAGATGGTTCATTGTGCCAATGACTCTTCAATAATCAAAGAACTGTTCATCTGGACTCCACGAACCATGAGAGCCTAATTATAAAAAGATGAAGAAATCAAATGTGCTCTGCAGCATAATTTATCACCTACTGCTCCCACATATGGTAGTCTGTAGAGGGCATCTTGTATTGAATGTTTACAAAATGACAGAATAGTTCAAAACTAGCCTGGGTGAAATTTTCATTAAGCTGGTGTGATGTAGTGTGATCTGTGGCATGTTATAGTTGTTACCCAACATTATGCCATTACGCCACATCGAAATATTTCAAGTATGTTTGTGGAAAAATTCTATTCTATCAGGGTAGCATAGTAACACCATGGCTGAACATAACCGAGCAGCTGCTGTTCGCGGAACATGAATTCTTTGCACAAAAATATGCAACTGAATGCAGACTTTGCAGTTCACATCGTTTTTCTGAAATGCGGTATAATTATTCCAAAGGAAATCACGCGAATTTCGCACCCACCTCAGCATCTAAACTAAAGTGTATGAGGCTGGTTCTTGCGCAAGGCAATACTAGAACACCACCAAAAGGGAATGCAAAGGCGCCATAAAAGCAGCAACTGAAATACCTTGAAATTAAACTAAAAAAAACAGAGCTACGCCAGATTTTGGGGCACACGTTACAGAAAGAATAGCCTGAGTATTCCCTGTAACTTAGGTGACCAGTAAAAGGCTGGTTGCTATAAAATGGTCTGTGAATATCCTGTCACTTTTACAGGAAAATCGATGACCAACTGTCAAAATCAAACAGTTTAGGATTGCAGGGAGATTAAAGTTCCAAGTTATGAACAAGTTACGTACCTTCGGTTACGTTCTTTCTTGTAGACTATATAACCGCAGATTCCTCACCTTTCGAATATTCCCGAGGCGTCAGCCTGGATCTCGAAGCTTTTCAGCAGTACCTCTGTCCACAAGAAGGTAACAAGGTGCAGCTCTGCCCTGATGCCGTTCCCCTTTGGAAATAACGTGCAGGTCCTATATTCCTCCTTCCAACCCAGTGGTAGCAGTCTTGGCCCTGTTAGAATGAGCACTCAATAGTTCTGGACGTTGATTGTTGGCCAATATGTTGCAGATTTTAATGCAAATCATGATCCAGTGGGTGATGGTTTCCTTCAGCACAAACTTGCCCCTTTTTACTCCAGAGAACCCCACAAAGAACAGATCACCCACCCGATGTTTTTTGCACGATCTATGTAGAAATTCAGCACTCCGAGTGATGGAGTCTCTCCTCCTTCTTAGAGCGGGGTGGCGAAGCATTTAACGCCAGCAGGGTGATGGTTTGATTGACGTGGAACAGCATCACAATTTTTGGCAGCAAGGATGCTGGAGGCTGCAGAACCAGGTTGTCTGGGAAGAAGGTAGAGTACAGTGGAGTGACGCAAAGAGCCTGAAGCTCACGCACGACATGCTGGGGTGATGTGAATGAGGAACACAGCTTCAATAGTAAGGACCCGTAAAGGACAGATGTGAAGCGATCCAAACAGAATGCACATCAGATAAGTGAAGACCAGATTAAGGTCCCATTGGGGCATTACAAAGGAATACGGGGGGAATGTGTTGCAGCCCTTTCATAAATCACACCTCGATGGTGACTTAAACAACGGCTGATCTAGCAACTCTAAAAAAACCTTCTTAGGGTTGCAAGATCAGCAGAAAGATAACCCTCAATGGTTCCCAAAGCAAAACCTAGAGACAGAACAAACAAGAGAACGTCAGATAACTTGACCTGGAGGGGGTCAATCTTTTGTGTACCGTACCAAACCACAAATTTGTTCCAGTGACAGGCGTATACCCTTTCCTCAATGGATGCCTGGATGCCAAGATGACATCAACCACTTCCGGAGGAAGGTTGAAGTGTTCAGCTGTCATACGTTCAATCTCCAAGCAGGAAGATGGAGAATATGAAGACCCACGTGCAGAACCCTACACTGCTGCTGTGACAACAGGTCGTCCAGCAGGGGTAGCCTGATCGGAGGACATGTACTCAAGCCCAGGAGTTCTGGATACCACAATCTCTGTGCCCAATCCAGATCCACTAGGATATCTTGGGCCCAGTCAGTCCTGATCTTCCTGAGGACTTGGGTAAGGAGTGGTATTGGTGGAAAGGCAAACAGAAGTCCAGAGTTCCACTGAAGGCAGAAAGCGTCTCAGAGTGAGAGACGCTATGGAAACACCAACACGCAGAAGTACTGACATTGCACATTCTATGAGACGGCAAAAAGATCAAGCCAAGGTTCTCCCAATTCTCAGAAGAGACCTTGCATCACCTCTGGGTGTAACTGGCATTCATGATCCGCTAGGAGCTGACAGTTAAGCTCATCCACCCTGGCATTTAAGGATCCTTCCAGGTGGTTCACCACCAGAAAAATTCCTTAGAGTACCAACCATTTCCAGAGGTGAACGTCTCCTGGCATGGGGTCTGTTACCCCACCCGCCCGGTTTGTTGCAGGACCGCAGGGTGGTGGTATTGTCTGTGAGCACCTGTGTCAGCCTCCCCTTGATGGACAAAAGAAAGGCTTTCAATGCAGCGGCAGCTCCTGCCTTAGGGCGGATGAGTGTTGCCCGCCTGCTGCGAGCACACAGTAAACCATAATAAAATGGTCTCATGAGTCAGTACCATTTTGATGTGCGTGCCTTTTGAGGGCGGGGATAATTCTGCAACACCGCAGCAGGGATGACACCTAATGTGCATAGAGCGCATGTCGGATTGGCCCGCTGTCCTGCTACGGCCAGCCCGTCGAGCATGCTTTTGCCCGCACCTATAGCAGCTGCGTTAAACAGCTGAGGGATTGCACAGGCAGGCTCCCGGTCTCAAAAGGAGCACTGGGTTAGCCCGCTCCATCCATTCCTGATACTTCTCTCATGCTGAAAACAGCATGACAGCAGCTGCAGGATTTGTCAGGTTTGCCTTGAACCGGAAGTTTCATCGACCACGCTGTTGCAAGCAACCTTTAGACACGGTCCCAGTCTGCAGAAGGAAGAAAGTTTAGTGTACCAGCTCAAGAACCACGCTTCCTTTCAGTGTCAGCTCGGATCGCCATCTCAGGGCTGCGGCTATTTCAGGTACAGAGTGCTCGGTGGTTTCAGCCTTGTTGTGTGGAGAGAGTGCTCCACCGAAAACATCTGTTCCTTTCACCTGGAAACCACTATGTGCTGTGAAGCGGCAGAGGAAGCTGTGCGAAATCTGCCTCCCAGGGACGAGCAGGGGTTTCGGAAGCAGAGTATCAAAGACCACTTAGAAGACCAGAAGCTTTTAGAGCACATGATACTACAGAGGTTGGACAGCGGGCGCTGCTTTTCAGGCTAAAGTTCACACTGGCTGCTTTTTCACCTTTCATAACATCCCAACACTATTCGACTCTAGATTTCAGAAGATGTGTTTTCATCCCATCTCTTAGCGTGGACAAAGGCCACTGTTGTAGCATCACTTACTTTTGTTGACAGTGAAGGTGACTGTTAGTTTGAAATCTCATTTGAGACCAACATTTTTTTTATTTATTTAATTCATGATTTTATGTTGAGGGAACCACACCCATCTGTTATGTATTAATTTTTTTACAGCAACAGCACATAGTGGTAGAGGCCCGCTATGCAAATGACATGACATAACTTACAAAGTGGCCTACAGCAGTGGCAGTAAGAGCAGTATATTTCCTTGACCTGGAGCACAATCTGGTTGAATATTGTATTGATGCATTTACAAGTTCTTCAGGGGTGCCTAAGCGCATTCTCGAACAGGTAGTACTGTACACCATGGGTATGCACCCGTGGAAGATAATTGTACTCGTGAGCCTATGTGAGATTTTCTTTTGGGTGTTGTGCGCATTCAACCCCTTTTTCTCACAAATGCCCATGTGAAGAAAATTCTCCACAGACACCCTGGAAAATATACTGATATCTGTGACATTTAGAAGCCCGATATGTAAGTGCCCCAATATTTTAAGCAATAAAATGCATGCACCGCGTGTGATGCAGCTTGTGACAAGCCAGTGGATATGTACATAAGTTCCCAGAGTTGCAATGCCTAACGGATGGCACATAGCTCCAGAAAGTTGATGTTGAGCTTGGTCTTCACGTGAGACCGGAGACCTCTCATCTCCACCTCTCTCAGGTGGCCACCCCAAACCACAAGTGATGCATCTGTCACCGCTGTCAGTTCTCGAAGGGGAAGGGAGAGGGGTCTGCCACTGACCCAATCGTGGTCCAGCAACCACCGATTTAGACATTTTCGCAGGCTCCTCTGAGTTCTGAACGTGGTTGGAGAGGCCGCCTTGATGTTGGGTCCACTGGAACTTCAGATCTCAATGTCTCAATGCAGAGGTCGCCTATGCCACCTGGCATGCTTGACTAGCAGGATGCAGGAGGTCATCACTGCCAGAAACCTCAGAGTCGACCTCACTGAAATCCAGGACCAAGGATGAAAGTTTGGAATCACAGTGTAAATGTCTGTCCTGGAGACTCTTTTCCAGGGGAAAGACACAAAACCGAACAGTGTCCAGAAAAGCTCCGATGAAGGTCTGAGAAGGAGTCAGGTGTGACTTTGGCACATTGGTATTGAACCCCAAAGATGACAGGAGGTTCGCTGAAGTCTGGTGGAGGTAGACAACTTCCTGGTGCGAGCCCATCTTCAACAGCCAGTCATCAAGGTAGGTGAAGAATGGCACCCCTGACCTCCGAAGGTGTGCTGCTACCACCGCTATCACTTTCATGAACACCTAAGAGGTGGTGGTGAGACCAAAGGAGAGCACATCAAACTAAAAATGCTCCTATCCCACCACAAACCGCATGTAGTGCCCAAGGGCCAAAAGGACAGGTATATGGAACTAGGTGTTCTCCAGGTCTGACACCACTATCCTGTCTCCAGAGTCAAGGGTAGACAAGACCTGGGTAAGGGTGAGCATTCTGAATTTCTTTTTCCTGAGGAAGATGTTGAGAGGGGGCAGGTCTAGAATAGGTGGAAGACCTCAGTACTTCTTGGGCACCAGAAAGTAGCAGGTATAACAACCACATCCTACTTCTGGCACTGGCACCCTCTCAACAACTTTTTGGCCAAAAGGGCCTGCACATCCTGTAGCAAAATGGAGAGATGGCCCTCCGTCGATTGCTCGGGGGATGGTGGAAGGTGTGACGGGGAAGAAAGGATGGGTAAGGCGTATCCCCTGAGAACAATCTGTAGGACAGACGTACAACATGATCACCTGCCAAACAGGGAAGAATGGGTGGCTTTTTCTTCCCACTGAGTGGCTGTGTCCCTGCAAGGGCATGCTAAAGCAGTGAGGCAGGTGGCTGCATTGGATGGGGGGGCAGTAGACTGGGCCGCATGCTGACCTTGACTGCAGGGGCATTTGGCACCTCTGTCTCTACCACAACACTGCTGGGTTCCCTGTGGAGGCAAGATAGGCTGGCTGTAAGGGACCCCCTAGTCGCAAAAGGAGTGATTTGAACTGTTGCTGTGGGCATGGTGAGACGGAAAGGCCAAGGGAGTGAGTGGTAGCCATTCCCTCCTTAAAAATGCTTGAGAGGGAAATCAGCTTTGCTCCTGAACAGGCGAGTCCCATCAAAGAGCATGTTTATCAGGGAGGACTGGACATCGCCATAGAACAAAGTTGATCACAGCCATGCATAGCGGCAAATGGCAAAGTGGGGCCTATGGCCAGCCGGATGGAATCGGTGGTGTCCAAGCCACAACAATTTGTGAACTTGGCTGCATCATGACCATCTTGAACCGCCTGAGAGAGCACAGGGATAAAGTCTTCGGGCACACCATGGAGGATGTGTGCCACTAAATTCCAAAGGGCGTGAGAGTAGCGTCCCAACAAACAGCTTGCATGAACAGAGCGGAGGGCCACACTGGTAAAAGAAAAGACGTGTTGGCCTAACATTTCAACTAATTTAGATTTCCTATCAGGGGGAGTCGTAGTATGTGTGTTGGGATTAGAGCAGCTGGTAGACGTTTGCACACTAGGCTTTCTGGTGAGAGGTGCTGTGAAAGAAAAGCTGGGTCGCCTAGAAAAGGGAGACGTCGGCAAGTAATTTGTTGATTGACCGGTGAGCCATAGCACGGTTTGGCCCAAGTCCCCAATAAGGTATCCGTCAGCGCTTTGTTGAAGGGAAGAAGGGGATCCAAAGATGTCGGTTTCGGTTGAAGGACCTCAGTTGAAACATTACTTTTACCTCCAAGGGGATCAACATGGGACCGGTGTTGATTCGGCGGAGAGAACAATCAGGCTGCCTCCTCTGGCATCAGTGAAGTTGGCATCGGCATGCCCGGGACCAGTGTGGGTCATGGCGCCAGAAGAAGAGTTGGAGGCAAGACAGGCTCGGAGGGTCCAGCTGGCACCCAGGGCAAACCCATCGGAGGTTTCCCACGTGGAAGGCCTCTTGGCTCCTTGGGGATCGAAGGTACACCAGAGGGAGTGAGTTGGGATCTAAAGAGCAGGTGCATGGCTGCACAGAACTCTTTGATCTGATACGCAGTGGCTGAAGGCCCCAGAAACTTGGGTTGCGTCAGACCCAGCAGCAAGATCGTGAAGGGCGGTGCTTCTCCTGCGCCTGCTAAGGGTGACTGCGCGTGGTGCGAGGGAGCAAAACCCTGCTAAGTAACGTCTCGGAGACACAAAAAGAGCTCTGGATCTGCATCTGAAGGTGCAGAAAAAAAGAAACTGACGTCAGCGAACAGGTCTGACACCTATATAGTGCCCGGAATTCATTTCTGGAGTGGAACTTCGTCAGTGCAGATCTGCATGGTGCTACCTTCCAGCGTGCAGAGGTACTGCAAAAATGTTTCTGGATCCAATCTGAAGCATGGAGAATAGTCACCATTTTGTGAACACCTGAGGGGCAATGGTGAGGACGGACGGGAGCATGGCAAACTGAAAATGCTCCTGGCCTGCCTTGATCAGTAGGTAATGTCTGTGAGATTGCAGGACGGATATATGACAATAGATAACCTGAAGGTCCAAGGCTACCATCCGGATCCAGGGCAAACATAACTTGGACCAGTGTGAGCATTTTGAATTTGTCCTTTGGTAGGAAGGTATTCAGAGGGCGAAGATTTAAGATAGGCCAAAGCCCTCCATCTGTCTTTGGCACGAAGGAACGAAGCCTACACAGAATTGCACAGCACTAAGTAGCTGGGTGTGGGAGCACTCCTATGAAAAGTTTACAGATCCAGTGTGTCATCTAGGGGATACTGTAAAGGTGAGGAATTTGTGTTTGGTGTATCCATCAGAAATCTGTGATACTATTAGCAAAACTGTCTTTCATTAGAAGCCGTACCAATAAAAGGAACAGTGGTATGAGCTGGTTGATGCCCACTGAGAAGTGTCGGATGTCTTACTGAAAAAGCCCTCTTCAACAACAGATGTTTGAATTAATCTGACATGTACATCGCCACAAAAGATGGAGAAAGTCATCAAACATAGGAACGAAAGACAAACTCTGGTAATTGCCCTGGTAATTACATCAAATGTATCTAAATGAGTGTGAAATATCTGTCAAACAGCTACCGAAAAAGGGTGACCTCTTACACTGACAGGTATAGTCAAATCGGTCATTCACACGAATGTGGAGCAATGCAAATGCACATATAAACCATGCATCTGTAGTAAAAACACATTTTGCCCATTGCGACTTTGTGCTCTGAGGCGACAAACAATTGGAGGAAAGCTGCACCACAGGGCTCTCTGGAGACTGACGCACACTTAGTTAGAAGAATCCAGTGGAGGGCTACAATACTTCCAAGCTGCCAACCTCTGGGTTGCAAGATAAAGGGTTTGCCCCAAGGAATTATGCGGTGCTTCTCAAAGAATCTGTGTAACCAAGATTTTTAGAGTTCTGCTCCACTGTGGAACATTGCAAATCCAAAACGACACCGTCCCTCGGACCCCTCTCACTCCTCCTTCCCACCCACATCTCTATGACGGAATCTCCCTCTGTAAAAAGAGCAGAGGAATAGGGAACTTAGCATCAAGCAAAATGTCTCCCACACTCATGTTGTGCAGGTCCAGACGGAGGCCTACATTGATAGGGGGATTCATAGAAGTAGCATATCCGCTTAAAAAATGTTCCATCGTCCTGCCCCCCTGTACATGCCATCGGTCATACCCATTGTCTGCATCAAAGATGGAGTCAAACGAGGCAAACAGCACCAAAGTAACAGAAAAATGATACAGATTCGGACCTAAAGCCATCGCCATGATCAGTGGGGGGGTCGGAGCTGCTCCCAATGTTGGAGACACAGACGGTTGCCACGGGTGTTCCTATGATCTGTAGTTTTGGGAGCTAAATCAGAAAACGTTTGCAGGATAGTCTTATAGAGGCATACATTTGTGTAGGTTTAGGAGAAGCAATGCCGGTTTAGTTTAAATCCCATGGACGAAGGAGTCAAGCGAGCGCGCTTTACAAGATGGCCGCCTCCCGCTAAACGCGGCAATTTCAGCCCGTTTTCGACGAAATAATGCTGAATTAAGACTAGCATTTATTTTTAAAGCTTATTGACGACATTTGGCAAGTGAAACTGGTTCTGTACATTACCTTTTTGGAGCCTTTCCTCAAGTCTGACTGCAGTTAAAAGAGGTGAGCTGCTCTCCGGTGTCTAGAGTGCTCCTGATCCTGGAATTCCTGTCAGAGGGGTGGAGAAAAGCTCAGGAAAGGGTGCGGCCGAGGCCTAGGCCACTCCCACAGCTGGTTATAGCTGCTGCACTCTGCTTATTCAGGCAGTATTCTCTTCTATTTGCATATTGTCCTTACAATATTGCTTTAGACTGCTCCTTTATTGTTATTTGCACTTATTTGCTTTTACTTATGGAAGGCAAGCAGTCCCACAGTATGTCTACCAAACGAAAGCAAAACATTTCTCCTCCACCAGTTAAATCTAAATTAGTGGATATTAATGAACCCTCATTATCCACTTTACTGGAGGAGTTACAAGCTGTACGTTCTAATACTGACAATATTGCGACGGAGATCAAAAATGTACATAACGATATGGCTGGTCTTTCTATGAAGGTCTCTGACAATGCTATTAAAATTCAAGACAATAAAACTAAAATTGACCATCTTATACCTATTGCAGCCAAAATTGAACCAATGAATAAATTACTTTTGGATTTGGAAAATCGCAATAGATAATATAACCTGCAAATTTTTAATCTACCAGAAGATGTGGAGGGTAATGATTGCAGGGGTTGTCTAGAAAACTTACTTCCTGGTCTTTTGCGTATTAAGTTTCCTGAAAAATTCGAGATTGATAAGGCGCACAGAATCCCCTCTCATCGCAACCCGCGACAAGATAAGCCTCGTCAAATGATTTTCAAAGTGTTAAGTCATCACCATCTTATTTTGATATGTAAGGCTGCCAGTGATATCCCTTCGTTAATGGTCAATGAGAATAAAATCTTTATCCATCAAGACTTTGCTAAAGACACGGTCAATATTCGTAAAGAATTTGCGAACCTTCGACCCAGACTGAGAAATGCTGGTTATAAATATGGCCTGTTTGATCCATCCACTATGCGAATTTGGAAAGATGGGTTTTCTAAGTCATTTCAACATCCTGAAGATCTTCGACGATTTCTGGATATGCATTCTCAGTCATCTATGGAAACAAATGAGGCTACTACACGATTTCATTGTTGCTTGATTTTATTGTGAGCATGTTTAATTGATTAGTGTATTTTTGCAGTATTTGTTGCAGGGCATATTGAGTAGGCCATTCTTGGTATGCGTGTGTGAGATTCAGGAGCTCTATATAGGTTTCTATGTTGTATAGTTATTATTTTTGTTGTTCGTTGGTGTCTTGTGTTTTTTATATTTCCATACTCGAGCTACTATTCTTTCTTTATTCCATCTGTCTTATTTATCTTTTATTCTATCTTTTTTCTTTCTTCGAAATGTCAAGTGGTAATGGTATTAAAATTGTTTCATTTAATGTTAAAGGGTTGCGGCACCCTGTTAAGCGCACTAAGGTTTTAGATTATTTAGCTAGACATAAAGCAGATATTTGTTTAATTCAGGAAACTCATGTAGATGATAAAGTTTTATCCTATATGAATAAAAAATGGGTAGGGACTGTAATTTCATTTCCAGCTCTCAATAGGTAAAATGGGGTAGCAATTCTTTTTGCAAAGAAATTGCATGTTCAAATTTTGCATAAATGTTCTGACTCAGAAGGTCGTTTTATCATAGCGAATATAAAAATTGACAATAAGGTTTTCCACCTATTTAATGTATATGGGCCTACTAATGATGACCCGGAGTTTTGGTCAAGATTCACGTCAGAGGTTTTAAAATTGGGTAATGTACCTCTGATTATTGGTGGGGATTGTAATCTTATATCTGACCCATTACTGGATAGAATATCTCAAGCCAAATTTCGCCCTCCAAAAGCGTTATTCTCTCAAATCTTTTTTTAATACTACTAAACTGGTAGATATTTGGCGTCTGCATAATCCTACTGATAAACAGTTTACTTTTTTTTCTAATCCTCATGACTCTTATTCTAGGCTGGATTATTTTTTAATATCTGGTAATCTAATTTCCTCAATTACTAATCCAGATATTCAGAATATAGATATTTCTGACCATGCCTTAATCTCTTGCATTTTTTCTAGTGATTCCAATCAAAATAGTCATAATCGCTGGCGTATGAATACCAATATTGTTCTTAATGACAAGAATAAACCTAGACTTTTATCTGCTATTCAGGAATTTTTTTCATTCAACATTGAAGACTCCACGTCTATTATTAACAGATGGGACGCATTTAAACATATAGTAGAGGTGAAACTATATCCATTATGGCACATGAAAATACATTATTTAATGCTAAAATTGAAGAAGTGGGAAAACAGATAGCCAAATTTGAACGTCTATTTATCACCTCTAACAAACTCCAATATAAGGAAAAGTTACAATAAATCCCATGGACGTCATTTAGGGGTCGCACTTGCAACCCCTAGCTTGCCCCTTAAGACACTTTGCACTGCTTTTGCTACCCCTGGCCTCAGAGGTGGCAAAAGCAGCACCAGGCACAGAATGAAAAGTGTGTTCTGAAGAACACGGTTTACCTTCTGCAGATCCCACTGGGAGATTTTTTTCTTAAGTTGAAAATAAATGCAGAAGTGAAATGTGCACTATTGATTATACAAATAAAATTAAACAAATTAAAAAAAATAAACCCATTTTTTTAAAAACTTGAACAGAACCGCCCCTCTGTGTTCATTAGTTCATATATAACATATAGATCCTATGAACTAGTGGGCCTTACCACTGCATCTCCCTGCGAACTAGCAATAACTTTTCCCTTAGAGGTACAAAGTAGTGTTCCGTGATGTAAATTATTATGATGTCAATGGGATTATGGTCTTGGGCATTAGTTACTAGGATTCAGAGTCAAAGATCATATGATTTCACTTCCTGTGATGTCATGGAGTTGCGAAGTCACTTCCACTACCCCTGTCGTTTTAGTGAATCGAAGTTAATGTTAAATCCACTCCAGGAAAGAATCAAATTACTATTGTGTGGCCGGAAAAAGATACTATTGATTGAGCCGCAACCTGAACCCCGAGGGGAGTAGGAACAGAATCCGCTGCGCATTTTAGAGCACAGGGAAAATCATCAAATCTCCTCTATGATGAGGAAGGCCACTATACAAAAAAAAAACATGCATCTGAGAATACTCATTTAGGTGCCGGGGGAAAAAAAGATTAGCCTACCTCATTTAGCATTTTTGCACAGAGTTCACAGGCCACAGGGCTGTGGTCCAGGCCCAGGAAACACGTGTAATGAATATGCTCAGCCCACACCTTCTGCTACTTGAAGTCAGGCCTGGGTAGAATCTCCTTCAAACTCATATACACGAAAACACATTCTTATTAGCGGGGGTGAAAGTTTTCCGATTTTTAATAATAAATCTGGACTTCCATGGGCACACTTTTCTCCAGTTCTCTATCCATTACTGGTTCCCTGTCTTGGGGCAGTGTTTTCACCCAACTGTCCCACTTCAGCAAGAACACTGCCTACTTCAGCCACATTGAGGTATTTTATACAGGATCCCTGCAGTGGTATACCTCCATAATGATGTTATTATATCTTGAATTGTGCCCCCTCTACTCCTCCCCGGTTTTAAATGGCAGCTTCATACCCACAATTTATCAGAATCAGAAAACGGTCATATATATGCGACTACAGAAACGATGGAATGAATATATGGGAGTTGGAGGATGTAGATTAGAGAAGTCATCGATGCCCAGGTTGACCCGTCTATCAGAGTGGTCTTTTGTGAGGCTGTAGATCACCTTATGGGTCATGTCCTTATCAACTGATACATAAAAGGTTCTCTGAGATTCATAAAACTCATGACCAGTAGGGAAAATCGTTTATTAAGAAAAACACTGTTTTTAAACTTTGAAGAATAAAGAAAATATAGTACTTACTCAAACAAACTAAAAATGGAATCAGACATCCAACGAGCAATTAGCAAACCTCAGTCACTAGCTCCTATATAGGAGATATGATGCACAGTATAGAGTTGACTCGTTTATTGTATCATGACTGATGCATACGCCAACTGACACTAGTATATTTAAAGATCCTATTAAAAAACAGAGCTCAACCACTAAGCAGGTAAGACACTTCTATTCCTTGGCTTTCCTTGCCAAATGGTGCAGCAGAATAATAAAGAGAGCTAGGGTACCCATATTTTTTAAATACCAAGCTCATCAAACTCGCAGCATTACCTTACCCACCCCCATCCACAGCCTCCCCTCATTCTTACATCCTACCCCACCTTCTCTATCCTTTCCACGCTAGCTTTACTTCGCATGACTTGCTGTAACCTATTGTAATTTATTTAATTAGATTGTGTAAAAATAGCGTTGTTTTTAATTGGTTTTGAATGCTACCTCATTGTTCTTTCGTTTTATTGCAATATCTACTCATCAAACCAATGTAAAGCGCTCTGATACCCTTGGGTCCAGCCAGCGCTATATAAAACCTTTTAAATAAAATAAATAAATTACACATTGAAATACATATTTGATTTGATTCAAATGAACATTTATCATAATATAGTCAAACAAAATGGACTAGAGAACAACGGGGATCCATGGGATACAAGTACTGTATGCAGAATTTACAAAGAAGGTGTTTTCAACCCCACTGACAAACCATCTGTCACACAGGAATTGAAGACCAATTAATGCAAAACAAAAAAAAAACAGATGGATACTGCTTAAAGTCCTGCACCAGCAGTTCCCAAAAGACACATGAAGAAGAGGCTTCTGTGTGTTAGACAGATAGCTGCTGCCTCAAGCTGTGAGACGAAACAGCATGATGCAGAGAAATAGTGGAGGAAACACTGCTCTCCACCGTTTATAACCAGGGACTAAAGTTAATTTCACTAAAACATGGATGCATGAGTTACATTAGCAATGGCATTACTGTACATTGTACACATTGCTTATTTTTACAGTACCACTCTGGTTTATTTACTTAGCAATTTTATATGGCGTGTACGAGACCAGAAGTGTGACAATACTGTACTAGTTTCACTTTGTTAACAGGAATGCAATTTCAGAACCATGTTTCCAGTTTCATGATATAAATTACAATTTACATTACATTCAAGATGCAATGGAAGATAAAGCAGCACGCAAGTGCACTGAGCAGAATTTATCGGGGAGAGGACTGCACATACAGGTATGTCTCGCACGAAACCCCAAAACATATGCATCAGGCAGTGGTAGACCATTATTCAGCGAGAGGCTGGTGCATGGCAGTGCTTATATTTACCTGTATTTCCTAAGAGGTCACCCTATAGCAGATGGCGACCCAAGAGTCTCTAGGACGCATGTGAGGTAATAGTCTGGTGTGACATCAACAAGATTCAACTCCCAGGGTATGGTCGTCAACACACAGAGATAAGCTTACGGGGTTAATTGCAGACTCTTCACCTTTAAATTATCCCCAGGAGCAATACTGGATCCATGAAAGTTTTCAGCATAGCCCCTGGATATTGGTAGGTGGAGCCGTGCGACTCCGCATCAGCTCTACTCTGCACTAGAGAAGACGGCTGGAACCGCATAGAAGAGCCACCAAGGTGCGCATTACATCAGTTTCTTTCTAGACACCATCCATGCCCTCGGATGATAGGCCCACAGACCAATAGTTCGAACCAGTGTTCAGATCTTTCAAGTGGGACCTTTTTATATGGAAAGGAGTCCATTCTATAGAACGGGGAGGTGAGAGGGCAGTGAGGAACCTGCGACTTGCTAGAGTATCCACCAGAAAGGGCGTTACTGAATGCAAGTAACTTGTTCTTCTGATGAATGCTTCTAGCTCACCTTTAGAATAGATGTCAAAACAGTACCTTCCCCCTGGTGGTGGGTCACTGGAGTGACTGACCAAAACGTCCTGCAGGACTGAGCAGCCAAAATGCCCTTCCTGTCATACTTGGCTGTCGAGGCAATCATGTTTCATGAATGTGGGCACTCATGCACATGTAGCAGCTTGACAAATATCCAAGTCAGGCATTCCAGGTTCCAGTCTGGTGGAGTGATCCCTTAACCCCTAGGCGGGCTGCTTCTTTGCCAAACGTGTGGCAGTTCTTGATACAGAGCACTATCCACCTGCATAAGGTCCTCCTTTGCACTGCCTTGCCTTTCTTTGCCCTAGAGAACCCCACAAAGAGCTGATCATCCACCCAATGGTCTGCACAATGTAAAAGCTTAGCGCTCTTTTGGAATCTAAACAATAAATAGACTCTCCTTCTCTTACAAGGGGTGAGGTGGAGCAAAGAATGTCAGGAGTGTGTTGGACTGGCTCACATAAAAGATGCCTATTTTTGTGCTAAATTTGGAAGACACATGAGCATAGTCGATGAGGATTGTCAATAATCGTGTGTCCAGATTGTTGTTTTGAACAAATCAGCAAAAGTGAAAGACAGATGAGATTGTCTAGTTCTCTTTCTCTCCTTTTTTTATGAAATTCCTGTTGTAGTGACACGAAGTTTGTCACATCATTGTTTTTTTTTTTTTTTTAAAAAGACTCCAGTTTCATATGATGTGTATATACTTTTTTAACTGAATTGTCCATTGAATGAAGTGTAATGAATATTTTATATTAAAAATTGGAAACCTTATGTAAACTATTGTGGCACTTGACTTACTCAGGCTGGGGGGGCATGAAAGGTGGATGCACTGGATTTTGTAAATGCATGTAAGAATAAATTATAATAGATAGATAAGTTGGTTGAACGGTGGTTCCAAAGGAAAAAATGTGTGACTTCACAGACATGAAAGGGATCACAAACAGGAAAAAGAGAGAGAAAATGAAAACTCACCTGTCTTCCCTTCACTTTATATACCAAGCACCAAGAGCGAGTACTCTGTTTACCTATAGAGTCTCTAACTCACAGTAATAAAGGGAGGAACCTGCCCAAGGTCACCAATGTTAAAATACCTTTCTGGTAGGTGACCTTGTGTGAATTTTAAATCACTTGCACCTTTTTTTCACTTCACTCAAAAACAACCAGCTCCGCTGTAATCAGGGGTCAAAGCACACCTTGGAGGTACTCGGTTTCCAGGGTCGGAGCCCAATGACAAAGCAGGTCACCAAGTCGGTTGGCGAGTGAAGGTTCTTTAAAAAAAAAAAACGGAGGTTTCCCCCCCACTTATTGCTATGAGTTAGGGACTCTGTAGGAACTCTTGTTAGGTAAATAGGGTACTCGCGCTTGTTGTTTGGTATAGACATGAAAGGGAGTTAATCTTCAGTAGAAAGGCCGCACTAGTCCGAAGCATCAGTTTCCCCTGAAATAAGGTGGTGTAGGGTAGCTGTACTGAAGAGCTTTAAACTCACTCATGCCACTAGCTGAAGTGATTGCGATGAGGAAAACTATTTTCAGGGTCAGGAAAAGCAGGGAACAGCTGTGCAAAGATTGGCACTGGATACACACACAGAAAATAAGGACCACATTAAAGCTAAACTGAGGCATCCCAAAGGGCTTTGGTGGAAACATGTGGGGAAACCTTTTAGGAAACATCACAACCGCTGATTTAAACAAAGACTTCTGGTCCCATAACTGCAAAACAGCTTAAAGAGCCAACGGGGAACCTTTAACAAAGTGCACTGCAAGTCCTTGCTGTGCCAAAGACAAAACAAACAGTAACAAATCTGACAGTTTTGCCTACAATGGGTCAATATTATGGATGCAAAACCATGCAACAAACTTGGCCCATCATCTGACAAACAGATTTTGTAGAATGCTACATAGCCGCCAACATGACATCTACTACTTTGAAAGGAAAGCGAATGCAGTTGATTACTACCGCACAAACTCCATGCATGGAGTATATTACATGGGTCGGAGTGTATTACCCTGCCCTGCTGCTGCAACAGAAGACCATCCTGAAGTGGTTACTTGGTCGCTGGAAATATGCTCATGCCCAAAAGTTCCTGGGTATTACACACTCCTAACCCAATTCGGAGCCACAAAGACTACTTGGGCCCAGTCGTTCCTGATCTTCTCCAGACCTGGGGGCAGGAAAGGCAGAGGCATGCAGGAATCCTGTGCTCCACTCTAGCTAGAATACATCTCGAGGGAGAGCTTGATTGGAAACTTCAGCGTGCAAAAGATTCGACATTGCATGTTATGGACAGTGGCAAAAAAAGATCCGGTCAGGGTTCTCCGAACTGCTGGAAGACATCCTGTGCCGCCTCTGGATGTAAGCACCATTCGTGATCCGTCAGCCACCGCTGGATGTGTTCATCCACCCTTGCATTCAAAGGTACTGCTAGGTGGATCACAAACATGAGAATGCTCCAGCATTCCAGGGAAAGAGCCTCTGGATCCCAACCTACCGTGCTTGTTGCAGTATCACATAGCAATGGTGTTGTCCATGAAAACCTGAACAAGCCTCGCTTTGATGGATGGCAGAAAGGCTTTCAGCACCAAGCGAATGGAACTGCCAATTCAACAGGTTGATGTGGAATCAGGTCTCTGCTGTTGACTAGAGTCCTCTGATCACCACCTCTTGCAGATGACCAACCTAGCTCATCAGTGACACATCCATCACCTCTGGATAGGCCATGGAGATGGATCTGCCGCTGGTCCAATTGCCTCCGAGCAGCCACCACTACAGTTCATTTGCAGGCTCCTCCAAAACCTAGATGGAATCTGAAAAGGTTCCCATGGTGCTGGACCCACTGAGACTTCAGGCTCCACTACAGAGCCTTCATAAGTCACCTGGCATACTCGAAGAGCAGGATGCAGGAAGCAAAAAGGCCCAGAAGCCTCAAAGCCACTGTCACTGAGACCCAGGACCGGGGCTAAAATGTGGAGATCACAGCTTGAATGTCCTGGACACGCAAGGGAGACAAAGCCCAGAACTGTACTGTATCCAGAATGACTCCAATGAAAGGAGGCCTTTGCAAAGGAGTCCGGTTTGACTTTGGCATGTTGACAGTGAACAGCAATGATGTCAAGAAGTTGACTATCGTCTGGAGGTGACAGACAACTGACTGGGGCAAGCTTGTCTTAAATAGCCAGTCATTAAGGTAGGGGAAAATTGGAATCCGCGACCTCCAAGGGTGTGCTGCGATCCCATTATCACTTTCATGAAAACCCGAGGGGAACAGGTGAGACCAAAGTGAAGCATGGCAAATTGAAAATATTCCTGTTTTACTCTGAACCACAAGTATCGTCGGTGGGACTGAAGGATGGGCTCATGAAAGTAGGTAACTTGCAGATCCAAAGATACCATTCAGTCATATGGATCCAGGGCAGACCGAACCTGGGCCAACGTGAGCATCTTGAATTTGTCCTACCTCAAGAATGCCTTCAGAGGGTGGAGATCTAGAGTAGGATGAAGGCATACTTGCTGTTGGGTTGATATCTGACCGTCGTCTCGGAACTATGAGCTTTTCCACTTCGGTGCTCTGTTTGGGGTTTGTTACCCCTTTATACCCTATTTGGTTACTCAATGTTCTAAATTGGAGGGGCGTTTGGATGGGTCATAGATCTACATGTCCTGAATCAATGGACCTGCAAAATGGCCCAAGGACCTTTACTAGCTGTGGAGAATACTACTTTGAAAATTTGTCTGAGGGGATAGTTGACAAAGTCACATTATTGGTTGTGACTTCCTTTCTTGTCATATATTGCCCTGAAGAAGTCCATTCTTGGAAAAAACTCGTTGTCTGCTTGAATGTCGCATGTATAAAGGTCTGTTCCAATTGAAAAACTTCATACTAAAGGAAGATTCTAACAAGAATTGGAAAATTTGATTGCCTTTGGACTGTTGATTATGAAACACAAATGACATTTGGTGCACCGTATTGTATATATTTGAGGATGAAGGCCTCTGTCCTTATTTGGCACAAGGTAATAACAGAAGTAACGGCCAGACCCTATTTCCGGGCCTGGAACAATCTCTATGGCTCCTTTGGTCAAAAGAGCCTGCAGTTCTAGAAGTAGGATGTACATGTACTCCTCTGAAACAGCTCTGATAGGGGAGGAAGATGCAGCAGGTTGGAAAAGAATGGCAGGGCACAGTCCCACTCAACGATTTAAAGGACTCATCCATCAGATATTATGCTTTGCCATCCCTAGGGGAAATATCTGGTCCTGCCTCCCCCACAGGGTAGTCGTGTGCCACTAAGGGCAAACTAAACTGGTTTGGAGACTGCTGCTGAAGGGTGAAGATAGGGACTTGGAAGTTTGTTACTACTGCTGCCTAGATGTCTGCTTGATCCCCACCCTGAAAGGACTAAGGTGCGTGTTATGGGGGATTGAGCTTTGGTACTGCCAGCACACCAGACCTCTGGAGTATCCCTGCTGAGCAATTTACCTAGCAGGAGAAGAAAATCCCAAGGAGCCTGCTATGGTCTGGCTCTCTTTAAAGTGCTCCAGGGACGAAATAGCCTTCCCACCAAACAGCTGAGATCAGTCTAAAGGCAGGTCCATGAGCGATGCCTGCAGGTCTCCAGAGAAGCCTGTGGATCTCATCCACTCGTGATGTTGCAGCACCACACTAGTTCCAACTGCTCTGCCTAAAGAGTCAAGTCTGGAATGTGTTACGTATTGGCCACATCCTGACCATCATGGATGGTTTTAACCAGGAAGGCCCAAACATCTTTGTGGACTGCCAACACAATCTCAATCACATGTGTTCTAAGACATGGCCAGTATCACCCTAACAGACAACTGGCATTGATCAACCAAAAGGCAGGCTAGCAGATAAAAACATTTGTTTTGTGAATGCCTTAATTCTCTTAGACTCTCTGTCTGGGAGTAGGGGGGTCACAGGAAAGAATTGGGGTCATAGGAAAGAATTGGGGTCATAGGAAAGAATTGGTGTCCTGCTGGTGGAAATTTGAACCTTCAGACTTTCTGGCATAGGGCGTTGCAAGAAAACAGCTTCTCCAGGTGCCTAGTAATGTGTTCGCAAGGGCCTCACTGAATGACAGAGGTTCAGAGTAAGCCTGTCCAGGCTGCAGAACTTTAATGAGAACATTTGTTTTGACTTCCATAGATGGAAGCTTGAAGTCCAAAACCTCAGCTGCATGGCGTACCACCAAAGCAAATGAAGCTCTCTCCTCTGCTGATGGTGGCGGTGGACTTGGGTGGAAATCATTCTAGTATCAGCAGAAGTGATCAACCCACTGGCCTCGTGTAAATCTATATAAAAGTCATAATCACAAAGCGGAGCTGACATCACCAACAATGCCATTTCCAAAGGCTGGCTGACTTGGGTCGAAGTCAGAACCGAAAAGTTGCTGGAGGACTGTGGGGCAGTTTCACAGCAGATGAATTGTCCAGACAGAACTGGATTGTTGGGAACCAGATGTGTCAGGCGAATTTGGGAAGCAACATATATCAGGGGAAAAATGAATTCCGCTTGACATCAGACATAACTAGTGGAACGGCGTCTTCCAGCACTGTCGGGACTGGCTTGGATTTTGAAGCCAGAGTAACAAAGCCGGAGCAAAACCAAAGCCCGGTGCAGGAGCCATAGGTGGCACCGAGGATGGATCTGCTGATGCATCTGAAGGTCTCAGCAGATCCATTGGGCCTGAAGGAGCGGCAGAGAAAGCCAGAAGGGTCCTGAAAATATGCAACATTGCTACTTTAAAGGCCTCAATCTCTTGCAACGTCACCAAGGGCCCAGGAAACTTGGAGTGCATTAGGATCAGCTGAGGAATCAGCTCTTCAACAAAGCCACAGGAATGAGACCAAGAGGCACCTTGAGTACCCTGACGTCCTAACAACTTCAGGCAGAGAGTGGTGGGACTGGGTCAAATCCCGCGTAGTCTTGTGCTTCCGCTTTGACCTACTGGAAGACTCGGACCGTGACGAGGACCTGTTGCCAGGAACAGCTCTGACAGAGGGACCTGGTCCACACCCTTGACTTTGAGCTGGAGCGAGACTTGCAAGGTTTCTTAGTGTGTTTGGCAATCTACGGCTTCACTTCATGTACCTGGATTGTCTTTGGATTCATGAGGGCACAATCTTCGCACGACTTGGAGTGGTGCCCCAAACACTACAGACATCCCTCGTATGAGTCAGTCACAGACATTCGCTTGTGACAGTACCAACAGGGCTTAGACCCTGCTGTTTTAGTAGGGGACACATTCTCATGCACACATTTTTAGAGAAGATTTGTAAAGAAAACTCATCAACTGTGAAGAAAAAGGTGGAATTGAGTTCCAGACCTGCATACAAAGGCCCAGAAAGAAAGGAACTGGCAGCGCGCTGAAAAACAAGTTACTTACCTTCGGTAATTATCTTTCTGCTGGATAATCTAACTGCATGTTCCTCACCTTCAGAATACTTGTCAGGTGTCAAACTGGATGCGGAAACTTGAAAGCAGTACTCCGGCAAGCCAATAGGTAACGTCGTGCGCTCTGCAGCAATGAAATTCTGTTTGGAAGTGATGAGCGGAGCAGCAAATAAGCACCACGGATGCGCACTGACATCAGTTGCATTCTTAGGCTGTAACTGCCCTCGGATGCAGAGCCTATCAAAAGACTGGCATGACCAGTGTGCAGATCTCAAGACTGGGACCTTTTTAGATGGAAAAAGCCCAGTCCACAGCATGGGGAGGTGGAGGAAACGGTGAGGAATATGCGGTTAGATAACAGTATCCACCAGAAAGATTGTTACAAAGCTAAGTAACTTGGTTCTTCTGATGGATACTTCTAACTGCAGATTTCTCACCTTTAAAAGAGATGGCAGTACCTCTAACTGGGGTGGGTCTGAACCAGCTCATACCAAAAAGTCCTCCAGTACTGAGTGAGCAAAATGCCCCTCTCGGCGGACCCGAATGTTGAGGCACTAGTTCTTCATGAGCATAAGTACCAACGTTCACATAGCACCCTGACAAACGTCTAGGACAGGTACTCCGTGTGCTAGTGCAAAGGTTGCAACCTTAGCTCTGGTGGAATGAGTCTTTTGCCAGAGTGTAGCATATCTTTATGCAGAGAATGATTTATTGGGATATGGTCCGTTTTTCCACAGCCTTTCGTTTCTCCAGAGAACTCTACAAATAGCTTATTATCCACCCAGTATTCTTTAGTGCAATCAATATAAAAGTTTAGTGCCCCCTTAGGGTCCAAACGATGAAATCTCTCTTCCTCCTTAAAGGGATGAGGGGCTAGGAATCCCGGAAGGGTGATAGCCTGCCCAATGTGAAATAGAGTGATCACTTTTGATAGAAAGGATGCTTAAGTCCTCAACATTAACCTACCTGGAACGAATGTGGAGTAAGGTGGGTTGATAGAAAGAGCCTGTAGCCCATTCACATGCCGAGCCGATGTTATGAGAAAGACGGTTTTCAATGTCAGAAGTCTTAATTGACAACTGTGCAATAGCTCAGAAAGAGTGCACATCAAAAAAGCAAGAACTAAGTTTAACTCCCGCTAAGGTATCACTAATGGATTTGGTGGAGATAAATGTTGATGGCCTTTCAAAAACCCCATTAAAACAGGTGATTAAAATAAAGAAGGCTAGCCCGGCAACCACAAAAAGCCAAATAAACCTCAACAGTGCCCAAACCAAGTCCTTGCTGGGCCAAGGGACAACACAAAACAACAAAACTTCAGACAACTTAGTTTGTAGTGTGCCAATTTGTTGGGTGCCACAACCTTGTACCAACTACTGGAGTACACCAATTTTTTAGAGGGATGCTTCACCAATAAAAATAACATCAATGACCTCCGGAGGTCAATCTCTAAGAATGAAAAGGCCCATTGTGCAAGCTTGGGTGCAGTATCCTGCCTGGCTGCTACGACAGAGGATCCTTTGTAAGTATCAACTTGATCAGAGGGCATATGCTCATGCCCAGGAGCTCTGGATACCACACTTGCCTGGCCCAATACGATGCCATTAGAATGACTTGGGCCTGGTCATTTCTGATCTTCTTCAGAATTTGGGCGGGAGAAGAAGCAGCGGGATGGAATACAGGAGTCCCAAGCTCCACTGTAGATAGAACAAGTCTCTGAGAAAGAGCTGTCTTGGAAACTCTAGCACATAAAAAATGGCATTGCATTTTCTCAGCAGTGGTGAAAAGCTTGAACCAGGGTTCCCATTAATAGAAAACACCCTGCACCAACTTCACATTTCCTAGACTCTCCACTTCAGGGGAAAGGCTCCAAAATGTACCGAAATGAGAATAGCTCCTATGAGCGGGAGCATCTGCGAAGGAGTCAGGTGCGACTTAGGCATGTTAAAAGTGAACATCGATGTTAGAATGTTCTGAAGGTGCTGGACGACTGTCTGGGGTAAGCTCGCCTTCAGTACCCAGTCATCAATGTAGGGGAAGACTGGTACCCTGGACCTCCAAATGGGTGCAGTAACCACCACCATCACTTACGTGACACCAGAGCACTAATCATTAGGCCAAAAGGGAGCACTGTGAACTGAAAATGCTCTTGGCCCACTGTGAACACCAGGTAGCATCTGTGGGATTGCAGGACAGGAATATGGAAATAAGCATCCAGCAGGTCCAATGCCACTATTCAGTCTCTGGTGTCCAGGGCGGACAGGACCTGGTTTAGCATGAGCATCTTGAATTTGTCCTTCCGTGGGAAGGTATTAAAAGTGTGACGATCTAAAATTGGACGAATGCCTTCATCCTTCTTTGACACAAGGAAGTAGTGGAAGAAACATCCAGTTCCTACTTCTGATACAAGAACCCTTTCTATTGTCTATTTAGGCCAAAAGAGCCTGCACTTCCTGATGCAAGACTGAAAAGGGGGTCCCCCGTCAGCCACCCTAACTTTAGTGGAAGGTGTTTTGGGTTAGAAGATATGGGAGGGCATAGCCCTGATGTACAGTTTGGAGGAACCAATTGTGCAAAGTGATAGCATGCATCTTTGAGGGAATATTGGATTCTGCCTCCGACAGGGTGCCTGTGTGCTGGCAAGGACTTCTAAAGTAGTTTGTTGCAGCTGTTGAGGTAGGAGGGGTGGGAGACTGAGCTATCTGTTGTCTGTTAAAGAACCCTAGCCTCTGCCACAAAAGAGCTGAAAGGCCTGCTGGGCTGGTGGAGGTTTCTGGTGTTGGCAAAACTGAAAACCCCGACCATAGCCAGGAAGTTGTCCGTGGAATTGTCTGGTGGGTGCAGAAAGACCCAGGGAATGTGCTGTCGCCCAACTCTCCTTAAACCATTCCAGGGTTGAATCTGCGTTTTGCCCAAAGAGCCTTTAAATGGCATGTCCACCATGGATTCTTGGACAGCCCTGGAAAAGTCTGCAGACTTCATCCAGGCATGGCATCAAAGTGCCACACAGGTGCCTGTTGCTCAACCTATGCAGTTGGTTGTATCCAAGTCAGAACGCATTATGAATTTCATTGCATCAGGGCTGTAGTCATCCTGAATAGCTTGAGACAGATGCCCAAAGGTTGTCCGGAACAGCCAGTAAAACCTGTGCCACCGTATTCCAGAGAGCACGGAAATACAGGCCTAGAAGACCGCTGACTTTCACCAACCTCAGAGCAAATTTACTTGGCAAAAGTCTCCATTTGTTTTGACTCACGATCAGGCGGCGTGGTAGGGAAGGCGTTATGACTGACATTACTGGTGGACATCTGTACCACTAAACTCACTGGCACCAGATGTTGTGCAAGAAAGGCTGGGTCGCCCAGTGCAGGATGATGGTAATGACTTACCTGACTATTAACAGATGGATCTAAAAATGTTTTGCCCAAGTGCCCAAAAGGGTATCTTTGAGGCCCACATTAAATGCCAACAGTGGTTGTTTAGGGGCCTGACCTGCTTATGTGCCTCAGTCAAAACATTAGTTTTCACCTCCACAGTAGGGAGCTGTTGGTCTAAGACTTCTTCCTCCCTTCATATAACAACTGCGAAGGAGACACTTTCCTCAGAAGCAGGACCAGAGGAGGACACAAGACCAGTATCTGAAGAAGTAGCCAGACCACTGGCATCTTGGAGTTCTTCATACCAGTTTTCCTCATCATTTTGTGGGATTTAATCATCTTCATCATAATTGAGTTTGTGAGAGTCAATGCTGAAAGGATTGTGCAAAGCTTGGGCCCCACCGCATGGTAAGGGCAAAGTGTCTGAATCTGAAGAATTGACTGTTGGCTGCGTGCATGTTGGAGCCAGGCTTGGCCTCAGTCGAGGTTGTGGTGGAATCTACTCACAGTGGACATAATGGACGGCAAATCATCTTCCGCTGTTCGTGCCGTTAATGCAAAGGGAACCAGTGTACAGAGGGTGGTGCCAGAAACGAAGTCAGCACTAGAGCCTTGCTAAACCCAATGTGGGTTCAAGAGGCAGAGATGGTGTCAAAAGCAAACAAGGCTGGCAGAAATTTGGCTGGAGTCCCCTGCAGATTCTTGAGGCCCGAAGGCGCACCAGAAGGAACTAGTATAGTGCCAAAAATATTCAGCAGGACCTCTCTGAAGGCTTCTACTTGCTGCAACATCACCTACGGACCCAGGAACTCTGGGTGTATTGGATCTAGACTCTGAATTAGCTGGGATGGAGATTGGGAGAGAGACTAGCGTGGCCAATTTGGAATCCAGAGTGGCAGAAAGAGGTCAATTCCCGCTTCAACTTATTATGCTTTTTCTTGTACTTATCTGAAATTTTGACCTAGACTCGTTGAGGGGGAGGAAAGGTTCGGAAGAGCACGATATCCAGGATGGCTCTGATGAAAAGGAGCCGTTGTGAAGGAGTCAGAAGTGACTTCCGCACGTTGATGGAAAATCCCAACAATGAAAACAAGTTGGCCGTAGTCGGGATGTGGTTCACAACTGTTTGGGGCGAGTCTGCCTTCAGCAACCATCATCGAGGTATGGGAAGACTAGTATTGCCAACCTCTGCAGGTGGGCTGTGACCAACACCATCACCTTTGTTAACACCCAGGGTACACTGGTAATGCCAAAAGAGAGTACAGATAACTGAAAGGGCTGTTGGCCTATCTGAAACTGCAGATAACGCCTATAGGATGGCGATGTGAAAACAAGTGTCCTTTAGGTCCAACACCACCATCCAGTCTCCCAGATCCAGGGCAGACAGAATTTGGGCCAGGGTGAGCATTTTGAACTTGTCCTTCTGGAAGAAGAAGTTTAGAGGGCGAAGATTTTGGATAGAACAAGGCTTCTGTCCTTTTTGGCCCCAAAACAACAGATATAATAGCCTATCTCGATCTCTGATGCAGGTACTCTCTTCTAAGGCTCCCTTGACCAAAAAGTTCTGAACTTCCCTGTGGAGTTTGGACAAGTGGTCCTCGAGTTGTGCTGTGGAGTAGGTGGCATATCTGAGGGTAAAAAACAGGAAGGGCAGGGAATAGCAGTTTTCCATAATCTGGAGCCCCCATTGGTCAGATGTGATGCTCCTACAAGCGGGGTGGTGAAAAGTGATGCGACCTCCACAGGGCGATGATGTGCTGCCGAGGGTGACTTATAGTGTGTCTGCGGCAGCTGCTAGAGGCCGGGCTTTGGGTAAATAGTTGCCCCTGAGGTCTGGGAGCTGAGGGCCTGATCTCCTGCTTCTATCTGGAAGGGACTGGCTGCCCCTGACGCTTCTCCCAACGCACCCACAGCTCCACCAGTTCCGCCACACAGATACGCTTTGAGGGAGGAGCATGACACTAACGAGTATGACCAGTTAGTTGGCAATGATGGCGGAGAATATGTTACCATAACACCAGAATTGCCTCCCCAGGCTGCGTGCCTGTACGTTAACGACCCACTCAGCATGCACCAGACACCAGAGGGTCCAGCAAAGTATTATATCAGAGATGTGTTCAACAATGAACAAGAGGAGGGAAATGTAGTAGGGTCCCGTTTTACCATCTGACAAGAAACCCACGTCTCACTCTGCACTACCCACCAAACATGACACTCCCAGATAGGCCCCACCAGTTAGGCCCTGATAGATGTCCTAAGTTGTCCACTTTCCTTCATCTTCTTAGCACATTACACATAGGCCCAAGCCCACCTTCTTAGATACCCACATATAGGCCCAAGAATACCTCCCCAGATACATACATATAGGTCCACAGAGCCCAGTGTCTCTTGTTATAATTTTTTAATAAAACAGATCTCGCAGGCTTCACTGATCTGACAGCAGGGACCTGTGCCATCCACCGCGACACTAGCCCCCCCCTGTAAATTTCCACAGTTACGAGAATAAGATTAGCCCACACGTACGTGACATTCTGCTGGTACATCTGGCTGTTTCACAAGCAAGGTTGCCAATATTTTTAGTTATGAAACTTTCCGCGCTTGCTTAACTGAAACTGAAAAAGACGGCAACGTGACAGAGAAATAATATATAAAATATTAATTTGAGCATTTTACGATAAAAGTTATCCTTTGTTTACTTTCTGCGGTCAAGAGCACTGACCACCTGCTAAAAGCCCCTAGTTTCTCAGTTCTACATAAAACTTTCCACAGTTACTGTAAGCGGGCGGTCAAGGGCCCGCGTCAGGACCCACGTCAGACGTGGGTAGAAGTTCTGCATTTAGCCATATAAAATAGCTGCACCCAGGGTGTGGCTCCGAACTCTTCAAACCACTGCCTAGTTGCATGGTGAGGGTTCCCGATCGATCGTCATCCTGACTGGGCCCAGAACTTCTACTTCCAAGGTGGTAATGCTCTTATCTGATTATTTGCCTTTTGGCTTTATCAGCCTATCTGATTATTTGCCTTTTGGCTTTATCAGCCTATCTGATTATTTGCCTTTTTGGCTTTGTCAGCCTATCTGAATATTAGCCTTTTGGCTTTGTCAGTCTATCTAATTTAGCTCATCCAAACCCAAGCCATTGCATTTGTCTTAGCTTTAACTGCGTAGTCTTGAATGGTGTTGCTTTCTTAAGAAAAGATTTGCCTTCTAGGCACTATCCTATTCATCACGTTTAAATTCAGGGTTGCCCCTTAGGCAGCTGCTCATAGAAAAATATATAGATGTTTATATTTTTGCTTCATTTGAACAACTGATTTATAACATTGTCGATGCCTTTATTTTTCATTCTGCTCATGTGTTGATGGGCAACATTTAAATTGAATTGTTTTCTGTGTTTTTGAACTGCTTAAATAAAGCGTCACTGTATTTTACATCGTTGTTCTTTCTTTCCAAGTGAACGAGCAGAGTGTGGGTCAGGCTCTCAGGAGTCGGTAAGCAGAAGGGTGTGGCCATCCATTTACCCTCAAACAGACTGTTGAGACATGTTTTGGTGTTTTCTCTGCTGATCTCCCCTCCTGAAGGCTTGGCAGGTGCGACATTACTGGGAGAACTGGTGAGCCGGCAGAGCAAGCTCAAGAGAGGGTGTAGTTGCTTTACTGTCTTTAAATGCTCTAGGATCGAATCAGCCTTGTCTCTAAAGAGACAAATCACATCATAGGGCATATCCATCAGTGACTGCTGGATGTCACTGGAGAATCCAGTGGAATGAATCCAAGGATGGCACCTAAGCACCCAGCTGGCGGCAACTGCTCTATCCAGGCTGCCGGTTCCATCCAGGCCCGATCGAATAGGGTACTTCCCCGTGTCTTGCATATCTTGAATAAGGCATTGGACGTTTAGCCTTTACATTGTCTGGGACCGTGGTATGATATCAGTCACTATGTCCCATAATGTGTGAGCATATCTTCCCAAAAGGCAGCTGGTATTGACAGACCTGAGGGCAAGGCTAGCCAAGGAGAACATCCTTTTGTTGAATGACTCTGCATATCAACAGTCTGATGGGTTGGTTAGAAACGTATTGTGGTTCAAAAAGCTGGTGGGGATCTAAACTGCCAGGCTTTCTGGTGATGGAGGAGGACGGAAGTATCCTCTGGAGCAGGCCTGTGTCTCCTTGCAATCTGCCTGCTGACTGGAGGGCAAGGTCCTGGTTTTGCCCAGTGGCCCAACTGTGTATCCGCAAAGACATCCATGAATGGCAATAGAAGCTCCTGGTTAGTGTGTCCGGGATGAAACACTTCTATCAAAAAATAAATTTTTACCTCAGTGGAGGGTCGTGTGAGGTGCAAGTTTTCTGCCACTCTCCTTAAAACTGTGTCAAAGGAGGCAGACTCGTTTGTTGTCACATTTGGGAAAGGTGAGTGGAGGATAGCGTCAGGAGAAGTATCTAGGTTATTGGCATCTGCAAATCCAAAAACAGGTTCTTGTCACCATTAATCTGATTAGAAATGTCATTGTCCTCTCCTAATTCATGTTGGTGGTGAGGGAATGATGTGGAGTCATAATGGGGATAGAGATGAGGTTGGTGTGATGCCGGTGAATGCCACTCTCTGAAAGGACCATCAGCTCCCCTTCCGGCGTCAAGCGGAGCTGTGGGTGAGCTGCAGCACTAGAAAAAGCATTGGAGTCGAGCCAGGGTCAACATTGGGGAGAGTGGCGGAGTTGGCATCAGAGGAGGACCCGCCGGCAGTGGACTGAATGGAAGCCACCTCGAAACCTTGGAGCCCAAAGCCACGCCAGAGAGATCGGGAAGGGTATCAAAAATTCATGGAATAACCTGTTTGAAAGCCTGAATCTGCTACGGTGTTGCCAATGGCCTCGGGAACTCAGGCTGCATTGTAAGTAATGCTGGAGTAGGTTCCACAGTGGGAGACCAAGATCTGGAGGTACCCCCTCATAGCCACGCGATGTCTCACGACGAGAGGGGCAGGAAGATGCGAACTGTGTTTTGACTTCTGGTGTTTCTTCTTTCAAAATTTGCCTGAAAATTTTGAATGGGATGAAAATCTTTCGGGAGTGACCTTCAGTCAGGATCAGACCTTCCGAGCCTTCCTTCAGTGCACTTGTCACACAAAGCCAAATCGTGCTAGGAGCGCAGACAACAGACAGACCTTGGATGGGTCGGTCACTGACATCTGTTTGTAGCAGTCCTTGTATAGTTTGAACTCTGTTGTTTTTGGATGGGTCATCTCCCTTCCACACTGGAAAACATTTTGAAGAAAAATTCTGTCAAGTCTGATGGACCCGAGGGAACAGCGCCAGGTCATGCGTCAGAAGATGCGGAAAGAAAATAACTGAGGTCAGCTGGCAGAGGTAGCGCAGATATAATGGCCCCAACATCATATCCAGGGTGGGGCAGATCTAATGCAGAGCTGCACGTGCCACCTACTGGGGCACAAGGGAGTTATCAAAATCTTGTGCATCCAGTCTGGCGCCTAAGGAAATTCCCAAGGTAAGGGCTCTGCGGTTAGAAGTCTCCATCAGAAGCAAATGTTCAAATTTACATAGGGAATCTGTGCACTGTGGAGGTAAAGAGTGACAACATTTTATCACGATTCTCAACTTACCAGGAGCAACACAGAGGAACTTAGTAAATGCCAAGAGAATGCCACAGTGCGGCAAATAAAGTGTTTTCTGTATGCTAGCTACCATTAGGATAAAATAGCCCAAAGAACCTGGTCTTGAAATAAGCTAGTGTGATTGGGAAACAGTTTAGAAAGGTATGTTTTCAAGCTATAGTTGGCAAAGTGGAGTCAAAATTCCAGGAGAATTCTTTTTGTGAGCAACCATGCTGGAAAATGTTTCGGACAATGGACCTTTAGGGGTAGTGAATGTTTCTAGTTCTAAAGGAATTTGTATATCCTATCAGTGAAGAACAACATTCTACTTCATGAGCCATTATTATTGGTCCATTTATTGCGATGGCTCTGCCTCCCACGGCTTCCAATCAAATGTTTTGTGCAACTGGCAGCTCAATAGAATGCTCTTTTAACTAGTTCTATGGAAATGTAATCCATGAGCAATGCCTTTCTTGTGGAAGAAATACTAGGGGTTCGTCTCCTGCTCAGCTGAGTTCTGAGTTTTTTCATCTCTGGCATATAGATCAAATAATTAGCATACTCTACTTTTAGGTTAAAAAAAAAATTACATTGCGCTCAGTACAACTTCCTACTTCGGGTTTCGATCACTAAGATGAATTATGTGCTAACAAAGTGTCCCTTCAGTATTATAGTGGCATAGTATTTTTCGAATGCCACAAAAATCAGAAAATAATCCAACCCTTCCCTTTTGCTCAGGGGCGGCTCCTCCGCTATAGCGGAGGAGTGTCTGCCCACTGCTTAAAGGCAGAACATGAAAAATAAAATGATAACAAAACACTTTTATTATAATTTTATTTTTCATTGACTCGGCTGAGTTTGCCGAGTCCGCCGAGTCTGGGGCGGGGCGGGCCAGGTCGCAGCATCACCAGCAGGGGGAGGAGGAGGAGGAGTAGCGGGCACTGAAAGTGCAAATGTCGGTTTGGCCGGCCGCCCAGGGCCAGCCAAACCAACATGCGCACTTGGATATCTCCAGGCTATTCCTTGGAGATATCTGCAGGGCTACGAGTCCCTGCAGGAGCATGAAACGGGCCGCTCCGCCCAATCCCATCGCTTTTCTCTTGCTTGGAGTAGTAGTATGAGAGAATTGCTGGGATTGCGTGGTGAGCTGGGAGCCTGGGCTCATGGGAACTGCAGTGTCGGGAGCAGAGGAGCAGCGAGGCGCAGAAGTTAAGTGTATATTTATTTATTTTTCCCTGAACAGCCCCACCACGTAGAATGGGCAGCAGCCGCGACTGCTTTTGTTCCACTTGTTGCTCACCTGTTTCAAAAGAAGAAAGGCTTGGAGAATGACTTAAAGTGCAGAAAATCAGGAAAGCCGGACTTTTACCTCCCACACCAAAAGACAGGTCTCCGTCGTCCAAAACACCTGCACTTGAGATAACGTTACAAATTTGTCTCTACAAAATATTGTACAGCTGGGTGGCGTAATGCTGCTCAGACATTTTTATTCACTGCAACTACACTGGTATCCACAGTAGAAACAAAGAACAGTAGCATACAATTCCTAAACGTTAAACACCAGCAAAGATATGTTCTGTGCAGGGCAAGTCAGCAGCAGCAGCGATATATTAATGGCAACCTTAAATTAAACTCATCTTACCTGCTCTTCGGCCAGCTGAGATATGTGATTCACTGCTGCATAGGATTCGATTTTGGGATTGAAATGGTTGATAATTGCCCTGAAAGAACACAGAATTGCAACATAACAAATTATTTACGAACAAGAATGCTGGGTAATATAACGAGGTCTTAATGCCCGAGTGACATGGAAGACCGAGTTATTTTTAAGGTACCAAATACACTTATCTTAAATTATTGAGAAACATATTGGAAAATTAAATTAAGAATATACGGCACAATATCGACTCAGTGAAACATAATATGTGTAACCGCGCAGTAGGCCGTCAAGTCCTAGTGCACAGCTATGATGTCACAGCTGTGCAACACTTTTGTATGTAATTTATATTCTGCCAGACAAGTATGGCTTTTTTACCTCTTTGTGCACGTCATCTCCTGGGACCAGTGGATAAATAACCATCCTTTTGAGCAGAAATGTATGGCTAAGTCTTTATTCAGGGCAGTCACTATGCAATGCAAGATCTACGCTGACCCCATCAAAAAGATGTAAAAAGCAGGCATTGCGTGAGTAGTAAACCCAAGGTCGAAAGAGTCACTGGACAAGCTTTTCATTGCTTCATCATCAAAGCAACGCTTGCCATGTGTGAGACTTGATGAGCGTCAATGTAGTGTACACAAAGAGGTTGAGAGCAGAAGGGTACTCCACTGGCCTGGATCGGAGTGCCCCAGAATTCCCCATGGGCTGCACCTTTTGTTACTGGCCACACAACTCTCATGGTTTCCAGCAGCCTACATTTCCGGGACAAACTACAGGGGGGAAATGGAGAGACTCCCACAGATGTCTCACTTCTAGGGGTTCAGCCAGGAATCCCCGTAAATTCTACACCACTGAAATTCTTTGGGACCCTCTGTATTATTAACTCAGGGGGTGCAGAATTAACAACCACACACCAGGGCACTCACAATGAAGGCCTCATATTGCCAAACTTGCATCTGAAGAGCATGAGGGACATTGTTTTCAGGATACACAGTTTGCCTGCAGCGTCTACTGCACTTTCAAAAGAGGGATGTGCCAGAATTAAAGCCACTCTCCATGGGCAGACATTTCCTGAACAGGTGTTGCATGTTGGACGGTGAAGAGACTGTCAAAGGAAGAGTCTGTAACATGCAACGCCACCATCCATCTTTGAGTCCCCCACTGCTGTTCTAGCATCTGCAAATGGTGTCACTCACCGCTAGAGAAGAGGAGCCGATGCAAGGGTTTGGACTAGAACAGGTTGTGTGCGCGCCTTGGGTATATGATCTGAAGGGCCAACTGTGCCATATTCAGATTTGTTTGTAGTTTGAACTAGGAAAAATGGTGGCTCTGGTCAGGGGTGTTTTGGGGGTCATTGTTGATACAAGACATGGTGTTTTTCAGGATGTTTAATGGTGAGCTGCAATTTTTCACCACATGGAATAAATCATAGTACTATGGGCACCATAACAAAGAGTCCATTGGAAATTAGGTATTCAACAGAAATGTATTCAGTATGTATCAGCAATTCACTGGAACTAGCTTATGACTCAAAGAAAGAAACAAAGCATTGGTCTCATCAGTCTTTCTATGATCAAGACACCTCCATAGTCAAAGCTTTCTCATAAGCAGAATCCTGTCACTTAAGCGGTGGACATGGACCTGCCATGGTTAACAGTGTGGTAGTAAGGAGCACAGCTTTTCATGAAAGAGACAAAGCTTACAACAGACCGAGTGGAGGCCAGTGTCCATGTGCAGCAGGTTCTGAGCAGTGCTAGCCTTCAACCATGCCCTACATTCAGTCAATCAGTCAAATCACTTTATTTCGGACACAAATGTGACCATAAAAGTATACAATATAAATATTCAGCCTTGTGGCCATTCAGTACACTGAACATGACCTTCCGCCTTGTGGGCAATGACTGCGGCGTGTGGCCACTGGCCACAAATGCACCCATCCCATTTATGCCCAGAGCACATAGTGCTTTAATGAAGGATATGTACAGTGGGCTCTGAGTGGAGGGTTTGGCCTTCGACCATGCTCAGTATCTGGCCACTAGCACAGTGTTCCTGAATTCAATGCCTATTTGGGAAGTAACTATCCATTCATCGTTTTATTGAACACAAACCAGACCCTATCAGGACAGCACAGCACTTTACATCCATCCATAGTCTCTGGTCCTACAAAGAGAAGGCATGGGTAAGAATAAAACATAAGCTAAAACAATAAAATTGTGGAGGGGGAAACCGGAAACCTCTTTCAATAGTCTCAATGTCTGAGCGAACAAGCATTTTCAATGCAACAGGTCTCACATTTACGCGAGTTTAAGCTATTGCCATTGTAAATGACAATGCCTTTTATTTATGTTTTAAAAACAAAAATAAAAGGCATTGTCATTTACAATGCCAATAGCTCAAACTCTCGTAATTGCGAGACCTATTGCAAATGCTTGTTACTTCATCCACTGGTGCATGCCTAATATATGCATACTGTATAGATCCCTAATGGTTCATAATACACGGCATATGTGCCCAAAGACTGGAATACACTCACGAGGTATCCCTACTTATCCTGTCTACGGGTTGATATGACGACCTGGCCTCTCCGGGGAGGGGCACGCGGGGGACATCTTCTGTTGTCACACACTTGGAAAAATAAAAGTTAACGTCAGCGTCTAGGACACAAAATCCTAGCACATTAATTAAAGCGCATTAAATGGATATGGCCTTCAATCGTCCTAGAATCCTCAGGGGGCTGTCTCTTTAAGATACACTTATAAAACACATTCTGTATTTTGTATTGGTATTTGTATTTTTGGGCATCTTACAATACATTACGCATAGTCAGGGGGAGCGAGCCGAGCACTATATAAATACAATTACAATAAAGCGCTTTGCTGGGTAGTACGGTTGCATTATTTATAGCGCTTCATAGCCTCGCGAGGTCGTTAAGCGTGTGGGCTTGCATAAGGCTTCTGAGCATGCAGTTCTGCCCAGATTCCAGGTCTTCTTTTGCTTCGTGGCAACGGTCTTGTTGATTTCTATTACATTGCCTCCTAGACGACCATGAAACCACAAGATGCAAAGTGTTACTGTATGAAAACAAAAGTGAAAACAAAACTCGTTTTGACAGAAAGGAGAAGGAACTTCGTTATCTCAACAGCTCTCTATGGCTCAAGGCTCATCACATGGTGAGAGCTTCGGTGACGGCTTCGCACGAAGGCTAGCAGGGGCGGCACGGACAACAGGAGGGAGGGGGGTAAATAAGGCACGACAACGGGAGGGAAGGCGGGGGGGTAAAGGAGGCACGGACAACGGGAGGGAGGGCGGGGTTGTAAAGAAGGCACCAAAGCACGTCATGCCTGCAGTGAGATAAACCGGAAAAAGAAAATAGTACTCACAGTCTAAATAACACATACGTGTAACAACCGAAGTAAAGGGGCCAGTCGCCATGGGAGGTGACAAATGAAGAGGAGGCAGTACTAAGGAGGGACTAACAAGCCTATTTACGAATCAGAAGCCAGCATTGATGACGCACAATGACACAAGCCAATGGCAAATATGGGCAGAGAGTGGGAGGGGCTACTATTCCCTACTCCACTACAGCAGATCACCAGAGCAGCGCATGCGTGCTGGCTCAGGCTTGACCTAAAAATGGAGGTTCGAGAGTGTGGTATATTGAGAGAATGGAAGCCTCCTCAGACTACCTAAGCGTCTGTATATCCTCTGAAAAAGTAGGATCATACAAGTCTCATCACATTTAAGACAGCGCCTATTTCAGGCCTTAATAGTGGATATAAGTTTTTTGTGCTTTCCTATCTCAAGTAAAAAAACACATTTTGGTTCGAAAACTGCTTTTTGGATCTCGAACTCTGTGTCCAAAATGTAAGTTTTTTTCCTTAGGAATAAAGAGCATTTTCCAACTGTCTAGAATGGCCACTGTTAACTGCTGAGGCGTGTCACCCTTGTTCCTAGTTGGCTGCCCTTCATCCAAGATGTTTATCCATGGTACAGTTTTGAGAAGTGCTAGTTTACAGTAATTTTGGTTGAAGCAAGACTGTTAATCAGCGAGAGAAACAGATTGCGGTGGTAATCGAACATTTAAAGAGAAGTTCGTAAATCAATTGCAGTTAAAAGAGCTGCCTCGGTCAAAAAGATTTCCCTCTAATTAAAAATCACTTCTCGACTTATCAAATGCATAAGTATATAAAAAATGTTAACCCTTCGAAGTTCACCTAACAGTTTTGGGTAACTCACGCATTTCAATAATTACTGACCAATGAACTCCAAACCACAACAAATCTTTTCTAATTAAAGCTCTACCTACATGACAAGCATCTCAACCCTGGAAATCCACCCTCTTAGACTCATGGTCATGAAGCAGACCAGCAAAGGCAATAGGCTTTGATTTGGACTAAGAGGACTGGACTAAGACATCTTTAAAAATATCATAACGCTCACAGACGGCTGCAGCTTCATGGCTCTATTAATGCTCATTGCTCAGAAGGGTTTCTACCATTCTGCTGGGACAAGCTTAACCAGAATTGCACAGAATGGTGAGATGGGCTCAACGGTCTGTCATGATGGATTCCAAGATATCTGACCGCCGGCGCCTCTGCGTCTTCGGTCCCTCAGGGTGAATTTGTATAGACAAAATCTCAGCAACTTTAATTATAACAATTATAGCAAAAAGAGGAAAACTTGCCTTAAGACACCACATGAAGTGGGAATAGAATGTCTTTCTAACATACTAGTATTTCAGAAACATCTCAGATTCTGCATTTAATGTTGGAGGGAATAATTGCTTCTCTTCCTGTTTTGATTGATCAGTATTGTGAGGGTCAACAAATCTGAGCTGAGCTGGCTCTTCTGAGCCAATGGATTCAAAAGTGGAGGAAAACCTATCAAAAGTCTTTGGTCTAGAGATGTTCCTGTCTTTAGTCTCATCATCAGGCTATTTGGGACAAACTCACTCCATGACACGTAATCGTTCTACTGAGGCCGAGCTTATAGCACAGGACGTGAGGCCCCCGGCTCTGCAAAAGGAGCAATGAGCAGCATCGGTTAATGGGCCACACATCTTGTGGTCACTTGTTGGAGACTCGCGTGGAGTCAGTAAAGAGACAGCTGCCACTTAGTAGCTCACGGACATGCAGCTCAACCCCCATATGTCCCTGTGAGAGATTAATGCTTCCACTTAGGGTGCATTCTAGACACAATGGTGGCCCGCCCCGATATAACATTGCCGCCTTGCAGGGTTGTGATTCAGCCTGACATAGTTTGGGCTTTCTTGGATTAACTGTTGCTTCTCTGGCGTAGGTGGCGATGCAGGATTAGGTTTATAATTCTGAGCAATTCAGATGCCTCTAGCATGTCCTCCCTTTCCCTATTATCTTCCAAGTCAGACAAATCTATGGTGCAGACCTTGCAGTGCACTGGAACCGCCTTTTGCACAATCTCAGACCTATCTTTGCCCTGGTTCAGATATGAGTGATAAAACAGGGTAGAATATTTTAAAGCTAGACCATGGCAAGAGGTTACACAGTTGCAAAATAACTTTCATTTTTCTTCTGTTCAAACCTCTTCAAACAGTCTCATTGCACTTCACAACAACTTGTTACACTTTATATTTTTTGCACGCAATTTATACCATAAATGTGCATTTTCTTTGCCCAACAGAACGGGCCCCAAGAGATTATAATTTATTGAATCTTTCTTGAGATGCAAAGGGTACCTTGCACCAATAACTTGTTTTTAATTTTTTTTTTTTTTTTTTTTAAATAAAATGTTGAACAGCATTACATCAAGTCAAACAGTAATGCACCAATAACTTCAGTTGTTATTGAAAAAACGTGAATAAGATGGGGAAACGGTCAGCAGCCTAATATCAATGCATCTGGGCACGTTCTCCACAAGGGGGTCTTTGGAATGAGAGCGGTGTGAGGGTCCACACTGAGCCTCGCGGCGCCCATAGAGCTGGTGGCCACTCTCCAGTGCTATTACAAAGTAACCGAATAAGCTAAAACTGGCCGAGCACAGTGAGAATATTGCAATTCAACATCTTCATGTCTGAGTTTATAACATGAAATTAGAGTAAACGACTTGCATTCGCTCTATTAGCACTCAATGGTGTGATTAAGCATCTGATTCACTGCACATTTCATACAGCGTTTGCCTCAAAACAGCTTCTGTAATAAAGCTAAATTAAAACGCCGAAACTTGGAAGCATTAGATATTTTAAAACCTCCCATGGACATACAACCCTAGAAACTGCCAACTGTATTAAAACAGTTGGACAATAATCATAAAATAAACCTCATTCAGAAAATTGCAATGATTCTGTGGGGAGGAGGGCGGGGTCTGGGGCAACATAAAAATGATCCATACTTGTTCTCCCGATAAAGCATGAAGATGAAGGCATATACAGTGCACGCAGAGCAGCAAAATAACTCAGATGCATAGCAAATAAACTAATTAAAATGCTGGCAGGTATGTGCGGCCCCTGAAGCATCTTGGCAAAAACACAGCACTTATGGTCCTTAGGAGAACTTGTGGTGCTTTGATGGTCAGCCGGGCTGATTGAGGGCATCTGCTTACCTTTCCTAGTACATTCTGAGGTTTTAAAAAAGTGGCCCCGTTTTGCAAGAGCCGCCCTTGCCCCAAATATTGTTTTAAGCCACAAGCTAAGGCTTGTGCATGTCCAACCAACTTTGCATGCTTTTAATGACTGCCAGGAAGACTGTGCGTGAATGAGATGTTTTGTGGTACTTGTCGGTGATCTGCAGTTGGTGGAAGGAGTAGCTGGAATGATGGCCTGAGACAGACACAGGAAGACTGCACAAACACTAGGATTGTCATGGTAAAAAGGGCCACAGAGCATCGAACATAAGGTTGGTGAAAATAATCACGTGTGAGAAAAAGGTGCTGATAAGGGGAGAAAAAAATTATCTAGGCTTTATTAAAAAAAAAAAAAAAGAAAAGCACTGCAGTTCGCCTCCTCTCCACCCACCAAATAAATGGCTCACTGCCTTGTGTTTTCTTTCCTGCGGAATTCACGTTATCCTAATACTGCCGGGTAACTTCTCAGATGCACGCTGGTCGTTGGCCTGCTTCCAGCTGTGGAAGATAAACCTGCTGCTGAACAGCCGACAGAGCCTATCTCCCAGACAAGGCCACTCGCTGCCAGCAGCAGTGTTTTCAATTGCATCTGCAAGAGGGCGTGGGGCCTTCCCTTCAAGTGTCAGGCTGACAATTACATGGGTCTCAGACAGGAGGCCTTGGAAAAGACCTTTTTTTTTTGCAGTTTTATATAGCGCGAACTCGACCCGAAGGTATTGGAGCGCTTTACATGAGCACCAGTTGCTACACAAGGACACATACATTAATTTTTGGTAGGCACGGGGAGATTAAGCGATTTGCCCATAATCAAAGGATGTTGAGCCAACGCCAGACTCGAACCTGGTTCCCCAGCATTCGGAAGTGGAGTGTCTGTGACTGACACCGACACACACACACACCGACACACACACACACACACACCGACACACACACACACACCGACACACACACACACCAATGCAAGATGTGAGCAGCCCGCCCAGTTAATGCAGGTGACACATTAGAACCAGTCTGCTCCAGCTTCCGCTGCCTCAAGCCATGCAGCAGGCATGCCCGATTGGCTTTGAGTACTGAGGGAAAATCAGGGGTCAGAGTCTTTGACTCAGCTGGGCCGAGTGCCAGCAGTCTGTGTCCATGTGACATGCACCACAGTCATCATTGCCACTGTGCAAGCTTCCCTCGTACAGAGCGCGGAGTAGCTTGCATGCTTTCTCGCAAACGCAGCTTTCTTTTTATAGCATGGACTACAGTTGTGCAAGTTGCCCACGCACAACATGGCACACATAGTAGTTCTGTAACACACAAACAGGCCTAGCTATACACTAGCCCCATACCGTGGGTGACACCACCAACCAGTGATGTCTTTGTAGCCAATTCCACTGCAATCATGGTCCTTAGTTTTGTCGTATGGATTGAATGTGGGCTCAAACCTCGGCTAGCTTGGACAAGAAGTCAGCACAGCTGAAGAGGTCACATATAACATGGGGGCTGGGTAGCAGTAGTACACGAATCTCGAACTCATAAAAAATTATCTTCCTGAAACCAATCCACCTCGCCAGCAGGATAAATTGTTTATGTTTCGAATTAATAGCCACGAAGTTCTACGACAATGTAACAACAGATCTGCTCATGTATTCTCCTTATTCCTCTTTTACGGTCCAACTTCGTAGGAACGGCCCTTTTGTCAAAGACAACAGCAGAAATTAGGCAGCGACAGAGGATGAAATGGTCCAGCACACCCGGCTCCTCCTGTCTACTCTCATGCTCTTTTTGTTATACAACATTCGCTATGAACTCACTGGCCCTCTAAAAGTGCTTCCGTGAAATTTCAGGAGCACTGCTCGGATTTTTAAACACGTTTGGAGGATTGCTAGTTGTTTTAGAATCAATCAATGTTTTACAAAGAGAAAAATCTGTTTTTCAGCCATTTAATTATTAGCTAACCAATAGCATTTTAGCGTCTAAATTCCACCTGTTTCTCCTATCTTCTTCCAAAGGGAGTAAATGTTATTCCCGTTTCTGATAGTCTCCATAATCAACTAGATCATGCCTAGTTGAGGGTGCTTTGAGGCGATGCACTGCCATAATATAAATGTTTGGCTGATGTTCTGAACTAAACATTTAGCTGCGCTCCCAAATACTATCCAAATACAGTCAAACATAGTCTGCAGAGAACAAGTTACTTATCATGATTGGCAACCCTCTTTTGGGTGGGTATTTTACAACAGATTGCTTTTGAATTCCCCAGGACCAGAGTGGATCCAGAACATTTTTTAGCAATTGCTCCTGCATGCCGATAGGTGGCGTTATCAGACTTCGAGGTGATATCGTACTCCCTCCAGAAGAGACCACAGGGAGTTGTACGTAGGAGCCACACTTGCATACTGATGTCCGGTTTTTTTCCCCAACTCTACCTCGCCCTCAGACATGGATCAACCCGGACAGGTTGCAAACATGGCAAGATTGAACCTAACTTGGGACTTTTCTAGAATTCTAAACGTCCGCCCCACAGAACAGGAAGGAGAGAGGACAGTGAGGATCCACCCGAAAGAGCGTTACTGAATGTAAGCAGCTTATTCTTCTGATGGATATTTCTAACTACACATTCCTCGAGGGGAAAAGAGAAGTCCCACACACCTTACTCAAACATTCGACCACTGCCACCCAGAAGCCCTGTAGTATTGGACAGTCCCAAACAATATGATAAAAGGTGCCAACCTGGCCATATGCTCGTCTGCAGTTAACATGCAGCGCCCTACCCATCTTAACCATTGTGGTCTGAGAGCAAAAGGAGCGGTGAAGGATTTTTAATTATACGAGGTGGAAACCTGACCATATAGCTACTTCTCTAGGGGATGCCAGGGCCTCCTCCCATTAGTCATCCTCGAGGTCCTCCAAGTGATGGACCCAGCGCGCTTTCAATTTCGTGAGGGCATAAGGTGTATTGTTATGCAAATCAGTTTTGACCCTGCCCCAATAGGAATAATCCAGTCGGAACTGCCAGGCCAGGCCCTCCCTAAACCACAACACAAGCAACCCAGGGCAGGTTTCGCCCTTCTTAGAGCTCATCAGCCAGGTATAGCTTGGTTCCAGTGGCACAGTGAGCACGGAACCCACGTCTTGATTTACCTGTTATACTTAGGGCGTCAACTGCAACAACATTAAGATGATAGATGGAATGCTTGAATTATTCTCAGCCACTGCCAATCGCTCAGATCTGCATCCCTATCCAATTTTTTTTCATCCACGAAGCAACCTCAGTTTGGACCCTGTCATATGCAAATTAGTCCTGACCATGCTCTAATGGAAACAATCCAGCTCGGACTGCTGGGCCAGGTCCTCCCTGAACTGGAACACAAGCAACCCAGGACCGCTTTCGCCCTTGTTAGGGGTCATCAGGCAGGTATAGCTTGGTGCTAGCGGTAAAAGAGAGCAACATATTTGAGATCATCTCCTGCAATAGGTTCACTGCCTCTGAAGACAACCAGGATTTAAAAATGCATCCATCAGCCCGCATAAAGAGAAGTGTTCAACAGCTGTGTCACCACAAGAAAAAAGTCACAAACCTTGACTTGGAGACCAGAAGGACCTCTGCTGCAACAGATCTTCCCTCCCTGTTCAGAAACAGAATCGGGGACAGATCAGAGTATCAGCCACCATCGCCCAATCGGGGACGTCAAGAATCAGTTGTGATCAGTCCCTCTTCACCTTCTAAAGCTTCTAAGGAATATCCAGAACAGTAAAAAAAATGCATAATGCAGGCCCAGATTCCACATCAATAAAAGCCCCCCTCTCACTTCACACACCACCCCAACAGACAATGCCAGATGGGAACCTGTAGCGCAGAACAGGGGAACAGCTAAGGTAGCCAACGCTTACTCTTGATGAATGCCAAAGACAGCAAAGATCAAACACCAAATCCAGAAGCACTGAGGGTTTGTCAAACACATACGTCTGCTGCGTTAACTGCATGGCTTTAAATCCAATGTGTTTTAGCGATCCTTGATGAGGAACCCAGCAATGAAATAAAAAGATGTAACCAAACGTCCAATCTATATCATTTTCAAGAGCAGTTTGGAAATATGGGAGAAATGTCAAAAGCCATACCTCGAGATGAGTTGGAGTACTCATTTTTATAGAGAATGACATTGAATCTAAGGTACACCGGGCATCACCATGCCCTCAAGTGAGACTACTTAAATACTCATCTGGCACATGGTGAGTTTTAATGATGAACATTTATCTGAGCTAGTACTTCAAGAAAGAACTTTGCATTAACAGTATGCACGGAGTGAAAGCTCAAAAACAAGATTTCATTACAACATAACTCAGCAGATTTGTGTTTCCTACTTCTTCACTCAACATAACTAAAAGCTATTCATCAGGACAAAATGCATCTACTATGACTTCTGGCCAAGTTAAATAAGCCCTATGTACACATGTAGCTAATAAATAACAGAAGAAAATTCATATCTGCATCATTAACATATAGAAAGGAAAAGCACACCACAATTAATCACCATGAAGAAAATTCAAAAAAATGTTCTGCATTGTTATAGAGCAATTTAGTGTGGCAAGCAATTAAGAAATTAAATGCTAAGCAAAAATTCGTGCATTGCACTTTCAGGATATATCATTTATCATCTTTAATTTGTATAAATTGCCCTAAGTTCTTTTTATACAGTGTTTTACAGAGGAGCTTTTACAGAACATTGTAGAAAGCCTGATTTTCAACAAATACAAAAATGGAGTGGTTTAAATGCAAAGTCCGCACTTAACCAAAGGGTGTAAATTCTGCACTAAACCATCAAAGAACCCACTATAAAAACAGAAGAGGCAACAATAACTATTAGACTAGTGGCATTCACATAGAGAACCTGATGTGTATGGGCCGGAGAGCCAAAAAGAACTTCAGTAGTGCTCTTTCTGGTGGATACTCTATATACACACACAAAGGAATATTACATTGACAATCAACTTGTTGTGGGGTTTGCCAATACCTAAAAGGGAAGGATGCTACAGAAGAGGACTCTGTTGAAGTGAATCATCCTATGAATAAAGATGTGTTACGCCCTAGCCAAAGAGGAGACCCCAGAGGTAAGGTTGCTACAATAGTGTTAGCAAGGGAAGTTGGGAATTTTGAACATCTGTCAAGCAGCAACATGCACATCAATGCACACATCGACAAAGCACTCTTGCCTAGACATTTAGGATGCAGAGAGGGGCATTTTGCCCACTTTGACCTACAGGGCCCACTTAGACCTACAGGACATTTTGATTTGATCCCACTCTTCAGACCCCCTACTTTTTGCAAGGAGCTGCTGTGGTAGTTATTATAAAGCTGAACGATCTGCAGATAGAAGTATCCATCAGAAAATATGTTATTTATCTTTGATAAAGCTCTGGACATCTGCACATCTTAAAAAAATCCCAAGCTAGTTTTTAGCACTGTCATCTGCCTCAGGGTGCAGAAGAAGGATCATACAGAAACTGACATCAGCACACAGAGGTGGTGCGTATATGTCACTCCATCATATCACTCAGGCATGTCACTAATATTCTCCAGTTAGATGTGTGAACTGAAAGGGACATTCTTAATTTTGCTTTACCACAGTAACATTTTATGTGATGGCACTACTCCACCAGGGACCTCTGATCTCCACCTCATTCTGGTGAGCACTCCAATTGACAGATAATGCATTTGTCACCAATGAGACTAATGCAGGTGGTCCAGAGAATGGTCTGCACCAGGTCAGATTGGCATCCATCATCCACCAGTGGAGGTCCTGTTCCTACTCTTTGGAGATACAAGCCTTGTCTGAGAATACTTAGCTCACTGCACATTCAAGTGCCTTTGATGGGATGACAAAAACATCTTTTTCTGCAGGCGGTCTGAAACTAGCAGAGGCGAGCCTGCCTTAACCAGTCAGATAAAGAGGATATCCTTGACTGATGAATAAGGGCTGACAATCTTCGTAAAGCCCTCAGTGGCTGATGTGAGACTGAAAGACATGACATTGACCTGGAAGTAGTCTGACCCCATCACAAAGCGGAGATAGGTCCTGTGGAACTGCAGGACTGGTAGAACAAAGTATGCATACTGCAGCTTCAGTAATACCAACTGATCCTCGTGGCTGAAGGCCTGCAAAACCTACACTAGAGTCATAATGCTAAACTTCTGAAGGAATGAGTTAAGAACTCTGAGGTCTTAACTCAGTCTTAAGCTCCCTTTCTTCTTGAGGACAAGACGGAACAAGAACAAACCAACATTCCCTGCCCGATATCAGCTACAAGCTCGCTAGCCCCTTGGCAAGCAAAATCATCACTTCTTTGGTAAGGATATTGGTGTGACCCGGCGACGTCCGAGTGAAAACAGGGGAATGTGAGAATGGGTGTCCAGAAATAGAAGAGCTAAGCTACCTTTGACAACAAAGAAGATCTTTATGTCCAACAAGATAGAGTGCAAGTTGGGTGTCTTATCCATCCCTCTTGTGGCTACATATGTCAGTGTGAGGGTAAAATAAAGGGGTTTGGAAGCTTTGCCGAGAAACAAAGAGAAAGATGATTAATGCTGCTGTTGTCTTTGACCTCTGGTATTGCCTCTTCCTCTAACGCACAGAAAGTCTGCATAGGTTGCTGGATAGGCTGCGACAGCTGCCTTTTACGAAAGGAAAGTGCCCAGTTACCTCAAAACGTCCTGTACTACTGGTTGAACGGGTAGCCCAAGGATATAGCTGTGGTTTCACTGTTTTTAAACAATCCTGAGCCACATCAGCCTTCACTCCAAAATGACTGGCCGCATGAAAGAGCACATCCATCACTGATGCCTCGAGATCTCTGGAAAATCAAGTGGAGTGTATTCAGGCATGTTGTTTGAAAATGACACTGGTTCCAATTGCACAGGCACTTGAGTTCGTGGATTCAAGGCGAAAACTTAAAATCTGATTAGCTAAATGTATTAATCTCACCACACAGACAAGCCAGTGAGATGTCAGTGTCAGTTTTATTCAGAGAAACAGAGAACAAACTATTAGGACGCACACAGGCTGCAGGTAAGCTCTTAACTGATATCAGAATTTTGGCAATATGATAGATCAAAACATTCGAGGAACACTAGGGCGTCATGTAAGAGCAACAGACATCAAATGGCAGTGTTTACAGAAAGATAGTAATAATATAAGGATAAAATGCTACACTGCGCCTTGTCCATCACTGCTGGTGAGAACGCATTTTCATGGTCTTTGTTCAGCACTGGGAGAACCTCAAGTGCCAGAGGGTGAGATGGCCTCTAGCACCTAGCAATGGGGCGATTTGTTGCCTGCCCGAAAATGGTTTTGAGCAATCTGAAATAATCGCATCAAACAGTGCCACGTTAAATGGCAAATTCTCTGTAAGAAAAAATTTTTCTTCAGTCTCCTCAGTGGGGTGGGACCGCCCTAGCACTTCATGCAAGTCATCAGCCTTCTCATCGTCATAATTTTGGGCAGGTTTTAGACCTGATCAGAGTCAGACCTGAAAATTAGCCTCAAGCCTCCTATAGTATTGCTGCATAGGCAGAGGAACCAGACAGATGTCTTCCCCTCAAAAATTCTGTTTTTGATATAGTATGACGTGACATGGGTTGAACTCTGGTCAAAGGTGGTATGAATTAGGGGCAGGAGCTAACATCAGATCTGGAACTGGCACAACTAGAGGAACAACTTGAGAGGTCTGCATACTTTATTTGGGGTCAGTCAGTACTGGGGAAGAGCTTGTCACTGATATTTCAACTGGGGTCAAGTTGGGCCCATAAGGACAGAAGGAGCACAAGAGAGAGCTAGAATAGGTTTGAATAATTTCAACCTTACCACTTTGAAGGCCTTGACTTCCTGCAGAGTTGACGATGGATGGGGGAAGGCTGGAATGGAGTCAAACAGGAAGGTGAAGCCAGAGTACGGTTGATGTCGACGAATTTAGTTTACTCTATGAATATTTGTCCACTGAATTTGCCTTCCACTTACATGACAAGAGTGCTCCGGACTGGGGGCGAGGCTAGCCAACACCCAAAATGGCCGCAATACTTTGAAGCTCCGAGTCTCTGAGATCTAATTCCCCCCCCATAATCCGTACAATGATCCTTCTAGCCCGTTTGGATGCCGGCACTGAGTAGCTGCTGCCCTGCGGAGTCCCCCGGTCCCTTGCTGCCGCAGATCTGATCATCCGGCCCTGAGTTACGACATCACGGCTCCGGACCGTGGCTGTGAGGACGCGCTGGCCGTGACGGAGTCCGGAGCCGATTAACGTGGAGGCTGCTGCTTCAGCCGGGCCTGGAGTACGGGGCGGCGCTCGGCCTTCGGTGCGGCTGTTCCTGGGCGCCGAGGGAGTTGCCACGACTTGAGCGGTGTCCCCGGTGCTGTCTGGTGGCTGTACTGGTCGCGACGCCGCGCCGGGTGGGCTCCGGTGCGAGCGTGTACATTGGTGAAGAGGACGCCATTATTCAGGCCATTAATTCAGTCCCCAGGGCCGGAGAAGACGCGGGGGCCCCTCCCCCCCCGCCCTCAGGCATGCATACCAGCATCGATGGGTGAGGAGTTGAACTTGGACCGCTTTCCCCGAGTGGGGCTGCCATCGCGACGCGGTAAGGTGCCCCTCCCCCATCATTGCTACGGAGTGTATGGGCATTTGTCTGTTGGACCCTCATAACTGCGGCAGGAGTCTTTTAAGAACAGGGGCATATCTGCAGACCAAGCCCTTGATTTACTGCGGCATTTGATATAGTGGGGTGTGGTTGGCCTGACATCTCTTTGCGCCCAAAGCATGCAGGCATGGTGTAAGCCTGGATTTAATTATTGACTGCATTCCTTCGCCACAGACTCCATGCCGGGCCCATTGTGAGTTGGATGTTTGCAGTGGTGCTGTTTGGGTCTGGATTGCGGTGGGTGTGGACCCCCCCTAGTTTCTACGCTTCACAGCCATTGCACTGGATTAGTATTAATAACTGTGTTTCTGGCACCATGGCCACTAATAAGGGATCTAGACAATCCAGCGTACTTAAATTATCAAAATTCGCCCATTCCAAAGCTGACGCACCGGACGATAAATCAGCTGAGATGGAGGAGAAACAGCCGGCGCTTACTGAGAGCCCGTCCCTTGTTGATGTGATGGAAGCTATTCAGGGAGTTCGCACGGCGTTGGAACAGAAGATTGATACTGCCATGACGGAGATCACTCTCATCCGTGCTGACCTTCGTAAAATGGGGGATAGGGCTAAAGAAACGGAAGACTCAGTGAAAACCCTCCAGACTTCCACAAAGTCCCTCGAAATTTCAGTTAAAGGTCTGCAAATTCAAGCGTCGGACTTTGAGGCGAGGTTGGAGGATTACGAGGGGTGAGCTAGGAGAAATAATGTGCGCATTTTGGGGGTTCCAGAAAAATCGGAGAGGCAGGCCGCTGACTTGTTCGTTGAGGAATTGATACTGAAACATCTACAACCCCGGTCCCTCTCAAAGTACTTCTCTGTGGAATGGGCACACCGTGTACCAGGGGGCTTCCCGAAACCTGGCGCTCCTCCTCGACCCCTGTTGGCGAGGATATTTAACTTTCGAGACAGAGATATAATCCTCCAGACAGCTCGGACTGCCCCGCCACTTAAGTTCGAGAATGCTGCGATCACCTTTTTTCCGGACTTTACCTACAAGGTCCAGAAGAGGCGCAGGTCTTTCCTTGAAGTCAAACGAGCTCTCCGAGATCATGGCCTCAAGTACGCCATGCTTTTTCCGGCTAAATTGAGGGTCCTTGCCGATGGTAAATCGTTGTTTTTTCCAGACCCCGGATGAGACTTGGGACTGGCTCGAAGGCTGGTGCGCCTCCAATGCTCGCCAGCGGTCATCTCCGAGTCGTGAACAGGGACGGGACAGTCAACAAGAACGAACTGAACGATGTGGGAGTGAGTGATCGCAGGAACTATGCTGGTGCGACTCAGCCATGATGAGTATTGATCAGCTTTTTGGGGGAGGCGGTCCAGTTTTGTGGTTTTGGGGGGGGGAGGGGTGCTGCTCCATTTGTTTTGAATGGCTCCACAAGCTTCAAGGCAGTCGGAGCTGATGTTGGCGTCCTATGTCGTATTGTGGATTTATGATGGGCCGGGGGTCGGTAGATTTGTATTTAGCTTGTATTGTTAAAGTGCCAAGCTTCGATAACATTGTTTTCCAGGGACTTCTCCATTGGCTTTACGGGGGCCAGCAGGTTACCACTTGGGTTGTTTGGTGGAGTGACACTCCCTCCATAGAATAGTAGTTTGGGGTTTACAGGCGCTCTGCAAAATTGGGGGTGGGCAGTTCGAAGTCCACGTTGCAGGGAGGCAGGGTGGGGGGGGTGGGGGGAAATCCAGGGTTTGTTAGTGGGATTTTTTTTTATAGTTTTTGTATGTGTGCTCAGTACAAGTTTACAAATGAGACTTCTTCCTTGGCGCATAGGGATATTCTTATCATTGATCTCCATATTGCACTGCTGTTGTATTCATTCCTTTGTTCTGCCGCTGGAGGGGAGGGGTGTGAAGATCTGTCTGAACTGTCTTTCGGTGATCCAATGTGTAGATGTGTCCTTTATTGCAGTTTAAATGAGTACGTTTCAGGGTTCAACCCCGCGATTGGGGCGCCTTAAATTGCTTTCTTGGAACGTTAATGGATTGGGTGACCGAATCAAACGGGGGATTGTACTGCAATATTTGAAACAACAGGCTCCTGATTTGGTTTTGTTGCAGGAAACCCACATTCAGGGTACCTCCTACTGTGCCCTTAATAGATGGGGATATAAATTGGTGGCGCATGCTGGGTTTGCTAGAGGGTCTAGGGGAGTGGGTATTATGATGAGAAAGTCACTCCCCTTTCAAATACAATCAGTTTCCCGTGATTCATTGGGCAGATTTGTGTGGGTTTCTGGGCAATGGGAGGGGAGGCCCCTTAACGTAACTTCCCTTTATGTGCCACCCCGGCTACATTCCACTACACTGGCCGACCTAGGGCCGCATATGTTAAGTTTACCGGACGGTGATGTACTGGTGGGGGGCGATTGTAATGCTGCACTCAATGTGGAACTGGATCGTCTGCCGCCCAGAATAGGAGAGTCGGCTGGGAAGTTATTGGGGGACTTTCTAGAGGCACTGGGCCTTATAGATGTGTGGAGGACCTGTAACCCCAACTCTTTGCAATACTCCTTTCATTCTGGGGTACATGGGAGCCTGTCCTGTATCGATTACATCTTCTGTGGAGCCCCCCCAACTTCCCATGTTTGATGGTATATCCTTCCTCCCTAGAGGCATCTCTGATCACTCCCCGATAGTGACGTATTATGGCGGCGTTCCCCCCCCCCCCTCCCTACCAGGCATGAAATGGTACGTAATCCATGATATCTCAGGGTACCAACCATTAGAGAACAATTGATTAAAACTACTCGAAATTATTTTACGGAAAACGATGGGTCGGTGGCGTCCGACGTAACACTCTGGGAGGCTTATAAAGTAGTCATCCGGGGGGAGGTGGTGGCGGCAGTTGCGGGTCACAGGAAGGAGAGGCGCAAACAGTTGGAGGAATTGGAAGCAGAGGTGTCCGCGCTTGAAGCCGAATTGGTGGCCTCCCATACTCCAGACACAGCACATAAGTTATTCATTAAGCAAAAAGAATACAGGGATGTTGCTGAGAGGCTGCTAAGACTCATTATCGAGCCACCCAGCATCGTATTTATGAAGTTGGGGATAAAGCCAGTAAATTGCTGGCGTGGCTGGATAAAAGAGAGTTGGCGAACAGATGGGTGGCCCAGATAGCGGGACAGGAGGGAGAGGTGATAAGGGACAGAGCCGAAACAGCCGTTGCCTTCGCCAGACACTTTGAGCAAGTATACACATCCAGGCAGTCATCCACGCAGGCTGAATCAGCAGAGTTGTTGGCCACCTTGCCGCTCCCTACTCTAGACGCTCAAGAAGTGGTGTGCCTAGAGGCAGATTTTACAGTCGAAGAGGTTACAAAGGCCATTGGCTCTCTGCAGTCAGGTAAAGCTATGGGCCCGAGTGGTCTTCCAATAGAATTATATAAATCCAATGCTAATACTATTGCCCCTTTGTTAGTCAGAATGTATGAAGAGAGCAGAGTTCAAGGTGTATTGCCTGCTACGCAACAACTAGCCTCTATTGTAGTGATCTATAAAAAGGGAAAACCCTCAGAGGAATGTAGCTCCTACCGTCACATCTCTTTATTAGACCCGGAAGTCAAGATCCTCGCCAAGCTCTTCGCACAACGCCTCTCTCCATGCCTTCTTAAACTAATACACCCGGACCAATCGGGCTTTATGCCCAGCAGAAATACAGCATTGAATCTCCAAAGGTTGTATGGAGTGTTGGGTAGGGCCGCCACTATACAAGAAGATTCCATTATTATGTCCCTTGACGCCAAAATGGCCTTTGATATGATAGAGTGGTCGTTTCTTTTCGCCGCACTCTAGCGGTATGGTTTCGGGAGCCGATTTCTGTCTTGGGTGTGTCTTCTTTACGCTGACTCCTTGGCGCGGATTTCCGTGAATGGTGCCCGCTCCGCATCCTTTGTCCTGGGGAGGGGTACGAGACCGGGTTGCCCGCTTTCGCACCTGCTCTTTGCCCTGGAGCCCCTGGCGATTTGAATAAGGGGGAACCCGCTCATTAGGGGCTTGAATTGGTCGCCTGATTGGTCCGAATGGATTTCCCTTTACGCCGACGACATTCTGTTGTATCTGGCCAGACCTTCTTTCTCACTGCGGCGTGTCCTCCATATCTTCGCTTTATTTCAAAAATATTCCGGGTATACTATTAACTGGGACAAGTCTGTGGTGTATGTGTTGAGTGGAGTTCCTCTGGTTCTACCGATGAGTTGTGAGGCCCACATAGTGACGGAAGGCTTTCAATATTTAGGAATTTACGTTACGCCAGATTCCTCTGTCTTTTACGAACACAACTTGTTGCCCCCCCTGCTTCGTCTCAAAGCAGCTATCCGTCATTGGAAAACATTACCCCTTACATTGTTAGGTAGAGCGGCCCTTTACAAGATGATGGTCCTCCCCCGTTTTTTGTACGCTTTACAGAACGCGCCATACTCCGTTCCTCCGCGGTATTTCCAATTAATTGACTCCGAAGTTAGGGCTTTGCTCTGGGATCGGGGTCCCCCCCGTATCGCTCGTATTAAATTGACAAAGAGCTGGTACGATGGTGGTATCGCCCTGCCTGACATCAGGTCTTATTACTGGGCCTCCCAACTAGTGGTCTTAAATCGATGGGTTCATCGACCTATTTTGGACCCCGCTTATAGAATGGACCAACACAATATGCTACCTGGCTCCTATCTCAGAGCACTTTATGGGGGTACACGCTATGTACCCAGGTTCACTCCCACGTCATCTACTGTGGATATATGGAATAAAGCAACGCAGGCTTTGGGGTAGAGACACAAAATAACACAAGTTACCCCCCTGTTGGAATCTGGCCGTTTGGGTATGCTCTCCCAGCAGCCAGGATTTGATAAATGGGATTTGATAGGTCTTTCTGCAGTCGGGGATCTGTTGGCGAGAGGTAGAGTGATTCCTTTTGCTGATCTACAGAGAGATTATCAATTGCACGATCGAGAAACTTTCCGTTATCTGCAGGCTAGAAATGCGTTGTATAAAGCCATTCCTAAGAACTCGGAGGTACCGGTTTCCTCGCCTCTGGAGGATAGGTTGTTGGATGACTATCTCCCGGAGAAAGCTATCTCTTTGACTTACCGGAAAATCCTCAATCATACTCCAGACGCTCAGGATAAACTGCGGGCTAAATGGGCTGACGATGTTGGAGATCTGGATGACGACGATTGGAAAGAGGCGCTGGCATCCCCTCGCAAGGTAGCGATCCGATCACGATTCAGACTCATACAACTTAAATTGTTGCATCGGACTTATTACACCAGCTCTGTATTGGTCAAGATGGGTGTGCTGGGTTCCCCTGCTTGACCACGTGGTTTTGGCCTAGATGGTACTTATATGCACCAATGTTGGTATTGCCCTGTCCTACGAGTGTATCGGGAAAAAGTTATTGCTGGTATGACTCGCGTTTGTAATTCCAAAATAGATGACTCCCCCTGGATGTGTCTCAATATTTGGGACACCACAGATTTGTCACGTACCGAGAAGTTGTGGGTTACGCTGGGATGTATGGTGGCAAAGCGTAACATTGCTAGAACATGGAGGGGTGGAGTTCAGCTATGTTATAAAGATTGGGAGTCAGATATGGATTGGTGCATGCAGGCTGAGAAGGTGGTTTATGAAAGTAGGGGTAGCCCACAAAAATGGTCCAAAATATGGGATTCATGGAACGAAAGTAGAGGTTTGTTGTGCACCCCTGTTGTCCTCCCTCCCTCCCTAGTTATGCTATGTTATGGAAAGTTTATAACGCGCACGGATACTCAAGAGTGTCCCGGCGCGGAAGGCAACTAAGAGAACAACGGAGCGGACAGAAGCTACGAGTTAATTAACAAGCATTTGCAATGCAATAGGTCTCGCATTTGTGAGAGTTTAAGCTATTGTCATTGTAAATGACAATGCTTTTTATTTATGTGTTTTGAAAACCTGCAAGCGGTACGTAAACATGTACTTTGTACTCGCAGTTGTTGCTTACGATAAGCAAGGCTGGCAGTAACTGCACTTCTTTTACTGCCTGCCTTGCTTCTCGTAAGCAAGGACTACAAGTACAAAGTGCGAGTTTATGCACTGCTGGCAGGTTTTCAAAACACAAATAAAAGGTGTTGTCATTTACAAAGCCAATAGCTCAAACTCTAGCAAACGCGAGACCTATACCATTGCAAATGCTTGTTTATTATCTTGTACAGAGATAGTGTCCTATGTTAAGGTCCAATAATAATAATTTGTGTCCAAATGATCATTATTATTAATTTAAGATCCCTTTGAGCATTATTCCTTTTGATCACGTTTTTAAAATGTGCACTCTTGCAGGTCAGCACAAATAATATTATTTGATCCTAAGGCAGATGCTTCTACCAAAATCTTACTGCTTTATGCATTATTCACTCAAAGGTATAAAGGTTCATATACAGCGAGCAAGACAGCTATTTTTGGATGCTTCTGGTAATATTATGGTCTTCATGAACCATTCTACCATACGATTTGTGAGCTGTACTCAGATTAACAAAACAATCCCTTAGATCAACATTTTTTGGTTATTTACTATTCCAATTGCCACCCAACACGTGTTTCACCTTATATAATGGGGTGCAGCCCAACGTTTTTGTAAGGCTAAGTTATTATTTAGGCTCCGTAAGGAACTTGGTGAAATTTGACGAGCAGGAAGTGGGAAACTTCATAATCTAGTAGTAGCAGAATCCAAAATTGGAGTCAAATTTAATTTATAGATCTAAAAAGAAAAATTCGAGGTCCCATGTACTATGTGGTGGACAATACTTCAAAGCAGACTAGGTGTTAAAAGGAACTCCTTTGTAATTCTTCCGGTACTGGTAGCTTCACCCAGTAAGGCTGCAAGCTGATAGAGCAAGTGTAAGTAAGAACTGGTCAAACGGCCTCTCTAGGACAAGTAGGTCTGTATGTGACCAGCGCATCTCCAGCATTGTTACATGAACCTGTCATGTAACCACACTTGCATACAAAGAATGAGAACTGTATCTTTTAAACATACTAGGCAAACAAACATCTCTGCTGGACCAGTAAGTAGGTTTGGGGTGAATAACACACCTTTAAAAGGATATTCTTAACAGCCCACATTTTATCAAGAAAACCTGGTCACAGGCAGCAGTTTAGATAATTATCTCTGGCTCAGGCCAATAGCATCAAGGGTTGCTTGTGTTCTGATTAAAATGGGTTATCAGTTTGAACCGGACTAAAAACACAGAGGCTAGGGGATGTTGGTTCAAGAAAAATGTGCAGGTGGTTGGGCTTTGTAGGGATTAGTACACACAAGCTAAAAAGTGTGGAAAGTAGTGCACACAGAGTAATTACTAGTGGTTCAGATTAATTCAAGCATTTTTATCCATCACTTTGGTGTTTTCAAGCTCATGTCATTGCTGCTGGAGGGTACACAATCAACAGCAGTTACCTAGATGCTAATTTCCTTGCCTACTAATGGTATACATACTGAAAGAATAGTTATACGGTGGCCAGATTAGCTCTGAGACATATCAGGGTCACCAGACTAATAATTACACATCAGTGGCTTCTACTTAAGGAATTACCAGCATTAAAGCCTTCTGCACAGAGCTTTAAATCTTAGTTATCGGCCCACTGCTATGAGCTAGATGTGAGGAATCAAACTGAGAAGAGGGTAAATAACAGCTGTTAGTGACCAACAACATATGGCTATTAATACCTCATTGCCATGCCACCCAACACAGGCAATTAAACATGGCCACTACCACTGTCAGCTTCATCTACCAGCTACTGAACCTAGAAAGTAAATGACAGTAGTCAGATACGGAAATGTTAGCACTCAGATTGGATGAGTCAATATCAGCATTCCAAAAAGGAAGCGAACATGCCATTAATTAAATTTTGCCAAATACAAATGTATGCTGAATCCATGCTACGTGGAAAAGCGGACATCACTTGTGCTAACAGGAAGCCCGCTTCCCTCCAAACGTGAATAATGGTGTACACGAAACACATCTTAAGTGCAGTCACGACAGTCTTTCTATCCGTGGTAATTCCCAATTACAACATGGTGAAGAGCGGTTAACAACTGCAGAACTGTTCACACTCTTATACGCGATAAAAGCAAACACAGGGTCATTTTTTCCATGTCTGTTAACTCCAGATGGTCATGGTTTTATATAGGATATAAACGTGTCTGCCAGCTCCATATGGTCATGATCTACATATGTTTAAAACATGTCTTTTGACACCTTTCGAACTAGTATGTGGTGTTTGGCTAATAATCATGTATAGGGGCGTGTAGCTCCACGTCTGGACAATTGAAGGGGTGTTGCTGTCGATAGTACAGCAGGTACAGTGGCACCCGAGCCGATAGCTTTGGAGAGCCCATTCTGCAAATAGCTGCTTCTTCCTTCCAAAAAAGGGGATGGGAGGAGCCAAGTTGCCTCCTTGCTTTAGCCCTTTACACCGTTGCTGCCGATTTTAAACTTGTGTGACGAACTGATGCTCTCCTGAGATTGTACATATCTCGACAAGTTTGGTGAAACCAGTAAACAGTTCATCATGATGGGTTAGTGTGCGTGTCAAGCACTAGTTATACAAACATTGAGTACTCCCATTTGGATTTTAAGTCGACGTTGAAGAACAATGACCGCTGTGAAGCTGTACTTCCTTCTTCCTGTCCCTCGTGCCACGCTTGAGAGGCACCAGTTCAGGGGTCATGTAAACTGCCAGCTGAGAACACAACCAGGCATGTTTCCTTTAAACCTTCACCAGTTGTGTCGGGTTTTCTCACCACATTCTAATCAGTGACCGATTATGGCGGGGAAGGCAAATGCCACACCTTTGTTTTTTAAAACAACTCTTGTGCATGAAATAACACCACACAGAAGAAAAGCATCTTTAGATGTCATCATGGCGTATTGTGCGTAGTGTGTTTTTTTCTGGAGGGAAAATGTGGAAAGTTTCTTCTGAAATAACAAGCTTGAATGAACTAATTCGTAGAAGTCAGGCAATTCTTAAAATAAATACTGTTTAAATCACTTAATCTCCCTGTGCCTTAACAAATAAATAAATCGGACTTAGAGTAACAATCTCGTGCTCAATAAAGAACTCCAAAGCCATCAGGCAGAGCTCGCGTACTATAAAACTTTAAAAAAGGTGTCTTTCAAGGGAATCATATTAGCACTATAACAGCAAAATAGACTGTTTGAAGACTTGCTACATGTCTCACCCGGATCGTCAAATTGACATTTTTATTCATATTTTGCCAAGTTCGCTTTACTTGCTGGATTCGCAGTTTAAAAAACTAGGAAAGTGAAAGCGCGCCATGCGCGCGTTGTGCTCAAACGCCGCGAGCCGTACAAGTGCACATCGCCTGTCCGGGCGCGTGCACATCTCCTGTCCCCCTTCCAAACAAAAATCGACGACAATAGATCTCACCAAGCGAGCAGCGCATGTGCTGCGTCGCTAGGCGAGACCTAAAAAGCAGAGTCTTTAGCTGCTTCTTAAATAGCCTGGAATCTTGAATATTCCGTAGCTCAAATGGGAGAGAGTTCCAGGCTTTGGCTGCCCTAAAAGATAGAGAGCAACCCCCCATTCGAGTAAGACGGAAGCGGGGAATCACTGCCAGTCGCTGTGCAGCTGAACGCAGTTGTCTGCGGGGGACATAGAAATCAAAGCGTCTCCGGAGATAGGGCGGGCCAGATTTGTGAAGGGGTCCATGGGCAAGCGTAAGAGCTTTAAACTGGACACGCTGCGCAACAGGGAGCCAATGAAGGTCCCGTAAAGGTTGTTTGGTGCTCGATCTGCCAGAAACGCCGAGCAGAACTCTTGCAGCTGCGTTTTGAATAGTTTGCAGCTTTTTCAGCTGGTATCCAGGCAGGCCAATGTACAATGCGTTAGCATAGTCTATGCGTGACAAAATAAGGGCACGTGTCACCATTTCCTTAGCAGGCCTAGGCAGAAGAGGAAAGAACTTCCTGAGCGATTTCAGGATGCCGAAACACGCTCCGGTCAGCTAGTGGTAGACGATGAAGATATTTAATTGCTTTGAATATGGAACGACAATGTATGTTCTTTTGTAATGTTTCCCAATGCCTAAATGTATATATTCGCCGTGTCTTGAGTTTTTTGTATTGTGAGATTATAGTAATGTGTTGTCTTGATTTGGTTTGTATGTTTTATTTTGAATAAATAGATTTTTCAACAACAAGATTGCTCAGGACCCACCTTGTGACCTGGTTCTGACTGAGCTGCTGCTTGTTCTCATCGATATATTGGACTTCCGTTCCCTGATGGCTTTGGGATGCAAAAGGGAGCATTTGTCACAGGGCTTGCTGCGGCATCACAGGTACATGTCATACAGATCTGTAACTGACTACTGTTGAGCCCTTTTGCCTTTGTGGGTGACATCACTACAGACTGCAAAAATAATGTGTTTACAAGCAAAAAGGCTGCGGAAAAGTACTGAAATCTGCAAGAGCTCAGTTGAATTTGCTTCAAAGGGCATGGAAGAAGAGGAACTGACATCACTACGCAGGGGTGATATTTACATAGCGTTCCGTGTCGTCATGCCTGGAAGCGGGACAGAGTTGTGATGGAGGCCAATGACACCACCTGCCAATACACAGGATCTACTGCAGAAGTTTCTTGCTCATCTGGTGCACGGGGAGAGTCAAAGTGAGTAATCTGTAGTTAGAAGTATCCTTCTGAAATTAGCATTTTTTAATACCAGATAAAGAGGATTTCCCAAATCTGGAAAAGCCTTGAAATGCACAGCTCCCGCAATAAATCACAATCCAACAGTATAATAAATACATTTCCGAGGCAGTGAAAGAGGGGAAACGGGCTGTCTACCAAGAGAAAAGTAAAGCACACCTTTTTGGTTTATGGATATATATATTATCTACTGGCGGTCGCCAGTAGATAGTTATAGTTAGGACCTATTTTCCATAGGAAATTCACAACATTTTATTTCCAATAACTTTGGCGCCGGTTGACAAATCTTCGCGAAATTTTCAAAACTCGTGGGGCGCTCCGGTCCGCTCCTATCATGAAAGTTTCGGGGTGATTCGGCAAGCGGGGGCCGAGAAAAAAGGGGGTCCCAAAACGTGTTTTCCCCATGCAATTTTCCATAGGAAACTTTAGACACGGCTACAGCCCGAACTGCTGAACGGAATTACACCAAATTTGGCAAAGAGGTAGTTCTTGGTTCAGAAAGAACCCTTTTGTTAAATGGTGTAAATCCGTTCAGTAGTTGCTGAGAAAATCAAAAGTAAAAACACATATATATCTATGGCCGCGGAGGATCGGCGCACCCTCCCGATCACGGAGCTGTATGCTAATTGGCTGTCAACACTCCAAACCAGGAAGTGTTGGCAGCCATCTTGTGCCTCGGTAGAACCGAGGCACAAGAAATCAGAGAAACAAGTGCGCGGATCCGGCCGAGAAAAAAAGAAAACAACGAATCGCGGGCTCCCGCGCTTCGTTACATGTCGGCCCCGGGTGGGCCAAATCCCGGGGGCAATAGTTGTAGTTGGGATGGGGGCCCAAAGGGCCCCCCAGCCCGAGGACCGCCACCCCCGGGGCTTATCTTACATAATTGCGGGGGCTCACAGCCCCCCAGCACCGGGGACCGCCACCACCCGGGGCTTAAAAATACATGGGTGGGGGGCTCAAAGGCCCCCAAGCCCCGGGGACCGCCACCCCGGGGCTTTATGACAATATATGCGGCGGGGCTCATGGCCCCCCCGCAGCCCCGGGGACCGCCACCCCCGTGGCTTTAAATTTTAACGTGGGGGGGGGGCATCCTAGCCCCCCCCCCAAGCCGAAGGGAATAATTTGTTTGTCCTCATATGCTTTCAAACATTTCACCACACACAATGTAGGGACTTCCTTGAAAGCGGAGTAGGAAATTATCCTAGAATTGGGTCATGCAGTAGGCCGGTATTGTTACAAACGTGTTTGGGGCGCATTCTACTAGAGGGGCTATGGCCTCAAAACTACAATATATGCGGGGGGCACATGGCCCCCCGCTGCCCCGGGGACCGCCACCCCCCGGGGCTTTTTTTTTTCTTAAGTAAACCTGTGTGGGGGGGGGGGCTTGAGCCCCCACACGCCCCGGGGACCGACACCTCCCCAGGGCACTAAGTCTTTAAATTTGGGGGTCCGTTATGGACCCCCAAGCCCCGGGGACCACTACCCCCCGGGGCTTTGAAAATGTTGGGAGGGGGGCCGCGCGGCCCCCCTCCTGGAGCCCTTGATGGCCCTGGGGACCGCCACTCCCCAGGGCCGGCTCCTGCAGTGTCCCGGGGTGCCCACCCCCGGGACACTAGTTTGCTATGGCAGGGCGGGAGCCTCACGGCTCCCGCCCTGCCATAGCAAACTGCTTTGGTTTTTGGAAGAGAGAGCAGGAAATCTGCTCTCTTCCAAAAACCAAAGACGATTGCTTTTCCACACGGGGAGCTGCATCTTAGCAGCTCCCCATGTGGAAAAGCAATGCCGGCTCCCGAGGGACGCGGGGAGCCGGCGGGACCGTGGGGGGATTGGGGCCACCCCACGGTCCCCAACGGAGAGGGCCAGACCCGGGGGACGGGGTCCCCAGGGCTACAAGTGGCCCGGGAGGGGGGCCACGCAGCCCCCTTCCCCAAAATTTAAAGGAAAAAAAAATTAAATAAAAAAACAAAGGCCGGCCCCGGGGGATGGGGTCCCCGGGGTCATAAGGGGCCTGAGGAGGGGGGCAACGCAGCCCCCCTCCAAAAGAGTTAAAAAATAAATTTAAAAAGGCCATGCCCCGGGGGATGGGGTCCCCGGGGCCGATTAAGGCCTCGGGAGGGGGCCACGCAGCCCCCTTCCAAATTTTTTGTTTAAAAATAAAAAATTAGGGGCAGGCCCTGGGGTCCCCAGGGCCAATAAATTTGAAAAAGAAGGGGGGCCACACAGCCCCCCTTCTTAAAAAAATAAAATAAATAAAAGACCGGCATCGCGCCGGAGGCCACGCCCCCTCCTTGCAGCACTCTGCAAACGCGCCCCCTGGCGCGTTTGCAGATGGGGAACGAATTCCCCTTGAATACTGGGGGGTCCCTGTGGGCCAACTAGCCCACCAGGAACCTCCAGTATGCGCCAGGGGGCTGCGTTGCAGAGATGTGTTCTGAGGCCACGCCCCTTTTTACACCTCTCTAACGCAGCTCTGTGGCGCTTAATGGAGGTAGCTGGTGGGCTAGTTGCACCCCAGGGACCCTCAGGATTCAAGGGAGTTAATCCCCGACTTAAAACGCGCCACGGGGCGCGTTTGCACAGTGGTGAAGGGAGGGGTGGGGCCTGAGGTGACATGTGTGCAAACATGCCCTGTGGCGTGTTTTAAGTTGGGAGATTAAGTCCCTTGAATCCTGAGGGTCCCTGGGGTCCAACTAGCCCACCAGGTACCTCCAGTAAGCGCCACAGAGCTGCGTTGCAGAGAGGTGTAAAAGGGGCGTGGCCTCTGACCACCTCTCTGCAACGCAGGCCTGTGGCGCTTACTGGAAGTACCTGGTGGGCTAGTTGGGCCCCAGGACCCTCAGGATTCAAGGTGACCTAATACCCCAACTTAAATCGCGCCACAGGCGCGTTAGCACAGTGGTGAAGGGAGGGCGGGGCCTCAGGTGACATGTGTGCAAACACGCCCTGTGGCGCGTTTTAAGTTGGGGAATTAATTCCCTTGAATCCTGAGGGACCCTGGGGGCCAACTAGCCCACCAGGTACCTCCAGTGCGCGCCACAGGGCTGCGTTGCAGAGAGGTGGGCCAGGCCACGCCCCTTTTACACCTCTGTGCAACGCAGCTCTGTGGCGCTTACTGGAGGTACCTAGTGGGCTAGTTGGACCCCAGGGACCCTCAGGATTCAAGGGGACTTAATCTCCCAACTTAAAACGGCCACAGGGCTTGTTTGCACACATGTCACCTCAGGCCCCCCTCCCTTCACCACTGTGCAAACGCGCCCGGGGCGCGTTTTAAGAGGAAGTTTTAATCCCCTGCCCTATTATGTACTAGGGCGTTACAGAGGAGGTCATGCTAATCACAGGGGTACCCCAACGCATAGTGTATGTAGGTGTTTTCACTGTATTCTAAGTGTCTTTTAGCATAGCACTGGCTCTAGGCCTGGTTAGTCCGAGTCAGTTACCACCAGTACCCGTCTGAAAAAGTTGGTGGCACAGGATGATTTTGCAACAAGGCCTCTTTCTGCTCCTCTGTTGGTTCTTTCTGCACATGTCTTGCTTCTTCCTGCTCTTTTCTTCGTCTTTGTGGACTTCTGTTGCTTCTTTCTGCATTTCTTTTGCTTCTTTCTGTGCGTTTTTCTTCTTTCTTCACATGTCCTACCTCTGTAGGCATAGTTAGAAACTAGCATTTAAAAAACCTTTGAAATTCACTTAAAAAACCATAGGTTTCAGGCACGTTATAGTTAGAAATTAGCATTTAAAAAACCTTAGAAAGTCACTGAAAAAACCATAGGTTTCAGGCATGTTATAGTTAGAAATTAGCATTTAAAGAACCTTAGAAATTCACTGAAAAAACCATAGGTTTTAGGGACAGTTATAGTTAGTTGGACATTTCTCTCGTACAAAACCATAGAAATTCCCCTGTTATAGTTAGTTCAGCTAACTATAACTCGTGCCCCCGCAATGCACTGCTGATGACGTCACATATTACATCACTCATGACATGGTCAGTGACATTACTGATGACATCTCAAATGACATCACTGATGACATCATCCATGTGATAATTTCATGCATCTTCTCACACCCTAATTTAACTTTTGATACACCCACTCTAAATTACAGACTGCCAATGTCAAAACCATAGACACTCCAACACCAATAACTACATACACACTCACTGATTCTTAGGTCTACACACACATCCACTCACTCACCCGTACAGTCACTCATACTTGCGGTCACTCAGTACAGGACTATCATATGCACTCATACACCTATATAGACACACACACACACACACACACACACACACCGTCACTCATCCATAGAGGTACTCACACGCCTAGTCAGTCATGCAAATAATGAATCACACTGCCATTTAGTCACCTATATAGTTATACACACACCAGCTCACTTACTCATACAAATACTAGCACATTCTTACGCTCTTATACAATCACTGATACAAGTACACACTCATCCATACAGCCACTCTCACAATCACACACTCACTTATACCCATTTATATACTCCAACACACATATATACTGCATTTCACATATGTAGTTACTCACACATGTACCACTGAGATATACATTCACTCACTAACACACCCATACACACACTCACCCACCCATACAGTCCATCACAGATGAACTCTTGAAACTATGCACCCAGTGAATCACCCACTCACACATCTATGCACAGAGTCACACACACCCCACCCACACAAACACTCAGGCACCCATACAGATACTCAGACAACCAATCAATAACTCATATAGACACTCATGTAGCTATTCACAAACCCATGCAGCCGCTTACACAGCAACAGACAGACGGATACAGACATTCACACAGTTTAGTCACTAACCCATGCATTCAGTAAAATACGTTTAAGCACTCACTTAGAGTCAGTCACGCACCTACTAAATCATCCATTCAGACACTTATACACCCATTCTTCAATACGCCTTTCCCTATATATATTAAACATATTTAAACTTTACAGAAACAGTCACTGGATGATGTCATGAGTGATGTCATCAGTGATGTCACTGACCATGTCATGAGTGATGTAATATGTGACATCATCAGCAGTGCATTGCGGGGCGCGAGTTATAGTTAGCTGAACTAACTATAACGGGGAATTTCTATGGTTTTGTACGAGAGAAATGTCCAACTAACTATAACTGTCCCTAAAACCTATGGTTTTTTGAGTGTGTATATATATATATATATATATATAGTCACAACAAGGAGGTACGTCGCACTCAGGAGTCTTTTCGATCGATTTTATTCTTTATACAGAGCCAGTCTGTCTTACCGACGCGTTTCGGCCTTACACGACGGTGAGTAAGGCCGTGTAAGGTCGAAACGCGTCAGTAAGACAGACTGGCTCTGTATAAAGAATAAAATCGATCGAAAAGACTCCTGAGTGCGACGTACCTCCTTGTTGTGAACAAACCAAGGCCATTGGTTCGGCCTCACGTCTGCACTCGCTGCTGTACGTGCCGGCAGGAACCACATTGTTATATATATCCGGATCTCTCTTATCGCCGGCTGGAAGTTAAGAGAGCAAGATATATATATATATATCACAGATTAGCTCAGTTCCGCGGATGTGAAGGCGCTCTAGGTGGTGCGATCCTCTTAAGCGGCGGAGCCACGCCGCAATTTATCCAACACTCTTCCAGTCGAAAGAAATGAGCCGAACTCACGGATGAATTCCCAATCTTTATGCTTTAATCAAAATCCAGGCTGTAAACAATACGATCCTCATCCCTAAGCATTTCAGTCCCGCAGAGACCTTGGTCACGGGATATACAGCATGATAGATAGATAGATAGATAGATAGATAGATAGATAGATAGATAGATAGATAGACAGACAGACAAACCGCTCCTACTCCAGCAAAATGGCATTCAGGAGTGCTTCACTTTTCTCTTGAATACAAAATGTCAGCTCTCTGGTTATTCATTGGAACTCGGTGATGACCCTGCAGCTGATTACTAGGGAGTTCACTGACAGACTGCTGCTGTTGTTGAAATTACACGTGACTCTGCATTTCAGTATGTTTTACTGAAATTGATCAGGAGGATATTTGAGATCTCATAAAAAGTGGCCTCAATTTATCTTGGTAGAGCACTAACTATAACTTCTATTACAAACAGAGACCTATCATTTCTTCATTTACTGCAGTATCGTCTGCAGGAAATGGGTGGCTGCAGTGTTACAACTTTGATTCCAAAAAGATGGCGTTCAGGAGTCCACACATTTGTTAACACTATAGTTGCTCATTAGAACTTTGTGCTGCAGTTGACCACTATTGAGTTAACTGACTGACAGCTGCTTGTGCTGAAACTACATGTTACAGTCTGCATGTCAGAATTTTTACTAAAATGAGTGAGGGAGATACTTCAGAACTCGTAAAAAAAAGTCGACATTCCAGCTTTCTAGAGCACTAACCATAATTTACATGACAAAAAGAACCTCATCATGTTGTTCATTTATAAAAGAAATACATTAGGTAGTACAGTTTTGATTCCATCAAGATGGCTTCAGGTGTGTCACACTTTCGCCAGTTTTTGTTGCTGTGATGGCGTACATCTTCAGTGGAGGCCAGCAAGGAAGTTGGGCGCAACTCACATTTTATCAGACAGCGGCCAACTGTGGGGGTGCTCCTGTCAGTCGCAGCATGCTTCTGGGCTAACGTGGAGGCTTGTGGTGGCTGATGCGCAAATGGAGGCAGTCACAGCCTACTCTGAGCCAGTACGCAGACTGGTAATCGCAGCCTGATCTGGGCCTGTACACTCAGCATAGCAGATGCAGCCCTGGCCTGGATGCTACATGTCTGACCTAGGCCGATACACATAGTAAGGTAGATGCAGTAACGGCACCTGGTTGCCATTAGCCTTCTTGAAGTAGCAACCAGGGACAGACAAAAGGACAGATCCTACCTAGAAATGTCCTCACCTTTAAGAACAGAATCTGTTGACTCATCCTTTCTCCCCCACCATCCACCAAATGGCAGAGCTCGGAAAATCTAATCAGCAATCTCTTACTAATAGATTCTCATAGCATTTCTAGGGGTAGCCCTGTCATCATCCTCCCTCACGTCCGTGTCTGGGCTCAGCAACAGGAATGCATGCAATGAGATCATATCCATCCTTAATGTTGTGCCATGCTACACCACAGTCAATTCAAAATGGATCTCATTGTTCCTAGCAATCACACTCACATGTAATCGCGTTACCATACATGTGCCACACATCTACCCTGCATATACTTATGTCATGCACACGAAAAGCCAGTGCAAGGATATGGCTGTTACATGGAAACAGAATTTTACAATAGTGTGCCCTCCTCTCTCGCACAGAAAAAAGACTGTTCAGGGCTATTACACAAAAACTGGAATGCTGTCACCATCTCTTCATGTCACTCTAGGACACAGGTAGCAAATGTAGGTCGACTAAGAAGGCATTTCTGGCTCACCCTCTCAGGTCACAGAAACAAATTGGAACCTTGGCATTACCATGGGTAGCAACAAGTCAGGATCACAATTTTACATGCCATTGGGTTAATCAGGGAGTGCCTACAATCCCGTATACCTTGCAGGGGACATTCCTGTCCCAACAGTAATGAAAAGTAAAAATGCTGTTGTCTAAAGGTGATATCCATATGTTTATAAAGAAAACAGTTAAGTGAAAAAATGACCGGTCGCAAAAATACATTTAAAAAAAGGACAAAATAAAAGGAGAGCTTGAAATGCACAGGCAAAATGCCCACTCACAGTTCAAGAGTGCCAATGGCTGAAGAGAGCCGACACACTGCCCCAAGCTGTATGCTGTACAGGGTGGAAACAAAATGCAAATAATTAGTTTACAGACCTATGCATGAAGGGGGTGATTTAAAGCCCCTGAATGCATGCATCTACTTATGCATATATTTCTATTTTTTATTTTGGAAACCGAGAGGCTGGCAAAACAGCGAAAGCTTAGTCTAAGTCAGACCCGCAATTGGCAACGACACACAGCACTGCCTTCTCTCCGTCACTGCACATGCCTTCTGTGGAACGAATCAATTATACTGTATATTATTTCCCTTCTGATCTGCCCTCAAGTGAGAAAACGGAACGGAAAATACCCCCAAAACTGTTCAGAGCAGGCGCATCCGCGAAGCAGAAATGGAATGAGAGGTTCGCGCATAAAGTATGGGCGGAGTGCGCTTTACAAACGGAATGTATATAGGAGTTATGGAAGACTGTCCCAATGACAAGAAAAACAGTCAAAGAGAAGCGTTTAAGGATGTAGCATGCACTCTGTATGACTGACTTGTTTATATTAATCCTCCCTAAAATACCTGAATAAAATAAAACGAGGCACCAGTGCAATGTGAAACCGTACGAAACGAATGCTGTCGTAAGACTAAACCACCTAAAACAATCGTGTGCTAGTGACTAAATCACTTAACAAAAACTAAATTAAACAGACACCAATTACCAGAAATCCCTACTGTGTTTACTGCGTGTACACTATCAGATTCCTGGAGCGAATCTATAATCAGGGGCAGTAAATCAAATCATTTATCACAAGCCCAATACCAGACACAGCACGAACATGCAGAAAAACAGGCTGCCGGGGTCCAGACTTCAAAACACATTTAATTACACTAGAAATTCCCTCCGATGTTTATGAAACTGAATTCTGAAATGTGATGCTTTTAATTTTGCTAATCAAAAACAATTTAAATAACACTGACTGAACACGGCACTTTTGACAATTAATCTTCCAACGATACATTTGAGCGCATTACTAATCAGACATTCCATAAAGAATAGTTCTTCAGATGTCCAAATGCTATAATTAGGGCTTTTATGAAAAAGACAAGTTACAAATGTAATCAAATGCGACACAGTCACATTTTCTCATTATTCAAACAATCAGTTTATTACATTAATACGGAAATGTGGCTTTATCGAAATGAAAATATTGGACAGGGAACATTCTGTGCTCTCCAATGGACACTTCAGGCTGCAACTCCTTGAATAATAATGCAATAAGTTACTCGTTTGGAAAATATGTTTCGTGGCGTCCCACCTAGAGATTTCAGAAAGGATTCAACTCTTCTTGTCCTCATAGGCTCCCAAATTTACTCGGAGGGGAGGAGGGCTGAGAGGGGACCAGATGAAAAGGCGGTACTGCCTGTCCATGTGATAAAGGCCGGATATATAAACACAAAGCGGCCACAAGGGGCGCGCTCTGACTGCTGGTGCAGTCGTTAGGGTATGACCAGTATCCTCGAGATAATTCAGGCAACAAATTAATGACGCTGCACTCCCGGGGGCTCCATTTACCAAATTGTTTTAATAAAACTCAGCAATACACCAAATGCCTCCAACGCGTTTCAACCATTCCGGTATAATGGGCATGCTGGTACTTGTGGTCCTTGTTACTATCCCACCTTGAAGTACATGCTGGATTAACCAATTATTCATCGTTCTAATGCGTGCGCACATTTTGTAAATAGCAAACACTTCAAGGTGGGATAGTAACAAGGTCCACAAGTACCAGCATGCCCATTAGGGTATAAAAGGCATGAGCACTAACATCGAAATTGAACACAGACTCAGCTGCCGTGATCAAGACCGGAATGGTTGAAACGCGTTGATGGCGTTTGGTGTATTGCTGATTTTTATTGAATCAATTTGGCAAATTGGAGCCCTCGGGGGTGCAGAGTCATCAATTTGTTGCCTGAATATATATATATATTCACTGAAAAAAACAAAGGTTACAGAGACTTTATAGTTAGGCTCAGATTTCACCTGCACAAAACCATAGAAATTCAGCAGTTACAGTTACCTTAGCGAACTATAACTTACGTCCCCGAAATGCACTGCTTATGACCTCACATATTACATTACTCATGACATGGTCAGTGACATCACTGATGACATCACTGCTGGCATCTCAAATGGCATCACTGATGACATCATCCAGTGAGTGTATTTTCTAAGAGTTTATGACTGTTAAACATATATGCTAAGCTATTACAAAAGTTTAATTAGTATACTAGGTGTATTACTAATGATTGATACTACTTCTAACATAGTATGTGAGTGGCTATGCGTATCTGTGTGTGAGTGGGTGTCTGAGTGGCTTTTTGGGTATGTGAGTGTATAAGTGGGTGTGCAAGTAGCTGTGTGAGTGAGTGGCTGCATGGGTGAGTGAGTAGGTGAGTGAGTGAGTGGGTGTGTGTGTGTGTGTGTGAGTGAGTGAGTGACTGTCAGAATGACTATGAGTGAGTGACTGGGTGTGTAAGTGGCTGTAAGAGTGAGTGGCTCTTTGAGTGTGTGTTTGGTTAAGTGAGTTGTCGTGTGAGTGGCTGTATTGGAGAGTAAGAGTCTGTGTGAATGACTACGGGTAAGTGAGTGGGTGTGTGAGTGCTTGTATGTATATGGGAATGTAAGTGGTTGTGTGAGTGGTTGTATTGGTGAGTGGCTGTATTCAGAGGCCATATGGGTGAGTGAGTAGGTGTGTGAGAGGCTGTATAGGTGAATAAGTGGGTGTGTAGTAGCTGTAAGGGTGAGCGTGTGACTGAGTGGCTGCGTGAGGGAGCATGCGAGTGGCTCTATGAATGAGAGTGGTTGTGTGAGTACTTGTATGGGTCGTGAATAGGTATGTGAGTGGTTGTGTGTGTGAGTGGATGTATGAGGTGTTGTATGGGGTGGAAGTGGGTGTGTGAGTGGTTCTGTGGATGATGTCATGAGTGATGTCATTTGAGATGTCATCAGTGAAGTCACTGACCAGGTCATGAGTGATGTATTATGGGAAGTCATTGCAGGGGTCTAAGTTATAGTTAGGTAACTAGAACTGCTGAACGTCTATGGTTTTGTGCATGTGAAAGCTGAGCCTAACTATAACGTCCCTGTAACCTTTGTTTTTCAGTGAATATATATATATATATATATATATATATATATATATATATATATATATATATATCCACAAAAAAGTAGGCGCTTAGTCAACGTCCCTCCAAGGCGGGTCGGGGCTCGTTACGAGCGGGCGCCTCCGCTCCTCAAATTGCACACGAAACTCGCAACTTACTGCAAAGACGAGCCACACCAATCCAGGAAGTTCAATATATATTTATTCGGGCACAACGACGCGTTTCGACCTCCTAGGGTACTATACCCGATTGACTACGCTTTTCTCTGTCAGGGGATTTGAGCCAGTGTGAACATAACACTAAAGTGATGTATTTGTAAACCGTAATTTACGAGGCATCGTTTGTACCCACAACAAACAAACTTTTGGAATTATTTGTACATTTATTTTCCACACTCTTTCTCTGCACTTTGTATTTCACAGTTGTATATATGGATTAAGGCTCACGGTGATTTGTGGCTTCAATGAAGTCTGTTTTCTATGTCATCTGTGTCATGTGGGACGCCGAAAAGAACGTTTAAAATACGGAAACTCGTTTAACTGGTCATGTGACCAAGACCTGTGGAGGTCGAAACGCGTCGTTGTGCCCGAATAAATATATATTGAACTTCCTGGATTGGTGTGGCTCGTCCTTGCAGTAAGTTGCGAGTTTCGTGTGATATATATATATATCGTTTTTTAAAGTTGAATCAATGTTATTTAACATTGTTTCCTATGTAGTGTTATTGTAAGTAAAAACATCCAAAAGTTGACAGAGGAATACTTGTAATTAGTCTAACCATGGTCAATCACTCAGGGTACCACAACAACCCATCATTTTTTTGCCCACCATGCCACCTCAGATTAGACCCAGCCAAATTCAAATCGGCCTTGGTCCTGCTCCAACAACAGTTTTAGCCTAGTTGGCCTCTTCAGTTGGTTGCAGCTTGGTTCCAGCGGCATAGTGACAATAGAAACCATGTATTTACATATCCTTGGCCACATAGGACGGAACATCAAACACACAAAAGGTGATGGGACGAATGATTGCAAATAGCCTAACCAATGGCAATCTATTGGGGTAGCATTCTAACCCATAATTGTTTTGCCCAACGTGCCAACCCAGATAAGACCCAGACAAATGTAAATCAGCCTTGGTCCTGCTTCAATAGGAGGTCTAGCCCAAACTGCCAAGCCAGCTCCTCTTTGAACCAAAACCCAAGCAATCCACAACTGGTTTCGGCCTAATTGGACCTCTTCCAGTTAGGTGCAGCTCGGTTCCAGTGGTACAGTAAGCACTGGGCTCACATCTGGGCATACCCTTGCCACGTAGGCTGTTACATCAAACACACAAAAGGTGATGGGAGGAATGTTTGCAAATAGTCTAAATAGTGGCAGTCCTTCAGGGTAGCTTTCCAAACCATTGTCTTTTTTGCCTGCTGTGACACCTCAGATTAAACCAAGCCAAGACTGTTCCCATGGTGAGCAGGGTCAGTACTGATTTGCATTATGTAGGCCTCTGTCTAGAGCGGCACAGTGGGTGAAAAACAATGGGTTGGAATGCTACCCAGAGTGACTAAGTGGTTGGACTATATGCAAACATTCCTTCATCACCTTTTGTATGTTCTGCGTTATTTTAGGTCCCTGCCTCCTTAACGTTCTAAGAGAAAGTGTTGCAGTACCTGTGAGTGGCTGTGTGTTGTGCTCGACTTACTGCAAGGCTGAGCTAGAGTACATTTACGGCTTTTTTGTCGGCTGTAGTAACTTTAGATGTATAGTTTTTGATTTCCATGTAGTTGTCCATCCCTTCGTAAACCACTCCCATTTTGTAGTAGATTTTCCCCATTTTCAGTAGTAAACCTACAAGTGCTGCGATTTCTCCACAGAAAAGATAGGAGAGGAGGACGTGAAGCTTTCCTACTGCAGGTTTATGAACTACATTTTGGAGTATGTAAGTAGTACTATTCTAGTACTACTTTACGTACTAGAAAAGGCATTTTTTTTTTTTTAAATTGTGCACAATATGTTACAGTACTTCCAATTTAAAAAACATCAGAGCACACACACACTGGGACAAACTAGGTATTTAACTTCAACATCTGAAACACCCTGAATTGATTTCCATCCATGGAGACCCAGCCTCGAGTCATTCTCCTCCATCGATGTCCTCAGAATACCTGGGGAATAGCTCAATTTTGCTATCTTCCAGCCTTCAACCTTGTCTGTTTTCACAAACGCAGTCACAGTAATCCTTACGCAATGCCATTCACAAGGTCAGCTTTTAAAAGCGACCCACTCCCAATCTTCCTAGTTTTCTCCTACCTTCTTATTTGTTTCTTGTGTATGCTGAACCCGTCATCTTTTCTAGCCCTTATTTAGTTGACGTGGGCCTTTAAACTTCCAGGGGCTCAGCAACTGTATTTCAGCTTATTTTCAAATGATTGCTGCAGATTATCAACATCAAAAGCTACAATCAATCTCAACATTCTCCATTTCAATATGTTACAAGTGTTATGATGTAATGAAACCATCAGTTGACAATGTCCATTTATCTTATCTTGATAAGGAATCTTTACATTTTCAGAAGCTAGCATGGATGATTATATCTACTGTGATATAGGCTAGCACCTTTGATATAACCCCTTCATTATTTCAATTGCACAATGTTTGAACACAAGAAAGTACAATGCGAAGCACATTTCCGATGCCTACAATTGATATTTTCTTGAAGGACTGCTAAAACGTTTTAGACAAGTTAACACCTTAAAGAGAATCTACGATTTGGAAACAATAAAGCAACTGAAAAAGTTGAGACATGACCTCAAGGCCCAGCATTTTCTGAAAATATTCACATTGAAATTTAATGTTTGAATATTCACCTTACCTTATATTAACAAGTGCATGGGTCACTTTGCTGGCTGGCTCCTTCCACTGGCCTGCATTCGTAGAAAGTCTCAAAACTGAATAAGAAGAATAAAAAGTGACATTTTCCAGCACTGAAAATATTCAGTTTGCGTCAACACTATGATTGAGTTCACATTGATGGATGTTATATACTCACCCATTGAATACAAGTTGTCAAAAATCTGATGCATTCGAATTATCTCATAATACAACTCATCATAACTACTGGGAGTTGGAAGAAAGGTATCCCCATATGTGATGAACATATTGAATAAATTCACTACCTGTAAGGAAAAACAGATTAGCTCTTTATTTAGTGCCAGGAATTTATGCAAAATAATTTCTGGATTAACCAGCAAGGCAAACCACATTTCTTCAACTAAAAAGTAATATTAATTGTCAACGATATACTCCTGGAATACAAACAAAGTTATTTTTTGTATGTGTCAATCTGCTACTGCATAACAATCTACTATTAACCCAAGCTGTATCCGGATTAGGAAACAAAGCACATCTTTCACTGTACAGAAGTGTGTATAACATGTCTTTTATGAAAGTGGCAGTCTTGTATCAGCAGTGACACAGAACACAAAAAAATCATAAAAAATAAAAATAGAAATGACCTTAAAGACCCAACACCCACTGCTGAAGTTAGCACAATACCTCCAAAACCGTATTATGATCCCACCAGACTACTTCTGACAAGTTCTCAGAATAACATCCTACTTGAACAAGTTACTTACCTTTGATAACACCTTTTCTTGCAAAGACTAACTGCAGATTCCTCACCATGTGAATTTTCATAGGCACCATACAGGATCCACAAATTTTTGTAGCGTTTCCCTTGCGCACCAGTAGGTGGCGCTGTGCAGCACCGCGTCTAATTCATCCCACCCCTGATGTGATTTTGGGATCCCATATATGCGCCACCGCTACACGCTTATGTCAGTTTCTTTCTGTCTGCGCTTTCGGACGCGGAGCCATAGGAATCAGACAGTGCACTGTGCAGATTTGGCACCTTATTAATTGACTGTCCATTCCACAGGACAGGGAGGAGAGTGGGTCAGTGAGGAATCGGTGTTTAGATAGAGTCTCTACCAGAAAAGGCATTACTGAAGGTAAGTAACTTGTTCTTCCGATCAAGACTTCTAACCGCAGATTCCTCACAATTTTGAATAAATGCCAAAGCAGTACACCTCCCCAGTGAGTCTCATGAGATGCTTAGTTGAGGCAGTCTTGCAGGACAGACCGGGGAAAGTGCCCATACCTTCAGACCTGGCTATCCAATCAGCAATGTTTTGTGAACGTGTGGGGGAACGCACACGTTGCGGACCGGCAACTGCCCATGACTGGCACACTGCGCCCAACGCAGTGGTAGCAGCCTTTGCTCTGGTAGAGAGAGTGTGCAAGCCTTCTGGGGGCTGCTTCTTGGGTAGCCCACAGCAAATTTGAAAGCATAAGACAAACCATCTAGAGATGGTTTCTTTTGCCCTGCTTGCCTTTCTGAGTCACTGAGAAACCAAAGAAAAGTTGGCCATACTGTCGGAAATCCCACGTACGGTCAATGTAGAAGCTGAGCACCCTCTTAGGGTCAAGGTGGAGGTGCCGTTCCTCGTCCTTGTGGGGTGGGGTGCGGTGGGGCAGAGCACAGAAAGTCAGCAAGATGATGGATGACCCTATGTGAAAGGGTCTGCCTAATTTGGGCAGGAATGCTGCTTTGGTCCAGAGGACCAATTTGTCCAAGAAAAACGATAAGATGCATATGGGTTATCAAGGACAATGCCTGGAGTTCACTCAATCAATTCACATTATGACGATGACAAATACGATCTTGATAGTCAATAGGCATAGAGGGCAACTGTGCATCGGCTTGAAGGCAGTGCAGATCAGTAGGTGAGAATCAATTTAAGGTCCTAATGTGGTATCACAAAAGAAGTTGGCGGGAACATGTACATCTGGCCCTTCAGAAAACGCATCACAACCAGTGACTTGAAGAGGGATGGTTGATATGGTAAACATAGAAAGGCCGAAAGGTAACCCTTAACTGTTGCTGCAATAAGGCCTTGCTTCGCAAAGGACAAACATAACAGCAGGACATTCAATAACTGTGCATTCATGGGATGAATATTTTGGGGGAAACACTAAACAAACTTCTTTCTCCCAGAGTCCTGCATAGAAAAATTTTGTGGATGGAAGCCTGGCTGCCAGGGACAACTTCGGGTTGAAGATCAAAAACCATCAACTGTTGCTTTTCAATCTCCATGCATGGAGGTGTAGGTTATGCAGACTCGCGCCCAAGACTCGACCCTGCTGCAACAGCAGATCCTTCCAGATGATGCTGGATTGGAGGAGATTTGCTCATAGCCAGAAGTTCGGGGTACCACACTCGTCCAGTCCAGAGCCACTAGGATGACTTAGGCCCAGTCTCTCGTGATTTTTCAATACTCTGGGCAGGAGAGATAGGGAAGGAAGGGAAGGAAAGGCATACAGGAGTCTGAACCCCCCCACCCCCCATCCAGGCAGAAGGCATCTCCGAGGAAGAACCGGATTGGGGAACTCCAACATGCAAAAGCTTGGACACTGGGCATTTTCTCCGGTGGCCAAAAGATCGAGCCAACTTTCTCCCAATTGTTGGAACACACCATGTGCCATTGCCATTCGTGATCTACTAGGTAATGTCGACTTAGTTCGTACGCTTTGGCATTTAAAGATCTTGCCAGGTGTTGGGCATTCAGGAGAAACCCTGAGCATTCAGCCACTCCCATAGATAGAGTGTGTTGGCACCGGTCCCTTGACTCCACACCACCCAGTCTGTTGCAGTACCACATCTCGGTCGATTTGTCTGTGAGAATCTGTACCAGTTCCACCCTGAGGTCAGGAGGAACGCTCGCAACACCAACAACTTGATATGGAAATGGGTCTCGACTGGAGACCAGAATACTCTGACCTCTACCTGTCCCACAACTGTTAGTTCTGGGTGGGGTAGGGAGAGGGATCTGCCACCAGCCCAACTGTGGTCAAGCCGCCACCACTGAGGGTCTTTCGTGTTCTTCTCTGAAAACTCAACTGAATTTGAAAGTTTCCCTTGGTGCGGAGACTTCAGATCCCACATGTGCTACTTGGCGTGGTCCACAAATAGGATGCAGGAAGCCAAGAAACCTCAGAGCCACTCCCACTGAGACCCAGGTCAAAAGATGAAACATCAGGGTCATAGCCCAAATGTGCCCGACTCATTGAGGCACATGAAAGGCTCGGAAAAGCACTTTATTCAGGCTGGCTTCGATGAAAGAGTCAGGTGTGACTTCGGCACATTGCTGGAAAAGCCCAATTATGTCAACCAATCAGCCATCATCTGGGGGTGGTTTACGACTGTTAGAGGTGAGCACACCTTCCACAAGCAGTCGTCGAGGTATGGGAAGACTGGTATTCCCAACCTCCACAGATGAGCTGCGACCATCAGGATCACCTTTGTGAACACTTGAGGTTCACTGCTAAGGCCAAAGAGGAGCACAGAGAACTGAAAGCGGTTTTGGCCTACCTGAAACTGCAGAGAACACCAGTGGGAAAGCTGGATCGGAAGGTGGAAACAGACGTCCTGCAAATCAAATACCACTATCCAGTCTCCTCGCTCCAGGGCAGACAGAACTTGGGCTAAGGTAACTATTTTGAACTTGGCCGTCTGAAAGAAAAAGTTCAGAGGGCGAAGACCTAGTACGGGGCAAAGGTGCCAGGAAATAATGGGAATAACAGCCAGTCCCCATCTTTGATGCCGGGGTTTGGGTAGATCATTGCCCCTGCGGGACTGGGCACTGGCAGACAGGTCCCCTGCGTCTATCTTTGAAAGGACATAGAGCTGCTACTATTAAGGCAAATTCTAGTGTAATCTCTGTTAGTATACCCACTCAAGGCCTCAAAATTGTTGAGGCAACTGGTGCACCGGAGTGAGCACAAGAGAGCATATTATTGCCTTGTTGTTCATAAAATGGCAGAATCTGCCTCGTTTCCAAAGCGGTCTCAATGAAAGGGTATATCCATCAGTGACTGCTGGACATCACTGGAGAATCCAGTGGAGAATATCAAAGCGTGGCACCTCAGCACCACACTAGTGCAGACTGCTCTACTCAGAGTCTGTCATGTTTAGGCCTAATCTAATGGAGTATCTTTCAGTGTTCACTGCATTTTGTCCATTTTGAAAAAGGTGTTGGAGGTTTGGCCTTACATCATTTGGGACTGTAAGCAAGATACCTGCCACCATGTTTCCTAATGAATATGTTTATTCCCCCCGGACGCAGCTGGTATTTACAGACCTGAGGGCAAGGCTAGCAGAGGAGAACATTCTTATGGTGAATGCCTCCTTGGGTTTCTACTCTCTGTCTGGAAGGGTGATCGGAAACATATTGGGGTCAGGCGGCTGGTGGTGGCCTACACTGCCAAGTTTTCTGGTGACATATGTTGGAAGAGAAAGGCAGGCCATCCGGAGCTGTTCTGTGCTGACTTGCAACTTACCTGTTAGCTGGTGGGCAAGATCCTGGTTTTGTTCAGGTGCCCAATAGTGTGTCCATAAGGGCTTCATTGAATGGCAATAGAGGCTCCTGGTTAGCTTGTCCAGGATGAAGCATTCTGTCAACACATTAGCCTTTACCTCAGTGGTGGATAGTGTGAGGTCTAAGACTTCGTCTGCCCGTATCACTATGACAAAGGAAGCAGGCTCATCAGTGACTACATCTGGGAGATGGGAGTGGAAGCCAGTGTCAGGAGAGGAATCCAGGGTACTGGCATCATGCAAGTTCAGAAATAAGCTTTTGTCCTAATAAACATGACATGAAGCATCGGCATTGGATCTGGAAGCCGGGGGGTGGCTGTGGGACAAATGGCACAGTCAGCATCAGTTGGCTGACCTGCCGGCAGTGGTCTGACGGGAGGCCATCTCGAATACCTGGGGCCGAAAGACCATCAGAGGGGTCCAGTTGGGTACCAAAAATTCAGCCTAAGCCTCTATGAGGATCAGAATAGTTTCCGGGGTCGGGACAGATTTTGCAGCTTTGGGGTATCCAGGGCATTGCACAATACCGAGTGATAGGAGTGGCAGGACAAGGGAGAGCAGTCTTTGGATTTATGATTTTTTACTCTTTTTGAATTTACCTGACAACTACGATTCTGAAGATGACTAGTTCAACAAGATCAGTCCCGGGGGCAGAAGCTCATCCGTGATCTTGATGTTGACGGCGACTGGGCCTTCTTCAACTTCTGTTGATGTTCGGCAAGGTACAACTTGGCTTTGCGGTCTTGGCTGGCCTTGGAATTTATCTTGGCGCAATTATCACACAACACTGAACTCTGCTTAGAGCTCAGGCACCAGAGACAGACCTTGTGTGGGCACTTCACCAACATCTGAATGTGGCAGTCCTTACGCGGTTTAAATACTGCAGTCGTAGGAGGGTAAATGGCCCTTGCACACAAATTTTTTGAGGGGAAAAAATGTCATTTCTGATAGGCTCTAGGGAGCAAGTTCCAGATCTACGCGGAAGGTGCGGAAAGAAAGGAACCGATGTCAACATGTGGAGGTAGTGTAGATATAGTGACTGACTTCACATCTGGGGCGGGACGGATACAACAGAAAGCCTCACAATGCCACCCACAGGCGCACCAGCTAGTTGCTATGAAAATCTTCCAGATGCTTCTGGCGCAAGGGGAACTTCACAAAGTGAGGTTATCGATAGATTGGGAAGTGCTATGATTTTGAGAGTCCCCCTAAAGTCTCATTCAGGGAAGACTCGGAGCCTAATGCCTGCTCAACAGATCAGTTATAGCTAACCGGCCAGAGGTTCTTTGGACCAAATTCAGAGCCATAATAACGTAGGGTGAAATACAGGCTCTTCCCTTAAACACTTCACAACCACTTCCAGAAGCAATAAAAGAGACCTGTTGGGGAAGTTTAATATCTTCAAAATAACACATTGTGTACTTTCACCAGGCCCCTTAACTGTAAAAGCTGCTGCACAATTCCACACTGCACGGTCATGAATATGATATGTTTTCTCTCCTGGGTATTCCCCTGCTTAAGTCACACGTGTCTCAGAGAATCAATCAAAAGTGGGTAAGTGTGATTAAAAGAAAGTGCATTTAACTTAAGTCATTATGTTCTTCAATGTGAAAATCAAGTATTGCTTGAATACATTCGCAGTAATTTAGCTAAGTGCAGACTGTGCTGTCCTGCACTATTTGTTATTGATTTCTGGTGCATCCGTAGAAGGTTGATAATTACATGTCTCATTTGTTGTTGTTCAAAGGAACACGATCCTCCAGAATTAAAATAAGTGAAATGGCATCATGCCACTCTGTTAATTGTTTATTCGAAGATGTTTCTAGAACAGTGAAATAATGTTATAAAAGCCAAAACCAAAGAGAGAAGGGTTAGAGAGGAGACCTTAACACCAGGCGACACTGGGACAGGCGGTGCAGAATCATATAACAGATTGTAATTTAAGGCTACTGGAGAGACACTTTGCATTCACCTCTCCTCTGGCTGAACTTATCAATGCAGCTGGCTTTGAGAGACAAGAACAGCAGGCCTGGCTATCATAGTGAACATAAATCCTATTGTTCAAACTGATACGCGACCGTAAACCATCTCTGAAACTTGAAATAGGTTATATTTTCTGTTGTTGTAGAATCAGCCTAGTGCCCAGAAACAGCAGACTGGGGGGAGAATTGCTATAAATATAGAACCGCAATCATGTTGGAGTATTTCCTCTTGTTCACGCTGTTATGAATCCCAATGTACCCCAATATAGGCCTAGGTAATTACACGACCTTTTACCTACATCTGTCCTACCATTGTTCTACCTAACGGGTTTTTGCGCTGACCTTTTACCTAGTTCGGTGCTATCTGACTGTCCTGTTATTTTCCCCGAAAACTAGCCTCATGTATTATGCATGAGGATTCTCAGTATCACAGCAGGATTACCATCTTCTGCATAATAACTTTGTATAAGGGTCACCTCTGTCGTCATCCTTGCCCGACAAACCCATAGTACACTTCTAGGTAGAACCCCTGAGGGTACCTTTTTGGTATATAAGCACTACATCTTCGCTGGGAAAACTAGAGGAGAAAGACTTCCATGTTGACACGCTGACCCAAGACGCTGAGGTCCCTGCACGCAGACACTCCAGCACACCGTGGTCTGACATCCCTTGCAGGGTGTCCATCTCGAGACAAAGACGTTGTCCTTCGCTCTCCCACATCAGGTAATGGGGTTGGCTCTATCCTAAGGGGATTCTTGGCTACACACCTACATACATGCAAGGTACATTTAGGTACATCTAGTTAGGGTTTGCATTGTAGGAGTACGCATTATTACTGTTGCACAAGTTACTAACTTGTGTAACGATATATCTGTAAGAGACAGTAGTTAGTGACAGATTCCTTACCTTAGAATATCCCCAGGCATCAGGCTGGATCCGGAAAGTTTTTGCGTAGCAGTACCCTTGCGCGTCGGTAGGCGGCGTCCTGCGGCTCCGCGTCCGTCGTCTGGATCGCCGGGATGACGTCGCGGGCAGTACTTAGACGCCGCCCCTGCGCGCTGACGTCAGTTCTGTACACGACTTTCCGCGCCAGGAACGCAGAGCCATGCAAGAAGCTGACATAGGTGTCTGAAAAATACTAGGGCCCTGAAAGGGATGTCCTTAACCCTAGAAATCAGTTCGCAGAACGGGGAGGATGGGTGGGGCGGTAAGGAATCTGTCACTAACTACTGTCTCTTACAGATATATCGTTACACAAGTTAGTAACTTGTGCATCTGAAAGAGACACGTTAGTGACAGATTCCTTACCTTAGAATAGATACCCCAGCAATACCAACGCCGGTGGTGGGTCTGCGAACAGATTCAGACAAGGAAGTCCCGGAGGACAGAACGGCCAAAGAAGCCGTCCCTCCGTACCTGGCTGTCAAGGCAGTAATGTTTGGTAAACGTGTGCAGCGAGGCCCACGTAGCTGCCTGACATATATCCTGTAACGGAACACCGCGGCCTAAAGCCGTGGTAGCAGCCGTTGCCCTGGTGGAAAGGGCACGCAGCCCAACAGGAGGCTCCTTCTTAGCCAAAGAATAGCAGGCCTTGATACACAAGATGACCCAGCAGGAGATGGTCCTTTTGTGTACCGCCCGACCTTTTTTGGCGCCCACGTAGCCAACAAAGAGCTGGTCATCCACCCGGAACTGTTGTGTGCGGTTGATGTAAAAGGAAAGCGCACGTTTTGGGTCCAGACGGTGGAGCCTCTCTTCCTCTCTGGAAGGATGCGGAGGCGGAAAGAAGGTGGGCAAAGTGATGGTCTGCCCAATGTGGAAGGCAGTAACCACCTTTGGCAAGAAGGACGGACGCGTCCTAAGAACAACCTTGTCTGGATGAACAGGCAGAAAGGGGGGTTTGCATGAAAGAGCCTGGAGCTCACTCACCCGCCGAGCGGAGGTGATGGCTACCAGAAAGGCTGTCTTCAGAGTAAGAAGACGAAGAGGACAGTTATGCAGAGGCTCAAAGGGAGCGCACATTAAGAAAGTAAGAACCAAATTTAAGTCCCACTGAGGCATTATAAACGGAACAGGAGGAAAGAGGTGTGTAATGCCTTTAAGAAACCTGTTAACAACAGGGGACTTAAAAGAGAGGGCTGATCAGGAAGCCTGGGGAAGGCCGAGATTGCACAAAGATAGCCCTTGATGGTACCCAGGGCAGAACCCTGTTGGGCCAGAGAAAGAAGGAACAGAAGAACCTCAGAAAGAGGGGCAGAAAGGGGGTTCACAGCCTTTGCTGTGCACCATGCCACAAACTTGTTCCACCTGCAGGTGTATACCACCTTAGTGGAGGGACGCCTGTCTGCCAGAATCACATCACAAACTTCGGGAGGCAAGTCGAAAGGAATCAACTGCCGCCGCTCAATCTCCATGCAAGCAGGTGTAGACTGGACAGGTTCGGGTGGAGGAACGTCCCCTGCTGCTGCGACAGAAGATCCTCCCGAAGAGGCAGACGGATCGGGGGATCGACGCTCATACCGAGTAGCTCGGGATACCAAACTCTTCGAGCCCAGTCCGGAGCCACAAGAATGATTTGGGCCCGGTCGCGCCGAATCTTCTTCAACACTCTCGGTAGAAGTGGTATAGGCGGAAAGGCGTACAACAGACCGCAACTCCACTCGCAACGAAAAGCGTCGCCGAGCGAGTGCCGCCTTGGAAATTCCAACGCGCAGAACTGACGACATTGCGCGTTCTCTTCGGTGGCGAACAAATCTAACCAAGGCTCTCCCCACTGCTGAAAGAGACCTCGCGCCACCTCCGAGTGAAGACGCCATTCGTGATCCATCATGCACCTGCGGCTGAGTTCGTCCGCCCTGGCGTTCAGGGAACCTGCCAGGTGTTGAACCATCAGGAATATGCCCTGATGTTCCAGCCATGTCCAGAGGCGCAGAGCCTCCTGACATAGGGTCCACGACCCCACCCCGCCCTGTTTGTTGCAGTACCACATGGCGGTGGTGTTGTCTGTGAACACCTGCACTACCTTCCCTTTGACAGAGGGAACGAATGCCTTGAGTGCAAGTCGGATCGCCCGGAGCTCCAGAATGTTGATATGGAGCCGGGACTCCGCCGGAGACCAGAGGACTCTGATCTCCGCCTCTCCCATGTGACCGCCCCATCCCAGAAGGGACGCGTCCGTCACGACTGTGCTCTGGCTGGGGAAGGGAGAGGGATCTGCCCATGACCCATTGCCGGTTCGAGAGCCACCACTGCAACTGTTTTGCAGTCCCCTCCGAGATCTGGACGTGATCGGACAGGTTGCCCTGGTGCTGCGCCCACTGGAACTTCAGGTCCCACTGCAGAGCCCGCATATGCCATCTGGCATGATCGACCAGCAGGATGCAGGAGGCCATGAGGCCCAGCAGCCTCAGGGTCATCCGTGCACGAAACCCAGGATAGAGGCCGAAAGATCGGAATCATAGCCTGAATATCCCAGACTCGCCGTTCGGGAGGATAGGCCCGAAACTGCGTCGTGTCCAGAACTGCTCCGATGAAAGGAGCTGTGGAGAAGGAATCAGGTGCGACTTCGGCACGTTGATGGAGAACCCCAGCGAGTGCAGGAGTTCGGCCGTAGTCTGGAGGTGGGAGACGACTGCCTGGGACGAGCCCGCCTTCAGCAGCCAGTCGTCGAGGTAGGGGAAGACTGGAACCCCTGCCCGGCGCAGATGAGCTGCGACCACCGCCATCACTTTCGTGAACACCCAAGGGGCGCTGGTAAGGCCAAAAGGGAGCACGGTGAACTGAAAATGCTCGAGGCCTACCGTGAACCGCAGGTAACGCCGGTGGGCCGGCAGGACGGGGATGTGGAAATATGCGTCCTGCAAGTCCAACGCTACCATCCATTCTCCAGGGTCGAGGGCAGTCAAGACCTGAGCTAGGGTGAGCATCTTAAACTTCTCCTTCCGGAGGAAGCGATTGACGTTCCGGAGGTCCAAGATAGGACGCATGTCCTCCTTGTCCTTTTTGGGCACCAGAAAGTAGTGGGAGTAGCAACCACGACCTACTTCTGGGGTCGGAACGCGCTCGATGGCCCTCTTGGCCAAGAGGGCCGCAACTTCCTTCTGAAGAAGCACCAAGTGATCCCCTGACATGCGGTGGAATTGAGGTGGCATGGCTGGGGGGATGGTCTCGAAGGGGAGGGAGTAGCCCCGTCGGACAATGTCCAAGACCCACTTGTCCGAGGTGATGGCACGCCAGTGGTGAAGGTGATGGCGGACCCTGCCCCCTACTGGCGTGCTGGGCACCCGAAAAGAAGGACTTGGAGGCCGCGGACGGTGCGGAGTTGGTGGCCTGACCCGCACGCTGGTTGCCTGACCCGCCACAGCGGGAGCCACGTCCTCAGCCATGCGAAGACGCTTGCTGCGCGGGCCGGTGGCTGGGCAGCGGACGTGACTGGGCGCCCCTTCCGTGGCCACGAAAGGGGCGAAAAGCAGACGGCTGGCGGGGCGTACAGCAGAAAGGCCCAGGGACTTGGCCGTAGCCCGCGAGTCCTTAAAGCGCTCCAGTGCATGTTCTGCCTTGTTCCCAAAAAGACCGACCCCATCAAAGGGCATGTCCATAAGAGTGTTTGACATCACCCGAGAAACCAGTGGTTCTCAGCCAGGCGTGACGGCGCAGCGCCACTGTCGTCGCAAGTGAGCTGCCTAGCGAGTCGGCGGTATCAAGGCCACATCTGATGGTGTACTTTGCCGCATCTCTTCCCTCCGCAATGGTGCGGGAAAGCAGTGTCTGGACCTCCTCAGGACACTGGGGCAGAACTTGCGCCACCGAGTCCCACAAGGAGTGGGAATATCGGCCCAAGAGGCAAGTGGTGTTGACGGACCGCAAGCCAGCACTGGAGGAAGAAAAGACCTTCTTCCCAAATTGATCCAGGCGTTAGGATTCCCTATCCGGGGGAGCGGTAGGGAAGGCGCTTTGGGAAGCAGAGGCTTGGACCACCAAGCTCTCACGGGTGGGGTGTTGGGAGAGGAACAGGGGGTCGCCCGGAGCAGGGCGATGGCGTCGGGCCACGTTCCTATCCACAGGAGCCCCTGTGGTGGGCTTGGACCAGGTGCCCAAAAGAACGTCTGAAAGCGCCTCGTTAAACGGCAGCAGTGGCTCCGAGGAGGTAGCCGCCGGCTGAAGCACTTCCGTCAGGATGATAGTCCTGACAGCCACTGTAGGCAACTGGAGGTGTAAGGCCCCAGCTGCTCTACGCAACACCATTGCAAAGTTTGCTCCCTCCTCCGTTGCCACGGAAGGATGAGACAGCATGCCAGAGTCAGGGGAGGTGTCCAGACCACTGACATCCCTAAGTTCCTCAGCCCAGTCCTGATCAAACTCACATTGCTGTGTGAGAGGGTCATCAGACCCCTCCCAGTTCTCTTCGTCCTCCAATTCTGGTTCAAAGTAAGGAGGAGGGACATGTGGGACCCAAGGTCTCATCGGTGTCGGAGCCGGCGTCGAGCGACGTCGGTCCGGCGCCGTGTCCGGATCCGGAGAGAACCGGGGAACGACGCCGCCCGGAGCCGCGGGCGGCGTCGGGAACAGCACCGGAGAGATCGGCGCCGGTGGAGGTGTCGTCAGGTCAACCGGCGTCGATCGATGTTGTGGCAGCACCGGAGCCGGGGTCGAGGCCGGGGCCGAGGCTGGTGTGACAGGTGGCGCCGGAGAAACCCCATCAGGGCCCGCAGGGCCCGAAGGCACAACGGGGGGACCTTGAGGCCCGAAGAGGCGGGCCATGGCCGACAGGAACTCCTGTATCTCGGCCGGAGTCGCCGCCGAACCCGGATAAGGGGGGGTAATGCGGCGGCGGCTCCACAGGCACTCCCGGAGCCGCGGGGACGGTGCCGACAGGACCCTCACCGGAGTCGCGAGACCGGCGAGGGGAAGTCGTCGAGCGATGATGCTTTTTCGACTTCTTATGCTTCGACTTACCGGAGGAGTGCGAAGACTTGGACCCCGACGACCGATGAGGACTCCGCGACCGGCCCCTCGACCTCTCGCGTGACCGTGGCGCGGAGCCGACTGCCGGACCTTGAGGAGCTTTCGAGACCGCTCTCGCAAAGCCTTCGGATGCAAGGCCCGGCAGACGGGGCACGACTTGGTGTCGCGGCCGAGGCAGAAGAGACAATCCTGATGCGGGTCTGTGATCGGCATCATTCGACCACAGGCGTCGCATGGCTTGAAGCCGGGCATCCCTACCGAAACCTTCGGAGTCGAGTGACTTCGAGAAAACAGTGAAAAATCACCAAAAAACGTAGTCAAAAAATGACTAGGGCACTGCTCTTCCCGGATCTGCGCTTACTGGCGCGGAAAAAGAAAGAACTGACGTCAGCGCGCAGGGGCGCGTCTAAGTACTGCCCGCGACATCATCCCGGCGATCCCGACGCCGGACGCGGAGCTGCACGACGCCACCTACCGACGCGCAAGGGTACTGCTACGCAAAAACTTTCCGGATCCAGCCTGACGCCTGGGGATATTCTAAGGTAAGGAATCTGTCACTAACGTGTCTTTCAGATATGTTTATATATGCCTGCATTTATTCATTGGTTTAGCACTATGGTAGAATTCTACATTTTCTTTACTCTATTGGTGCTCATAACCGTATATATTTGTGTCTAATGGTTGTTGCAGCACACGTATTTTATACTAGAATGACGCTGGTTAAAAAAAGACTTATTGAAAACGTCCCCACCGTTTATTCTGTGGATCTCTCTGAGACAAAGTGAGCACGAGTGACTGAGCAAAAAGTACTGTACAGTTTCCACGATCCCTGAGGGGTCAGGGTTGTCATGTTCGATAGTTGCCAGAAACTATTCGCTCCTCGGTAAGAGGGGCTCATAGTGGCACTGTGAGCTAGCTGGTCTACATCCTAACATATCCTTCGGGGGTGTCTGGAATCAGTCTGGACACCAATCCCTTAGTTTATGTTGTCTAAAACGCGCAGATCCTATAAAGAGTTGTAGGAACTACACGACATGGCGCCACCAGCGTTGGTTTGGTTCTTATTTAATGGTCAAATCTGAGTAATTCAGTCGTGCTTTCTGAGAGACCCCTACTCCCATTTACCCAGACGTCTGGTGTGGGAAGGGAAAATCTGGCGCAGCTCAGTAGGCATATCCTATGTATTGGCTGTAGGTTTATTCAAGCTTGAAGGATACTAGTTCCTTACATTGTGCATAAAAACCTTATCTCAATTTCCTTGAAACTCTTTCAACAATGTCTGTTGAAGAGAACGCAGCAGCATTACATGCGAATGCAGCAGGGGAAGGAGAGCAAGAAGGTGCTATAAACATTTCAGAAAATGCCAGAAATGCACTTACGTTAAAACTAGCAGAGTTTGGAGTCTCAGCATTAGGTGGGACCGTAACATTCATGATTGAGGCACACGAGTGATTTAGGACATAGGTATTCTATTCATGGGTTAAATTCCCACCTGCAGACGCACGCACAAACACATTTCATTCTTACACCCCGATGAAATACCAGAAGAATATTGTCCATACGAGGACATTGAAGTTCCGCTCAGTTACCAGGAGCATATAAACTGGTTTAAAGGCGCCCTCCCACACACCACAGAAAAAGTGAGACTCGGTCTGCTCAGCAGAGACAAAGCGACTTGGCCGGTCCTAGCGGCTTATACACCGCATCCAGACATTGCCACATTGCCAATAGCAGACCTACGTCCACTTCACAAAGAAATAATAAAACTTTACAGAAATCTGACACAGTTCGTCATGAGAACACACACACTTCAACCAACTAATATTACCCCAGCAGGTCAACTACAAGTAACTGCAACTAAAAGTACCCCACAAACACTGAACGCAGTCATGTGAAGAGTGCCCACTAAACGCGAGTAAATGCCATTCTGGATAGCACAGAAAATAGCACAGTTAGAGGCAGTGTTTCCACACACAGGCCCACACGAAAAACACAGAATACTGACAATATGCCTGCCAATGTGAATAGCTCCCCTGATAGAGGATTATATCACTTGGGGTATAGTCTTCGCTGCCATCTATACCAGAACTCATGGTATCCCTTCAATAGCAGAGATACCAGAAGTATTAAGACAAATACAGAATGAGTATGGAGCAGAACCTGCTCTGAACTTGGGGATGAAATTATTAGTCAATTTTTCCCAGGTATCTGCAATTATGTTATCAAACATAAAAGGGGAGGCAGCAGCAGTGCTATAAGACAACGATTGAGAGAATGCACTCCTGCACAACTGGAGGAAGAACTACCAAAAATTGTCGACGATACATACGCCGAATTAGGTAGAGATAATTTGGGAGCCAGAGCTATGAAACGACAAGTAATGGGTAGTCCTATAAGATAACACCAAGCAAGCACCAGATTCTTCAAAGAAGAAATGGGATAATAAAAAACAAAAAAATAGAGAGAATAGATCACAATCGAGGGGTGGGTCTCCTCAGCAAGAGCCCTCCGAAAGCAGGTATAACCTTAGAAATCGTGATAACATTAAAAAACCTGACAGGTATCAGGATACTGATACACGTTCCTTTCAGGGTTCATCCAAAAACTCAGAGCGGGAAGGACGGTCAGAACACAGATCAGAAGAGCGAACAAAGTCAAGAGACACGCATCGCAGTTCAGACTTTAATATAAAAAAAGAAGATAAACCAATATCAAAACCTCAATTTAAAAAGAAGAAAGTAGCAGGACCTAAAATAAGGAATGCCCAGGCGACTGAGGACACAGCTTCTGAACAGGGAATGGGCTCTGACAATGCTAGATAGCTCGCCAGAACCTGATGGAATTTCGGGTGACAGCGGTGTTGAATGAACATATCACGGTGGAAACACCTGATACTAGGGTAAGTGTCCCACACCAGTTATACGAAATAACACTCCATATGGAAGGGGACATACTAGGAAGGTTAAAGGTCCCCTTTGGGAGAACCGGTCCTTTAGATACGACATTCTTTTAGCAGAAAAAGAGTTGCTGCTTGAGTTTGTTATGGATTGCCCAAAAGGAGAAATGGTAATTTTACCAGCCTTCTCTGACCTAGTTCCAAAATCTCTGAAACATTCATACGTGCAGGAGTGGGCGGTAGCACTAGCTCCTGCATTATACCGCAATCATGTAGGGTGGGATGCTGAGTCACCTCACCACGAAATCCCAGTCAAAACTACTCCAACTCCACAGACAGTACCCAATGAAACATGATGCGAAAAAACAAGTTTTAGATCAACTTAAATATCAAGGTGTAATAGAAAATTGCACCTCCTCCATGAATAATCCTTTGTTTCCCGTGATGAAACCTGATCATTAATATTGTCTAGTTTTAGACTACAGGCATTTGAACACATGCACAAACACATTTGCAGTACAAAATGCACACAGTGCTGCATTAATGAATAACATTGTGCGGAAAAAATACAAAACACTGGATATTTCAAATGGATTCTTTTGCCAAAATATAGCACCTGAAAGCAGATATTTGACAGCATTTTCAGCCCTAGGCTCTCAGGGTCAATTCTGTCGACTGCCCAAAGGGTATAAGAATAGCCCCGGGCTGTTTTCAGCAAGAGTAACAGAGTTGCTTAAAAATTTTGATGAGGAGGCACTGTCGTATGTAGATGATATCTATCTGACAGACGATTAATTATTGGATCATTTGACCAGAGTGAACAACATAATTTTGGGTTTCGCCTCTGAGGGCTACAAAATGTAACTTTAAAAAATCTAAAATTGCCCACCTCAATGTCCTATTTTGGGGATATGAACCCTCAAGTGAAGGAAATAGCCTGGCAGCTAACTTTTTAGAAAAGTGTGCGTTGCTCCAACCTCCAAAAACTCTGAAAAACTTACAATCCATTTTAGGATTCCTAAATTTTGGCAGAACATACATTTTGGATTACGCAGAAGGAGTAAAACCTTTCTACGATTTAATCTGACCCAATTTTTCAGTTCAACACTGGGCACAGGAACATACAGGAATACTACGTTCCCTACAAGCTGACATGATAGCTTCCAAACACTTACACACACGTGTAAAAACGACAAATTTGGTGATCCACGTAATAGCGGGTCAGTCCAGGTACACATACCTCACCTTCAATGAAGGCGAAACTGTACCAATTGCATACAAATCTCATTTGTACACAAACAGATGCATTTTACATCAAATGAATTTTTTTTTAACAGCAGTACAGACTGCTGTAGTGAGAGAAAGAGCACTGGCTCAAGGGAACAAATAATTGTCGTAACCACGATGGATACAATGGGCTAATTCTCTCACTGCAACAGACGTAGACTACAAATTTGACTCTACATTGAAAACACAAGCATTTCTGTAGTACGAACAGGAATATGCTCTCCCAAATCAAATAATGCCTCTAGATCAGTATGAATACATCATTTACACTGACGGTTCTGCTTCGCCTGCCGTAGGAAGTAGACAGCAATACAGCGCAGCTTGTGCAATTGTAAAGGGACATATACGGGATGGTAAGTTTCGTCCTAGCAGACGCAGTCTCTAGGAGATGGCACTGCTCAAATAGCAGAACTAAAAGCCCTAGTACTGGCACTAAAAAATATGGATCGAGAATTCCCCACACTCATTGTGTGCAATTCGTTTTACTGTGTCCAGTCATACAATGAATATCTTCACTATTGGGGCCAGAATGGGTTTAAAGATTCAAAAGGTGGCATAATAAAGCATAAACTGCTTTGGGAACAAATGGTAGAGCTGAAAAAAGGCTTGCCGCGGGCTCACGTGATTCATACGCTGAGTCATCAACGTGCTGGCGTGCATGGTGAATGGAATTCATTACCTGATGAAGCCGCCAAGGCAACAGTGCGAACTGCGGCCACTGCTGCAATCACTCGTTCTTGCACGAGAGTTGACGGACAGATAATGGTAGCATGGCCTTGCCAAAAGTTTTTCCACTCAAGTACTCCTACAAGTTAGATGCACAAAATATACTGTATGCTCAAATACCAGGTGTGGGGGATAGAGTAATAACAAACATGGATCGCAGATTAGGTTTAATACTAGCTGCACATGAGGATCTGGGCTCAGTGCACACAGGTATCACTGCGACAGTTTAATTGCTGAAACAAAGTTATTGGTGACCAGGTCTTACTAAACAGACCAAGGCTTTTGTTCTCAAGTGCAACATCTGCTAGCAGATGAAGGGGTCCACCGTTGCACGTCCACCACAGACACCTTTACTGATAGACAGACCACTCGCATGTGTCTATTTGGACCACTGCAGCACTTTTCAATCTGATGGGGCTTACAAGTATATCTTGGTGGCAGTGGATTAATGCTCTAGATTCTTGTGAGTTTGGCTTCAGCGCTCGGCTGATGCCCGAACTGTTATAAAGGATTTGCGAGTCTTCATAGCGACATACGCAATTGGCACATTACATTCTGACCGTGTCCCCGCGTTTAGCTCTCTGGCTTACAAGGAAGCCATGGGAAGTTTGGGTGTATCATTGCGGTACTCCTCTCCATATCATCCCGAGGGAAATTTGATCGTGGAAAGGAAAAACCGGACTTAAAGCAATCCTTAACAGCAAGGAAATTATGCTTGGGTGGCAGTTGGGTCAATCACCTATATGGGGTCCAGAGGGCACCTAATAAAATGCCAATAAGCTCCCTGGGAGGCTGTACTCCTTATGAGGTCCTGTTTAGGACGAGAATGTGGGTACCAAACCTTGATAGTGGCAGCACAGTGGCGGATGAAAAAGGATTTGCCATCATTGATCGTTTGACTGTTTTACAGGAACTCAATGAATTCCGGGCATTATAAAGAAATGTCCAAGTAAAACGTACCGCCACTGGGGAAGTCAAAGCTGTTCCCGCAAGAGACCTGCCTGGGTCCCAAAGATCAGGGACCTGGTCAGAGAAAAGATAGTGAACAAAAAAGAATTTGGGCCATCTTACAGAGCACCTGTACCTGTCCTGGCTGTCGAAGGAACAAGACAAGACAGTACTTCTTCCGCCCCTTGCCAGCAAGAAAGAAAAGAGATGTGTCTCCATTGATCTGATCAAACCACACTATGTGGCCGATCCTGAAAAGCAGGCCGCGTGGGCTCCTGAGTAGCCGTCGATCTCCTCTCGCTACCATACAGGAAGTTCAGACAGAAAGACTAATAACATTCGAAGATTCTACTCTACGAAGTAACGGAGTTGTCAACAATGGAATGGAGCTCGTGCCTATTAAAACTGAACGTGAAAAAATTTGGTCCTTGACTGACTTTGAAGGAAAAGACACAATGTTGAGGGAAACTTTGCCATACGTGGGTTGCCGAACCGGTCAACCACTTGTAATTAATACTATTCACTGTATTTTTAAGACAAATGCACACCCTGAAAGAAAAAGGAAAATTTCCCTAGATACACAGTGCATATATACAAAATAAGCCCACAATAGTTTGAGTGAAATACTTTTCAAAATTCAATATAAACATAGGTCAAACGGTAATAACATTACCACATAGATGCAATAAAAGGTTGCTCAGGAGAGAGGGAAAGGAAGTGCTCATGTAGGAGGAAAGAAAGGTGAAAATCACAAAGTTTAGAGTTGCCAAGTATTCCTTTGTTTAAACATGATGCTGGTTTACGAAAAACCAGTACAGTATGGCCTGTCCACGACAATTATTTACAACATATTTCATTTTATTCAGTAAGTGCATGAATGCAACATCCTGATGGAGGGGAAAGGATCAGGTACAGGCCCTTGATGGGGGGAGGCGTCGACGTTTCGACCAGACTTGTGCATTGAGAGTAACTTGCTAGTTCCGCGTGCGGGTCTTCTTCAGGACAGAGGGGTGGGAGGGGAAACCTAGTCCTGGTGCCAGCGTAGGGCGTCCCAGGTAGCTCTTCCCCAGTGATGAATAGTCCGCAAACTGCGGTCTGACGCGCTCAGGAGATCCACCGCAGTGTGATGTCCTCAGGGGTATTGAAGACCCCAATCGTTTAATGACACCGGATTGGTTACATATTAGTACCAGAATGGCGATTAATCACAGTTCCTGTGGCAATGTACACGCACCAGGCCTCGTTGAAGCTGCTCTGTCAAGTTCCAAAGGAACTACGCTGCACCAGGACTTTTTCTTTCAGGGTGTGCATTTGGCTTAAAAATACAGTGAATAGTATTAATTACAAGTGGTTGACCGGTTCGGCAACCCACGTATGGCAAAGTTTCTCTCAACATTGTGTCTTTTCCTTCAAAGTCAGTCAAGGACCACATTTTTTCATATCACATTGTACCCAGGTCCTGTGGCGATAATTGGGTTACCCCATTAATTTGTAATGGATATTAAAACTGAACAACAAAATTCAAATGAAACACAGATCGCAATTCGGCCTAATACCAACATCTATCTGAATATGCCTCAAAATGAGTCAACTGCCAGTTCTACTAAACCTGCTGAGCTACCAAAGATAGATTGAACAGCATCTGCCTACTTCATCGATTTTGATACCTTCTCTCAGGATCTGAGTGAACCTGAGTCACCGCCAGCTCCGGTTTCCCGCAAAGAAAAAATATATAATATCTACCTTCGGCTGAAAAAGACTTACTTTGTTTCTCCCTGGCTACAGCTCTGGGTTGCAATTCGTCTACTGTTCCTAGTCCTCTGGTTAGGTGTAGTGGCTGTCTTTTTCATGCTTCTGAATGGACATTACCTCCCAGAACGCTCTGCAGTACCACATGTAAACATGGTCCTTAAACCACACACATCACCTCATTGTGAACGAAGAGACCTGTCCTTTGAGAACATTACAGCAGTTCCGATTCCTGAGGGGATAGTTTGGGATAGGGTTTTATATGATGCATTTGGTCCCACTGAACTTTTAAAAATACTGCATGTATTCAAAATTTCTTTGAATGATATCATCACCTCCAGTACATTCTCTGAAGATTGGGATTTAGAAAATATAAATAGTATGCTGCCTAATTTAGAACAATCTGTTGTATTCTCAAAAAATGGAATGTATGATGATACTTCTGATTTTGACACCATGTATTGTTACCAACAATATGTTCATCAATTTTTGCACAAAGCAAGTATCCCACGTAATGTTTTCACATACCACCAATGGGAACATTGCTTAATTCCACCGAAAGGTAGTTCAAACGTTTGCACAGAAGTTTGCTTATTTTTCTGGGTTTAACACATCAGATCCACACTCCTATTATTATAAGCTTGCACCTACACCTGCGAAGAAAAATGCGCTCACCAACATGAAACAGATATACTCTGCTTCTTTTATCTCCCAACTGTCTGAACAGGGTTTCGACTTATGTAAAGACACTATAGACATGAAATCAGTCTGGGGGATTAAAGAATGACAGGTTCAGGGAACCGAGGCATTATTTAGAGCGTGCCTCATACCACAACAAATTATATTCCTGAACAACACTGTGCAACAAACTTCCTGTCTTGGGTTAGCCAAGTTTAAGGAGTTGAACACACTTCGTATTCCCTCGCCTTCACGCTTTGAGGAATGGCAAAATTATACAGAGCATAGTGAGGGTACGATAGATTACATCATGCATGCGGTTTCACACAATTCATCCGACCCCAATTGGAAGGGATGGTTGGTTTGGCCTACAGACACGAATAGGTGTCAGTCAAGATTCAGGGGTACCACCGAAGGGTTTAGGATCCATAGGCCTGATCAACGCTATGTACAACAGGAACATTTGGGGGTGGTGACAAAGTGTTGGGAAGTTATGCCTAGATTGGCTAAAGACCTCAACACTGTCCCAGGTGAAAACACTTATCCTTACTTTCAGATGACATGGATTTAAGTGATTTTTTGGTAGGTCCCTGAAACCACGTCAAAAAAGCTTCTTATATGCTGTTTACAACGAAGTATGGAAGATCTTTCAACAGGAGGCTGCTGAGATATTACGTGAAATTGATAGGGATAACCTAGAAAAGGCTTTGGCAGTGGTCGACAATGGCATGACCACGCTAACATCAAGGATTTATTCACTGGGCAACATTGTGTATTCTGCTATAGATATTTTTTAACAGGATTTGTCCATTGTTCAACATGGGCAATCACAGCTACGATCAATTCTGTTACTAAGCTGGACGTTACCTTCATTGCGCTCCAGACACGTGCCCTGGCGATATATTAACAGTACGTCTCTGTTCTCTGCGTATAATTTAACAAAAAGGCAGACCACAATGGCAGAAAGAGATGCAAAATATACAATGTTGCACATTGAAAAATTAGACCACTTACCTTTCACCTTGGCTGAATCACCTTCCACAGAATGGTTAATCCATGGCCATATCACATTGCCAGTGACAACATTTCAATTTCAATATTGCCTACAATACCACCAGGTAGGAAGGTATGAAGCGTTGGGTATGGAGTATGGGAGTACTTCCATGAATCTTGGGAGTTACCTTACAGATTTAAATGCAGAAATAGTGACACTGAAGTCTCTCAGCAGTTCAGACTGCGAGAATTCGTTAAGTGGATCATTAATTTATCAGGATATTATGCTTCACAGAGCTTACAACGCTTCCGTTGCAAACCTATCTTGTCACTTGAAAGTGTCCCCAGCTGCTGTGATTCATCCGGTGTTCAAACTACTCTCGAACAGGAGTTATTTGATGTTGAATGATCAAGGTTGCTGCGAGATGCTGCCAGGCATCGCATATCTGGTCACAGTAAGTTCCAGGGTTACTTGTTGTATGCAAGTATTGTTTCCACCGAATGTTTCCCTAATACGGTTTGATTCTCTGAGCAGACTGAAAGCCATACTTTTACAGAAAGAGCTGCCCTTAACCTCGGCCCGCAAGAATTTTGATCTACAGGTTGCAAGGTCTTCGGCTGAGATACAGGCCCTAGTCCGAACTAACTTCCTGCTACATTTTGGGGGAAATGGTACATCGTATCTTTAACATGTCTGATACGACCATATTTAGGACCATAGGTTCTGGGCTATTAAGCACCTTTCAGACGGTTTTCAGAGTTATTCCATCTTTGATAAACTCCGTATATGGAAGCATTTTTGGAGGGATTCCGCTGATCCTGCTACTTGTAGTGGGTATCCTGGTTTTAATTTTTCTGCTACGCTATGGACGTCCCAAATACCAAGGAGATGGAAAAAGCGCTCTTGGAGCGACATTGTAGTGAACGCATGGTACTCTATCTGGGCACAACTCAGCTTCAGGAACTAAGTGAGCACTGGTTTCTATCATTCAGATCCGTCTGGTTAGACTGCGTCTTGCCTGTACTCCGCTGCTTATTCTGGGGACAAGAATGCGTGTTGGACCTCTGTCTAACACTTCCATCGATTGCTCATCCGGACATGGATGTACTTCTGAACCCGTTAAAGGCCCATGTAGTGCTGTGTCCTCTGCGTATTCCAATCCTAATTTCGGCAGTCTTGGAGCCACCACAGGATGCTTCTGCTCCGGTTGCAATGGACACCGGCTCTACACCAAGCTTACAGGCATTGAAAGCTTCCACAGCAACAGCTGTGGGAACCGGAGAAGATCACCTTTGCTTACAGGGACAGTCATCTGCGAAGGCAGGCAACAGTGATGTTGCGTCTCCAGCACGGGACACAAACATTTGGCTGTCTGTGTGCTGGGAACAATTTGGTCTTTTTTCGAAAACAACTACAAATGGAATTTGAAATCATCATTTTTGTTTTATTTTCCCTTTTCTGCTCTCACTGAGCACTGTGGCTTTCAGCGCGCTCAGTTGGTCTAACAGTATATTGACTTTTAGAGGACTCTTTTTTCCCTATACATCATTTTTTAACACATACTATGTTTTTAGACTCATATTTTAGCTATTTTTTTATACTTTTAAAAACAGGCATATTTTAGCATTTAGTATTATATCATCCAGTCGGATAAGCAGTGGGTGTTTTGAACCCCAATGTACCTCGATATAGGCCTAGGTAGTTACACAACCTTTTACCTACATCTGTCCTACCATTGTTCTACATAAGTTTTTTGCGCTGACCTTTTACCATGTTAGGTGCTACAAGACTGTCCTGTGGTTTTCCCTGAAAACTAGCCTCATGTATTATGCATGAGGATTCTCAGTATCACAGCAGGATTACCATCTTCTGCATAATAACTCTGTATAAGGGTCACCTGTCGTCATCCTTGCCCGACATGCCCATAGTATACTCCTAGGTAGAACCCCTGAGGGTACCTTTTGGGTATATAAGCACTACATCTTCGCTGGGCAAACTAGAGGAGAAAGACTTCCATGCTGACATGCTGACGCAAGACGCTGAGGTCCCTACACGCAGACACTCCAGCACGCAGTGGTCTGACATCCCTTGCGGGGTGTCCGTCTCGAGACCAAGACGGGGGCCTTCACTCTCCCACATCAGGTAATGAGGTTGGCTCTATCCTAAGGGAATTCTTGGCTACACACCTACATATATGCTAGGTACATCTAGTTAGGGTTTTCATCGTAGGAGTACGCATTAGTACTGTTATGTTTATATATGCCTGCATATATTCATTGTTTTAGCATATGGTAGAATTCTACCTTTTCTTTACTCTATTGGTGCTCATAACCGTATATATCTGTTTGTGTCTACTGGCTGTTGCAGCACACGCATTTTATACTAGAATGACGCTGGTTTAATAAATACTTATTGAAAACGTCCTCACCGTTTATTCTGTGGATCTCTCTGAGACAAAGTGAGCACAAGTGACTGAGCGAAAAGTACTGTACTGTTTCCAGATCCCGGAGGGGTCAGGGTTGCCATGTTCAATAGTTGCCAGAAACTATTCGCTCCTTGGTAAGAGGGGCTCATAGTGGCACTGTGAGCTAGCTGGTCTACAGACTAGCATATCCTTCGGGGGTGTCTGGAAACCAATACCTTAGTTTAGGTTGTCTAAAACGCGCAGATCCAATATAGATTTGTAGGAACTACACAACAACTCTTTTGATAAACGCTGTTGCGGTTTTGTGTTTCTTGATTGTGGTTACAATTCATATTGTATGCACCAGACTAGGAGTCCAATTTTAAAATAAACTTTTGAAATGCATTCCTTGTTTTCAAGTGTTCTTGAATGTGTTATTCCTTAACGACAGAGGGTTCCACTAGCTATACATGTAAAGTGTCATGGGATTGATCGTTCCTCAAACACATCTCAAGTAAATATTACTCAATTGATTGTGGCATGGTTGTAGTCCACCTGGTTTTCTGATTTGGGTTGCCACATTGGCTGAGTCCTTAGTGCTAGAAGATCTAGAAACATAACTCTGTGATGCTACAACAATCTAAAAAAACATATTAGCACGGTTTATGAAGACCCCTAACATCTTGCCATTATATAGAGCTGAACCAATAGCACACCACTCAACCCCCACATCTGGTGTTGAACGTCTAGTAGGCTATTTGATATCTCAATGTGACCTTGTTTTTTTACATTTTAGATAAATGGTGTACATGCAGAAGGTGTTCTAAAGCTTTTATCGCTCCTCTCATGATGCTTACCATTAGAGCCAATGTAAAAATGTTGTGTTTTGCCAATAGCACCGTCTCATTGGACATAAGGAACTTCAACAAGTTGATCAAAGCTAAAATAAAAGAAATAGTTATATGTTAAGTAACAAGTAATACCATCTTGATATAGTACATAAAAAATGTTTCTGCATTTCAGGCCCAGGAGACCAGACCTAGCAAGCTTTCAGTGGCCCCATTATTCTTAAAGAGTTCTAAGGAGGAGCTGAGAGGTCCCTCCTCAAGTTGGACAAGAAGTATTCTGAGTTGATTGGTTGACACACCCATAATGAGCAAAGCAAGCCAGTCAAACATTTTACTAATTTCTCTGCACCTTTTCTTTTTGAGAACAGACGTTAGCTATTACAATCAGGAAAATGAAAAACTGGAAAAGAAAAGGCTTTTGTGTTCCAAAATTCATAGAGACAAAGGCAAAGTCAGAAGTACCGGAAATAAGAGCCATCTAAAAAGCTAATTGTAAAAAAAAAAAAAAAGAAAAGTATGCCCATTCAAACTGGGAAGATCTGCAAGTGTCCATAAAAGATAAGTATTGAGCTTCGTTTTGGAAGTTGCTCTTATGGGGCTCTGTAAATCAGGAAAAACACACACTAATATAAATATACTGAACATGTCAAAAATGTGTATTCTGAAGTTAGGTGGCTCTTTGGCCACTGACCAATAGAGACATAATGTGAATGAGGGTTAGATGGCCAATCTCAACTAACTGCCTTAGCAGGATTCTGGCTGGCTACATGATCACAAAACACGGGGAAAGCCCCACTCTCGAAGGGGATTACAATCAACAACCTCTTATTTGACTTAAGCCATTAGAGCTAACAGCAAGCACTATTTCAGCTTCATGCACCAGTTCCGAGGGAGGGTGTGAGGGGGCCTTGTGGAGGTGTTATGTTATGTATATTTGTTGAGTGCACTATTACCCAAGAAGGGAGTCAGGTACTGAGAAGATGTGAGTCTAGTCAAACCTAGGACCTATTGGGACTGCTCAAAAAACAGGTTTTCAGCTCCTTGTGGAATTCAAGAAGTGAAAAGAAGACTCATGTGTAGCGGCAGGTCAATCCACGCTTTAGGAGTGATGTAGGTGTCTGGAAGGTTTGTGAAAGCAGATGAGATTGTTGAGTTATGCTGGGACAGTGTAATATGGTTTCTTAAAAGTGTAGGAGAGGAGTCTGAATTGTGCTCCTTTGTGTACGGGGAGCCAGTGGAGCTCTTTGAGGTGTGGTGTGATGCAAGTGTGGAATGGAAGGTTGAGAGTGATTCTGGCCACCAAGTTCTGAATAATTTGCAGTCTTCTGGTGAGCTTTTTGTTGATCCCAGAATAGAGGGAGCTCCCATAGTCCAGCTTGCTTGTGACGAGGGCCTGTGTGACGGTTAACCGGGTGCTGATTTGGAGTCATTTGGAAATCTTCCTCGGCATCTTCAGGGTATGGAAGCATGAGGCACTGGCTTGGATGGTCATGTCGAGTCTGCTGTTGATGACGATCCCGATGTTCCTGGCGTGGGTGGTGGGTTGGGTGTCAGTCTGTTAACCATCAGGCGGAGTCCCACAGTGAAGTGCTCTTCCCGGAAATCATAGATTCAGTCTCGTCAGTGTTCAGCTGCAGACAGTTGGTCTTCATCCAGTGGGCGATTTCAGTCAGGCAGGCATTGAGCTTGATCCAGGTACTGGGTGTCTTTGTCAGTGAGGGAGAATGAGTTCCATTTCATCGGCATAGGAAAGGACGTTGATGTCGTGAGAGCAGATGATGTTGGCTAGATGGATCTTGTAAGCATTGAAGAGGGTCGGGTTCAAGGAGGATCCTTGCAGAATTCCACAGATGAGGTTGCGAGCATCCAAGGTGTACAGTGCCATGCTGACTGAGTCCTTCCCATCAGGAAGAAGCAGATCAATCAGCGTGCCCATGGATTCAGATGCCATGTAGGATGAGGATGGGGTGGGAGACAGCATCAAATGCTGCAGTGAGGTCCAGAATGATGAGGACCATCATCCTCCTTGCTCCTGCATCTAGAGTCATGCGGATGTCATCTGTGGCAGCAATGAGAGCAGTTTCCATGCTGTGATTGGGTCTGAAACCAAACTGAGTGAGGTTGAGTGGCTAGTGGTCGTTAAGGATTCAGTGAGGCGTCTGTTGATGATGTTCATTAAGACCTTGGCTGGGAATGTTAGTAGGGTGATCGGTCAATAGTTGGTGAGCATTAAAGGAGTCGCAAATGGTTTCTTCAGCAATGGGCGGACAATTGTATGCTTCCAAGCATCTGAAGGTTGCTGAAGAGATGAAGGCGTTGAGAATGGGTGTGAACATGGTGCTGATGAGTTGCAGTCTTCTGGAGTAGGCGTCGAGGGGCAGGGGTCCAAAGGGGCACCTGCCCCATGGAAGGGGGAGGACTTCATGGTGCCAGTGGTTTCTTCTGGGATGAGGACGGGCCATGAGGTTAGCATTGCTTCTTTGGATGAGATTGGGAGGTGTTTGGAGAGGTCTGTTGGGTTTGGTTTCGGGTTGAAGTTGGCGTAAATGGCACTGATTTTGATGCCGAACAATTGAGAGACTGTTGCAGAGGTCCTGAGAGGGAGTGGTCGAGTTGGAGTCGGCCGATGGTGAGGTGAAATCCTTCACAATGGAGATTTCTTTGCTCTGTTGATGTCATAATTCATGCTCATACTTTGACTTGCTTTGATTTATTTCAGCTGTACTGATTATATGTGCTGTCTGCTATATTTACGTGCTCAAACCTTGACATGTTTTAATTCAATTTAGTTGTATTGATTATGTGCGTTAGCTGTTATAAACATGTACTGCTGTAAAGCGCTCCGATACCCTCGGGTCTTGCCAGTGCTATATAAAACTCTTAAATGAATAAATGATGGCATCAATGACGTCCTGCCAGAGAAGTGCATTTGGTTGTCCGTATCATTTGGTGGTAGCGTCTCAGGGCGGAGTAGAATGTGCACCTGTCTGCATTGTCTTGGCTCATTCTCTAAGAGCACCCCAGTTGTTTGCAGTGGCGTTTCATCACTCAGAGTTCCTCTGTGTACCAACTGGCCTGGGGTCTAGATCTTGTTGTATTGCTGTGTTTGGGGGGGACAAGGGAGTTGGTGGGAGGTGATCATATTGTTGAAATTCTTTATGGCTCTGGGGGAGGCTGTTGCTGTGTTTGGGTTGGTGGGTGTTGAGAGCAGTGTTCCAACCCTAGTCAGTTTTGCCGTCCTAGTTTTGGCGGGTTGGACTGGAGGTGGTGGTACGTGTTACTGGTAAAGGATGCTTAACTTTGAGGGGGGCGGTGCTACGTCCAAGAGACTGTTGAGTGCTCATCCTCTGGGATGTTGTTGAAGGTGTTAAAATAGGGTCCAACAAACATCTAGTGATATGAATAGGTCCCTTTACTTGTTGGGTAAGGCCCTGGGTTCCAAAGGTCTTCAAAGAGTGGTTTTGAGTTGGGGTTGGCGTGGCCTTCCAGGTGGCAGATCAGGTCCCTGAGGAAGATGTAACTGCCAGTGTCGAGACCAAGTGGTGGGACGAAGTCCGTGATAGTGGTGGTGGAACTAGTGCACAGACCCAGTGTTCTGTAGATGAGGGTGAAATTGGGTGTACCATGGAGCTTGATCAACAGGTGTTCCATTTTAGAGGACGACGTGTATGTGGAGGTGGTGCAGCTGATGGCATTCTAGAAGATGGTGGCAATTCTGCCTAAGGGGCTTGCGAAGTCTGTCCTGCCCGGCGATCTTGTAGCGCGGGGCGCTGTGGTGATGTCAGGTGATGATGAAGGGTTCAGCTAGGTTTCTGTGAAGAAAACTAGGTCCGGGGTGTTGTCATACAGCGGGTCACAGATCTCAGTTGCATGTTTGGTTAGTGAGCGGGTGTTGAGGAGCAGGCATACGAGAGAGGAGTGTTGTGTCCTTGATTGTCAGACAGCATGGGCTCAGTATAGTATCCTACGCCGACGACACCCAGCTCCTCCTTTCCCTCACGAAGAACCCTGAAGACACCAGACTCAGCTTCCAGGAAGGAATAAAGGACGTCGCAGCCTGGATGAACAACAGCTGCCTAAAGCTCAACTCGGAGAAGGCAGAGGTCCTCGGACCCTCCTCCTCCGCTTGGGACAACACCTGGTGGCCCTCTGCCCTAGGAAATCCATCCACCCGATGGACCATGCCGGGAAGCTTGCCATCATCCTAGACTTCTCCCTCACCATGACCCGCCAGATCAACGTCGTCGCCTACACCTGCTTCAACTCCCTCCGCAACCTCCAAAAGACCTTCAAGTGGATACCCCCGAAGCCAGAAAGACCGTCACAAACGCACTCATAACCAGCAGACTAGACTACAGGAACGCCCTCTACGCTGGAATCAACAAATCCCTACTAAACAAACTCCAGACCATCCAGAACACCGCAGCCCGACTCGTCCTCGGAACCCCACAACATAAGCACATGACCCAGCACCTGCGAGACCTCCACTGGCTCCTCGTCGAGAAGAGAGTAACCTTCAAGCTACTCACCCACGCCTACAAATCCCTCCACAACATCGGACCTAAATGCCTCAACAAAAGCGTCTTTCCCCGTACCCAAAAGAAACCTCCGCTCAGCCGACCTCGCCCTAGCAGAGACCCCGCGCATCCGCAGAACCAGAGCAGGTGGAAGAGTGAGAAGTTGGCCTGGTATATGATGTCCACTAATATAAGTGGGCACCTTGCACCAGTCCAAACAACCTTTATGGTGATTTAAGAGGTCAAAGATAACCTTAGAAAGCTATCCAAGTGGTAGCTGTGGAGAGCAGCCTTCAGGCTTAGTCTTGAAGGAATGTTAAACAGCTTGTTTTACCAGAATGCAACCTTATTGTATTGGTTAAATGAAAGGAGAACCACACAGTAGTTATAAGAATATATATTTATTATTATAACACCTTAAATACCTCACAGTATCTGCTACACGCAGATAAACACAAAGCACACAATACTGTAGCACAGAAACAATCGTAAGTAGCACTAATACACAGTGGGCTCCCGGGGGAGACCAAACCATATACTAAAATAGTGGTATAAGAACCACGACTCGAGTCAAGACATTGTCTAGAATGTGCAGAATCGCTGGGACCCCAAGGAACCACCCAAGGTGAGTAAGTAGGGACCCCACGGAGGACAGGTGCAGTGTGAGAACACGACCGCTTGCTACGTTCAATTCAATGGGAGAGTCGCGGTTGTAATTTTAAAGTTAAAGGACCCTTCCCAGTGGATTACGAGGAAACCCTGTGGAACATAGAAGGTTGGAGAGCCACCACACCCGTGGATACCGAAGTACTAGAGTTACCCATCACAGGGAAGCCGGGTGCATAGGTCTGAAGTGGCGTCGGAAACCGCCGTCGTTCTCAATGGGAGTCTTCAAGGAAATGCCACTGCTGGAAAGAAGAAAAATGTCCGGTGGAATCCGCAGGTGGATTCTTGATGGAAGGAACCTGAAAGCAGAGGGGACAGAGTTTGGGTCACTCAAGAGTGACCAGGGGCTCGGTAGACAAATGCCCACTGATGTCGGGTGCTTCAGGTGCGAAGAGGGAGACCTCGACTCTACAGCTGCAGGGACCAGGAGAAGTCGAGGACAACCAGGAGCCGGATACGAGCTGTCCCACGAAGGATGTCGAGTGCTGAGGGCTCGGTGTCTGGCGGGTGCACCAACAAGCCTTGGCCACGGTAACCCACGAAGAAGGTCAAAAAAGGTTACGTTCTGGCCCAGCAAGGACCAGAGGACTCACCACAGCAAGAGGAGTCAGGGCAGGCCTGGAGCAACCAGGGGAGCCCAAGAAAATCAGGATTGTCCCTCAAATGGACCCACAGGCCGAAGGCACAGGAGTCGCGAGGGGACCTCTAGCAGTTTCACCAAACAACAGCTTGCAGGGCACAGATTGCGAGGAGGCCGAAGTCCTTGGTACGAAATGTGCACAGAGGTTGGGGCTAGTGACACCCCAATGCACGAAGTTGGGGAACACCAACAAGCATATGCACTTGCAAATGTACGCGGTGCACAGGGTTTTGGGTTATGTTGTCCCCACGAGGCATACTGGCCTCAAACTCGGTGAGAGGGCAGCTCGACCTTAAGGAACGTAGGAACCCACCTGTGTTGCTGGAGCCTTCGGAGTCCGCAGGAGCTCAGGATCAGCAGACCGGTCAGTTGCATTACGGTGCCTGCAAATGCAGGGGAGTGACTCCTTCACCCCAAAGGAGATAATTCAGTTGTCCTTGATGCTCCACAGGTCCTGCACAAAGCCTGTATGGTACACGGGCACAGACGATGCTTTGGACGGAGAGGGAGACGAATTCGGGCCCAGTCGAAGTCCAGAGTGTCCAGACGGTCGAAGGTCAGTGGTTTCTTGTTCAGAATCTTGTCCACGTCGAATCTAGGGTCCTACAGCCAGGTAAGCCCTTTTGTACCCACGGGAGAGGGTTGGACAGATTCAGGGGACCCTCCCAGGGGAGGGTCAGGACAAGGGGGTGGTGACACCCATGTCCTTTGTCCAGTTTTGCGCCAGAGCAGGAGCCAACAGCTCCCAGAACTGGTTTGAGCTGGACTATGCACATGGACACCAAATGTGCCCCTCGTGCAGACTTTCAGGCACTTTGGAAGTGCACCCACCCAGCTCCAATACACTAAATCCTGTCTGGGAGGTGGTCACACCTCCCTGTGACAGGATGCCTATTGTGCTGCCTGCCTCGGCTCGAGCTTGGCTCAGCAGCAGGAGAGCAGAAATGTGTCTCTGGTAGGCAGCAACCATTTTGTGCTGTCCGGGTCGAGAAGGCTGGTACCGGGAAGACCTGGGACCCACGAAGCTTGCTTCAGACGGGTGGAATCATACCTCCCACACGGGTTACCGGTGTGGAGGTACGATTCCAAGGCGTTTGATACCAAACACATGTTTTGTTTCAGCCGTTCGAGAAAGCATTCACCGCGAGGATATAATGCACCTCTACCTATATGTCTGGCTGTGTCACAGACAACCCGGGGGAATGGTCTCCGAAGGCTGCAGAGGGGCTCGGCTCATGCAGGGGCACTCTCTCACGTAAAACCCAGCACCCTGCCTTCAGGATTCTTAAGGCCTGCTATAGGGGTGACTTATAGGTTTTAAGTGTAGTGACCTATAGATATAGTAAACCTATATCTATCGTAAGTGGTGCATGCACCAGCTTACACAGGCTGCAATGGCAGACCTGTAGTTCCATTTTGCATGGTCTCTCATGGGTGGCATAATACATGCTTCAGCCCATGGGAGGCCTCTGGGGTACCTATGCCCTGGGTACATGTGTACCATTATACTAGGGCGCTTCTAAGGGTACCCCAGTATCCAATCTGGAGTGTACCTAAGTACATGTCAATACATTTTAGGGAGAAAGCGGATAGACTGGGGTCCTGATTAGCAGGATCCCAGTCAGACTAGTCAAAAACACAGTAACATCAAGCCAAAAGTGGGGGTAACCATAAGAAGCAGATCCTACTTTCCTACACAGAGCCTTCTCCTACGTCGCAGCATAGGCCTGGAACGAGCTCCCAGTCAACATCAGACGCTCCCCTACCCTGAACACCTTCAGGAAGAGCCTCAAGACCTGGCTCTTCGGCTGATCCGGAGCTGCACCCCCGCGCCTTGAGACCCTCACGGGTGAATAGCGCACTTTAAATATCCCCTGATTGATTGATAGATTGCAAGACTGTGGAAGTATGAAAGAGTAGAGTGTTGGGTGCTGTTGGTACTGGTGCAGTGAGTGCTGGGTGTGTGCAAGTACATGACAAAATTGTAGAGAGCGCAGGAGAACGCTTCCTCAGTGTTGATTGGTGCACGAAGCAGCAGCATGTGAAGCAGTGGCCGGGCTTCACAGCGCGGAGGGTCGCAGCGGGGTAGCGTCAGGAGTGGGAAGACCAGGGTTCCTGGCACTGGGTGCGGTCTGGGCACGGATGGGTTTGTCTTTGGTGTGCTTTGGGCGCGCACAATGCACGACTACGCTGCAGCCACCATTAGGTCAGTCCTGGAATGGCGGTGGAGTGATGTCACTTCTGGTGCAGGTGGATGATGGGAAATCCAATTATGTCACTTTCTGGTCAGATGGATGATGGGGAAATCCACTGTTGTCACTCCTGTGCACAGATGAATGATGGGAAATCCATTGATTTTACTTCCTGTGCAGATGGATGATGGAAATGATTCCTTTTGCTTGGCTTCTTTTAAATATAGATTTTCAAGGTGTGTTTGTTTAACTTTTGTGGTGGCCTTCTATCAGATCTATTTGATGCATATTGTGTGACGACTGAGGCAGATACTGTACAAGGGGTAGAGATTTAGGGTATATCAAAATTAAGTGATGTTGTCCTCCTGGACAATTAATTCTTTCAACCACTGTGGAAACCCTCAAAATCAATACTACCAGAGATTGGAATTTGCACCACCAGTAAGACGGGACTCGCACAAGTACCTTAATGGGTCAGAGCCTGGGCGTACCCTTACGTCCAAATTTCCAAAAAGATGTTGCAGGATTTATTTGGTCTTTCTGGGGTTTTACGCCTTAATTGGTTAAAACTTGGACATGACTGACATTTCACAGTACAGTACAGTGCTATACAGTGTGCAATGGAATACTGAATCTATATTCTGAACTTGACAATTCAGAAATGTATTTCTATAATAGACAGCAGACATGAATTTTCTATAATAGGACCAAATGAGATGTGTGTTGATGAATACACTGGGTGTTGATGATAAAAACTTAGGGCTGGATTTAGATCTTGGCGGGACTACTGTCGACCCTCCGTGGCGAAGTTTACAAGTACTCCGCAAGCTGTCGGAATCCCGCCTGCCCTATTTAGAGGTGTGCTGGCTGAACCGCCGCTAGAGTCAACAGAGTGTTTCCCCTCGCGTAAATGGTTTGCCGCTGTCAACGCGGCAGACTTCTCTGCTGGCTAACATTACTCCGTTCACGTCAGCGTGGCTGGATTTCGTCAAGCCTATTTAGATAGAACAGTTGTGCAGGTGGTGTTCTAGCGGCAGGTTACGTGGGACACGGTCAACATTGGACTATTCCGGTTGCTGAAGGATGGATGCTGGCATCACTCACCTGAAGTGTTTAGTCTATTCGTTTGCACCTGCATACCAACCTATAAAACACTCAATTTCAGACCACGATCCTTTGCCATTCCAACAGCACAACATTCTCCTGGAGAAGTTTTGTCAGAGTATTCTACATTTATAATTTTGCTCCCTCGGTTTCTTGTGCATTCTACAATTTATTTTCTTTTACTTGTGGGTTCACACATTCATTTAATTACAATATAATGGCAGGGAGGAGAAATCCCCGTTTTACAGAGGGAGAATTGTCAGTTATGGTGGATGAAATTATTAGAGTAGAGTCACAATTGTTTGGAGCCCAAGTCCAAAATAAACATTGCCTTTGGGATAAGCCTGTCTGCTTGTGCCAAGCGACCAAGGTGGTGAGCAGGGGTTATCTAGAGTGTGTATCCCGCTTACCCTGACTAGAAGCAAGGGTCCCTATTTGGACAAAGGTACCTACCTCTGCCAACTAGAGACCCCATTTCTAACATCAGAAACAGGCAAATGTGGGACAGAAAGGTTGACAGAGTGAATTCTGTAGCAAACAACCTACGCACACAGGAGGAAATTAGGAAGAGGTGGAACGACCTGCGGGGGAGAGTGTGTTCCCTGGCCTCCAAGCGTCACCTGGAGGCCTAGAGGACTGGTGGTGGCTCTTCCAGCCATCCTTACAACTTTGTCCTTGGGAGGAGACGGTCTTACAGATCCTACATCCTGAAGACTTGACAGGAATCCCTGGTGCAGTGGAGACTAGTAATTTATGCTTTGGAATGTGTCACTAAACCTAAATCTAATTTTACGTCTTATTTTAGCTGCTGCTAAGTGTTTTGCAGCTTTGTTAAACACAAACCTACATATATTAGTATAATATTTTTTGTCTCGTTTGTTTGTTTGAATGATTACAGGTTTCAGTCTCCATTATCGTTCACATGATGTAATGGTGCTTTCAACCAAATAACATTTCATATACGTGTTTCTATCCTAAATGTCCGTTTTTTGTTCTTACTGCATATTTTCACTTCGTATGTTTAACTTATTATTTTGCAACTGTTGTGCATGTTTAATTGAAATGACTACAACCACCATGTCTTGTTTTGTTATATGGAAATAATATTTCAATGTAATTTTGCTCTCTCTTTTCTGTCGGATTTTCACATATGTGGAAGTGTTATGTAGTTTATCAATCTCTGTTTTTAAATGAGTTTATGTTTAATGTTGTATGTTGTTCTATCCTTCCTATCTCATTGAATTGATGGTATTTGTTTCACAAATCAATGTTTTCTGTCTTAAAAATGTGAAGGTATTGAATTTTGTATGCTGAATGTCAATTGTCTTTTTTTAAACACATTTGTTTAATAAATGTACTCTGCGAAGTTTATATGATGAGTAATGCTATATATCCTCCAAAGTTGTGTAATTGTCAGAATTTTAGCCTGGTAAGCCTTGGAATGGTTTCTGTCACATTTCTCTTCACTTTGTTGTGTTGAATCTTTAGTATATCGTATGTATGCTTACTAATTTATTTTCATTTCTGGACATCTTTTTACCTGCTATTTTGAGGTTGCTTTGTGTGTAATTTAAACTGCTAGTGTAATTTATCATGACATTGAAAAGTACATTCAGTAAATTATTTTTTTCCTTTTAGTCTTCTTCATTTTTAGCTTCAAACTCATTTGACGTATAATCCGGACTATTACAACTTTCTTCTTTTTTTACATTCAATATATGTCCAACACCCAGAGGACGTGAACAACATTTTGCCACTGAGTATACCCCCCACTCCAGACAAGGAACAAGCCTTCAGGGATGACTCTGCTCATGAAAGTCAGGATGATGAGGAGCAGCCTGGTCCATCTGGCCTGCCTGGGCAGACCGCTCCAGTGAGTCACACTAGGCCCACACCTAAACCTACTCCTCCCACTCCAGCTGTTACCACCCCTCAGACATAGGTATCTCCACTTCTGGTGTCCAAACCAATACCACCCCAATCTTCTGCCCCCTAGTCCTGGCTGCAGTTCAACAAACACCACCACCATCACCTCCAGTTCAGACAGAAACCAGTGAGATGGGCACACTGGTTCACGGCCACAAGGTAGTGGGGGTAGGGTTTGTGTGAAGGAATCTGTGGGCCAACAAAGTGAGTCTACTGGGCTCACTATCACCTAGGCCACCATCGCCCGAGTCTTGGGATCCCTCCATTAGACCCAAGGGATGATTGGCCAGGCCCTTACAGAGCTCTGGGAGATGAAGCAGTTGCAGAGGAACACAATGTACAGATGGAGAATCTGAACTCCAATTTGAGCTCCCTGACTGGGGTGCTGCATGACATTTACACCCATATGTACAGGGCCTTTCCAGCACCATTTTTCCCTTTCTGTGGGCCAACAACATCTGGGCCAACTACATCTGCCTCAGCTACAGAAAGGGAGGCCCTGGCACAAGAGGCAACATCTGCACCCACCTCAGTCCCTGCAACTGTGGATCCACCAGCCCCCCGCAGGAGCACGTTCATCTGGACCACCAGGAGAGGATGGCAAGACCAACACCACCAAGAGACGCAGGACCTAATTTCCTCCAGTGTGTGACTACCATTCACTCTGTGGACTATTTTCTGGAAACATTTACCTTTCTGATGCCAGTTGTATTTTGGACATTGGACTTCTAACATTTTTGACTTTTTAATAATAGTTTCATTCATCATAATTGACTTTTATAATTTCTGTTAATTTTGTTTTAGTTTATTTGGTTTTATTGAATAAAACAAAACTAACAAAGTCAAAGACTGCTGTTGTATTTTTTTTCTCCAATTTCTTTATCACGGTTTTCCTTCCATTACATATTAAAATGTACAAAATTAAAGCGATTGCTAATTCATAAATAAATGCTATGTAGGTAATGTTTCTCACAATCTCCAAAAATGACCAAAAAGAACAAATAGCACAAACCCAAATGATGTATGTTATTAAACTGTAAGAAATAAATGTTTGTCATAGTTTACTAAAAACATTACAACCCATGCACAATCCAAATTATCAGTGCCATGTTAACATTTACAGTTCCAGACATTGCCACCATGGAAGACCGTGATATAATCCAAAAAAATAGATCAATAGTCAAACTATCATTGATTTCTGCCATCAGCTGGAGCCTGATCTTCTGGCTCAGAATAGTAATCCCACATCAATAAAACCAATAGTGAAAATCCTGGCATTTCTCCATTTTGTGGCCACAGGATCATTACAAGACTTTGTTACAGTATCCGGTGTAATGTCAATACCAACTTTCAGTGGTGTGATACAAGAAGTTTTTTCTACAATGACGAGACACATCAACAGCTTCATACACTTAACACAAAATGAGGATTTAGTCAATGTGAAGGAAGATTAGTATGCTTTGGGTCGAATACCACATGTGGTTAGAGCAATTTAGCAGCACATATTGGCTTGATGGAATCATTAAACAGAAAACAAGTCTACTGCAATCTTAACTTCGAATCAATAACTGTGAAAGTTGTCTTTGTACAAGATATGTACACCCAAAGTGTGGGTCTTTCACAGGATCAATTCATGTTCCTTTTGTACTTTGCAACAGTAGCATATTACTGCTGCCACAAAAGACCTACTCCACTTCTGCTGCTGTTTACGACCTCCAGGAGCCACAATGCGAGGAAGAGCAGGTGACAGGTCCCCAGCCTTCTCGCCAGAGGAGCTGAGTTGCTGGCAACTGAGGTCCTGTCCCTGTACAGCCAGCTCTATGGGTCACCGGAGGAACAGGTACATGTTTAAAATGTATTTGTAAATCTCTTTTTTTTTTTTTTTTTTTTTTTTTTTAAACACTGGCTAGAATGGCCCATTCAGTTCCTGAGTGAAGTGTAGCGATTGAAGTGAAGTGGCATTTATTATTTACATCACATAGAACAATGATGTGTGACTTTTTAAAGCACTTTATGATTAGAGAAGACAACATTTGTATGTGTTGTGTGCTTTAAGCCCTACATTTTATATTTTGAGATATATCTATGTACATGTATGAATTTCATGTGAAATGTAGAAATTCCACACCATGTTAAATTAGAAAACACATTATATTTTCTTTACAACTGTACATATATATATAGTTTTTTACATACCAAATAAAAATGATGTTTGCTATGTGTATTATCCCACACATCACTCAGCCTAGAACAGGTGTCTCCAACAAGTCGACTGGAAGCCACCAGTAGCTCCCAGACACCTTCAGAGTAGCTCACAGCCTTGAGTTCATTTTCAAATGAGCACATGGTCTTATTTTCAATTAGTTAAGGGAAGGCTGTGTTTATTTGACATCACGATCATCAGGCTGCAGATAGCAGGGCCTGACAATGAGCAGTGCTCGGTCAAATATATGGGCCAGGCTGGGGCGGAGTCATAGAGGTGAACAACTGAAGCACTGAGGGATTTGACTCCTAAAGATAATTCCTTGTCAACTCAAAATTGGAGTTGTGAGCAAAATGATGCTTCTGAATGCATTAAATGGACAAACAATAAAATGGAGAATTATCTTAATTATTGAGTTAACACTTTATTTCAATTTACTCCCATTTCAAAGTATTGCATTTACAAAAAGCAGGCCCCTTACTTCCAGTGGGCAGTATACACTGTGCCATAAGTATATAGGAAAAATACAGCCCTTTTTTACATGAGCGAAATTCAAAATGCACAAAAATGTTCCATGACATTAAGTGTTTGGTTGAATATGTATCTGCACTTTTAATTTCTCCAAATTAAAAGGAACATACAATTGTATGTTTGTATCATTCATGTAACGGTGTCACATATGAAAAAAAGGTATGTCCTTTGCTGCAAGTACATACAACACAGGCTCTCAGTCACCCGTACAAATACATCCCCTTCATAAGCACGCATGTTCATACATCCCGAAAGACAACGCTCTCACTGACAAACATGGGCAGCCCTTTCATAGTGCCTTCAGTCATAGTATTTAGATCCAACCATAGTATCTGGCTCTATGGACATTAGGCCTCAAGTCAATGTAGCCGGGCATGGGGGTGTCTGGTTACAATGCGCAAGTTGTTTAGCCTTCAGTATTTCAAAATGATTTTCACTGTTAGGAAGTAGCTCTCATTGCAGAAGAAATTGTATCCCCCTGGCCTAGATGATGTCACTGGCCTGGATTTGTGATTTTAGGACAAGACAAGGGATAGGGGTAGTCAACAGGTTACAACAACAGTATTATTTAGTGTCTTATTTTGGCAGAATGAAAAAATATATATTTTGTAGTAACTTTTGACTAATGCTTATGATTGTAGTAAAATTGTGTTACATCAATACAAACAAAAATTCACAAAAGATAATTTTTGTTCTTTTATTTCTTGTATCTATACAGGTCAACGCCCATCAAAAAAAGACCACTTGGAAGGCCATCGCTAAGAAGGTGGGGACCCTGGGGGTCTACAAGCGGTGCAGCATTCATTGTCTAAAGAGGTGGGCGGACCTTCGACACTGGACCAGGAAGTCAACAGAAGTCCAGCTCGGCCAGTCCTCCCAACGTTGGAAGAGCTTCGGGCCTATCCGGAGCTTGATGGGCAGTTGAGAGCCTAACAGCAGCATCAAGGGGGTAAGTTCTAGTTTGAGTTTAACATGTTAAATAACTATTTTTTGCTACAGCAACAGATTTTGCCCTCAACATTAAGGTTCATACATGTCCAAAGCACAAGAAGAATTCTTGAAGGTGTAAGTTTTCCAAAAGGTGTATGATGTGTTTCGTATTTGAATTTGTGGAAAAGGATACCACCTGATTTCTGTTCACTACCAAAGGACTGGTTCGAGCAGACACATGCCTGCCTAAACAACAAATATACATCAGGTTGTTTGATGCGGGCCAGTTGCACCAAACAGGCAACTATTCTTTATTGTGTCAGGCATGATGCTCCTTCACTATTGTGAATGATGTAAGGTTAGCCCAATTACAGGTGACATAGCATAAAATGCACTTTTGATGATGTTCCAAACGCCATATTGATAAGTTGGTTTTATACACAAACAAGAGTGAGCATGTCAGCCAATATGACTAGTAACATCAGATTAAAAGGCTACATTTTCGATTCAAAACATATCCCAAATTGGTTTGATTCAAAAATACTATTTCATTCATGTTAAAAGTGACAGGTTTGCATGATGTCTTACTCCTTCACAAATGTCCATGTAGCCAAGCTTTTTTTTGGGGGGGGGGAAATAATTGTGACAGGCATACAATTTTGGGAAAAACACAGGAATGTGCACACATTAATGACAGAGTAACACATACCCAAAACCATTTTTTAATGTCCTTTGTTATGTCCAGATGATAAATCAATGATTGAGAAAAATGGGATACTTAAAGGGACTTTTCCACATGGAATATTCCATCACATACATATTGGAGTATCCCATCTGGAAAACTCAAAATCAGGCCCAACTCATGACTCATTAAGGAAAATGTAGAAATGCATCAAGGTGTAATCTGCTGCATATTGTGAATTGCACTGGAATCTGTGATGTAAAAATAATACATGACTCGGTGTACTAATGTTTGCCTAAAGTGAAAACCAGCATATTTTGTAAAACAATTTCGCAATTGTAAAACAAATTTGAAATAACTTGAGATTTAGGAGTCAAATGTGAAAATGTTTTTGCTCTGTGCTAAAGTGGATTAGAAATGCATCAAGCCCCTATGTATTTGCTTATGCCACAGAAGTCATTTGTCAATCCACCCAAAAATATGTCTTAATTTCTTCTACAGCATAGGTATAAGCATAGTGCATGCTTGATAAATTGATTAGCTACTCAGTACTGAATCCATATAATATTTTTTACATTTGGAATATACTTTAGCTAATTGAAGTAAACGTTACCATTGTGAAATGCCCAAACAAAGGAAACAGACTTTCAGTTTATACAAATATTGGTACAACATTGCAATATTTGTTGACACACATTGATTCATAATTTACTAATTTATGAATGGAAATAATGCAGCTTTTGTGGCCTTACACACACACTATACAAAGGTATTTTTGGTTTATATCATTTTTAGTGACTTAGTTCACTATTCTAAACAACAAAGCCCAACCATTCAGAGATGTTAAACAGTTCCTGGAGATAATTAAAAATGGATAAGAGCGAAGATCATAAATGATATAAGAGCTATCATGGGGAATTACAAAACTGACAAAATGGTTTCTGAGGACGTTCCCTACATGCATGAGATAATGATAATAAAGAACCAAAGTTTGAGAGCCTTGAAGCAGGTGAAATATAAAAACTTGGAAAATGTTTTGTGATCAAAGTTCATGATCAGTTCTATTTACACAGATATAATAATACTATTGTATATGTCTTTTCAGCATCATCAGGAGCATGTGAAGGAGAAATTGGCCATGTAGATGGGGAACCAGCTGGCCACTGTGTTTCGACAGGTGAGACCACCAACATCGATGGACACAGTGGCAAAGAGGGTGAGGGGACTGGCACGGAGGCCACCAGCTCTATCATCATCGGAGGCTTCATAAGCGACCAGTCCCTAGTGCTGACGGATCCTACAGCAAATGTTACACCTGCATCCTTGTTTGCCACCCAGAGAGCAATCTCCACACTTCCTCTTGCCCCCCCCCCCCCCAAGTTGGCCAAACCCGCCCCCCTAAAAGGGCTGGAATCTCCTTCGCTGAATGCAGCTCACCCTCCTGCCCCTGTCCCCCCGCTGGGCTGAGTGAGGAGGCTATTGACCTCCTACGCAGCATCTATGTAGGCCAGACTGCACTCCTGAATGCCATCCAGGGCCTTAGTTGCCACATCCAACAAATGGTAGCATACCTGGAAGGCATTCATAGTGCTATGTCTGGCCTGCAGAGATCATTTACAGGACTAGCCTCCTCACTGATCGCAGCCACACAAACACACCAACCAGCCCAACCTTGTGGCCCAACTCAGGCCCCTTCCCCATCCCAATTCAGAGTCCTGTCTCAAGCACACTCACTCCTTTTCACACACCCACTCCAACAGACGAAGGCAGCACAGCCACACAAACACACCAAGAAACACAACCAAACATACAAACACTGCACCCACCACACCATCATCACACCCACCACCCCCCCACAACCACCACCACACTCAGAAGCACCACCACACCCACCACTACACCCACAAGCACCACCAAAAGCAAACCCACAACCACCATACCCCCACACCCACCACAACCATCACACCCACCACCCCCCCACAACCATCATCACACCGCACTACCACCACACCCCCACCGCACACCCACAACCACCACTACCATACTCAGAAGCACCACCACAACCACCGCCACACCCACAACCACCGCTACACCCACAAGCACCAGCAACAGCAAACCCAAAACCAGCACACCTACAAGCATCACAAACACCACCACACCCACAAACAGACCAACCACCTCAACAGCACACTCATCTAAACATACACACCCACACAAAACCACAACTACACCAACAGTACCAACCAAAACCAAATGCACGCACACTCACCCGAACACCAAACACCTGCCAAGAAACATACATTCAAACATACAAAACATATATCAGACCCACATGAAACTGCACAACAGACAGACACACGCACATCACCCACTGCAGCTCCCTTTATCCTCTCCCACCCATCCTGCCCTTTTCTCTTCGTTCCGATTATTTATTTGGTCTGGCCTTGACTGTTTCCAAACCCAAACCCACCCCCCCTCCAACCCCTCCCAAACCCACCACTCCCAAACACAAACCCACCCCATCCAAACTCACTCCTCCCGAGAAAGATCATTGAGATGTCTGCTCTGTGCCCACTAGATGCCCCTTCCTGAGGAGGTTTCCCTTGGCAGTTATACAGGAGGCAAGTTTCCAACAACAGTGCAATCTGACTATTATCATTTGTATATATTATTATTTAAAGTTGAGCAATGAGAGAAGTATCTCAGAAGTTAAATAAATCAAGATTTTTAATTTCACTAAGTCTGTCCTAACAATTTTCATTTGTAATTGTTTGATTCCTAGAAAAGTTTATGACTAAAATGTGAAGTACATATTTTTATTTACCCTTATGGCTGGAAATAGAACAGATTTTTGTAATGTCCACTTTAAGTGCCTACAGATGTTGAAATAGTATGTGATGCTAAGTTGAATTTAGGTGGAAGCATTCATCATGATAATGGACACTTGCACCAACAAATAGATGTTTATTTATTTTTTAAAGTATTAATACAGGTGTGTTTATTTCAACTTGATAATAACACATTAAAAAAATGCGACAATTAAAATTTGATAAAATACAGGAATTGCACTAGACAAAGGGAAATGTTACATTTTATTGAAGGCAGCTTGCACCAAATTTAGAAATACAAAGTAATCATGCAGGTGTGTTTCTTTAAATTTCTTAAACATCAACATTACACACCGATGCATTGCATATGTGTATGCTATTGCTTGTGAGAGAGATTTAAAAACTGCAAGAGTCCAGAGCTAAGGTAAACGCCAATTCAAAAGGTAAGAGGTAAAAGATGACCTTACCTTTGATTCCAGCCACAATGGGGTTGATTTTTTTCGTCAAGAAGGAGAGGCAGGACTTGGAAGATCAGGTCCATGGCAGAAAAGAAGTGTGAAAGTGAAAAAAGGCGAGTTTCTGCTTTGTATTCTTTCCAATCCACCAACTCAGATGTGGAAGTTTTGCCGCCACAGTTGCGTCGACGGGTAGGCACATTGTGATTGGCCTGGGAGATAAAGTGGCTGTACTCCCTCAGACAGCTGCTTTTCCCTATGGTGCCGTCGACGCAGTGAGAAATTCTGACTGAGACGGTGGCACTCACACGGTCTTTCGTCCATGGACCCGCCAGCATCTAATAGAGCGGGCGGACTTCCAAGTAGGCGGACGAGGAATCAGACAGAAAAGCGACGGTGGGACCATTACAGCCAAGATATAAATCAGGCCCTTAGTCACAGAGAAGGGTCATGATATGCTGAAGACGAGCGTACAGGGCGCACCCTTCAATGCTATTGTCTAACTATGAAAATACCTGTACTACAGACTTCCTTAGAGAAGCCACCAGAATCTTGGTGAATGCTCACAGTGCAGTCTTCAGACCAAATGGTGAACTGATAATGCTGACCCCACAGTTAGTGCCCGTGGACAGGGAGGATAGGCACATTAAACTAGGCATCCTTGAGGCCCAAAGAAACCAGACAATCCCATAACATTGAGGATCACAGAACTTGGTTTAGGAACGGCATTTTAAACTTGTCCTGCAGAATGAATAGACAAGGCCCAGAATGTGGTCTTGGAATTGTCTTTGCTCACCACTCAGGCAAAGTCTAACATCTTAATAGATATCCTGCGGGGCTGTGCAGTCTCAAAACCACTGGTCCTTCTCGAGGACCAAGAAATAAAGGGAGTAAAATCCTGTGCCACTTTCCTCTAAGAACACCACCTATATGACCCCTATGTTCAATAGGCAAGACCCTCAGCCTCCAAGCTCAAGTTGTGTGCCAGGGAGCACATTATGATGGAAGGAGGGAAGTTCAGATGGAAGGAGGGAAGTTCAAACCAGAAGACATGAATTGTAGGGTGTGATTCTGCAGAAAAGCTGGAGCACCAAGTGATCCACCTTGATCTTCTCCCAGATGGTGGAGAAATAGAAGAGTTTCACCCCCCAACAGTAAAATGGTAGAGTACAGAGGCGAGGGGGAGTCAAATAGTTTTGAGGCAGCAGAGTCAATAAAACGTTGTGGGGACTGAAGCTGCTGCTGATCGAGTTCCTTGGATATATAGCTGCCCCACAAATAGCAATTTGTTTGTTTGGATGTTTTGATTGGCTGCAAATGCGGTCACTGATGGGACTGGTGTGCTCTCCGAAGCCTTCAAGTTTCCGGCACTGCAGGTGGAACAGCAGATCCAGCTAGTGTGCCATTGTATTTCTTACTGTTTTTGAATCGGTTAAGCGAGGAGTCCGCTTTCTCTCGGAACAGTTGTTTGCCAACAAAGAGCATGGCCATTAGGATCACTTGAACATCTGCTGAGAAGCGTATGGAGCACATCTAAGTATGGCGCATTGGGTAAAAGCTGTGGACATTAATTGGACCCATCATATCAGCAGAGCCCGAGATGAACTTCTGGATTTATTTAGACCCACTTGATCCATCACTAACAAACTGAAAACAGCTTTTTCATGTGGTCAGGAAGACTCATGCAGTCATTTTCACCACCTACCATAGAGCATGTACTTCAGCTACGATAACACATGGCATTAGAAGTGCGGTGAGCTATGCTGATGGAAGCAAATACTTTTTTGCCCATAGAGTCAAACCTATTAGATTCTCGATCTGGTGGGGGTGTAGCAAAAGCATTTGGGTTCAGTTTAGAAGAGGCTTCAACCACCAGACTCTGCAATCAATGTGAAGACCGGAAGGGCAAGGCCCGAACAGAGTTTCTCCCAGGCAAACAAATCCAAAAGCACCTCGTTGAATAACACCAGTGGTTTTGAGACTGCACAGGCCTGCAGGATATCTATTAAGATGTTAGACTTTGCCTGAGTGGTGAGCGAAGATAATTCCAAGACAACTACAGCTTTTTGTATCACAGAAGTGAACAGACTTCCTCTGAAGGAGGTTCAGCAGGGCATTTGATGTCCCTTTGAGGACAAGTATCAAAGCCATTAGCATTTCCATTGTAACAGAGTATGATATTGTCACCCTCTGAGCCACAGTTCTCTATGAGACCATTGTCTTTGTCCAGCATAGCAAGAGCACTGGAGCCCAATTGAAAAGGTTCCTGCTTCTAGGCAAACCATTGAGCTTAGGGAGGTGCTCTGCTGGGTGTTCATCATCAAACCAGGCAAGGGCCTGGTTTTTTGCAGTTCGGGGAATATATGCCCACTTCAAAGGTGGAAAGGATACCGACATCTGATTCGAGGTTGGTTTCCGGTGACAAAGACAACGACCAAGGCATAGGGTTTAGTGACTTCGTAGGCACTGACATCTTAACACTGGCGCCAAGACAGTACCTGTAGAAGTACAAAGTCTGGAGGTGTTGGTTTGCGGAAAATTGAATCACTAAACTCACAGGAATGTGCTTTCCCTTGGGGAGTGGCCCAAAGGTTTGTGGGGCCATCCGGAATATGCCCTGCAAGGCATGACAGAAGAACTCAGGCTCTGCAGGCTCACCAGATGATTCAGAAATTCTGGCTTCATCTTCTTTAATATCAGAACCAGCTCCAATGACAAGGAAGAGACCGAAGTCAGGAAATGGTGTTGAGTCTCTGAATGCGCCTGGAAGCAGGACCCTCCCTTCAAGGAAGAAGACAACTTCTGCTTACTAAGGCATTTTTAGTGTTTTTTATAGGAAGCCCTATTGGCAGAAGGATACCAGTCAGAAAACTTGTTTAAAAGGGACATGGTCTCCTTTGGGGTGTTCCTGAAGGCCTTGGGCAAAACAAATATTGTCTCCTGTTAGTTGATGATCTTCCAATGCACTGAGAAACAGGACCAAGGGATTTGCAGTCTGACCCAAAATGCCCCCACTCAGAAGTAATGAGAATCCATCAAGAAAACGTTTTACAACACCTCTGGCAGGATTTAAACCCTGAAATATTAGGAAACACTTGACCTAGTCACAGTCAGAAGCGGAGTAATTTCTTCAGCAGTGAGAGCTTGAGATCTGCCTCGGTTTGTAGAAAAACAGACACTGATGTGCGGTTCAGGACAGAATTCCCTATGGTCGCATATGGACACATCTGGGGCAGATGAAGCTGAATCAGCGTGGTGTCACTTAAAGGCACTGGAAAGACTTTGCTGTGGAATAGTTTTAAGATCCTTTCAGGTGCTTAAGAACTCCTCAAAAGGCGAGAATATGCAAAAAGCACAAGTTACTACTTGTGTAACGATATATCTGTAAGAGACATTAGTTAGTGATAGATTCCTTACCTTAGAATATCCCCAGGCGTCAGACTGGATCCGGAAAGTTTTTCGTCAGCAGTACCCCTGCGCGTCGGTAGGTGGCGTCGTGCGGCTCCGCGTTCGTCGCTGGCGTCGTAGGCGCCGAGATGACGTCACGGAGACTACTTAGGCGCCACCCATGCGCGCTGACGTCATTTCTGTACACGACTTTCTGCGCCAGGAACGCAGAGCCATGCAAGAAACTGACCACTGGTGCCATGAAACTAGGGCCCTGAAAGGGATGACCTTAACCCTAGAATCAGTTCGCAGAACGGGGAGGATGGGAGGGGCGGTAAGGAATCTATCATAACTAATGTCTCTTACAGATATATCGTTACACAAGTAGTAACTTGTGCATCTGAAAGAGACACGTTAGTGATAGATTCCTTACCTTAGAATAGATACCCCAGCAATACCAACCCCGGTGGTGGGTCTGCGAATAGATTACACCAGAAAGTCACGGAGAACAGAATGGCCAAAGAAGCCGTCTCTCCGGACTTGACTGTCAAGGCAGTAATGCTTGGTAAATGTGTGCAGCGAGGCCCACGTGGCTGCCTGACAAATATCCTGCAAGGGAACGCCGCGTCCCAAGGCAGTAGTGGCTGCTGTTGCCCTGGTAGAATGGGCACGCAGTCCCACAGGAGGCTCCTTTTTAGCCAATGAGTAACATGCTTTGATGCACAAAACAACCCACTGAGAGATGGTGCGTTTGTGCACGGCCCGACCTTTTTTGGCGCCCACGTAGCCAACAAAGAGCTGGTCATCCACCCGGAACTGTTGTGTGCGCTTGAGATAGAACGAGAGTGCAAGTTTTGGGTCCAGACGATGGAGCCTCTCTTCCTCTTTTGAAGGATGCGGAGGCGGAAAGAAAGTGGGCAAAGTGATGGTCTGCCCGATGTGGAAGGGCGTGACAACCTTCGGAAAGAAAGAAGGACGGGTCCTTAAAACCACCTTGTCCGGATGAACAGAAAGGAAAGGAGGTTTAGAAGAAAGAGCCTGGAGCTCACTCACTCTTCTGGCAGAGGTGATAGCTACCAGGAAAGCCGTCTTTAGAGTAAGAAGACGTAAAGGACAGTTATGAAGGGGCTCGAAGGGAGCGCACATCAGATAGGTCAAGACAAGATTTAAGTCCCATTGAGGCATTATGAAAGGCACGGGAGGAAACGTGTGTGTAATGCCTTTGAGGAAACGGTTAACAACCGGGGACTTAAAAAGAGAAGGCTGATCTGGAAGCCTGAGAAAGGCGGAGATGGCCGAAAGATAACCTTTGAGAGTGCCCAGAGCAGAGCCCTGCCAGGCCAAGGATAGTAGGAATAGAAGGACCTCAGAAAGAGGGGCAGAAAGGGGATCCACAGACTTAGCTGTGCACCATGCCACAAATTTGTTCCACCTGCAGGCGTATACCGATTTAGTGGAGGGACGCCTGGCTGCCAGAATGACATCACAGACTTCAGGAGGCAAGTCAAATGGAATCAGCTGTTGCCGCTCAATCTCCACGCATGGAGGTGGAGGCTGGACAGGTTCGGGTGGAGGACCGTCCCCTGCTGCTGCGACAGAAGGTCCTCCCGAAGAGGCAGTCGGATCGGGGGTTCGATCGCCATGTTGAGTAGCTCGGGATACGAGTATCTTCGTGCCCAATCCGGAGCCACAAGGATGACTTGGGCCCGGTCGCGGCGAATCTTCTTCAGCACTCTGGGCAGAAGTGGTATAGGCGGAAAGGCGTACAACAGACCGCAACTCCATTCGTGACGAAAAGCGTCGCCGAGCGAGTGCCGCCTTGGAAATTCCAACGCGCAGAACTGATGACATTGTGCGATCTCTTCGGTGGCGAATAGATCTAACCAAGGCTCTCCCCACTGCAGAAAGAGACCTTGCGCCACGTCCAAGTTCAGACGCCATTCGTGATCCATCAAGCACCGGCGGCTGAGTTAGTCTGCCCTGGCGTTCAGAGAACCTGCCAGGTGTTGAACCACCAAGGTAATACCTTGATGTTCCAGCCATGTCCAGAGGCGCAGAGCCTCCTGACATAGGGTCCACGACCCCACCCCGCCCTGTTTGTTGCAAAACCACATGGCGGTGGTGTTGTCCGTGAACACCTGCACTACACTTCCCCGGACAGAGGGAAGGAATGCCTTCAGTGCAAGTCGGATCGCCCGCAGCTCCAAAAGATTGATATGGAGCCGGGACTCCGCCGGAGACCAGTGGTCTCTGATCTCCGCCTCTCCCAGGTGGCCGCCCCATCCCAGGAGGGACGCATCCGTCACCACTGTGTGCTCCGGTTGGGGAAGGGAGAGGGATCTGCCATTGACCCAACTGCGATTCGTGAGCCACCACTGCAATTGTCGTGCAGTGCCCTCCGAGATCTGGACAAGATCGGACAGGTTGCCCTGATGCTGCGCCCACTGGAACTTCAGGTCCCACTGCAGAGCTCGCATATGCCACCTGGCATGTTGCACTAGCAGAATGCAGGAGGCCATCAGAACCAGGAGCCGGAGGGTCAGCCTGACTGAAACCCGGGATAGAGGCTGAAAGATGGGAATCATAGCCTGAATATCCCAGACTCGCCGCTCGGGAGGATAAACCCGAAACTGCGTCGAGTCCAGAACCGCTCTGATGAAGGGGAGCTTTTGAGAAGGACGCAGGTGCGACTTTGGCACATTGATGGAGAACCCCAGTAACTGCAGGAGGTCGGCCGTAGTCTGAAGGTGGGTGACGACTGCCTGGGGCGAGCCCGCCTTCAACAACCAGTCGTCGAGGTAGGGGAAGACTGATACCCCTGACCTGCGCAGATGAGCTGCGACCACCGCCATCACTTTTGTGAACACCCGAAGGGGCGCTGGTAAGGCCGAAAGGGAGCACGGTAAACTGAAAAGGCTCCTGGCCTACCGTGAATCGCAGGTAACGCCGATGGGCCGGCAGGACGGGAATGTGAAAATATGCGTCCTGCAAGTCCAACGCTACCATCCAGTCTCCAGGGTCGAGGGCAGCCAAGACCTGAGCCAGAGTCAACATCTTGAACTTCTCCTTCCGGAAGAAGCGATTGACGTTCTGGAGGTCCAAGATGGGGCGCAAGCCCCCCTTGTCCTTCTTGGGGACCAGAAAGTAGTGGGAATAACATCCATGTCCTACTTCTGGCCCAGCAACGCGCTCGATGGCCCCCTTGGCCAAGAGGGCTGTGACTTCCTGTTGGAGAAGCGCTAAGTGATCCCCCGAAATGCGGTGGAACTGAGGGGGTCAGACTCGAAGGGGAGGGAATAGCCCCTTCGGATGATTTGGAGCACCCAGCTGTACGAAGTGACAGAGCGCCAGTGGGGGAGGTGATGTTGAATCCTGCCACTCACCGGCGTGGGGTGCACCCCAAAGCGCGGACTAGGAAGGCTTTGAGGCGGATGCTGCAGGAGCGGAGGTGGGCTAACCCGCATGCTGGCCCCCTGTGCCACCACGGCGGCCACCACGCCCGCGGCCACGCTGAGGCTGGTTCTGCACAGGCCTTTGGAACGGACGTGTAGAGGCGCCACGGCCACGAAAGGAACGAAAAGTAGACGGGGCTGGGCGGGAGGTGGAGAGACCCAAGGACTTGGCTGTTGCCCGAGAGTCCTTAAAACGCTCCAGCGCACTATCTGCCTTATCGCCAAAAAGGCGAGTACCATCAAAAGGCATGTCCATGAGGGAACTCTGGACATCCCCCGAAAACCCCGTGGACCGCAGCCAGACATGTCGCCGCAAGGCCACTGTGGTGGAAATTGTTCTTCCCAAGGAGTCCGCGGTGTCCAACCCACACCGAATGGCGAACTTCGCGGCATCCTTCCCTTCTGCAACAGCTTGGGAAAGCACAGCCCGAACCTCTGAGAGGCACTGGGGCAGAGTTTGCGCCACCGTGTCCCACACAGCGTGAGAATAGCGGCCCAAGAGGCATGTGGTGTTTACTGACCGCAGCCCCAGGCTGGCAGAGGAAAACCTTTTGTCAAGCTGCTCCAGCTTTTTGGATTCCTTATCCGGCGGAGCGGTAGGGAATGCTGTTTGGGAAGTGGAAGCCTGAATGACCAGGCTCTCCGGTGTCGGATGAGTTGTCAGAAACGCAGGGTCACCCGGTGACGGACGATGACGTCTGGCCACATTTTTATCCACAGGGGCCCCTGTGGCTGGCCTAGACCATGTACCCAGCAAAACATCCGTTAAGGCCTCATTGAACGGGAGTAGAGGTTCCACAGAACCTGCTGTAGGCTGAAGCACCTCAGTAAGGAGGTTAGTTTGGAGGGCAACAGTAGGCAGCTCAAGGCCAAGAGTTTCAGCTGCTCTACGGAGCACCACAGTGTAGGTGGCGCCTTCCTCCATGAGAGTGGGAGGAGACACAAACCCAGGCTCAGAGGAGAGGTCAAGGCCACTGGCATCCTCCGAGTCTTCTGCCCATTCCTGTTCGGACGCACACTGCCGTGCAAGAGGGTCCTCCGACCCCTCCCAGTCCTCCTCTTCCCCAACAGCCCGAGGCACAGGCTGCAACGGCGAGGGAGGCACAGGGGAAAAGAAAAAGAAAGAACTGACGTCAGCGCGCATGGGTGGCGCCTAAGTAGTCTCCGTGACGTCATCTCGGCGCCTACGACGCCAGCGACGAACGCGGAGCCGCACGACGCCACCTACCGACGCGCAGGGGTACTGCTGACGAAAAACTTTCCGGACCCAGTCTGACGCCTGGGGATATTCTAAGGTAAGGAATCTATCACCGTGTCTCTTTCAGATGTAGTATTCAGCAAAAATATAAGCCTTTTCTTTTTTTTATTGTATTACTTACTTCGGTGCACAAATGCTACTCCAATTATGTCAAATCACCACAGGTATCCTTAGAAAACCTTCACCACCCAATAAAAAAGGCAGTTTTCAGAAAGTACTTCAGGTCATGGAGGAGGAAAATCTGATACCCAGCAAACACTTCAGATGTACAGTGTCTAATCCTACGACTTTGCTTTGTTCAAGTGCAATACTTGTGTCACCAAAGGAATTTTGTCCACTACCTTCCATTATTGCAAACATTCAAGTCTGAACCAGCTTGCCAGGCTTGAGCACCCCTGGAAATACCCAAATTATTAAAATCCTGCTTATATCCGAGATTACCGCACACAGAATACCCAATAGGAAATCTCTGGGTCTTTATATACAACATTCATAATATCTTGCATGATGGAACGGAGGACTTTTCTTAAACATAAAACAGAAAAACTGTTTTTTGCAACCACTCCTGGCTATCTACGTCTTCCTCCACTCAAGTGGTTCGGTGGCTAGTGTCATCATCGAGTCTATCACTTGAGTGTCCTGTTCTCCAAGTGATTCACCGACCTCCACCAGGAGGGAGACTGTCTGGGTATTGACAGTGGTACGCAACTTAAAATGATCTCATATCCAGTGAGGGAGACTTTATTATGAAAAAACTGGATAGGGATAAGGTTAAAAATGGGTCTATGTTTATGTGGATAGGTTAACTGGTCCACAACACCTTTTGATCAGGTCAACATGTTTTGGCCAGTCTCTGCCCATACGGATCTAATGGCTTTCATCAAAACCGTATTGTTGAAGGCCTAGATTATAGGATGCTTCTCTAGTAAATGTGGGTGAGTATATTCACTCAGTGGTCTTCATCACGGAGCACACTTTGCTTGAGATGAGATGGAGTTGTTGACACAACTTTTGGCACATAACTTCTGAGGGAGTTTAGATCACCCCCTGGGGTTGGAGAGCGTAAGGTACGACATGGTCTGGTCTCGTGCAGAAAGGCCAACCTAAGTGGTGTTTCTACGTCTCTCTCTCGTCCCAGCAACTTTGGAGTCAGTCACACCGAAATCCAGGACACAGGATGAAACATCTGAGTCATAGCCTGAAAGTCCTGGCTTTTCTGCTCCGGAGAGTAGGTGCAGAACTGCACTTGTCCAGAATAGTTCAGATGAAAGGGACAGTCTGAGAAGGAGTCCAGTGCAACTTTGGCATGTTCACTGGAGCGATAAAGGGCAAGAAACTAGTCTGTGATGGCAGGCTGGAAGAGTCCTGTCAGCTAGCACACTAAAAGACTGGTTTGATTCAGAGGGTATCTCTAAGGTGCACTCTATGTGCATGTTCTAATCAGTCCAACGCTGGGATCAATGTAGATTTATTAAGACGAGGTGTTAGATACCAAACACCATTATTTTCAGTGAAGCTATTATGTAGCTGGGTAACTCGTAATGACCAGTGCCCAGTACATGGGCTTAAGATAGCTTTCTGATCACTTGCCATGTTGTGGCAATGGAACCAGACATCACTGGGGCATATCTGCTCATGTAGATATGTCCTAACATATAACATAATGCACCCTGCCTTAGGGCTCTAAGTCCAGCTGTAGGACTGACTTACAAATAGTATATGCAGTGTGCATTGGCCTGGCACACAGGGAGTGTGCCATGTCGTGTTTTCAAAATGGTTTCCATCATTCCAAACAGCCTGCAATGGCAGTCTGCATGCAATTTGTGTGTGGGTCCCTTAGGGTGGCGTAATGCATGCAGCAGCCCTTAGGCACCCTCTTTAGTACACATGCCCTAGGTACCAGGTGTACCAACTATTAGGGACTTACAGGGGTGCTAAAGTCCTTGCCACTCGGGTTACAATTGCACTGGGGACCTGGTTAGCAGGGACCCAGTGCCCTTTCAGTTGAAAAGCATCAGTACTAGGGCAAACATGGGGGATGACCATGTGAAAAAGGGCACTTTCCTACACAAACTAAAGGGGTTTGGAGGCTGCTGCTGCGGGGGGGGGACGGGGGGGGAGAGGTGGACAGGCACAACTTCTGGCTACCAGTCCTATGTGGTCTTTAGGAACCAAGTCCTCGGCCACAAAAAATGTTTCCAGTCTCTTAGATTGCCTTATCCAGTGGAGTGGTAGAGAATACGTCAGATTGATTTTGGAGGTGGAAGCCTGGACCACCAAGCTCTCTGGGGTGTGGTGCTGGATGAGGAAATTGATGTCCCTTTAGATGGGGCAATGGCAGCGGGCAATTGTCCTGTGCACAGAAGTCGCTTGGACCAGACCCCGAGTAGGACATCAGTGAGGGTTTCATTGAAGAGGAGAAGTGATTCAGATGGGGAAACTCCTGGTTGAAGCACCTCCGTCACGACAGTCGTCTTGTCTACCACCAATGACAATTGAAGGTCCAAGACCTCAGCTGCCCTCCTCACCACCATAACGAATGAGGCACCCTTCTCCATAGCCACGGTACTGGGAGAGACCAGGCCAGTATCTGGCGACGTGTCCAAGCCACTGGCCTCCGCCATATCCTCGTACCAGGTGTCCTCAGAATATTCTAAGGTCTGGTAATCATAAGGGTCCGCAGATGCCTCCCATTCACCACCCAATACAGCGCTATCATAAGAATAAGGCACTGGCTCTGACATGGGGACTCTGCCTCTGGTCAGTGCCGGAACTGGCGTCAAGCGAAGCCAGTCCAGCGCTGTGTCGGAGTCGGCAATGATGATGGCAGTGACACCATTGATGGGGATCAGCACTGGAGTGGGTGCTTGGAAAGGTTGGGTTGCTCACACGGTGCTGCTCCTGATTTATCACTGAATCTCCTGGGTCCGACTGGCATCAAGGGCAAGCCTGCCGGTGGAAAACCAGTAGGGGCCTCTCCTGGACCTGTAGGGTGCTCCACAGGGGTCGGGCCGCCCAAAGACAAGGTGCATGGCCTCATAAAATTCTTTTAGTTGGGTGAGGGACGCGCCGGCTCCTGGAAACTTAGCGAGGTGCAGGGATGGCGCAGGTGCAGGCTCCATCATAGAGCTAGGCCTCGAGTGAAAACGACCCGCGACTCGTCTGAAGACTTGCGCTGCGATGTCAAAGACCTCTTGACAACTTCTTTTTCTTCTGTGACTTAACTTGAGATGATTTGTAGTGGGATGAACATCGTCAGGTGAGTCTCCGTGAATGACCTCTGGACCTTCCTCGCGACTCAGATCTGGAAATGCACTGGGTCAGCTGACGTTAGACAGCGAGGATCTTGAGGGACCGCTCACTCAGTGCTTGGTTGCATAGGGCGGCAATCCTCTCACATCTTGGCGTCATGATCGCGCTCCAAACCCCAAAGGTAAACCAAATGAGTCTTTCACCGACATCTGGTGGTGACAGGCGCTACATGATTTGAAACCTGCCTTCACACCAGGAGACAAAGTCCCGAAAAAATATTTGACAAAAGATTGAAGAAAGGTCAGCTAAAAAGTGACTGGAGTATCTCTCTCTGTATCTGTGCTGACTGGTGCGGAAAGAAAAGAACGGACGTCCGTGCGCTGGGGTGGCACCTATATAGGCACTGTACATGTAAATACCTGCGATGGACCCCAACGCCATGTGGAGTCGAACGACGTCACCTACCGTCATACAAGGGCACTGCTCATCAAATGTTTTCGGGTCCAGTTTGGCGCCTGGGGAATATTCTATGGTAAGGAATTTGCAGCTAGAAGTCGCTTTCAGATATGAAGTTTTGCAAAGTATGATGTTTCCATAAAATTTTTCAATACTGGCGAAACGTAGCCAGTTTAGCAAAATGTAACATTTTAAGTACATTTTGAATTAATGTTCAAAGCAAGTCATTTTTAGGTTTTGCCTGCACAGCGCTTGCGTTGTGCTTGTGAAATATATTGTATTTAATATAAATCTTAAAAGGGGCTTACATCCCACCCTTGCTTTTCATTGGTTCCTGTGCTTGCCACTTACTTTTCCTCAGTTTCTATTGGCTGTAGCATACTATTTCCTGTTGTTCCTCATTTGTGTTTCTCTTATCACTCTCCCGTGGCCAAAGTACTGTTTTCATACACTTTGGTGGAACTTCTTTTAAATGTGTCAGCTTATCTGGGTGCTTTATGGGAAGCCAACGCTCCGATCGCAACGCTCACTCACGAGTCCACCCGGGGCCGAAGCAGGGATCCACTCTAGTGCTCCCTTTTATTTGCAAACCGAGCAGCGCTGTCACCCGTCCCCCTGTGGCCGAAGCAGGGACCCACTCTAGTTCTCATAGAGCTCTTCACAAGTGCGGTGTTGAGCTTATGTGATGGCTGTACTCCAAGACGTCCGCCGATAGGGTTCATGTGCCGCCTTCAGAGATCTGTGTAACCTGTAGGCCAGTGTTTAGAATTCCAGAGGTATGAGTAACTCAGCAGGTATTTTGCATAGCGTAAGTTTTGCACTTGGGTGTTATGACGTTTCATAGTTACGTGTTACGAAAATGCAAACCATTACCTTTGATAATACCTACCGGATACAAAATTCCTACTCTCACCATCCCCTCTTTTTCTTGCTTGATAAAAGGAGAGCTAATTAATTTCTTGACAATAGTATGTTATTCACTGCTCTCTGAAATGGCAACATTTTGTTCGAAGCGCTACTTAAAGCGCGTTAAAGTATTTTTTATATATTGAATATGAATAGCTGCACAGGAAGGATTGTTTACATCAATATGAAGGTGAGGAGAATGATGGACATGGAATGGTGTATGCAGTAATATAAGATGCCGAGCCCTGGAATTTCCCTTTGCACTGGTCGCAGGTGAAATGACTACTTCCAGAATGCCTTGGTTGCTTAATCAAAGCCAGGGATTGGAACACTGTCTCCCTTGATGTACTATCACCTGTATGGATTCCATTTGACCAGTTACAAATGTGTTCTACTTTATCCAGTTACCATGCATTATGTTTTTGAAGTATACATCTGGTTGCCTAGAATTTCCAGAGCTTAAGTACCATGTGGGACGTTTCATTACTGAATATAATATTTTTACTTTCTAGATTTTATTTGAAACAGTAACACCATGGCCCATGTTCTTCTTGTTGCATGGGCCTCCGTGCTTTTAGCACTCACATTCTCCACATGTAAAACATAGTAATGAACACTTTTTCTTTGCCACACAGTAGGGATGGCCTTTTAACAACGGGACAGTTGTCATTCCATTGTGCATTTTTGGTTACTAATGCATCCTGATGCCGGTATAACTTGACAAGTTTGCAACAGTATAGCTGAAATGAATGATTACATATTTAAAGAAATACATTTATGGATTTCAAATAATGTTTCTTGTTTCCATAGTTTATACTTTTGCTTATATTTTGTTTACATTTATAAAAACACCCTTGATTAGCATTTTTGATTTTTTTGTTTAAATAGTATGTTCCATGTTCTTTTAGTTTGCATAACATGTTCCCTGTTCTTCAAATCTGAATACATTCCCATTTCTCGCTCTGCCTGTTCATGTATATCACTGCTGTACACATTTTGCACTTTTTCATGCAGTGAACATTTATTATATTGTGCAAGCATGGAAATGGAAGTTATCCTTCCTTTAAAACCGTTAGCGTGCATCTCAGCGCAAGTGATGATCAGTCTAAATGACCATATTCCTTGGTATGGATGCACTTCACATCTTTTGTATCGCTGCCTAAAAAGAGTGTGTGCAGAAAGTATACCACCAGCGTAGGGAATGCTTTTTTAACAAAGTTTGGCTTTGATACCAGACATTTTAGAGAAAACTTAGTGACCGGGTTTATTTCTGTTTATCTGAGACTGACACCAGAAGGCATTAGGCGATGCTTTGCAGCCTTGCAGGCACCTACGTATCAAGACAGTGTTAGTGTGTGGGTCCCAGGCCACTGCCTACACATCTGGCTTGGTCCCGGGTCCCCTTCCATGTGAATCATCTATCCTGGAAGGGTGGCTTGCAGTTCTGTGGCATCTGTAGTGTGGCAGGAAGTGTCTGAATCCACGTAAGAGTGATTTTTATCTCCACACGCTTTTCCAATTTTATCAGGCTCCTTTTGTGCTGCATTCTAAGCAACATAATCACATTTGCCTCATGTGCACAGAAATACCAGTGAGCTTTTAAAACTAATGTCATGTTCTCTTGAGGGTATGTTTATTTAAAACGGCGTCACAAAGGCCCGGGCTTTAAGTTTTGCCTGCACATCACTTACGCTGTGCTTCTTTGGTTTTACCTCTGCCCTTTACCTAATCTCCCCATACCTGCACCCATTTCAAGCATACGTGTCGGTGCATGTTTTTCATTTCTTTGTCCTCCGCCCATTACCTAATCTCCCTGCTTTATAGTACCACCAGTAACAGCACAACATATTGCCTTTCTCAATAAACAAGTCATAACACTTTAACGTAGTTTCAGGAACTTCTATTGCACAACTGCTCACCAAGCTACAACCTAAAACAAAAAACTTTATTTTTAAACATAGGAGAAACCAAATGCATTTACCAATGCTTGTTTACATGGCAGTCTTCAGGGCTGCAATTTCAGCAGTTAAAATCAAATAATCACATGAAAGAAAGCCCAAATAATATGATTCAGGACCAGAGTACAGCACAGCTTCATGACAAAAGTTACTCCATTTGCATCTCATTCCATAAGAGATGTTGGTTTTCCACATTGCTAGCAGTTGCCAAGTTGAGCATATTGAGAAACTGGAATATGACACACTCACACAAGACATTGTTCAGAGATACATTTGATGAGTCATCCTATAAAGGAAGCAGACAGTCTCAATCATAATATGGCTAAAAAGGAGGAGGTCTGGGGTAGATTTCCGATACCCCCATGATGGGATGCACCCCTTGTGATGGTACAGCTCTCAGGAGACTCTAGCCTAAATGTTGAATTGCTGAAGTCCTTTGTCCAGAGATTTTTGATGATCTATTATATGTCTGCCTGTTGTAAAGCTGGATTGCATCAGCCTGCTTATCTCTAATGCAACCTGGGCAGTGGCGACCGCCACATACAAAAGGTAGTGGGGAGGGGGAGTGTGGGGGGGGGGGGGAGAATAATAAAAAGAAAAAGAATAAAACTTACCTTAAGTTGAAGGCCGTGTCCCCCGTCGCACCGGGTGCTTCTTCTGCTGTGTCCCATCAGGCACTGGGGCTGCATGCGACTCCCTGTCCAATCCCCGCACTGCAGAGCAGCACGGGGATTGGCCTGAGCAGGCTAGAAAGACGCCTTGCTCAGACATGGGAGTCTGTGGGGTTTGTCCAGCCAGGCTGCTCAATACAGCCAGGCTGGAGAAACCTAAGTGCGCATGTGTGTTTTGGTCGGTCTGAGACGCCGGTCAAACACACATGTGCACTTAGAGAGTGCACACAGCACTCCTCCTACCCCCTCCCATGCCTCGCCCCTTCCTGCACACGCTGGCTGAGCCTTCTGCTTAAACATAAAACGATAATCAAATATCGTTTTATTTTTTAGCTGCTGGCTCTGCCAGTGGGGCGACATTCCTCCGCCATTGCCGAGGAGCCGCCCTTGAACCTGGGAGGTCTAGTGGAGAACCCTCGGTTGATTCAAATTACTGGATTATGCTTCTGTAACTAAGACCAACAATATTGAGCCATTTTCATTGTCTCTGTTACACAGAATTTTCCTTTTTTCATTCTCAATTTGTGCAGTTCTCATGTTTGTTCTATACAGTCTGCTGGGAATATTTGTGATCAATTATGTCTGGACTTTATGGTGCAAATCCCCATAACCGGTGCTGTATATTTCAAATTTTAAAAAATGTTCAACAAAGGACCTCAGGAGTAGATCTAGGGTTACAAGTGACTTTAGTGTCCTTCTAGGATAGTGAAAACGTCAGCTTTTTTTTTTTTTGGTGCTTTGCGTTTGAGGTATTGCAGCACCAGCCCTCTCTTTACCTTGTCCCCAAGTCCGTTAACATTCCAGGAAATGAGTGACAGTGGTGGTATAGGTGTGAGGTGTACCGTGAGGACAGTAGGGGCAAGAAAACGCCAGCTTTGATTAAAGAGAACGTGAAGCTGAGAGTGACACTAGTGCTTACTAGGTTTTGCTAGTACAGTATTGTCATAGTATGAGAACCAAATTAAAAGCAGTAGAATGCAGCGGTCGACGTGAGAGAACATTACTAACTCAGTAAAAGGTTTTCTAAATCATTCAGGGAGGGAACGAAGTCTAAGACGAATATTTATTGAAATTTAGTCCAATTTTTGCTTACATGGTTGTCTCGAGAAAGAATCTGTACTTTTCAATCCAGTCTAGAGGTTTGGAAAAGGATGGTGAACACCTCATAAAAATGTGTTGCAACCGGATTGCTGTAATGTTTTGCAGTCTACAAATAGCACGGTCAATCCTGGTAGGCAATATAAGAACAAACTATTCTGAGGTGGGTAACTGATTTTTCTTTTTAAAAAGTTTCAAATCCTTTCTAGGATTGGCGCCGATTTTGCACATTCGCTATTTTCGTGCCAAACAGAAAAATGCCTTACTCTTGGTCGATAGATCACAATTGATCTAGGGAATACACTGGAGTTATGCACGCGAAATAATGCCCCCATAAACAGTGATCATTAAATAACAAATGTCTAACATGCCCGGCCAACAGTACATGTGCAGCCTTCAAAGGTACCATGCAAAACATTTGTTGAAAAAAGCTTTGCAGTCTGGAAAGTTCCTGCATATATCCTACCTCCACAACGAAGCTTTGGGCTCCCCTCTTCATTGTAATCAACAAAAAGTGAAGTGGCATGACATCTGTTGGAGGACATCCCAGACCACTTGCTTTCTAATCAGATTACATTCCAGTTGTGCTCCTCTAGGAAAGGTGGCCAAGTGAGGGATCCCTGGAAAGGAAAACATCCACTGCTTACTTAGAATTAATTTATTTATTTGTGGACCAAAGGAAAGGTGACCATGGGAGCCAAATGCATCAAACTGGACTGTATTAGGCGGTTAGTGGATGAGGGGCAAGGTGCGGCGTTGGTACTTTTAGACCTATCTGCGGCCTTTGACACCATCTCCCCCTCGCTACTGATTGAACACCTTCAAGATAGGGGCATCACACAACAGGCCCTGGCTCTTCTGTCCTCTTTCCTCATAAACCGTTCACAGAGGGTGCGGCTGCAGCGGTTGTACTCAGATGTTTCGTCTCTGCCATATGGAGTGCCGCAGGGCTTATTAGTGAGTCCTACGCGTTTCAAACTGAATATCTCTCCACTTGCTGCCATCATCCGGGCCTATGGGATGTATGCGATTTCCTATGCCGAGGACACACAGATCTTTGTGTTGATTCCGAAGAACTCTGCAACTACCGCTGATAACTTCTCACAAAGCATGTTGGCAGTCGCCGATTGGATGGGATCGACTTTTATAAGCTAAATAGTGATAAAACCGAAATACTACTCTTTGGGATGCAAACCTCATGCTGGAATAGTAACTGGTGGCCGGGCACCTTAGGCACCTGTTCTGTTCCAGTCGAGAAGGCAGAAAATCTTAGGGTCGTTTTAGACACCAAACTCACACTTAATGGCCAGACTAATCACACGATGGCAACCTGCTTTTGGCTTACAGGGATGCTTAGGAAAAGGTTCCCTTTTATCCCATTGCCAGCGCAAAAGCGGGTCGCATTAGCCCTGGTCATGTCCAGACTGGACTATTGTAATTCCCTTTATCTTGAATCCAATATCAGCACTCAGCAGAAACTTCAGGTGGCACAGAATGCGCTTGATATTCCGAGGCGCCAATTAGCTGCTGCTGGGCTGTGTGCTCTGCATTGGCTCCCCATTAGAAAAGGAATTATGTTTAAAGCTATCTGTACTGTGCACAAGGCCCTTTATCTCCCCAGCCCTGCTGCGATTAAAGAGATGTTTCATTGGCACACCCGAGCAAGAAACCTTCGCTCAGCACACCGTAATTTGGCCTCTGTGCCTAGGACCCGAAAGAAGAAATGGGGAGGCAGAGCCTTCTCGGTCACCGCAGGCAGACTCTGGAACTCCCTTCCGCAGTGACTTACCGCCATCACAGAGCTGTTGCCTTTTAGAAAGACACTTAAAACCTGGCTCTACACTATATAGGCAGTGTTTCCCCAGATTATTTAATATTGTGGGTCTATGGACACGGTTCAGTTTTGGACGTTCGGCTAAAGCGCCTTGATGCCTTCGGGTAATTGGTGCGTATTATAAAAATCAAATCAAACTCTTCTTCCTTATATGCCCTAATCTGAAACAACCATACCAAGTTACATGATGACATTCACGACACCATCAAATCATTGGAACCCGAGTTACAATCACCTGTATTAACAGCAGTAACAATTCTACCCTGGGCCCAGCTACCACCAGGACTTTTTACTGGAAGTGTCTTTCCACTCTGTGTACACCAACAACCTAGTGACACCAGCCCGTAAATGTCGGTGGCACTCATGACTCCAAATACCATGTTACATGGGAATGAATCCCAGATCCTACTGACAAGGGCCACGTATTGGAAGCAGCAATCTGGAATCACTGTGCTAACATGTCAGGCCCTTAAATCGCACAGGAAGTTAACGGTTTCCGCACAAGTTCAACTGAAAATACATTATGAAAAGGCACCTTGATTAAGTAAATCAGTCAAGAGATAAAGAAACAAATGAAAATAAAAACTTTTTTTTTTTTTTGCTGGTGCCTGGTCGATTAGAAAATGTTCTGCTATAAACTTTATTTACGTAATCTGCAGCTGAAGCACAGGAAACCTAAAAGAGCAGAGTAACCGGATGAAATGATTTATCATACAGTGACTGACAGACGAGAAATCCTAGTGTCACTCAGCAAGGTGAAGTTTACGCAGCTGAAAAAACCGAATCGCTATTACAAGCTAATGGAACAAAACTCCCTGAGGCACAGTAAGCTGCAGTCTATTTCGGCATCTATGTACGCTATAACCAATTACTGGGCGACACTGCCAACAACTGATAGCCTGGCTGTCAATCAGCAAGAGGCAATGCATTTCAAGGCAAAGTTTGCAAGAGCAAAAAGTAAAATAATGGCCCTGTAACAGGCAGGTGTTCGCCTCGGCAGCCATAAATGAAAAATATTGAGAGGCCGAAAGGTTTGCTATGCTGCTGATGAAGTCTCGCGGTTTTCGGAGTCGAGGGTTTCTTGCAGGCGGGAGTTCTGTCAGGAGTGACTTCAGTATGCAGTTGAATGGGGACTTCCAACGGAATAGGACACTTTACCCCGCACACTTTTACTTCGCGTGCCATTACCCCGCAGTTTTTACACCGCAAAATCTTTTACAACGCAGGGCTTTACAACACAATACATTACAACGCATTCCCTATTACAACGCAATTTACTATTCCAACTCCATGGGGCGTTACTTTGGGGAATGCGTTGTAATAGTTTGCGATGTAAAGCCCTGGTTGTGAAAGATTTTGCGGTGTAAAAAAATGCGGGGTAATGGCATGCGGAGTAACGCATATGGGGTAACGGTGTCCACGGAGTTGGTGCTTATGAATCGTGAAGATTACGCAGTGGTTGTGCCATGCCCTGGCTAGTTCGGGTCGAAGCAGTGTTTTCATTGGGGGAAAAAACTGCTGGCACTCACCGAAGTGAGCCTGGGGCAGGAGGGGGCTAGTGGTAGGTCTGGGTAGTGATAAGAGACATTTCATTTAAGTATTCTATTCGCCCCGGCATTCACGAAAGGTTCATTTAATAGTCTACTTAAAATGTATCACAAGTGCAGATTGACTCTGCACTGTGGCACAGGAAAACAATTAATAACTAGTCTGCTGTGTTCACCATCTGTGGTATCTGTGCAGTCCATTGCACTAAGAGAGACAGATTAGGTTGGACCGTCATTGCTCTGTCTCTGGACCTTTAGCACAAATGTGTCCGATGTAGAGAACTGCATTATGTGCAGGAGGACTGTGCGCTTTGAGGGGGAAATGACGTTGGCCAAACGCTTTTTGGTCCCAGTGCTGCATGATTTTGTCTCACCATTTTGTGATCACGGCTGGACACTGTGTGACCTTGAGCCATCATGGCTTGATCTTGGGCTCGTACCTAGTTAATCACAGGTGTACAAATGCTCTAGTGGAATATGCACACATTCTATTACATTTAAACTCACAGGACAAGGTGGAACATCATTTCTAATTCTCAGGGTGGTCAGTACAAATTTGGCAGGTCAGAATCTATGCACTCTGAGGCAGAAAGGTTTATACCAAGTGATCAAACAGGCCGCATCAGTCACCTTATGTGTTGCCACTTACTTGTTCAACGGATTCACTGTCCCGTTTCTAACTTGTGTGTAGTGGTACCTTTCTACCTCGCTATAATCCATAATCTTTTTCACTATGATTCATAATCTTCCTTGATTTTATCAAACATCTTCATCTTCCCTTTCTTTAATATATCCCCAATGTAAACACATCACTCTACCTGCCAATTCTAGGAAGCCTCCATATCTAGTCCTGTGATTGAACTCTGGGTTACCCAAGACTGGGGTATAAGGTGGGAGAAAGTCTGTGAGCTCGTTTATGGTATTATACTTGACCCGGGGGTTCTTCTATAGCGGTGATTGTACAGAGATGCTTCCGTGTATACAAATTAGGTCACCTTTGGTAACTGCACAACACACGGATACCCAGCATGTACAGAGGTGGTTATAAAGGTCTGCCGATCAAACTGAGGTCATGTTGAAGCCTCTGCCATCACTCACTTGTCATCAGAGTCAAATAAGCAATATTAAATGGGCCAAACCGAAAAGGTTATGGGGTAAATTCTGAATGTGTTTGGCTACTCCACTAAAGTGAAGCTAAACTTCCAGAGGGCAGGTCTTCTGTTCCCAAAATATTTTTTAAGCATTATGTATCTGTGTGTGAAACAGGGCCACTTTGGCATCAGAGGGAGCCATGAACATGCATGATTCATTTTAGGACCCACATTCCCTACACCGGAGGTGAATTTATCCCAAAGTTAAAGATAAATTTGGGACCAGTGATCCAGATCTGAGTGAAGATAACTAAGTAGGAGGCCCACACTCTTAGGTATTTTATCTTTTCACCACACTAGTGGCGTTTTAAGTCACTGAAAGAGTGCTTACTATGAGCAGACGAGGAACGCCTAACTTTACCTTTATTGTGGGCGTGGCTTGGCACCAGCCAAGATGGCCGCATAGTTCGGGAGCTCCGCTGCAGCCCTCCCGTCCTCAGTAAAATCCGGCATTACCCCGGGGGCCCCGACAAGGCAAAGACCGCCTAATACTCGCAGAACAGAAGGGCACCGCACTGTGCCAAAACAAGATCCTGACCGGCGGCAGAAGAGGCCCGAAGGCGACGAGGCCTCGTGACCGGGTGTGCCGCTGGGAGCTCACGGAGGGAGGAGCCCTCCGTGAATTGGCTGACTCCGGCGATGCCAGACGAGCCGGCAACGAGTGAGGCCGGGAAGCGGAACCCCAGAGGCCGATCAGACCCGCGGCCCCACAGTAATACTCTGCGGGAAGCTGGGCGCGGCCGATGATCGGAGTGGCAGGTGAGGCCGACGGCGGGGGCCAGGGCTGGGCCGCAAGGGAAGACACGGCATAGCGGCAAGGGCCGCGGAACACCCGCTTGACTTGGCAGTCCCCCGCCTGGGGTGGCCATCATCGAAATAAATACCTGCACACTCGAAAATACACAACCCGAGCTGAGAGGTCCTGGGATGGGGGGCTGGCGGCACAGACCGGGTCGAGCTGCGGAGCTTGCTGCCGAACGATAGTCGGAGCCGACACCCCCTCACTCTCCAGAGGGACATGAGCAGCTGAAGCTGGCCCATCCTGGGGCCCTTACCCCCCCCTCCCAAGCAGCAAGGATATCGCGCAGAGCCACGGAGGATATCCAAAAGAACCAGGCCGCAGTGGCGAGGGCCTAGGCCTGGAGGGCCCATAGGCGATCAATAGAGCGGCGTGGCCGGGGCAAAGAATACGCTCGGACAGTGCCGGGGGGCGCTGGAGTGCCAGGCTGACAGGCCCTAGGGGGAAGACACTTTTTGGGAAGCGGCCCGCTCCCTTCTCTCGGACACTCGCCGGAGGGCTAGCGGGGCTTTCTCTCCCCCCCTACACTCAATGGGAGGCCGCATGGCCTAATGATCGCGCAAGCTGCTGTGCCGTGATGACCATACAAAGGACTGAGACCCTGTGATATCTATTCTGCCGTATCCAAAGTAACGATGGCGGAGGGGGCGACGGCACAGGGTACTCAGGACCTGGTGGAGCCCTCGTTAGGGGCAATTATGGCAGCGATATACGAGCTGGGAATGACGCTCAAATCAAAAATGGACAAGGTCACAATCGAAGTTACCTTACTGGGAGCGGACTTGAACAAAACATCCAAAAAAGTGGGCACCGCAGAAACAAATATCGCCGAACTGCAAACCGCTTCCCAAAGAATGGAGAAACAGATACATCTCACACAACAACGCAGGGTGATGGTGGCGAAGCTCAAAGACCAGAAAGGGCGAGCACGCAGAAACATCAGAGTGGTGGGGGTGCCTGAAGAGGCGGAGGGCCCTGATGAGGGACTCTTCCTGAAGGACCTCATACTAAACCACCTCAAACCCAAGCGCCTCTCAAACTTCTTCTCTGTGGAACGCGCACACAGAGCGTTGGTACCACTACCAAAACAGGGGGTTCCACCACGGACAATAATTGCACACATCCTCAACTTCTGAGACCGTTATATAATACTACAGAAGGCACGAACAAGGGGCGATTTACCCTTTGAAAACTCAGTGGTCCGGTTCTTCCCAGACTTCACCCTTGTGGTTCAACGGCAGCCACGCAACTTCAACGAGGTGAAGAGAACCCTAAGATCGAAAAACCTCAAATACATGATGTGATTGCCCGCCAAGATGAGAATCCTAGACCAAGACAAATCCTGGTATTTCACATCAAACAAACAAAGTGTGGGCATGGCTTGAGGAAAAAAAAAAAAAAAAAAAATCAAATCAACAGCGGCTGTGAGATTCAGTGATGACTCGCCTGAGCACCACAATTGGAAAAGAAACGACCATGCCCGTCCCAGCAGACAAGAACAGGAACTGTAGACTTTGCAAGGTAGCAGGGGCCTATCCGATATGGTTAAGGACTGCTGCAGAGGGGCCCATGACTTTGGACAGCATATTGCCTATACGTCTAATCCTCTGATGCAAGAGGGCGGGAGGACGGCTGCACATACACACGTGGCAGAGCCAGCCAACCCCAAGTTGTAGTTAAATGGTTTTATTGGGGAGACAGGCGCTCTGCAAATTGGGCGGGTGGGTAGTTTTAAACCTACAGTGCAGGGTAGCAGGGAGGGGGACAATTTCAAAGGGGACTTGTTTTTTATGCATAGGATTATACTTGTTACAAGTTATTGTTGTGTTATGCATTGACCCATCATCTCAGACAAAGCACATCTGGGCGTAACCGGGGAGGGGTGGTGGGAAGGGGCCCTTACACGAACAACACGTAGACATGGCTACAGTGCCACAGCCCGTTACTACACTGAAAATTTTGACTTGGAACGTGAATGGCTTAAGAGACAAAATCAAAAGAACTATAGTCATGTGGTACCTACGTAGGCACTCCCCTGACTTGGCCCTCCTCCAGGAGACGCACTTGAAAGGTAACCAGTGTCTAGCACTTAATAGATATGGCTACACGCTAGCAGCCCACAAGGGCTTCATGACAGGATCCCGGGGGGTGGCAAGACTGGTCAAGAACTCAGTGCCACTGATAAGAGGCCCATCTGGCAGGACACACTGGGCAGATACGTGTCATTAGCTGGAACATGGGAGGGGCGAAACCTCAACATATGCTCAGCGTACATCCCACCAAAACTCCAGGCAGGCACCCTCCCTGAACTAAGCAAAACACTATTGGACATGCTGCCAGGGAAACACATCTTGGGTGGGGACATGAACGCGGTGATGTCACATGAGCTGGACAGAACCTCAATGCAGGCCCGTATGGGAGTGACGCAGCCCCTATGGATATTTGCAAAGGCTATGGTTCTATCATACTTGTGGAGACTACATAATACGACCAGCAGACAGTACACGCATATCTCCGCTGCACATAGATCTGGCTCCCGCATTGACTATCTCTTCAGGCAATGCACACATGTGGGACACTTTAGAGGAGCACAACAAAGCCAGAGGCATCTCGGACCACTCACCAGTAGAGGTCCTTATCCAGGGCCCGGTCAGAAACTACACTACACCCCCGTGTATAGCACCCTGGCGCTTTCAGAACAGAGAATTCCAAGACAAATTTAGCGAGCGAACGCAACAATATTTCGATAAAAATTCTGGGTCGGTGGACTCGCACTCCACTCTGTGGGAAGCATACAAAGTAGTGGCGAGGGGATACTTGCAGGCCACGATAGGGGGTATAAAGAAAGAGAGGCGCTCTAAGTGTAACACACTAGAGCAGGAGATAGTGCAGCTAGAACAATGCACCAAAGGTAGCGAAGCAAACACCTGTGAGCTGCAACACTCAATACGCCTTAAACAAAAGTAACTCCGGGATTTAGAGGAGGAAACGGCCGAACACCACGCAGTAGCAACACAGAGGCGACTGTATGACTTGGGGGGACAAGGCCAAGAAACTCATTGCATGGTTTGAACGGAAAGACAGAGAGAGGAACTGGGTTGCTGAGATTCGTACAGCTGACGGTACAAGGCGGGGATCGGGAGCGGACATAGAGGCATTTGCGGCCTATTACGAGTCGCTCTATCAACCAATGACAGATAAATCCGGGTACGACAGTAGAGAATTTCTTAGAGACATCTCCCTCCCAACCCTCACTGTTGAGGACAGGGAAGAGATTGATGGCGACTTAAAAAAAGAAAAGATGGAAGGGGCCATAAAAGACCTACAATCTGGGAAGGCGGCCGGACCAAACGGACTACCTGCAGAACTCTTCAAATGTGTAGCGACAAAGGTGGCACAGCCGATGCTGGACATGTTTCAGGCAGTGCTGGGAAGAGGGGCGCCTGCCAGAGGACTTGAAATGAAATGAAAAAAACATTTGTATAGCGCGTGGCTACCCGGGAGCATCCCAGCGCAGGGCGATACTAGAGAAGAAAGACAGGACCTCAAGGAAAGAGTAGTGTCTTTAGTTGTTTTCGAAAGGCAAGGTGGTTAGATTCCCTACGGTCGTAGTCATCCCCAAAAAAGGTAAACCCGCAGATTCATGTAGTTCCTATCGGCCCATATCCCTTCTCAATTACGAAACTAAGGTACTTGCTAAAGTACTGGCTACCCGACCCATACCCATAATCTCCACTCTAATACACCCTGACCAGTCTGGGTTTATACCCCACAGAAGTACCCGACTTAATCTTAGGCGACTATATGGGGTCATCCACGCTAAGACGACACGTCCGCACATACCAGCAGCCCTCATGTCACTAGACGCCTGCATGGCGTTCGACAGTTTCGAATGGCCCTATCTGAATGCTGTGCTGCTCAAGCTGGGCCTCGGACCACGCTTCTGCGCCTGGGTTCGACTGCTGTACCAGTGTCCCAAATCCCTGCTGCGCGTCAATGGGTTGGTATTGAGAACGTTCACACTCCACCGGGGCACACAACAAGGATGCCCACTATCCCCAATACTCTTCACTCTGGCACTGGAGCTACTGGCGGCATGGATCCGACGGGACCCCTTAATCTGAGGCATAGACCTCGGCGGGGGTGGGAGGAGCGCATATCGCTGTACACGGGCGACACGCTGCTTTACGCGCACAAACCCAAACAAACTTTTCATAGATTAATGCACAAGTTACTAACTTGTGTAACGATATATCTGTAAGAGACAGTAGTTAGTGACAGATTCCTTACCTTAGAATATCCCCAGGCGTCAGGCTGGATCCGGAAAGTTTTTGCGTAGCAGTACCCTTGCGCGTCGGTAGGTGGCGTCGTGCGGCTCCGCGTCAGTCGTCGTCGGGATCGCCGGGATGACGTCGCGGGCAGTACTTAGACGCCGCCCCTGCGCGCTGACGTCAGTTTTGTACACGACTTTCCGCGCCAGGAACGCAGAGCAATGCAAGAAGCTGACATAGGTGTCTGAAAAATACTAGGGCCCTGAAAGGGATGTCCTTAACCCTAGAAATCAGTTCGCAGAACGGGGAGGATGGGTGGGCGGTAGGAATCTGTCACTAACTACTGTCTCTTACAGATATATCGTTACACAAGTTAGTAACTTGTGCATCTGAAAGAGACACGTTAGTGACAGATTCCTTACCTTAGAATAGATACCCCAGCAATACCAACCCCGGTGGTGGGTCTGCGAACAAAGATCAGACAAGGAAGTCCCGGAGGACAGAACGGCCAAAGAAGCCGTCCCTCCGGACCTGGCTGTCAAGGCAGTAATGCTTGGTAAACGTGTGCAGCGAGGCCCACGTAGCTGCCTGACATATATCTTGCAGCGGAACACCGCGGCCTAAAGCCGTGGTAGCAGCCGTTGCCCTGGTGGAATGGGCACGCAGCCCAACAGGAGGCTCCTTCTTAGCCAAAGAATAGCAGGCTTTGATACACAAGGTGACCCAGCGGGAGATGGTTCTCTTGTGCACCGCCCGACCTTTTTGGCGCCCACGTAGCCAACAAAGAGCTGGTCATCCACCCGGAAGTGTTGTGTGCGGTTGATATAAAAGGAAAGCGCACGTTTTGGGTCCAGACGGTTGGGCCTCTCTTCCTCTCTGGAAGGATGCGGAGGCGGAAAGAAGGTGGGCAAAGTGATGGTCTGCCCAATGTGGAAGGCAGTAACCACCTTTGGCAAGAAGGACGGACGCGTCCTAAGAACAACCTTGTCTGGATGGACAGACAGAAAAGGAGGTTTGCATGTTAGAGCCTGGAGCTCACTCACCCGCCGAGCGGAGGTGATGGCCACCAGAAAGGCTGTCTTCAAAGTAAGAAGACGAAGAGGACAGTTATGTAGAGGCTCAAAGGCGCGCACATTAAAAGGTAAGAACCAAGTTTAAGTCCCACTGAGGCATGACAAACGGAACAGGAGGGAAGAGGTGTGTAATGCCTTTTAGAAAACTGTTAACAACAGGGGACTTAAAAAGAGAGGGCTGATCAGGGAGCCTGAGGAAGGCCGAGATTGCACAAAGATAGCCCTTGATGGTACCCAGGGCAGAACCCTGTTGGGCCAGAGAAAGAAGGAACAGAAGAACCTCAGAAAGAGGGGCAGAGAGGGGATTCACAGCCTTTGCTGTGCACCATGCCACAAACTTGTTCCACCTGCAGGTGTATACCACCTTAGTGGAGGGACGCCTGGCTGCCAGAATCACTTCACAAACTTCGGGAGGCAAGTCGAAAGGAATAAACTGCCGCCGCTCAATCTCCACGCAAGCAGGTGGAGACTGGACAGGTTCGGTTGGAGGACCGTCCCCTGCTGCTGCGACAGAAGATCCTCCCGAAGAGGCAGATGGATCGGGGGATCGACGCTCATACTGAGTAGCTCGGGATACCAAACCCTTCGAGCCCAGTCCGGAGCCACAAGGATGACTTGGGCCCGGTCGCGCCGAATCTTCTTCAACACTCTGGGTAGAAGTGGTATAGGCGGAAAAGCGTACAACAGACCGCAACTCCACTCGCGACGAAAAGCGTCGCCGAGCGAGTGCCACCTTGGAAATTCCAACGCGCAGAACTGATGACATTGCGCGTTCTCTTCGGTGGCGAATAGATCTAACCAAGGCTCTCCCCACTGTATTAAGAGTCCTTGCGCCACTTCCGAGTGAAGACGCCATTCGTGATCCATCATGCACCTGCGGCTGAGTTCATCCGCCCTGGCGTTCAGGGAACCTGCCAGGTGTTGAACCATCAGGAATTGCTCTGGCTGGGGAAGGGAGAGGGATCTGCCCATGACCCATTGCCGGTTCGAGAGCCACCACTGCAACTGTTTTGCAGTCCCCTCCGAGATCTGGACGTGATCGGACAGGTTGCCCTGGTGCTGCGCCCACTGGAACTTCAGGTCCCACTGCAGAGCCCGCGTATGCCATCTGGCATGATCGACCAGCAGGAGGCCATAAGGCCCAGCAGCCTCAGGGTCATACGTACCGAAACCCAGGATAGAGGCTGAAAGATCAGAATCATAGCCTGAATATCCCGGACTCGCCGTTCGGGAGGATAGGCCCGAAACTGCGTCGTGTCCAGAACTGCTCCGATGAAAAGGAGCTGTGGAGAAGGAATCGGGTGCGACTTCGGCACATTGATGGAGAACCCCAGCGAGTGCAGGAGTTCGGCCGTAGTCTGGAGGTGGGAGACGACTGCCTGGGCGAGCCCGCCTTCAGCAGCCAGTCGTCGAGGTAGGGGAAGACTGGAACCCCTGCCCGGCGCAGATGAGCTGCGACCACCGCCATCACTTTCGTGAACACCCGAGGGGCACTTGTGAGGCCAAAGGGGAGCACGGTGAATTGAAAATGCTCGAGGCCCACCATGAACCGCAGGTAACGCCGGTGGGCCGGCAGGACGGGGATGTGGAAATAAGCATCCTGCAAGTCCAACGCTACCATCCAGTCTCCAGGGCAGTCAAGACCTGAGCCAAGGTAAGCATCTTGAACTTCTCCTTCCGGAGGAAGCGATTGACGTTCCGGAGGTCCAAGATAGGACGCATGTCCTCCTTGTCCTTTTTGGGCACCAGAAAGTAGTGGAAGTAGCAACCACGTCCTACTTCTGGGGTCGGAACGCGCTCGATGGCCCTCTTGGCCAAGAGGGCCGCAACTTCCTTCTGAAGAAGCACCAAGTGATCCCCTGACATGCAGTGGAATTGAGGTGGCATGGCTGGAGGGGGTGGTCTCGAAGGGGAGGGAGTAGCCCCTTCGGACAATGTCCAAGACCCACCTGTCCGAGGTGATGGCACGCCAGTGGTGAAGGTGATGGCGGACCCTGCCCCCTACTGGCGTGCTGTGCACCTGAAAGAAGGACTAGGAGGGCTTGGAGGCCGCGGACGGGGCGGGGTTGGTGGCCTGACCCGCACGCTGGTTGCCTGACCCTCCACGGCGGGAGCCACGTCCTCGGCCACTCGAAGACGCTTGCTGCGCCGGCCGGTGGCTGGGCAGCGGACGTGACTGGGCGCCCCTTCCGTGGCCACGAAAGGGGCGAAAAGCAGATGGCTGCGGAGGGCGTACAGCAGAAAGGCCCAGGGACTTGGCCGTAGCCCGTGAGTCCTTAAAACGCTCCAGCGCATGGTCTGCCTTGTTCCCAAAAAGACCGACCCCACCAAAGGGCATGTCCATAAGAGTGTTCTGGACATCACCCGAGAAACCAGTGGTTCTCAGCCAGGCGTGACGGCGCAGCGCCACTGTCGTTGCAATTGATCTACCCAGCGAGTCGGCGGTATCAAGGCCACATCGAATGGTGAATTTAGCCGCATCTCTTCCTTCCGCAATGGCGCGGGAAAGCAGTGTCTGGACCTCCTCAGGACACTGGGGCAAAGCTTGCGCCACCGAGTCCCACAGAGAGTGGGAATATCGGCCCAAAAGGCAAGCAGTGTTGACAGACCGCAAGCCAGCACTGGAGGAAGAAAAGACTTTCTTCCCAAATTGATCCAGGCGTTTTGATTCCCTATCCGGAGGAGCGGTAGGGAAGGCGGTTTGGGAAACAGAGGCTTGGACAACCAAGCTCTCAGGAGTGGGGTGTTGGGAGAGGAACAGGGGGTCGCCCGGAGCGGGGCGATGGCGTCGGGCCACGTTCCTATCCACAGGAGCCCCTGTGGCGGGCTTGGACCAGGTGCCCAAAAGAACGTCAGAAAGTGCGTCATTAAACGGCAGCAGTGGCTCCGAGGAGGTAGCCGCCGGCTGAAGCACTTCCATCAGGAGGTTAGTCCTGACGGCCACTGTAGGCAATTGGAGGTGTAAGGCCCCAGCTGCTCTACGCAACACCGTTGCAAAATTTGCTCCCTCCTCCGTTGCCACGGAAGGAGGAGACAGCATGCCAGGGTCAGGGGAGGTGTCCAGCCCACTGGCATCCCCAAGTTCCTCAGCCCAGTCCTGTTCGTATTCACACTGCTGTCTCAGAGGGTCCTCCGACCCCTCCCAGTCCTCTTCGTCCTCCTCAGGTTCAAAATAAGGAGAAGGAGGGACACGCGGGACCCAAGGTCTCAACGGCGTCGGAGCCGGCGACGAGCGACGCTGGTCCGGCGCCGTGTCCGGATCCGGAGAGAACCGGGGAACGACGCCGCCCGGAGCCCCGGGCGGTGTCGGAAACGGCACTGGAGACATCGGCGCCGGCGGAGGTGTAGTTAGGTGAACCGGGATCGATGGGGGTTGCGGCAGCACCGGAGCCAGGATCGAGGCCAGGGCCGAAGCCGGGACCGAGGCTGGTGTGACAGGCGGCGCCGGGACCGGAGTCGTCGGCGGCGCCGGGGAAACCCCATCAGGGCCCGCGGGGCCCGAAGGCGCACCGGGGGGACCTTGAGGCCTGAAGAGGCGGGCCATGGCCGACAGGAATTCCTGTATCTCGGCCGGAGTCGCCCCCGAACCCGGGAAGGACGGGTAATGCGGGGGCGGCTCCACAGGCACTCCCGGAGCCACGGGGACGGGGACGGTGCCGACAGGAGCCTTAGCCGAGTCGCGAGACCGGCGAGGCGAAGTCGTGGAGCGATGACGCTTCTTAGACTTTTTATGCTTCGACTTACCGGAGGAGTGCGAAGACTTGGACCCCGACGACCGATGAGGACTCCGCGACCGGCCCCTCGACCTCTCACGTGACCGGGGCTTGGTGTGGCGCGGAGCCGACTGCCGGACCTCGAGGAGCTTTCGAGACCGCTCTCGCAAAGCCTTCGGGTGCAAGGCCCGGCAGTCGGGGCACGACTTCGTGTCGTGGTCACGGCCGAGACAGTAGAGACACTCTAAATGCGGGTCTGTGATCGACATCATACGACCACAGACGTCGCAGGGCTTGAAGCCGGGCATCCCTACCGACACCTTCGGAGTCGAGAGACTCGTGGAGAAAAACAGTGAAAAATCACCAAAAAGATAGTCAAAAAATGACTAGGGCACTGCTCTTCCCGGATCTGCGCTTACTGGCGCGGAAAAAGAAGAACTGACGTCGGCGCGCAGGGGCGGCGTCTAAGTACTGCCCGCGACGTCATCCCGGCGATCCCGACGCCGGACGCGGAGCTGCACAACGCCGCCTACCGACGCGCAAGGGTACTGCTACGCAAAAAGTTTCCGGATCCAGCCTGACGCCTGGGGATATTCTAAGGTAAGGAATCTGTCACTAACGTGTCTTTCAGATAAACATACTCCGTACCTTTGGCACCTACTCTGGGTACCAGATAAATTGGGATAAAACTCTTATTTTCACTCTCACGGGTACACTCCCACCACTCAGGACTGACTGCGCAGCCCTAGCGCACCAAGACAAATTCAAATACCTAGGCATGTGGATCCCGAAAACAGTGGAGGAATTCCTAAGCCTCAACATATATCCACAACTGACGAGGCTGCTTGGAGACAAAGCACTGGTGGAACCTACTGATCTCCCTAATGGGAAGAGCGACACTATTTAAGATGATGGCTCTGCCGCGCTTGCTCTATGTCCTACAAAATACCCCATACAGAATCCCAGACTCCTTTTTTAGAACTATAGAGGGGGAACAACGCAATCTCCTATGGGAAGGAGGCAGACCCCGAATAGCTCTGCGCAAACTACAGTGCGGAGTGTACGAAGGTGGACTAGGGGTTCCGGACATTCGGAGCAATTACCTAGCGTCCCAACTGATCAATATTAATGGATGGGTCTTTGAGCCACAGACAGAACCGGCATATAGGATCGATAGACACGCGATGGGAAGTGGAGGAAACTTAGCGGCCCTCTAGCGGAAACAGCTGGGGAACTCACGGCCGACACACCCACACACACACACACACACACCGACACACACACACACACCGACACACACACACACCGACACACACACACACACACCGACACACACACACACACACCGACACACACACACACACACCGACACACACACACACCGACACACACACACACACACCGACACACACAGACACACACACACCGACACACACACACACACACACACACACACACACACATAAGAGCATGGCGAACCACTAATGGGTTACTAGGTGGGACTCGAGGCTGACCCAGCAGACACCACTCTGGGAGAGCGACGGGCTGGGCGACGTAGGGCGCCGGCAGGGATTTTGTAAATGGAGGCTGATAGGCTTAGACACTATTGGAGACGTATGGCGGGGTGGGAAATGCTAACCTTTGAAGAATTCAAGACTGAATATCAACTGGCCGATACAGAACACTTTCGCTACATACAATTAAGACACGCCATACACGCTACATACCAGAAGGAGAATCCATCTCTGAATACTCTCCCGTACAGGACCGACTATTACTCGATCCCATGCTAGACAAAGCAACATCCCTAACCTATCGAAAAATCATGAACAACCTTCCAGATCCCCTCGTCTCCCTGAGAGCCGGCTGGGAGACTGATCTGGGATTAATAGAGGACGATGACTGGCAGGAGGCAACTCAGAGCCCCAGAGAAATTGCCATACGGGCAAGATTCAGACTGGTTCAGTTGAGTCCTGTACAGATCCTACACCCCACGGACGTTACACCACAGATTGGGCTGGATAGACTCAGATCACTGCATCAGGGGATGCGGCGAGACAGGCACTTTCTTCCACATTATTTGGGAATGCCCCACAATACAACAATACTGGACTCTAATCACCGGAGTAATGTCTGAAGTACTAGGTACACAAATACCCCTCGACACTCGCTGGCAGCTATTGGGCATCATGGGTGAAACTACATGGCCATCTCACATGAAAACATCGCTAGCATTGGCATCCGGGGTGGCGAAGCGCAACATAGCCAGATTGTGGGGGGCACAGGACCAGCAAAGCTCACCAACTGGAAGCAGGACCTAGACTGGTGCTGCCTGGCTGAAAAAGCGGTCTACCAGAGCAGGGGTTGCCCCAAAAAATGGGAGAAGATATGGAGTCCATTTGACAAGTTCAGATCCCTGACACACGAATACACAGTTGAATGGGAGCGGCAGTAAAACAGAGTAAAACAACTGAGGAAGGGGCGATCCCCCCTCCTCTTATGATGTGCAATATTGTATCCTTGACCTGAACCGCAGATGGTGTAAAATGTGATTACTACTTGCAATGATGGGACGTTTGTATGTTTGTTTGTTAAAAAAAAAGAAAAGAAAAAAAACAAAAAAAACTTTACCTTTATTACAGCTGGGATATGAAATCAAAAAGTACAATAAACACACAGTATCTGCCTGCAGTTTAACCCCTAGACTCCACGTCAGATGGGTGTTTGTGGCTATGGTTTGAATCGTTTTACATAGGATTCCCACTCGGAGGATATAGAGAGAGAAATGTCATTTTTATGTTTTGCCTGAGAGTACACTCATGTGCTGCGGCGAAATCTTTTGCTAATAAAAAAAAGCCCAAATTGGGCTTAGAGTCAGCCCAATACTTACTGTTGGTTGGCTTCGACGTCACTCTTGTGTCCTTGCTTCTTATTCATTACCGCCTCCTTCTCGCCACCTCTGGGGCTTCAGGGTTCGTCCCTGCTGTGGAAAATGGACCAAGTACAGCTTCTCGTCTGGGGCCAGTGCCCTTCCACTGGCCCCACGCTCCTGCAGGTACCCTTTTTTAACTGCTTTTACACTAGTACATGTGTCTCCAGTCCCTCCCTCCTCCCACAGTCCATGCTCTTGCCCCAAATCCCCCTTCCTTCCACTCGCTGTGTTGCTGCTCTCGCCCTTCTCCCCAAACCTCCCTTGTATTGCTTGCCCACCTGCACTCCCTCTGTCCTGCTGTGTTGCTGCTCACTCCCTCCACCGCTACACCACCTTCAAGATGCTTGCCTCCCCAGCGCACCTCCTCCCGATGTCCCTTGTGTTGATGCCCCACCCCCAATGTTCCCCCTGAACCACCAACACTCCTGTCTGCCACAAAAATCAAAGTCAAATAGCTCTCACGGATGCGAGTGCTATTTGGCTTTGGCTAATGTTATTTTTAGACATATTGCACAGCAGTGTGTGCAACATCGCTTAAAGAAAAAAAAGTGATATGACATGGTCGATGCGGGCCACGTCATAGCACTTTTATTTCTTTACTTTAAGTCATGTTGCACGGCAGCCCGCGCTGCTGTGCAGCTTGTCAAAAACCATTGACAAAGCCAATAGATCTCGCCAAGGCGAAACCTACTGGCTTTGCCAATGCTTGTTTCAAATTTAACCTTCAAGCTTGAAACTAGCAAACACATTTTCAAACTTTCAAAACACAATGCAGGCTATTAACCCTCTCTCACAAGTTTGACGCTATGGAAACTGGCAAGAGACCGGGAAATGGATCAACTGGTTTATCTTAAATTGTTAACATATTCTAAAATCTGAGCAAGCTCATAGATCAATGCACTGAAGCAGGCCGGATCGATATGCTCCAGTACAGTAAATGCCCTTAGCAAAGATTGCAAGAGAAGGTCAATATCTCACAAACAATTACAAAGTTCAGTAACCTAAACCTACTCTTTGGAACAAGTAAACACTGAGACCTATTCACGAAGATACATTTGGTTGAAAACATTACGATTGAATTTATCTCACTTACGACGGGAAGGAGTTCATCATTTAGGGATTGCTGGCAGGAGTAAACTATCATATTTTTACTCCAGCACGATGCTGCTGAAAATACCCTTTACAGGGTGGGAAGAGGACTGACACATCCCCAGGTTTCTCCTGAGGGAAACAGTTTCACTGTAGAGGAAACAAAAAGAAAACAAGTGCATTTCCACAGGGGATCCAATTCCCTCTGCAGGGAGTTCCTTACTATGGAGGACAGCAGAAATGGGATCCGGATTTCAAAATGTCATTACTGTCCAGGAATCGGCATGGAAACCTTCACGTGATGCAGCTTTCCGTGTGGATTCCAGGACATGTTTGTGAATTCCAAAAAGTAGTAAATCTGAGGGCAGATTTACCACTGTTTTGTTAATCGACCCCTATATCTTATGTTCAGTGCAACATCTTTGTGACTGTCATTTGTAAAAGCCGTACCACGAGGAGGCTTCAATGATCCAAGCACAGCTTTAATAAGCGTGTTCATGAGTAAAATGAGAATTCATGAAAACTTACATGAACCATCATTAAACATGTTTACTGATCTTGAGTTCTTTCACGACGGGAAGGCATAACACCGGTATATTTTTACTGCCACAATTTGTATAATGTCTTGATAACACACAGGAAGCGCTAATACGTAGATTAAATCAAATATAAAATCTCCATTTGAATTTCAGAGGCCCATGCATTTTTAGTAGCAGCGCACCTACTCATCATAAGCTGACGAAGACTGGCTCTATGTAAAAATAGGTGCTGACAGCAGTGCAGGGTGCTCGCATACAACCTGGCACAGTGGCAGCATTAATGATAAAGCTAATAGGGTTGACTTAGTGGTCGGTTTTAATCCAGCTGCTTCCCACTGTACCACAGCAGCTACAGGAGACTGTTCATTTGCTGTTAATTCAGACTGATTTCCGAAACCATTTCTTATTTTTCACCTTTTAGCTTCTACAGGCTATTATTTATGAGCTCTCCGGGCGCAAATATTTATCAATGCCAACTCGAAACAACCCGGTACAGCTGTAATGGAAGTGGCATCTGTAATAGTGCGTGCCCTGCACTCATGAACCATCATTTTTGGGTGGGGCGTTTACCTGGAGTTTTCGGCTTTCTTTTTTTAGCAACTTTAAACTCCGGATGAAAGTAAAAAATATGAATAATTCCGACGAGGCCCGCACAGATCCCGTGGGATTAAGAGCCGCCCTTGACGAGGGCCTTACTGCCCTTGTGCATGATCCATTCCGGACCCTGTACTAGCAGAGAGAGAGAATGCACTTCACAACAGAATGGGCGCGATTGGCCCTCTGAGGCGATGAATGATGCTCGGATGTGGACTTCTGAGGGAAATCGCTCAGTTATAAGGTGGATCACTTCAGTACGAGAGAGGGCCCCGCACTTTCATGATTACAGGGCACTAGTGTTCCTTGTGCTCTAGAAGTGGATTTACTAGGGAAAGAACGGATTCCTTTGCCCCAAAATTCAACACCTACAAATGGATTCATAGTTAAAACAGCCTCATAAGAGAAATATTGTATAAGAATTTAATACACGCCGCAGCTGTAGTGTCAGAGTCTGAATTCAAGATATAGAGGCTGAGAGAAGTAGGTTAATTCAGTGCTTCATTCTAGTAAGGTTTAAAATGAAGCAGAAGAGGATTTCTAATCACACAGAGATGGTCAGTCAGGCAGTATAAGCCGCCGTAAAAATGCGAGCATATTGTGACTGTTGGGAGACAAAGCATGCGCACATATGCGTGTGTGTGTAAAATCAAATTATATACCATCCAGATCTTCTATGGCTAAAACAGGCATAGGGTGGCCATGGAGGGCAAAAGGTGGGAGCTTAACAGGCTAAATACCAGAAATCACTCTTGCAAAAGTGTAACCTTTGAACTTTGTACTAGTTGTCTCTACAGCCACTCTTTTAACCAATATACTGTATTCTACATCTAGAAGGTATAGAGTGAGAGAAACAAGTGGTTGGTAAGCCTAGCTCCTCCAAGGACAAATACACAGGTAAGTACAGTACCCGCAGACATATAATTCTTTATAAGAGATCTTACTCCAACACACCTGTGTGATGGGTTAGCGAGAGTAGTACTGGGCGTTTCGGTACATGGAACAGTAACATCCAGTCAGATTATGATTACATCAACAGTGAATATATAGGTATAGATGAACAAGTTACTTACCTTCGGTAACGATATATCTGTAAGAAACATAGGTTAGTTATAAATTCCTTACCATAGAATCTCCCCCAGGCGTCAGACTGGATCCGGAAAGCTTTTAGTCAGCAGTACCCCAGCGCGTCTGAAGGTGGCGTCGGTTGACTCCGCGTCCATCGTCGGCGTCGTGGTCGCCGGGATGATGTCGCGGAAGTTACATAGATGCCGCCCTCGTGCGCTGACGTCAGTTCTGTACACGACTTTCCACGCCAGAAGCGCAGAGCCATGCAAGACACTGACCACTGGTGCACAAAACTAGGGCCCTGAAAGAATGTCCTTAACCCTAGAAGTCAGTTCGCAGAACGGGGAGGATGGGTGGGGCAGTAAGGAATCTATAACTAACCTATGTTTCTTACAGATATATCGTTACCGAAGGTAAGTAACTTGTTCATCTGAAAGAAACAGTTATAGATTCCTTACCTTAGAATAGATACCCCAGCAATACCAACCCCGGAGGTGGGTCTGCGAACCAAGTTCACACCAGAAAGTCCTGGAGAACAGAACGGCCAAAGAAGCAGTCTCTCCGGACTTGATTGTCCAGGCAATAGTGTCTCATAAACGTGTGCAACGATGCCCATGTAGCTGCCTGACAGATGTCATTCAGGGGGACTCCTCGCCCCAAAGCAGTAGTAGCTGCCGGCGCCCTGGTGGAATGGGCGTGCAGCCCCACTGGAGGCTCCTTCTTAGCCAAAGAATAGCAGGCTTTGATGCACAGAACGACCCACCTGGAGATGGTCCGTTTGTGCACAGCCCGACCTTTCTTAGCGCCCACGTACCCAACAAAGAGCTGGTCATCCACCCGGAATTGTTTTGTGCGATCCAAGTAGAAAGAAAGCACATGTTTTGGATCCAGACGGTGAAGCCTCTCTTCCTCTTTCTAAGGATGCGGAAAGAAGGTGGGCAAAGTGATGGTTTGGCCAATGTGGAAAGAAGTAACCACCTTGGGAAGGAAGGAAGGTCTAGTTCTCAGGACGACCTTGTCCGGATGGATAGCCAGAAAGGGGGGCTTAGAAGAAAGAGCTTGTAGCTCACTCACCCTTCGAGCAGAGGTGATGACCACCAGAAAGGCAGTTTTCAGAGTTAGAAGCCTGAGAGGGCAATTATGAAGCGGCTCAAAGGGAGCGCAGATAAGAAATGTAAGAACCAAGTTCAAGTCCCACTGGGGCATTACGAAGGGAACAGGAGGAAAAAGATGAGTAATGCCCTTAAGAAACCTATTTACAACAGGGGACTTTAAAAGAGAAAGCTGATCAGGAAGCCTAAGAAAGGCTGAAATGGCCGAGAGGTAGCCCTTAAGAGTGCCCAGAGCAGAGCCCTGCTGGGCCAAAGATAGGAGGAACAAGAGCACCTCAGAAAGAGGGGCAGAAAGGGGATCCACAGCCTTTGCTGTGCACCATGCCACAAATTTATTCCATCTGCAGGCGTATACCGTCTTGGTGGAGGGACGCCTGGCTGCCAAGATTACATCACAGACTTCGGGAGGCAGGTCAAACGACGTCAACTGCCACTGCTCAATCTCCACGCAAGGAGGTGGAGGCTGGACAGGTTCGAGTGGAGGACCGGCCCCTGCTGCTGCGACAGAAGATCCTCCCGAAGAGGCAGTCTGATCGAACGATCGATGGCCATGTTGAGCAGCTCGGGATACCAGACTCTTAAAGCCCAATCCGGAACCACAAGAATGACTTGGGCCTGGTCGTGCTTGATCTTCTTCAGCACTCTGGGCAGAAGTGGTATAGGCAGAAAGGCGTATAGGAGACTGCAACTCCACTCGCAATGGAAAGCATCGCCTAACGAGTGCCGCCTTGGAAATTTAAACGCGCAGAATTGCTGACATTGCGCGTTCTCTTTGGTGGCGAATAGATCTAACCAAGGCTCTCCCCACTGCTGAAAGACCTTGCACCACCTCCGAGTGAAGACGCCATTCATGATCCATCATGCACCAGCGGCTGAGTTCGTCCGCCCTGGCGTTCAGTGAACCTGCCAGGTGTTGAACCACCAGGGATATGCCCTGATGTTCCAGCCATGTCCAGAGGCGGAGGGCCTCTTGACATAGGGTCCACGACCCCACCCCGCCTTGTTTGTTGCAGTACCACATGGCGGTGGTGTTGTCCGTGAACACCTGCACTACTCGTCCCCGTACAGAGGAAAGGAATGCTTGGAGTGCAAGACGGATCGTCCAAAGCTCCAGAAGGTTGATGTGGAGTCCGGACTCCGCCGGAGACCAGAGGCCTCTGATCTCCGCCTCTCCCATGTGGCCGCCCCATCCCAGAAGGGATGCGTCTGTCACCACTGTATGTTCTGGTTGGGGAAGGGAGAGGGATCTGCCGTTGACCCAATCCTGGTTCGTGAGCCACCACTGCAATTGTCGTGCAGTGCCCTCCGAGATCTGGACGTAATCAGACAGATTCCCCTGATGCTGCGCCCACTGGAACTTCAGGTCCCACTGCAGAGCCCGCATATGCCACCTGGCATGATCGACCAGCAGGATTCAGGAGGCCATGAGGCCCAGCAGCCTCAGGGCCATCCTGACGGAAACACGGGATAGGGGCTGAAAGATCGGAATCATAGCCCGAATATTCCGGACTCGCTGTTCCGGAGGATAAACCCCAAACCGCGTCATGTCCAGAACCGCTCCGATGAAGTGGAGCTTCTGAGAGGGGGTCAGGTGTGACTTCGGCACGTTGTTGGAGAACCGCATCAAGTGCAAGAGGTCGGCCGTAGTCTGGAGTTGGGAGACGACAGCCTGGGGCAAGCCCGCCTTCAACAGCCAGTCGTCGAGATAGGGCAAGACTGGAACCCCTGATCTGCGCAGATGAGCTGCGACCACCACCATCACCTTCGTGAACACCCGAGGGGCGCTGGTAAGGCCAAAGGGGAGCACGGTGAACTGAAAGTGCTCGTGGCCTACCGTGAACCGTAGGTAACGCCAGTGGGCCGGCAGGATGGGGATGTGAAAGTAAGCGTCCTACAAGTCCAACGCTACCATCCAGTCTCCAAGGTCGAGGGCAGACAAGACCTGAGCGAGCGTCAACATCTTGAACTTCTCCTTCCGGAGGAAGCGGTTGACGTTCCTGAGATCCAAGATAGGACGCATGCCTTTGTCCTTCTTGGGCACCAGAAAGTAGTGGGAATAGCAACCACGACCTACTTCTGGAGCAGGAACGCGCTCAATGGCACCCTTGGCCAAGAGTGCCGAAACTTCCTGTTGGAGAAGGGCCAGGTGATTCTCCGACATGAGATGGTACTGAGGTGGCATGGAGGGAGGGGAAGTCTCGAAGGGGAGGGAGTAGCCCCTTCGGACTATTTGCAAAACCCACCTGTCCGACGTGATGGTGCACCAGTGGGGGAGGTGATGGCGGATCCAGCCGCCCACTGGCGTTTGGTGGCCCTGAAAGGTCGGACTAGGAGGGTTTGGAGGCTGCTGCAGAGGGGGCTGTGGTGGGCTGGCCCGCTCGTCCCGGGCCGCGCTGAGACTGTACAGCTTGCGCCGGCCTGTGGCCCTGGGCGGGGCGTAGTGGGGCACCCCTTCCGTAGCCACGTAAGGGGCGAAAGGCAGACTGCGCAGGACGGGTGGTGGAGAGGCCCAAGGACCTGGCCGTAGCCCGTGAGTCCTGAAAGCGCTCCATCGCGTTGTCTGCCTTGTCGCCGAAAAGGCAACGGCCATCAAAGGGCATGTCCATAAGGGTGGATTGGACATCCCCGGAAAAACCAGTCGAATACAACCAGGCGTAGCGTGGAAGGGCTACTGACGTTGAAATCGTCCTACCAAGTGCGTCAGCGGTATCCAGCCCACAGCGGATGATAAACTTCGCTGCGTCTCTCCCTTCGGCAACGGCACGGGAGAGTATGGCCCAGGCCTCCTCCGGGCACTGAGGCAGCACCTGCGCCACCGTATCCCACACAGAGTGGGTATAACGGCCCAACAGACATGCAGTGTTTAACGACCGCAGTCCCAAGCTGGCGGAAGAAAATATTTTCTTGCCAAGGTGGTCCAGCTTTTTGGATTCCCGTTCCGGAGGTGCGGTAGGGAAGGCGCCTTTAGAAATGGAGGCTTGAACCACGAAGCTCTCCGGGGTGGGATGTTGGGAGAGGAAAGTGGGGTCGCCCGGGGCGTCGGGCAATCATCCTGTCCACAGGAGCCCCTGTGTTGGGCCTGGACCAAGTGCACAAAAGGATGTCCGTGAGAGCTTCATTAAACGGGAGCAGGGGCTCCGAAGAGCTCACTGCCGGCTGAAGCACCTCTGTCAGGAGGTTAGACCTGACTGCCACCGTAGGAAGCTCGAGGTTGAGAGCCTCGGCCGCCCTACGCAACACCACTGCATATGACGCTCCCTCCTCCGTAGCCACGGTAGGAGGAGACAACATGCCTAGGTATGGGGAGGTATCCAGACCACTGGCATCCCCCAGTTCCTCTCTCCAGTCTGGATTGTACTCCAACTGGTCTGTCAAAGGGTCACCAGACCCCTCCCAGTCTTCCTCACCCTACTCTGGCTGCCAATCTGGTTGAAAATGGCCAGGGTGGAACACAGGGACCCATTGGCGCCGGTCGACCTCGTTACACCTCCACCGGTGCCAACTCCACCGGCTCCGTGTCCACGTCGAGGTGGAAACCGGGGTCGACGCCGGCTGGGGGTCCAGCCGGCGTCGGCTGCTGACGTGGTGCCAGTGGAGGTGTAACAAGGTCGACCAGCGCCGATCCGGATCCAGGCCTGGATCCAAGGGGGCCCTGCGGTGCAGAGGCCAAAGCCGCCGGCGTCGAAGGCCTAGGGCCCCCAACCGAGTCCGCGGGGCCCAAAGGCGCGCCGGCCGAGTCGGACTGTCCAAAGATGGCATGCATCGCTTCGTAAAATTGTCGATGCTGGGCAGGGGTCGGTCCCAGGAAGCGAGGGAAGGCCGGAGTCGACCCTGAAGGCTCTGCACGCGGAGCCGCCGGAGGGGCACCACCCACACCCTGCGTCGTGTCGGTCGATGGACGAGGGGAAGTCGAAGAGCGACGATGCTTCTTCGACTTCATGTGCTTCGACTTACCTGACCCCGAGTGCGAAGACTTAGAAGAGGAGTGATGATGATTCCGCGATCGGTCCCTCGACCTCCCAAGCGACCGTGACCTTGCGCGACACGGAGCCGACTGCCTGGCCTCGAGGAGCTTTCGGGACCGCTCCCGCAAAGACTTCGGGGCCATGGTCATGCTCCAGGCAGAAGAGGCACACGCGGTGGGGATCCGTCACCGACATCAGTCGGGAACAGGAACCGCAGGCCTTGAAACCGGGCATCCCTCGTGCACCAGGAGTCTGTTAAAGACTCGAAAACAGTCGACAAAAGTCGCAAAAACTCAGTCAAAAAGTGACTGGGGGTACCACTCTTCCCGAATCTGCGCTTGCTGGTGCGGAAAAAGAAAGAACTGACGTCAGCGCGCGAGGGCGGCATCTATGTAACTTCCGCATCGTCATCCCGGCGACCACGACGCCGACGACGGACGCAGAGTCGACCGACGCCACCTTCAGACACGCAGGGGTACTGCTGACGAAAAACTTTCCGGATCCAGTCTCACGCCTGGGGGAGATTCTAAGGTAAGGAATCTATAACTGTGTCTTTCAGATAGAATTCAATCATGAATTATTTGCACATTTGTTAATCACGGCTGAGTTTCACCATTTGGGTGGTCACCGAGGTGAGCCCTGATAGCTTACTCTTGCAATGCTGCATACATTCTACAACTACTGCGGTTTGCTTTTGCGAAGACTTTCACTAGTTTCCTAGGGAAGCTGCAGGACAACATGAACTGAAAATCATAAATGAAGACAAAGATCCAACACAGTGATTAACTGCCGCTTCCCCTAGCGTTTGCTGCTCCGTTTGCATGGGGGGCTCAGAACAACTGCAGATATGACTTCTTCTCTATCAACTGAATTGAAACTACATTTTAATTCACAACATCACCCTGAGGTTCGGAACGCACATCTAAAAAACAGACAAACTGACTGGAAGAACTAATCATGCTCACAAAGTCAAAGTTCTTCTCCCAACAGACTTCAGCACAGCTGTCATAGTCCTATCTCTTCTCCACAGGAGCGATGCCAGGCTCACCAAAGTCCCAGAATCACATCCCATCTCCGTGAAATGTGTCCAAGCTGCTGTCTTACAGATAGTCTCAAGAAGTTTGACGGAACCTCATCTGACCTTAAATACCTCCAAAGGCTCACACCAAAGTCTCTCCTGTATAAGGTGTGCTGCATCACCTACAAGCACGTTTTCTGTCATAGCTGAAGAGCAAGAATTATGCTCGGTTACGCAACACTTTGTGTAGTACAATCAATAGGCTCAAGATTTTAAAAAAAAATGCAGGAAAGACATGACAAGACAGTAAACCTTATCTTTGTAAATTCCTATGACCTGAAACTTCCACCTCATCAAGTTCCTCACTCCCGATTTTCAGAAAGGAACGAGGATTCCTCTCTTCAAACTTGTGCAACCAGCTGGAAGATGCACACTCGGTTGGTAACCTCACTGTCCTGTCTGCCTCCCCTCCCTCATCCATTGATGTCCTTCAGCCACAAACCCCCAATTTTTATAACTGTTTCTTTGTAGCTAGGTTCACCCTCTATAGACCCAGAGACACACATGCATATACATAACTAACAGACACAAAACACAATTGCATTTCTTCCAGATTGAAGTTTAAAATGAGAGGTCAGTGATATGACAAGACCTGTCACCAAATACAGTACATTGCACAGTGGTTTCTAAAAAGTGAGACAAAATAGAGGAGTCAGGTTAAACAAACAAAATAATTTTAAGAGATTACCTGACCAAAGTTCCCGCCACGTATAATGCAACCTCACACGGCATTTCTTTTGGTAACAGAGAACCTTATGCACAATTTGAATACATCGTCTACAAAATAAACAAAAGATAAAATTTAATAGAGGGACTTTTTTTTGGCATGGACTAAACACATTTTTTCCATAGTTTAACAGGCAAACATACAGCGAAAAGGCATTCCACTTCGGCATTGGCTGCGCCGGAAATGATGATCACAGTATCGATAGAGACGCCATCCTGGCGCGCCGACATCAGTTACTTTCCAGACTTTCCACGCCAGGAGCGCTGACTTACGAAGAAGACTGACAACTGGTGTGAAATTCTAAGGCCCTTAGAAGGGTGACCTTTACACTGTAACCAGCTTGCAGAGCGGGGAGGATGGAAGGGCAGGTAAGGAACTGCAGCTAGACAGAGTATCTATCAGATAAGGTGTTACAGAAGGTAAGTTACTTGTTCATCTGAAGGAGACTTCTAGCTGCAGATTCCTTACGTTAGAATAGATGCCCAAGCAATACCTCCCCGGAGGTGGGTCTGTGAAGTCATTTAACCTAGACAGTCCTGTAGGACTGAACAGGCAAAGTGCCCGTCATGACTGACCTGACTGTCCAGACAGTAGGGTTTGGTAAACATGTGCAGAGATGCCCACGTTGGTGCCAGACAGATGTCCCGGACAGGGACTCCATGGGCTAACGCAATGGTCACACCCTTTTCTCTGGTGGAATGAGCACACAAGCCCTCCGGGATCTGCTTCTTGGCTAATGCGTAGTAGAATTTGATGCCAAGAACGATCCACCGAGAGATGGTCCATTTCTGCACAGCCTTCCGTTTCTTGGCACCTATGTACCCCACAAAGAATTGATCGTCCACTCAAACCTCTTTTGTGTGATCAAGGTAGAACACCACCACTCTATTTAGATCTAGACGGTGGAGTCTCTCTTCCTCTTTGGAGGAGTAAGGTGGAGCAAAGAAGGTAGGCAGGGTGATGTTTTGGCCTACATGGATATGAATCACAACCTTCAGAAGGAAGGAGGCTCATGTCCGGAGTATTGACTTGCCCAGGTAAAAGGTGGTGTAGGGAGGGTCTGCCAAAAGTGCCTGCAATTCGCTGACCCTCCTAGCCAATGTTATGAACACCAAAAAGGCAGTTTTGATGTTCAATAACTGATGGGGGCAATTGTGCAGAGGCTCAAAAGATGCACACATTAAAAAAGTGAAAACATGGTTTAAATCCCACTGGGGCATGATGCATGGTCTAGGAATAAACATATGTTGCAAGCCTTTGAGGAACCTAGCAACAACAGGTGACTTGAACAAAGAGGATTGGTCCAGCAACCGCAAAAATGCCGAAATGGCTGATAAATAACCTTTTACTATGCCCAAAGCAGAGCCCTGCTTGGCCAAAGATAGAACAAACAGAAGAACCTGAGAAAGAGGTGCAGAAAGAGGATTGAGGTTCCTAGAAGCACACCATGCCTCAAATTTATACCAGCAGCAGGCATAACCCGACTTGGTGGAGGCTTTGCAGACTTCGGTAGGTAGGTCACACCCTGTCAACTGTCGCCTCTCAAAATCCACACTTGAAGGTGAAGGGTGTGCAGGTTTGGGTGCAGGACCCTCCCCTGTTGCTGCGACAGAAGATCCTCTTGTACAGGTAGCCTGATCGGGGGACCGATGCTCATGCTCAACAGCTCGGGACACCAGACTCTACTTGCCCAAAGAATGACTTGAGTCCGGTCGTTCATGATCTTCTTGAGAACGCCTCCCCCCATGATAAATTAATAGACCCCAGGGGATGGGGCCCCCTGACACTTAGAATGGCAAATGCTTGGGGGTGGGGGGGGGTGGAGGGGCGGTGGAACCCCACCAAGCCTAGGCGGTCAGGGTATCCCTACCCTACTATATGTTTTTATTTTTTTTTTTACATTTTTTGACAGGGCAAGTGACTGAGTTTCCAAGTCCTAAAATGGCCGTTGCTCTCTCTCTCTATACATATTTTTTTCATTGAAAAACAAAGGTTAACATGATTTTATAGTCAAGTGTGTAAATAAGATCTTAGCTCATTTAAATGTTTTTTTTTTTTTAAACAATTTCACTAAAAAACAAAGGTTAAAGTGATGGTAAAGTTAGGTTTTGAAAACGATAAAAAGATTTTAAAACCAAAATTCCACTGGAATTCACCAGTTATACTTTACTGAGTTAACTATAACTTGTGTCAATGCCATGCACTGCTTATAATTACACATATTACATCACTCATGACATGTTAAAGGACATCATTAATGACATCAATGATGACATCTCCAATTATTCTTCAGCCGTGTGCAGTGGGGGGCTGATGGCAGGGCCTGGCCTCTGGCCATGCCCTACACCCAAATCCACTACAGGCACCCAACTGCCTGCTTCACACAGCCTTTGGCCATGCACAGCTGGGGGTTAGCTGCAGGGCCTGCTCCCAACTCCCAGTGGGCACACAAGCCCCCACTGCGCGCAGATTTGGGGTTGTCCGCAGGGCCTGGACCCAGCTCACCTCTGGCCTCTAATGCTCAACTATTCTTTAGTTTTTTAATTAAGTTAATTTTCAGGAACCGCAGTATTCCTGTGGGACCTGCTGGACAAGCTTCACCCTCAAGTACAGAGGCACCGTGCAAGCTTGTCCAGGGAAGCTCGCACAGTACTGCGGTAGCATGTGGATGAAGCTTGAGTGGCATCTCACATCAGAGTCGCACAAAAATATAATTGACATGGGTGGGTTAACTCTCTTGGACCCGCCATGTGCCGGGAGGGTCAGGGTGTCCCTACCCTGCCCTCTAATACTGATCTTACAAAACGTTTGCAGGAAATGGGGACAGAGACCCTGATCCATGTAATGGCAGTAGCAACATGTTCTTCTGGTTTGCGGCAAGCAAATCAGATTGCTTGGTCCCACAGTACCTAAATGGCCAACAGAAGAAAATCTCCCCTGGCCAATCAGAGGACATTATTATAGTTTTCTTTTTAAATTTTGGTAGTGCAGGATCTTATGGAGCTAACCGTCCAGATATACCTAACTTTTTAATACCTTCAATCCCAACCAAAGCACATCTCTAAACCCAAACTTCTCGAAAATGGCTGAATGAATTTACACTAAATCACAAAAAGCATGCTTTAGAGTAAAGGTCTAAAAGTACTCAATAGGCCCTTCCCTGACTCGAAACAAAATCTGTGTTTCATCTACGTACATTTAGAAAAATGAACAAGTTTAACGGCTGCATCAAAGATGAATTAAAATAAAAAGAGAATATCTTCTGTGCCACACTGTACAGAATGTGACTTGTATTAGACATAAAAGGAGGAATACAAGTACTTTGTCCGCATTCAAAGTAAAATCAGCTGCACTAATGTGGGACATGCCTTAGGACATAAATCAGACAGGCAAGTACGCTGCCATTGGTAGAGGCAAAATATCCAAATTGATTACAGCACAGACACTGGCACCATCAGCATTTATTTGAAGCTTTCTTCAACCTAGTCTATAGCCATTCTGGAAGTGGGGTGGTGGGGGCAAGGCTTTCTATTATTCAACAAAAGTTTGGAACTATTTACTCAGTATACTATCAAGCAACTATGTTGGGAAAGGGAGCTGTGAAATGGAATGGAAAATGCCAGTTAGATAACTTATTGGCCTTCTTGTGCAAGGCTAATATACCACTCCTTGCTCGAAATAGGAAAGTACAAATACAAGCACATAGGTCACAATATCTTCATTGTTGAAGTGAGCCATAGGACTAGGTTTTCAAAAGCATCAACCCTCTGCTTTGTGATAAATATAGAAATAACCTTTGCAGCTTTCTTTGCACGGGTTTCGTTTTTAATTGCCCAATGAGACAAGATGATCGGAGTGTGCCATGCATTGTATTCTGTGAAGTCCTCTGCCCTGGCCAACTGCGAGTATCTGGTATCCTGGTTTCTACCATGTGTGCAAAGGCCTAGCTTTGTCTTCGACCTGCGACTGGCCTTGGACCTGTCCTGACCTTGAGGGACGAGTAGTGTGGTGCTTTCAACATACCATGTTTTCTACTGATCCTATTGTGACCAAGCCTTTTTTACCTGCATCAGATAAGCGAGGCCTACATCCATAAATTTCCACTGCTAATGCTAAACAGCAAATCTTGAGCAAAGATCCTGGGGCATGGATGAATGTGAACTGTGTTATATACTAATTAAGTGTCTGAGTGAACCAGAGTGACTGAGGCCTGTGGGTTGCCACTTCTTGATCACCGTCAGGTGTGGGTGTTGATCGTCAGGGGCAGACTACTCACACCACTGTGTGCCTCTGTTGTGGGTGCTTCGGAATAGAGATGATCCTGCTGTGAAAAGCATCATTCAACACAAAGGTTGAGCCAGGAAGACTGCTTGAGAATGACACATGAGAGCCAGTTTTGAAAGGGCAGTCAGAGAATCCAACACCTGCCTGCCACCCCTGTACAAGTGGGAGCTGTTGACCTACGTTTTCCAGTTACAAGCCACTGCAATGCGATATATCTCCTATATAACTGAAAATCCTAACTACCCCTTAATGCTAACCTTCCATTAACCTTAAAAACCGCTTAGTACCCCTTTAACGATCCCAAACCTGAACCATAAAAAGCCTTGCTATTTTTCCCTAAACCATAAAACACCGATCCTACCCCTTACAGCTACGCATCTTTTAACCCTACAAACGACTACTACGCCATAATGCTACCATCACTAAACCCTAAACCCGTTACGACCCCCAACAGTTACCCTTTCCTGAATCCTAAACCCCTATACTACCCCTAAACACTACCCTTCCCTGAAGTACCCCTTAATGCTTCCCATTCCTAAACACCAAGAACTCCTTACTACTTAAAATCATCCTTCCCTGAAACTTAAAAAAACTCTTATTACCCATTACTGCTACCCTTCCCTGAACCCTATAAACCCATTAGCACTACCCTTTCTTGAACCCTACAAACCCCATACTATCCTTTAATGCCACCTTTCTTGAACCCATAACAGTACTGCATCTTGATGCTATACATCCCTGAACCTTAAAAACCTTACTACCCTTTAACGCTTGCCTTCCCTGAACCTTAAAAGCACCTTACTAACCCTTAATGCTATTATTCCCTGAACCTTAAAAACATTACTATCCCTAACACTACCCATCCTTGATAATCCTAAAAAACACTTACCACCAGTTTCAGCTACCCACTCTATAACCCTTTTTTTTTTAAATTACTACCCTTTAAAGCCATCCCTGTCCTGACCCTGCACGCACCTTACTACAACTTAATGTTACCCTTTCTTGAACCCTACAAACCATTTACTACCTCTTGACGCTACACTTCCCTGTACCCAACAAACCCCGTTACAATACCATTCCCACAACCATACAAAAACCTTACTATTCCTTACTATTACCCATTCATGAAAACCCTAACTACCACACAACAATATCCTTCATTAAACCATGAAAAGCCCTTACTACCCCTTACTGGCATACATCCCTGTACCCCAAAAACCCTTATTACCCTTTAAGGATACACTTCTCAACACCCTAAAACACCCTTGCTAACCCTTACAGCTACCCATCCCTAAACCTAAAATTCCTTAATGCTACCCTTCCCTGAACCCTAAAAACCCTACTACTCTTGAATGCTACCCATCCTTAAACCCTAAAAACCTTTTGCTACCACTAAACCATATTCTTGCCTCAACCCTAAACTACTCTTTATCCCTACCTATTCCTTAAGTCTAAAAAACACTTCTAACCCTTAATACTACCCCTTCGTAAACCCTAGACACCCCTACTATCCTAAATGCCGCCCATGCCATAATCCTAAAATCTGTTACCATTCCCTAGCGCTACCCATCCCCTGAACCCTAAAGACCACTTACTACCCCTTACTGCTACTCTTTCCTGAACTCTACAAACCTTTACTACCCCTTACCAATATCTAACCCTGAACCTTAAAGACCCTTACTACCTCTTAATGCTACTTTTCTCTGAAAACTAAAAATATTTACTACCCCTGAACGCTACCCTGAACCATGAAAATCCCTGACTACCCCTTAATGCTACCTAACCTGGAACCCTAAAAATCCCTTACTTATCCTTAAGGCTACCCTTCTCTGAAAGCTAAAAACCCCTAACTTCCCATTAACGCTACTCTTCCATGAACCGAAAAACACTTACTACGCATTACTGGTAGCCTCCCCTGAACCTGACAAATGCCTTACTATACCTTAATGCTACCCACCAATGAACCCTAAAAAAACTCTTAATGCTATGCATTACTGAACCCTAAAATACCTTATTGCCCCTTAATGATATCCATCCCTGAACCCTAAAGACTGTTACAATCTCTTAACGCTACCCAACCCATGAACATTAAAAATCCCTTACTATCACTCAATGCTACACTTCTCGGAAGCCTAAAAAACCAGTGACCCCTTAACACTACCCTTGCCTGACCCCATAAACCCTTAATAATTTAATTCCCTGAACCCTACAAACCACTTACAATCCCTTAATGCTACCCATCTTTGAACCATAAAAACCTTAACTACTGCTTAGCACTACCTTCCTTGAACTCTAAAATCCCCTTAATACTCCTTAATGCTACCCTTCCGTGAAGCCTAAAAACACAGTGCTACTCCTTAATGCTTCCCTTCCCTGCACACAAACAATCTTAGTACCCTTAGCTTCAACTCCCCTGAACCCTACAAACTCCTTACTACCCCATAATGCTACCCTTCCCTGAACCCTAAAAGCCTTTACTATCCCTCAATACTACCCTTTTCTGATCCCTACAAACCCTTAACTACCCCTTAACGCACCCCTCCCTGAAGCTTAAAAACCCCCAACTATCTCTTAATGGTACTCATCCCTGAATTCTAAACCCCCTTACTTTTCCTTAATGCTACCCTTCATTAAAACCAAAAAACCCCATACTACTCTTCAATGTTAACCTTCCCTGAACCTTACAAACCTAGGCTACCCCTTAACACTACCCATCCCTTATGCCTAGAAAACTTAGTGCCCCTTAATGATACCTTGCATTAACCCAAAGACCCTTTGCTACCACTTAATGCAACACTTCCCTGAATACTAAAACCTCCTTATTGCCCCTTAACACTACCCTTCCCTAAACCTTAAAACCCTTTACTACCCCTTAACGCCACCCTACCATGAACCTTAAAAACCTGTTGCTACTGCTTAATGCTACCCTCCCCTGACCCCGGATACCCCTTATTACCTCCTAAGTATATCCTTCCCTGAACTCTACAAAGCCCTTACTATCCCTTAATGTTACAGATCCCTTAACACTAAAAACCTTTAATGCTTCTTTTTTATTGAACCCTAAAATCCCTTACTACTCCTCAACACTACCCTTCCCTGAACCCTAAAAAGCTCTTACTATCCTTTAACGCTACCTTTCCTGGAATCTTGAAAGCCCCTTAATACCTCTTAATCCTATCCTTTCCAGAACCCTACAAACTCCTTACTACCCCCAAATGCTGACCCAGACACACTGCCTCCTGAAAGCAGCTAAATACTGGGATAAAATTGGATTCAAACTACTGATTCTCCGGCCAATCCCTCAAGATCCCACTTGTGATCCCTACTATTTCTATTGCTACCTCCCTCCCCGCAGTTACAAGTGCCCCCAAGGGGGAAGGGAGGGGGATATTACCTGGTGCATTATCAGGGATTTATTCAAGGCCCTTGATAACATCAAGCAAAATTATTAGAGGAAAGTTTTAAAGCTTCAGTGGAAGTATTTCAGGACTAAATTCTGCGTTTTTTTTTTTATTATAGGGAGCTGTGCTGCATTGCCATTTGGGAGAAATGAACACCACCCCACTAATGGAGTCATTTACAAAATGTTAGATGTTTTGCTGTTATACCAGAATTCAGAAATACCATTATCACAGCCAGTTATCATGATATTACTTCAAATTTAGAGATAAATGTGCAACCAATGTATCTAGCTTTTTTCCGCAATTATCGGTGCAAAATTAGCACCAGCTTTTCGCTTATACTCTGTTACAAATAGGTATGGAATGAGGTACTTTTATACTAAGGCATAACTTGTGTTAAATGCACTGGAAACCACTTTCCACACAGTTCACCTGATATTTACACTTTCCCATATATTCTAAATGAAGCCCAAAGCAGTATGCACGGGAATATCAACATGCACCAAATTTTAGTTCATGACTATCCTAAATGGTCCATAATAATGCCCTATCTAGGTAAGGTACACTTCCCTTTTTAGGTCTGGCTGGAAAGAGCAGCTATTTGGATGACATTTTAGCAATTCTTTCAAATGTACATTAAGTGGGCCTTAACATGGCTCCATCCACAGGAAGATTACTCATCTCGTGCTATCATCTGGTGATGTATCATCCTGCCTTCCGAGAAGTACTTCCATAAGAATGTACGAGGGCATAATCTAAATCTGAAAAATTAACTCAACTATGCTGCATGTCACATTCAGTTCTTTATCGCCTATATGCATTCTAACAGAAAGCAATATTCCATGCTATTTTTAACAGTATTGGCAGACACCAGTAGGACAGGCTTTTTGTGATAAACATTTGTGCATACAATGCATGCAAATAGCATCGGTGAATGCTTTGGTTTACATTTGTCGGTACATTAAAGCCAGACCTACTGGCTTTGCCAATGTTTGCTTAAGAAGAAATAATATACTTAGGCATAAATTCTAGTCTACCTAGATGGTGTTCATTCTTTCATAAAGTCTTATGCTTTGAGTTTTCACTAAACTTGCAATAGTTTCTTGGGGAGTAAAGTCACTAAAACTTTGCAGTCAGGATCTTTATACTCTTGTAGATGTAGGGAAGAATAATTAAAAAGTAGATAATTTGCACTTTAGAGACATTTTCCCTGGTGCTGTTGGGATACTCTGCCGGCAGATCTTTGGCATAAAGGCAGTATTCTGCGACCAGCAGATGAAATGATTGCTAGCCAATCTGAGCATTTTAATAAAAACTATGCGGGCCCATTCTTGTCCCATATGCAACAAAGGGGACAGAACCATACCCGATTTGCAGGATAAAGACTGACTATGCAAATGATCCTCATTTCGATTTAATGCATGAATTTATGTAATGCTGGCATTTTGAAAATCTGACAATGATTGGACAAATGTGGACCACCTTCGAACACCGCTGCAGTAGCGATTCAACGCTCATCCACATCTAGCATATAGAAAGGTTTCAGCACATGACCGCTTGTTGATTGATATTGAAAAATGAGAAAGGTTTGCTTGCTAAAACTTGGGCTGCAACTTGCATTAGCAGCAATTTTCTCGCAGTTTCCAAAGAAATGTAGCATTAATCAATTACTCAGCAGAGTTTTGCACACAGTTTTTCTGGTTATAGTAATTATCTCTAAATGTTAGATGAAGACTATACACGCGTTTCATTGTACAGACTTTGCAACTTTCTTATTGAAGTGGAGCTTAGCCTTGATTTTCTCATGCATTTCGGTGTGCACTGATTCGGTTCATACATCATCTCTGACATTTTCTCATTTTAGCAGTAGAAACAGGGTTATGCGTTATTGGGAGACTTTTAAAGTTTTGGGGAACAGATGATAAATTGTAGCAATAGACACAATTTCTAAGCCCAATTTAGCTCAAATCTAACTTTCAGGCTAGTAATGGGACTTCCAGAGCCTTTTTGAATATTCCTAGAAATCTTCGTAAGTTAGATAAACATTTCACAAGACTCAGAAGAGCTTATTATCACCAAACCTTTATACACTTTATGTCCATCATACAGTCAGATCAGGGAATAACATTTTCAGCCATATTCGCCTAGTTGGAGAGTTAATTGGTCACATGTGAATCTATAAAAGCTACCAAACATTTGCAGGTGACCATATTCTTCAGCAACTAATCACCTGTAGATTAGTGTACTTGCTTTAAAAGACTTGGGGATGTGTAATCAGGGAGGTGGATGCAGGGGCTTCGTACTTCACCCAGATAGGTACTTAATTAGCGTTTGTCCTACGTGTGAATCTGCCTCTGCACACGCCTCACATTGCAGCTAGTTAAATTAAAGTCTCAGTGATGGCCATGTAAGTAAAACTGTTGCATGCTCACCTCAAATTTTGAAGAATGAACTGGAACTCACTCAGCATCGCTAATTATTGCATTTTTATAGCATGCTATTCACTAATAGTAAGCTCCTTTTCATTACCATCTGATCTTTCTAAACTTTTCACTAGATTATTTTTGATGCCTGCTATTCACTAACAGAAGCTCCTTTTGATTACTATCTGGCCTTTCTAAGCTATTCACTAGAATATTTGGCGATGAAGGGATACAGAACTGCTTTATCCTTTATCTATGTATCAGTTGGACCCATTCTGTTGCCCAAAAATCCTTCTTATGGGAAAACTTTAACAAGGTTTATGCAGCAGAAGGGAAACTGAGTGACAGACAAAATCCAGATGTTGCCCAGAATTAGGACAAGTCTTTCAAGTTTCTTGACCTTGCACTATTTTGAGAAAAACTTAACTGGGAAACTGCATCTAACTCACTATGCAAAAATACCGATTATCTGGAAATCCTATTTCTTAGGAAATGCATTTGATATTAGCAAAGTGATCGAACACAAAAGTAAACTCCCCCAATGTCTCGATCGTTCATACAAAACTGGAGGCCTTACCCAGGAAAACAAAAATCATTCATTTTCTAAGTAAATCATTCACAACCATGGTAGAGTAGGGAGTTTGATCAATTCGAATATCTTTGTGTATTAATCAAGAGTCTATATTCCAGACTTTTATATATTGTTGCCACACGAGTACTGCCTCGAGAATATTGTAGGGCACAAGACACTAAAGAGATGAACCATGTTTTTAACCCATCGTAGGGATGGTAACCGAATAAAATTATCAGAACTGCACTCTATACTGGATGTGTCAACTGTCAGAGTATGTTGTAGAGTTCAGAACTACAGCAGAATGAGGTAGGCCAGCCGAGGTGTGATAAGAGTACATGGTTACACTTTAAAATGTCAAAAGCCATAATAGTAGTGTTAGGGTGAGACAGCAGCAGCTATAGGTATATTGCTTATTCACACAGAGTAAAAAACAAAAATAAAAAGGGAACTTAGTCTCAATGAGTCTCTTGCCTCAGAGAACGTTTCAGGTGGAACACCACAACAAAGAGACTGATCTCTTCACTCCCACCTCCTCACTGTCTTTCATTATGTCAATGGCACAAGATGGCCCGAAAGGGAACGTGGGCAGAATCAAAAAGTTACTTACCAGCGGTGACGATCTTTTTGGTGGAAACTCAATCTACCCGCACATTTTTCACCTGTAGATCAATCCCCAGGCATCAGACCGGTTCCGGAAAGCTTCAAAGCAACAGTGTTGCAGGACTCAGTAGGTGCCAGAAGTGACGTCAGGCGAAGCCACAGTGGTCATAAAGCGCCTGCATCAACGTCGGTTTACCTGCATTTTTTCCAATCCATCGAGGCGAGAGGGAGATTGAAATCATGAGAAATTGCACCATCAACATATTTGCAATATGGAATCTTTTTAACTTTCCCTATAAGTCAGCCATCAAACGGAGGAGGGCGGGTGTGTGAGGAATCCGCAGGTAGACAGAGTATCCACCAGAAAGTTAGTTACAGCAGGTAAGTAACTTTTTCTGCCGATGGTTAATTCTACCCACTGATTTCCCACCTGTAGATCAAATTTCAGAAATACCATGCCAGGAGGGTTGATGGATGATTTAACCAGGAAATCCTGCAGAACGGATCTAGCAAAGTGTCCATCCCTGCCCACATCAAGGCAATAATGTTTTGCGAAGATGTGCAAGGAAGCTCACAGGGTCGGAGTCTGTGCTTGGTGGAATGGGCACTGATCCCTTCAGCTGACTTCTTCTTAGCTAAGGCATACCAAGTCTTAATGCAGAGGATGATGCAGCGGAATACGGTTCCTTTTTGCACCACCTTCTTCTTGGCTCCACAAAAGCCCACAAAGAGCTTGTTGTTCAACCGGCATTCCTTGGTACAGTCCAGGTAGTAATTAACAGAACACTTAAAGTCCAACTGATGCAACTCAATCAAACAGGATTTGTATAGCGTTGCTTATCACACATGAGGGTATCCAGGCGGGGGGAGGGGGGGGGGGGAGGTGCTGCTGCTGAGGGTCTTTAGTCGAATAACCAGGTTCCACCTACTTCATATGATATGGGGGAGGTTAGAAGGTAGGAAGGGATTAGGCAAGGTAGAAGGGAATGATCACTTTAGGAAGGAAAGTAGCCCTGGCTCGCAACACCAACTTGTCTGGGAAGAAGATAGTGAACGGGGGGCAACAGCTAAGGCCCTGCAACCCACTGGCCCTACTAGCAGACGTGACCCAAAAACACAATTTCAAGGGTCGACAATCGAAGAGAACAACTGTACAGGGGCTCAAAAATTAGTCGCCATTAAAAAAATGAGAACCAAATTAAAGTCCCATTGAGGAACCACAAAGGGGATAGGAGGAAAAAGATTAGTGAAGCCCTTAAGGAAATGCATAACATGTGGGGACTTAAAAGGGATATCTGATCTGCAGACAAAGGAAGGCATACAAGGCAGATAAATACCCTTCACAGTGCCAATGACACATTCCTTCTGAGCTAGGAAAAGTGCAAAATGCAGCACTTGGGATAATATGAGCTGCAAGGGATCCACCCTATAGTCTGCCCACCATGCAAAAAAATTGTCTCATCTATTTGAGTAAGCCGACTTAATGGAAGAGTGATGGGCAGACAAGATGAGGTCGACCACCTCTGAAGGCAGCTGAAAAGAGCTGTCGTCGCTCAATCTCTAGGCGATACAAAAGGGGATGATGGACGGAACGTTTGAGCCAATCAAACACTCACCCCCAGTCAACTGATCTGGGTTTAATCCATCATCATTCTTTAGCTCACTCCACCACCCCAGTTCAGACATGGCCATATGCAAATCAGTCTGACCCTGTGCCTCATGGGAACAGTCCAGCCCGAACTGCCAAGCCATGTCTTCCCTGGACCGGAAACAAGCATCCTAGGACCGGTTTCTGGCATTTCAGCCGTCATCAGCCAGGCTTGCTTGAATCCAGTGGCAAAGTGAGCAAGGGACCCACGTCTGGGCATACCCCCGCCAACTTAGGGCGACCAAAGCGTGTAGAAGGAGGCATCAGAGATTGGGGTCCACAACCATTTCCCCCGACTGGGAGAGAAGATAAGGCATGAATGAAGAGCAGAGGACATGTGGAGAAGCGCAGGAGGTCTGCATACCACACACTTCTCGGCTAATCTGGGGCTATGAGAATGACTTGGGCCTGGTCTTGGCGAATCTGAAGAAACCAAGAAATCAATGGTATGGGGGAAAACGGGTAATGCAGCTGAAAGTTCCACCTCAACAGAAATGCGCCCCCCAAGGCTCCAGATACTGGAGGACGCAGAATTGCTGGCACTGACCATTTTCCGAGGAGGCAAACGTCCGCATGACGAGTGCCCCAGTTGGCGAAGATGTCCTTGACAACCTCCAGTAGAAGATGCCACTCATGATCGGCAAGATAACGCCCGCTCAGGCTGTTGGCATTCAGAGACCGCACTAGGTGATTGGTGGCTAGTCAGATCCTGTGGCGGAGTCTCAGTGCTTCCAGGCAATGGAGGTGACGCCCTACTCCCCTTTGCTTGTTTACATACCACATGGCAGTCATGTTGTCCATCAAGATCTGGATGAACCAACCTGCTGAATGGAGGGAAGGAAGGCCTTGAGCGCCAACCGAATCGCCCGCAATTCTAGCAGGTGTATGTGAAGAATCTGCTAGGATTTGGGCTTGTTGATCGAAAAGCCCATTTCGAACAGCAGAGACACCATTGGCTGCAGATGGTGCAACAGCATCTCCAGTGATCTGGCTTTGAAGAGCTAGTCATCCAGGTACGGGAAAATCAGTATGCCCGACTGTCTGCGATGAGGTACAACCACTGCCATCAATTTCATGACGACCTGAGTAGCCGATGTCAAGCCAAAGGGAAGTACTGCAAATTGGGAGTGCATAGGACACACCACAAATCTCAAGTACTTCCAGTGGGACCGCAGGATAGGAATGTGAAAGTACACATCCTGTAGTTCCAGTGACACCATCCAGTCTCCAAGCTCCAACGCCCTTCTTGGACACCAGGAAGTAGCATGCAGAACAACCATGGCCTATTTCTTTGACTGGCACTCACTCCTCCACTCCTTTCAGAAGGAGAGCTTCCACCTCCTGCTGTAAAATGGCCAAATGATCGGAAGGTGGGGAAAAGGTGGCATTGGGGGGGATGCAGGTGTAACTTGAAAGAAGGGAAGAGTGTAAACTTTTTCTATGATCTGAAGGACCCACACATCATAAGAAAAGATTTTCCAGGCCAGAAGAAAATGGGACACCCGCCCTCCCACACACTCCATGTGAGATTGGAGAAAAAAAATTGGCATGCTTCCCTGGAGGCGCTTTGGAGGAGCAAGAGGAGGAGGGTCGTAAGGTGGATCCACGTTCTGTCCTCTGGTGTGGCCTCTGTATTGGCACATGAGGTGGTTAGGTTGCTGCTTGAGCAGCAACCTGAGACAGAAGGAAGAACCTCTCACAAAGCCACAAAAGTGAAAAAAGGACCGGAAGTCCTTGGATGGTGGTGGAAGTTTGAGGCCCATTGATCGTGCCATGGCTCTCAAAGTTTTGAACCTCTCCAGAGTCAAATCCGCTTTGTTGCTGAAAAGGTGTACCCTATTATAGGGAAGGTCCATTACATTGGATTGAACAACTGAAGAGAAGTTGGACATTCGGAGCCAAGCATGTTGACAAATGGAGTTGGAGGTACCCATGGCACAGGTAACGAAGTACTGACTTGATGACGTGCTGAGAAACGATCTGACCTTCTGCGATAACCTCCTGAAAATGGGCTTTATGTCGTAAGGGATATGTGTCAGCATCATTTGGGCCATGCCCCACAATGCATAGGTATAACGGGCAAGAAGACAGTTGGTGTTTAACGATTTTAGGGTAATACTCCCTGCCGTGAAAGCCTTCTTGCCCCAAGCCTCCGGCTGTTTAGACTCCCTGTCTGAGGGTACAGTAGGGAAAGCACCACCCAATTGCGTGCCTGAACACACAGCTTGGATAACCAGTTGGTTGTGGCGCCGAGAAGCGGAGTGCCGGATTGAAACAGGGGAACATCAGCCTTGGATCCAAAGGAGCAGCACTGAATGGAGGTGGCTGGAAGGGTAAGAACATCAGAAGCCATGGCGGATCCAAAGGGTCAGAAGGGGCTATATATAGCGTCGACACCTTCGCCAAGATATTGTACATGGCACTGAGGAATGCCACCGGATGTGAATCCGGTGTCAGGAATTCAGAGAATTGTAGCCTGGGAGGCTCAGGCAAGGGTGCTGGGGCGATGGCTCCGGGCACAGTGGAGGTCTATCTGGAGCCGATCTCAACACAGGAGGGCAGCTGTGCGGAGGATCCTCAAGTCGTATCTCGACTAGCACTAGCTCAGAGGATGAAGGCCCTGTGAGAGTCGGAGAGTGTCTGGGAGACTTACCTCTCGAGTGTGTCTTGGCCTTCTTATGGTGCTTTCTCCGCTTGGTGGACGAGGAAGATAGAGAGAGGGAACGACGTCGAGAACGCTTCAGACATTAGCGGTCATCCTTCATCATGGGCATAAACAACTTGGCCTCCCGCTCCTTGATGGCCTTGGGATTCATGCTGAGACACGAGGAGCAGGTCTTTGAACCATAGTTGGACCCCAGGCATCACACACAAACAGAGTGGGGGTCTGTGATGGATACCTGCCCCTCACAACCCCTACAGGGTTTAAAACCTGATTTTTTAGGGGTGACATTTTGTAGTATTTGTTTTGATTTATGTGTTTTTTACACATTTGTGAGAGGAATTTCCTCGGAGAGAAGAAGCTCTGGATTGGCGTCAAAGGCAAGGAAAAAAGGGAACTGATGTTGATGCACCGGAGCAGGCATTTTATGGCCTTGGTGGCATCGCCTGACACTTCCGGCACTGACTGCGTCCAGCACCCTCTGCCATCGACCTTGTTGCTATGAAGTTTTCCAAATCCAGTCTGTCGAGGGTTGTTTTACAGGTGAGGAATCTGCAGACAGTAGTATCCATTAGAAAGAAGGTGTCACTTTTGGCATCACACCAAGGCTGGGATCTCCACCTTCTGCACCACACTCCCTCTGTTGAATCTCACAGCATCACCAATGTAATCCCCAAAAGGCTGGCTGCAGAGTTTGGGACTTTTGGAATGCTTGAACAGTACACCAACAAGCCACATTATGCACTGCTTGCAGGAGCTCAGGGAGCGAGCCTACACTTTATCACCTTGTAAGCAAACATTGGGGATTGCAAGTATCCAATAAACAGTATGGCAGACTGCTCGAAACAGTAACAGATACAAAGTACGCTTTCTCTGATGAACCAATGAAATCTACCACTTTGTCTGAGATTGCATTCTGTATCAAACTGGTATTGCACCTATATACGGCAAAAAACATCAATCAAACCAGTATGCTGCTGAAATTAAAAACAAAATGTGATGCACTGTGTACTTAAACTGCAGATTACATTTTATTTGCAGAAACACATGTAAGTTTCTCAGGCAGGGCATAGAAACTGTTTGGAGATAGTGCTCAGGTGAGGTAGAGGAGGGTCCATGGCTGACATCGTAACCTGCCAGTCGCGCCCCTGTGAACTCCTGAGACTCGGCAAGCCCGAGATGAGGCAGCCAAGGAAGATCTAATCAACACAGAAGGGGTGCGAACCCCTCTGGCCCACAACGCCCGCTCAACAAGCACATCGGGATTTGTAGCCAGAGGAAGCCGGGCTCAGCGCCACGAGGGCTGCAAGATGGCAGAGGCTGTGAACCAACAGATATTGGGAGGTAGCGCAGAGGAGGCAGCCAAGCAGCGGAGGCGAAGTAGGAAAGTAGTCTCAGCCTGCTCTGCCTCCTGCCATATTGACCCCCTCTCCCTCCTGAAACGAGACAGGAGCTGACATGCAAGTGCTCTGGAGATTGCATGAATGTATAGCCAAGACATCATTCCCTGGGGGAGGGAAGCGCCATACTGGAGTTGGCCAAAATCGCTAGGCGCCCTTCCTCCTAAAGAACTGGAGGGACATGAGCTGCCTACAAACTACACAAGAGTAGATTGGCACCCAGTGGCTCTCCTCTGAGATGCTAGCAGCACTATAGTTAAAAGAAAACACCATGCAAGGTACGGCATTCATTTACAAAAACCCATGAGTCCAAAGGACAAGGCACCTAATGGACTACTTTAG